>CM061920.1:341488240-341850882 GCA_031002005.1 Vandiemenella viatica | reverse complement strand
ACTTAGACTAGTGGGATAATTCCCCAGCTCTTTGATTAAGGGATTTGGCGAGTTCTGTGCTAGTTAGTGGAACTTAACAGCAAGTTCTCTGAATCTTAGTCGCAGAGTTTGGAGTCCCGTTGCTTCATGTATTGCATTAGTGGGAAGAGGCTCGGAAGGTTCATGCCCGAGATCCTCAGTTCGTTCAACAAATCAGGTGGCACGGCGTATTGCAAGCGCTTCCAGTTGAATTGGCTTAACGTGTGTCTCCTCTTGCAATACGTCGCTCACCAACGGGGAAACAGTTTTATTTGTCGACGAAGAATTATAGTTCGTACCGATTGTTATGAAACGCGAAAAACAAAGATTATATTAACAGAATCAAGATCACAGATGCCGTAAAGGTCGTTGTGAAAAAATATTCGATGTATGTAACTGTAGCGAGTACGAAAATCAAGAGCCTGAGTTTACAATATTCCTGTAAGTTAATGCAGTGTCGCGGAGCTTATGTCACATTATTTCTTAGGGATATTTATCATTTATTTAAGCCACAGTACTTAATCAGTATTTAGTAATTTCAGCGTCATTTAAAATTAATTTAAGCTCATTTTAATTAATATTTAGCATTGATAGATTGCTGCGAAGAATTTTGACAGTGTAGGAATGTTTGTTTTGTGGAGATCGTTGTACAAACCGTTGGCGCAGGGCGCGTAATATTCAGTTTGCAGTATACAGTACATTGATGCAGGCAATATTTAATCTCTTTTAACGTGTGAGGAGAACGTTAAAGCTTCAGCATGTACTTAGTATATCAAAAAACGGTTTTAATAAACACTAAGTATCATATTACTCAGCAACAATAAACATTTGTTATGTAATAATCAGCAAAATTTACCTTCACGAAGTTATTTACAACATAATAATGGCTGCGAAAACCGCAAAATCTTTTATGATGTCAAATATACATTTAAGTTTGCATACGTGCTGTAAAAACAGAAAACTTTTAAAATGAACAACTAATTAACGCATTTAACACCTCCTTGACCCCTCAAAATCTTAACGTACTTATTGTTACTCCAGAGTTTCTCGAATCAAGAGAAATTCATTCTAATTTATTAGATATACACGGGAAGGCAACGTATACGATTCTTTAACACAGAAAATAATTTTGGTGAGAGTATACTGTACTCAGCTGCATTTAACACATTCGTCTCGAACTTAAAACGTACCTGTTATATCATTAGCACTAAATTTCCTTCTAAACAATTAACTTGCATGGTACACCGATCTTTCTTTTCCGGGATTTCGGTAATATAATAATGGCAGCTGTAACGCTTGCTAAACAAATTGGATCGTCCATGTTGTTGCGGCGACACCAGAACTTAATGTGGACACTAAGGGGCACGCCTCATGAAGTGTGAATGTGCACACTAAAGGGCATGCCTCCTGAGGCGTGCCTCCAGACATGCCTCAAGATGAAAATTTTACAAGAGGATCGGCCAAGAGGAAAAGGCATGTTGAAAGGGAAAAGGCACAAGTATGGACATAGCTAAATTCTTCGACTGATTTGGAGACAGACAGCAGTGTAACTTCTGTCGTCATGGTGTGGGGAGTCATCGGGTGCGACATCAGGTCACGGCTAATAGTGATTGAGGGAACTCTGACAGTACAACGGTACGTCACGGACATCCGGTGTCGTCATATATTCTCAGACCACAGTATCGTGGTGCCATTTTTCAACAGCATAATGCTCGTTTACTCACGGCACGTGTCTCTACGAACTGTCTACATGATGATGATGCACTGCCGTGGCCAGCAAGATCCCCAGATCTTATTCCGTGGACCAGATTGGACGACAACTCCGTCGCAGTGTCAGTATCCAGGATATCAAGGACCAGTTTCAACAGTTTGGAGCCAACTTCCTCAGGAGAGAGGATACAATGGTCTTATGACATCCTTCTCAACCGAATCAATATAGGCATCCAGGGCAGAGGGGGTTCAGCTTCATACTGATAAGTCGGCTCATGCTGCCAAGTTCTTTGGAAATTTGACTCGATTTTATAATCATTGAAATACGTTCACATATCCATTCAACCAGTGAAGTTTCATTTCATTTCCTAATCCCCTTCTAGGTGATTTTTTTTTTAATCACGTACTGTATGTACAAATGTATTTTCAAATTTCGGTCAAAAATCTGTACAAAATGTACTATAAAACTACAAAGATTTTCCAGTATAAATTCGATACCTCAACGATAGGTGAATTACGTTCTAATAATTCTAACAACAGTTGCTTTTGACGTATTTATTTTAACACCCAAATACAGAATAAATGACCTAAATGACCTACAATAACTACATACTAAAAACAATTTTAGTGAAGTCCCGCTATAGTCTGATAATATCCTAAGGCTGGTGTCACGCTGGAACCGACTACGTACTTGATCGCATGACCTGAGTTCTCATATTGTAGATTTTTTTCGCATTCGAATATTTTGAAAAGATTAATGGGTTGCCTCGAAATTAATAGTTTGTTAATGAAGCAAAGACAAAATTAAAAAAGAACGATAGGGTTTTTTTTTTTAAATGTAATCGGTCTCTAAGACCATTTAGCCAGCTCCCATTTGTTTGTAGTATTCAAACTATTGTGTCAGACTTTGTTCATGTAATGATGTGGAACACTATAGTGTGCATAACACACGACTAACACACAACACTTAATTAAAACCACCCATGCCCTAGTCTGGACTCGAACCAGCGACCCTTTCAATGCGAGGCCAGCGTGCTAGCAGGGCTCGCTAAACGGAATGAGTAAGTCAGATAATTCTGAAGGGAGAATATCACGGCTAGTTTCACAGTTTAATGGGTTATTTGAAGCAAGATCCAGAGAAATTATTTGACTATGATGTTGAACTCCTTCAATTATATTCTTCAAAATGTCAAATATGAGTTGAAGAAACACAGTAATTTTCGCCTTGTGACATCACCTGAGGATGGTTTTTTTATGTTGACTGATTAAAAAACATTTATTAAAATGAAATTTCTAACTTTCAATATGTTTCATGAAAACATATTAAATTTTAAAATTACAATAAATTTTTTTATCAGTTATAATTAGCATACAACTGCACATTTTTTTTAATTGATCCGGAGAGTTCATATCAACAACTGTAAGAAGACAAAAAATAAAAGCCAACAAACTGCACCAAGTCGTGCATCGTACGGACGAAAATCCCAGCGGGCTGGGATTTTCGTTGCAGGTCGGAACCAAACGCACGTAGACGCACGACCAGGTAGGTTCCAGTGTGGGAGCGCTGATTACATTCCGAAGGTCGGAAAACTTCGTCCAATATCGTGCGACTACGGACGACCAAAAGTCCGATGTTGTCCAGTGTGAGAACAGCCCAAGTGTTTGCTCGCGACGTAGAACAGAAAAAAGCTTGCTATAGTGTATTATCTTTATTAATTTACTAACATTTTGTAACTTCTGCAGTTTAATTCAAACGCAGAATCAAAACAAGTACAATAAAGAGCCTAATAAAATTTGATCTAAGGTATTGTTGAACCTTTTGGAAGAACAGATTTATCTTTAACTTGGTGAATATCGATGAGGAATCAAAAAACAAATATCCTGTACAGAATAAGTTTTTAATCTAAAATTAATCATCAAAATTTGCTGCCTAAGAAACAAAAGTTTTGTAATGAAATTAGTCGAGTATAAAGAGTCATATGATCCTAAGTTTGGTACAGACATGAAAACTGTGGCAATTATTAAACTATACCTAAAAATACAGTGCAAAAATTAAGGTAACTGAAGATATATCAGAACCCTTTCAAATCAAATTTGGAGTCTCTCAATGAGACAGTCTTTCTTCGACACATTTCAATTGTGTACTTGCAAAAGTGATCATGTACTGGAATATCAAGTTCAAACAAAATGGAGTATAACAAATTAAATTGTGTACCAAGAACTTGAGTTTCAGACGCAACCGACTAGCCTTTACAGATTCTCTCACAAACCAGATACAGCAACAAAGCAGATCAAAACTTTGAAAGAGATAGCTGAAAAAGTACGCTTCAAAAGCCCTAAATATTAAATATGGGAAAATCAGTAAGGTGAAAACGTTTAAACAGCTTGGAAAAATAATACAGACTAATGGTATAGAGAAAGAGGCACCCGAAGCAAGAGTTCGATAAATGTAACCAGCCCATTATTTAACGAAAGATCTTTACAAAAAAAAAAATATTACCACCAATAAAAGCAAACATTCGACACTACATCACAATTAGAAAACCAGAATGTCTATCTGAGGCAGAAACTTTAGCTCTATAAACAAAAACAAAAACGCAATTGAAGAATTAGAGAAAAACGAGTGGAAGAAAGAGAGTAATGAAGAATTATAGACGAAAACTGAAAAAACTTTCGGATGCTAGGAGGAAAGAAAGAATTGATTTTTATGGACACAGAAACACTGACAAAGATTATTTTCTTATTTTGATGAAAACTCTAAAATACAAATTCGCCGTTTAACTGCAGTGATATCAGACACAACAAAAATGAATGTGACGAAAGATGAAATCTTCAAGGTTGCTGATTTTGTGGGTTTCCAATAAAAAGTAAAGAAATTTAGAAAAATCAGTGTGGACAGAAGAAAGAACAGAATGAAAGGATAAAGGGTTATTGGGAATAAAGAGAAGAATATAAACCATGAAGTTATTTCCATTGGTCCAAAGTTAGCCATTGTAGAAAGGAAGAAGACAGGCTAACATTCATAACATTTAGATCCAAACAAATTTAAAAAATCAAATAAAAAGTAAAATCGAAAACCTATAATCCTATATTAAAAGAAACTCAATTTATTAGAGTTATTAATTTCGAAAAGTTATTCCTCTTGTCTAGTCCAGCGCGTAAAGAAACCGAAAGTTGTCCAGAACAGGATTTAATTTCCTACTCCGCTGTCTATTAACATAGTGAGATGATGTATCCCTCAGATATCAAGTCAGACTCCAAGCTTTTAAACAGTAAATGCTCAGTAGTTGTTGTTTTTTTTTTTTTTTTTTTTTTATGCTGAAACAACAAGATTGCCAGAAATCAAGCAAAAGGATCTCGAACTAGTGAAAATGGCTCTCGCGTTACTAGAAGAAGTAACATTAGAGCCGGGAAGTAAGTGCCGTTTTGTTACATGTTGCGGTTAAAGAATGGAAACACACTGACCAGGTGGGCTGCCTGCCATCTAACCCGAGTCTGTTGGCTGGCGACGGACTTACTAATAGAAAGCAGCGGCCCTCCACAACTTGTCGATTTTGGCCGTCACATCAAAGGCAAGTCGGACGCTGATGCTCAGAATATTACACACGACAAACCTCGTTGCACACACGTCGTACATAAGTTGATCTTTTCCCGCAAAGATTCAACAACTAATTGACGGACAGCTTGTGAACGATTTTATGTTCTGTAACGATGTTTGCAACGATGGCACATAGTGAAGTGTGACGACATATTTTGCAAGCTTTGAACAAAATGAGATTCTACATACAACTCTGTTTATCATCGACGAATTCGCTCGCCAAATACCGACATCTAGAAACAAAGATCAACAAGAAAACCATTTGCTTTTGAACCTCACATTCCATACAAATATACTTGAGTCTCCTGCTTGCTTCAAAAGATTACATAGTGTGCCTTTTATTTATTTACTAAGCTTATACCATGACAGAGAGGATGATAGCGTGTTTTTTGATCTAATGGTAAATTCTTCGTCTTACGATGACCTACCCAATTCCGGGCGTAGGCTGTTAGCATGGAGGATGTATTCCTCCAAGGGAACTCTGGGAAAAAATGTAATGGGAGTGGCTTCCAGTGGCCTT
Organism: Vandiemenella viatica; assembly: GCA_031002005.1. Lineage (NCBI taxonomy): Eukaryota > Metazoa > Arthropoda > Insecta > Orthoptera > Morabidae > Vandiemenella > Vandiemenella viatica. The sequence goes on along the minus strand of CM061920.1, from coordinate 341,845,036 downwards.
CCCCAGTGTTCGTATGTTTTATTGAAGGCGTGTGTGCGTGTTCAGTATAAAATGTTCTTTGTGTTGAATAAAATAAGATACGAAGAAACCCGGTACCGGCCCATTCAGGCGGCCACCAGGCTTAACCTACCCATTCCACGGACAATACCCTCACTTCATACGCACTGCGCAAAGGGTTGCGATATAAGCCAGGACTTTGGTGCATAATCCGGTGATTTGAAATTGTACACCTCCACCTCTTCTGCACTGCAGGCCACGTATTAATGTTGAACTAGCTAACCCCGTGTCAGTGCCTAACACCATCACAGTGCCGCAGCCAACTGAGCCTACTGCATGGGGTTACTGGTAAATTGCCATCACTACTTTATTAGCGTTTGATTACATGTCAACTCCAGTTCAGAGGCAAAATTATAAGACGCATTAAAGACAGCCTAACATACAGGAGAACAATCTCCAACCATATTAAAAGGTATAAAAACGAAATGAAAAACTGAGATTTTTTAATTGACTTTAATTGCGATGGAGAACATGCTCCAGTGGCAACTTCCCTTGTCATCTAATTACACTTTTATTATTATCTTATATACTTTCAGTATTAAATATATAAAACAAAAGCTTAAGCTGCATTTGAAGAAACTCAGTTCATCGGAGCTGTTAACTTTAATTAGCGACTCTTCTTGCAGAGCTAAAAAAAAAAAAGTTTAGTGATCCTGAGAATGGTTTGGTGCTACTGTAATAAAAGTTTCATGTTCAGAACAGATTTTAGTTTTCTGCATCTCCGCCAGTTGATGTAGTGAAATTACATGTATGTACCTCAGATTTGAAGTCATGCTCGCTGCCAAAATCTGATTAACAGTTATTGTGTAACGCTGGAACAAAGGAACAAAAATTCTATAGAAGCTATTATTTGAGTTCAGAGAACTCCAAATAGACAATCCCAACTATTTCTCGAAATTATCTCTAAATGAACTGTCTCATCAGCGCTAAACTTTTACAATATCAGAGATTTATAAAGGTAATAATTTCATGCCTTATTCCTCAGCGATAACAGAAATCTTTTAATATGGTTGGATAGCGTACATTATGACGTGGCCGACAGTGTAAAAAGAAATATAATCTTCACGGGTGTTCAGCCGGATGGTGTCAGACCATCCGCCTGAACACCCGTGAAGATTATATTGCATCACTACGCCGGGAAAGTCTCCACTCACACACTGTAAAAAGACACTCGAAAATCCCCGTCGCGTCAGAAGGAATGTATCGTCAGTTTTAAGGGGCGCATGGCAGGGGAAAACACGTATTCACGAATCCGTATGGTTCTTATATCCTTGTCGGATTTACCCAGAATTCAATTTTTGTGTTTTCTAATGCCATATTTCCAAAGTCGAGCTTCATTTCTACAAAGCCTTATACACACCAGACGTAGTAGTTTTAGATAGTTCTTTTTGATTCCCAAATTAGTATTGGATTCTAAAAATACCTTTGTCAGAAATTATTTTTCTTGTTCTATTTAATACAAAAAATACTTCAGTATTTCCAGAATATTATGTATTGTAAAACCTGCTCTTAACTTCCTCCAGTCAGTGGTGAAATACTAAAATGAGTGTAATTTCTAATTAATGTTATAATATGTATGCGTCTGGTATAAAGGATATTATGCATCTTCAACCGACCGATAATTGCGAACCAATTGTTTCATAGAACAGCGTCAAAACATAGTAAGATCAGATAATTATTGAATTTATTCTGATGTCTCAGTGAGATTGATTTTTTTTTTTTTTTTTTTGATGGGATGTCTTCCTGTGATTTAAACACTTTAGAACCTGAATCGTAATACCTCTGGCGGTAAGGCGTATAGACGGATGCTATCCCTTGCCAGATGTAACTTAAAGAGAATGAAACATATTCTGTTTCTGAATTAGGAAATAATAACTACTTCTAGAAACAAGAATATCGTAAAAATCAACGTAGTACCCACGCTATTATCATCAGTGCTAATAAAAGGATAGTTTAGTCACTGTGATGTCACGCTCTCGACCTTCGTTGGCGGGCTAGCAACAGCCACAGATGTCGTTATTATAGCAAGACGTTTGGTTGGCAATTTACGTTTTCCTATTGGTATAATATGTTTTGAATTGCACATCAACGTCAAAGAAATGTATGTGTTTAGATTAAGTAAACATATTAGGTATTAACTTTTTTTAATGGCTATCGGCATCTTAAGCCATACAGCCAGCTTTATTGATAAGTTTCTCCAGTAGGTTTTAGTAGCTTCTAACAGTGGATACCACAGGAAGGAACACGACATTAACATACACACTATACTTAAATATCCATCTTCTCAGCCGGACTCGAATCGGTGACCCTGGGCACGTGGAGCTCTAGCCCCTACGCTACCGAGACCGGCAAGTATTTATATTTTTTTCTTATGGCTTTACGCCTCGTCGACGTCGAGGTCATTAGAGGCTGGAAAGGATTGGGGACAAGGGACGCGAAGGAATTCGGCCATGGCCTTTTGAAGTAAGCATGCGCCTGGCGTGATTTGGTGAAACCATGGAAAACTCAAATCTGGACGCTCGGAAGGGGATTGCAACCGCCGTCCTCTTGAATGCGACGCCAGAGCACTAACCGTTCACCCACCACGCTCGGTAATGAATTTATATTCTTTCCTTGTAGATGTTTTTGTTGTGTTATCTGACCACAGATGTCACTGTTATAATGTAACGCTGTGACCACATTCTAATGTGCATTTTTTATTATATAAATCATAATGTTAGAGTAATTTTTATAAATCTTGGGCGACCAGCTAGATAGTTTTTTTTAGTAATTTCCTAAAGTACGCAAGATTTCAAGTGAGGACTGTAATGCAATGGTGAACATTCAGTGTATCTTGATGCAGCGAATGTTAAAGAATTATGGAGCTGTTAAAGAATTATGGAGCCGTGGCCTTCTCGACCCACGGCGACAGGAAGTCGGAGATATAGGGTTTTGCCGGACAACACTGGTTTTCACCTCGGGGTGGGCAGTCAACAACAGGCCACTGCCCCTGTGCGTAAAACCCGCCACCCGAATACGCTCTCACCCCGCGAACTTAGTCGAATATTTCCGGCCTCTGTGATATACACGTGGAGCGATCGGGGATATATCGTGACATTAGGTGCCAACCTGAAGATCCAATCCAAATGACCACGTAACTTAAAATCCTGGGAATTTTCTGTGATCTTCGAGACTGCAAGGGGCGGAGCCAGAGGTTTCCTCTCAGATCGCAGGGCGACGAGCTTCATTCTATTCTAGTCTGTGGCGGACTCAGAAAGTTGAATTTTCTCGCTAACTGCTACAGTCCGACTCCTGGTGTCGGAAAACTGACGCTGCCGGTTGCTGGAGCAGTTTCCGCACTGCGACACAGCCAGTAATGCGATGATGCGCATTACCACTACGGAATACGGACGTGCCTGTAGCCGCCTTGTGAGACAAGTCTGACATACCGTGGGTCATCTCCGAACACCGCAGACATCAGACGCAGAACTGCAATGGTAAAACATTACGACCGAGCCATCTGATTGTACATTCCTGAAACTGAACCCTTAAGCGTCTTTGAGAGGATAGATCCATGTTCTAACTTTGTAACTGAAAAACTCCTGAGCTAGCGGCGTAATTTGCCAGAACTAGTTATTTTCGAATGGCATATTGTTCATTCGTGGCGCCCGGATTTATTGAAATGTAAAGTCACAGTATTATGATAGCCATGTCTGAGGTCATCATAACTTGTATTGTACATTGTTTCTAAATATCATTATTTCCTGCATATTAATTCTGAGATGGATTTGAAAGTAAATACACAAATGTTTGCTTGCTCATGACGGCTTACCTCTGAGCGTTGCTTTTTTTATGATTTTACCAATTTGTGTCAATGTTAACGGTAAATTAGCTCATACTTGTAATCGCCAATGATAACAACATAAATGTCATATTGTGACAGTTTTCCTGTATTCCAAGTAACGTCGAGATTCTTGCAAGGATCCATATTTTCCCTCCTTCATAAAAACAAAATTAAAATTCCCATTTATTAATGATTAATCATAAATGTATGAATGATAACTATACCATATTTATCCACCAAGGCCCCTACTACACTTTTGTAGTAAGCTAAAATATGTTTGCACATTAAATAATTCTTAAGGTTATGAACCTTGCATGTCGTTTGTCGTTTGTGCCAACTAGTATCACCTTAAGCCCTTGCTTGGCTTGAATTTGTTGTGGATATGTACTGTGATACAACTAGGGTTGTGAGCCCTGGAGGGGACCTGCAGTTTAAAGTGGAATCCAAACCGCGGAAGCGTGCTGGAGTACTTCACATTACATAGTAAGATGTGCCAGAGGTGAAGGTTGGGTCCTTAGAAAAGGATTCGAACAAGGGATCTTTTGATCTCCAGTCAGGTGCCTTAATCGTTGAGCTACCAGGACGCTTTGATGAACTTTATTTATTATTAATTCTATTTACTGAAGCAACTTCGCAATTCCAGGACATTGCGTTCGACCCGCCATTTTTAACTTAAAAGTTAAATTTATAATAATTTGTTTTAGGTCACTGTATTTTTTTAAATTAAATTTCTTTTGTTTAAAATTAATCTTGCAGAAGTATAACGTAACTGATGTATAAAGCTAGTTTCCGTCGGTATTTTCATAGAAGTGCATGAAAATATTTTCTAATGTTGTTGAGTAAAAAATCTACAACCATTCCAAAGAAAAATTACCTAATGCTGATGCGTTAATTACGTATTCAATTTCTCAAGTCTCTGTAATGATCGTCCTTCCGTATAAGATTAGTTTTTTCTAGATATTTGTAAAAAAAAATTAACCATGTTTTATTTGATGTTATCATCAGCTTACCAGAAACTACGTTGCGTATTCGCATACCTATTGAAAAGTTGCAATAATTACAACAAAATATTGATTCTCCCAAGTTAATTCTGAAGCTATAGTAAATGCATTAAATTATTAGAAGAAAGCGAAAATATACAAACAAGATTTTCTTGCCTTTTATCTTTTAAAATGAGAATAAAAACTAAGAGCATACCTACCGGGACACATGCCAGAAGTCCACCGCAAAGTAGGGAGATAAAGTCTGACAGGTATATAATGTTGTGTAAGAAAGCGGTATTTAGATGTTGCACACTTTCAAGTACTGTTGCTGCACAAACAGAAAAATTCGCTGTTTGTATATTATCCGTACATGAGCTTGATTCCTTACTTGAAGTATATAGCGACACATAAGTCCCCAAACGGAAATAAAAACAAGTTGATTTTTAAAACTAATTTAATTTATTCTAGGAATGAATAATTTATTAGTACTTGCTTATTAATTACAATGCCTGGTAACCTAAGTAAAAGATTTAGTTTTTCAGATATAAAAATTATTTTAAGAATTTTTATTATTGTTTAGGGTCTCTCTATTTCTCCGCACTTCCGACAATTATTATTATCTAATTTTACAAGATGGAATAATTGCTACATTGTAAACGACTGCATGATAATAGTAGTTTCGTGAGGCAAATAATTAAAGAATATTCGAAAACTATTGAATTAGTATTATGTTTCGGATAGTTTGTGATATTTGTTTTATCTTTCACTGGAAGAGTCTGTAATGATTTAGCGTGCTGCCACAGCGCACAGAATTGAATCTCCTTTCATACAAGTGCTTCTATTTTTCGAGGGCTTTCATGTCAAGAATCGTTCCTTACAGAGCTAGTTATGCAGTAATTCGACAATAGTAAGATGTGAACCCGACAATCTGATCCTTGCAGACTGAGTAATTTTCAAATTGTTGCTACCGGAGGGTAAACAGAATTTAAGTAGATTAGTAAAAGAAAGTAAAAGGCAGAATTATGATGTAAGGCTGAACTGAAAGGCTGCTAAGGTAATGTAAAGAGTCCGTCGAGAAAGCTTCAAACAACGGGAATTTCACAAAGCGTATTCTTCTTTTTTTAATTTAATCACGATAAACTGAAACAAGAAATTTCTGTCTGCATTCTTGAGAGTTGAAATCTGCGTAATGTAGCGGTTGTCAGAAAAATGAGTTGAATGTGCTTCAGATAATATGGAGGTTTTTTTTATTTCACTGGCATCCATGGAGTGTGTCGGGTGAGCGTAAACATTTTGGCCTCGCATTCCAGAGGACACCGGTTCGAATCCCGGTCCAGCCATCCAGATTTGGGTTTTGCATGGTTTCCCCAAATCACTGCAGGCGAATTATTTGATACTTCCCTCAAAAAGGCCATAGCCAAATTCCTTCCCGTTCCTTGCCCCATTCCTTTTCCGCCTCTAATGACCTCAACGTCGACGACGTGTAAAGCTGTAATTAAAAAAATAGCTAAATGCATGTGTATCTATTCCGTCCCTGTTTTACAGCACAGAGATTACATATTTCACAAACAATTGAATACAAAACATACAGAATGCCTTTTACAACATTCAAAGACAAATAGAAATGGTAAGTAAGGAACCAAACTTGATGTGTGCGTTTAATGTTCGCGTCCGGTATTGGGCAGGAGGAGAGATCGAACCCCGGACTGACCATTCAGATTTCGGTATTCTGTGGTTTCCCGAAATCACTCCAGATTAATTTGCTAATGATTTCTTCAAACGGTGTCACATAGTTTCATTTTCCTTTCCACAGTTCTTCCTTAGACGTTAATGAGCCAAAGAAAAAGTAAGTAAGGAAAGGCGTATGTGAAATAATGTAAACAATTTAACGATAGATTAACTTTTTGAGAAATGTGTGAATGGTAAATTTATTCGTTGATAGACAAGCTGAAGGAAATATCTACAAAGGGAGACAAAGATTAGTGTACATCAGCCAAATAACTGATGATGTAGGCTGTAACCGATATGTGATAATGTTGAGATTAACTATTTTTACAATCCAATACAGAAACTGATATTAAACAAGTTAAATGCAAGGTGTTCGTTTTGTGCCATGTAAATTAATTTATTACGTTTGCTGGCCTTGCTGACTTAGAAAAAGTGTTAAAATATCAAATTCGTTGTTGAAAGTTAGGTTAGATGTTAACTTAACTCAGAGTAAGCATGAGTAAATGAGTCTAGAAAAAGAAGAATTCTTGTAGTAAAGGACGTATAAAACAAGAATATTAGAATGTTGCTTTCAGATTATATGGAGTTATATGAGTAGTCATACACGGTGACTATGTTGATTAATTAAAAGAAGGTAAATCAATTTTTAGAATTAGATGTAATTTAATTAAAATCGTTAGATTTGATAAAGAAAGTGCACGGAGACATTGGAAATCAAATGGCGACGGATGTAAACGATAAAGCGAAGCTATAATAGGGAAGATGTAACACCAATGCGAACATAAATACTAAACTGCTTTAACATATATTTTCGATTCAGCGTAGTGTAGTCGTAGCCAAAGTGTCCAAACTTTCGGTTACTGCCACTTGTTAATATTACGCACCGAGAAACAACAAATATTAGAATGCTATCGATACGTTTATTTGTTCTGACTAAACATTAAAAAGACTGAGACATAGCTGTTGAGACTTTTGCTATTTACTTATAAAAGCCAGTATAGGTTGGACTATTCAACTTCAGTCCCAAAATTTAATATAAAGAAAAGCTGACCTCAGATTCATCTCCATCATGTTTAGTATCCGGATCTAACTTTAGAGAAGACCAGGAGCATGACGCAGCGTCCAATTCCACATGATGCTTTGAAACACACTTTCTTTCAAAATTATTCTAAAAATATTACTTCGCTTGTAATTTAAAAATTGTTGAAGATATTCACAAAAGCAGAACAAATGCAATTCATCTCATCTCCCTTTATGATAAGTGAATGGCGCGAGGTTAAGATCCGAGATGGAAGAGGTCATTCAAATGCAATGACCTAAAATCGAAATCTTCAAACTTCGTGTGGTGAACTTCTGTCGGACCTATGAGCAGTGCTTCGAAAATAGCTCTTTAAGGTTTGAGGCAGTCCTTTAGGTTGATTGGCCGAAACAGGTAGTCGCGAGAGACATTTCGGTTATTCAGGGGTCATTGTTCAACAGCCACTTCGTAGATATGTTCCTGAGCTGCGAAACTGGTAGGCAAACGAAGGGAGGCTGTTTACTTTGTGACTATCGAAAACCGTCCGGAGGCTCAATGATCGAGGCCAGCTATGTGCACCGAAGCCAACTCACTAAGAAAAGATAGTGATGCGGCAATCTAGAAGATAATTCACTCATACGTGCAGTATGTTTTGTTCACAATCAGCTACCCTGTAACATCGATACATGTTTCATTTGAATAACTGATGGAATCAAGGTTCGATCGTTTTTGTCTTTCGCACATAATTTGCTGCGTAAATATGCAGAATAAATAAATCTGAAGGTCTCTTTTCGAGTTTCTTTTTTTTTTTTGATAAAGAAATTTTTCGAAAACAGCAGTTTTCTGTTTTTACATCCCCAAATTGTCTTGGTAACAACTGCTAAAATTCTTGGACGTATTTAAGATCGTGTAAAATTTTCCCAATTTTACCAACTGGAAGGAGAACACAAATACTTGTAATTTTGGATATCAACAATAGAATTACAAATAAGTAAATGGTAGGTTTCCATCGTTATTTGAACTTCCGCACTTTTTTAGAAAAAAAAACTCACGGCCCCCTTCTGAGGAAAAATAAAATAAAATAAAATTACCTACCACCCTCTTTTCAGAATAAAAAACCCACACCGACTAGTGTTGCCCAAATGCAAGAACAAGACCAGACTTGGCCGGTCTTGGTCTTGCATCAATACACCTGGTCTTGGTCTTGGTCTTGCAAAAATGCAAGACCAAGACCGATTTTGGGCAACACTAGTGTTGCCCAAATGCAAGAACAAGACCAGACTTGGCCGGTCTTGGTCTTGCATCAATACACCTGGTCTTGGTCTTGGTCTTGCAAAAATGCAAGACCAAGACCGATTTTGGGCAACACTAACACCGACCCCTTCTTGTAATGAATAACGTAACCAATAGTACTCCAACGATTTGGCTCGTAACCCACTTTTCTAAAGTGGTTCGATGGTGCCCCTCTTAAGTAAAGTACACAAAATCACGTGTACGAAAACAAGGACATATTTCCAAAATAACTTCTTGTAAAAGATGTTAACGCTATTGGTGTATTGTTCGCATTTGATTAAAAACTGAAACATTTATCAATTGTAGGATTTCGCTCGACGTAGTGGCACTAATTTTTGGTTATTTTGTGCCTTATTTGTCATCTTATTGCCTTATTTGTCTTAAATCGCCAGATTCCGCTAATAACAATCTATTTATTTTCTCAACTAATAAATTGCCTACTGCACCAAAATCTCTTTTGATCATAGGAATGAATTAGAAAACTTCTTTGATGCAGCCCTTAAAGCCGTATAATACTGGAAAGTAAGTGGCGGCGTTTGGTCCCCAACGCCCCCTAAATTTGTCTTGGACCAGAAACGGCCCCTACGTTCTCTTTACCGCCCACCGATGGGCGGTACCACCTCCGTTAGGAACCACTATACCTTCCCCTCTATTTCTTTTTAAACATCAATAACTCACCGAATTAAATTATTCAATGTTAACACTTAGCTATTAACTTTGTCGATAGTGTTATATTTAATCACCACAAAGAATTTATTTAAATTTGTTGACGTGATTTTTAAATGAAGTAAGATTGTCAGTTACAATTAGATCCCTAAATTAGTATTTGTTATAGATACTTAGTATTAGATTGGCCCAGCTTCAACGGCTCACGGAACATTTTACAAGCAATGTAAATCGTTGCTATATAAATCATTGTGCTGTTTGACTAGATGGATTTATTTTTACTTTTTCTGGAGGTCTCACAGAGTGAATATGAAATAAATAAAATATAAAAAATTGAATGAATATCGACATTACGTTTTTACTGCAATTACTAAATATTAAAAAAAAAAAATCCTATGGCCTGCAACTTTCTTTAGTCTGGGATGAGCTTAGCCTCTGTCTCCGAAGAGGAATCTTTTCTATAAATCCATATGTTTGATAGTTTGGTAGGGTTACATGCTTAATATAAACTTTTAATACATGACTGAATACATATTATAAACGATTTTTTGTGATTGACTTATAAACGGCGAGATAGTCAATATATAAAACAAAAGCTATGATACATACATTCCAATCTACTATATAATTTCCTAAGATCGTTCACTCACTCACTCACCAGCGAATAGCTATTCGCTGGAGAATGGAGACGTCACGAGCTGACCCTCACTCTCAAATTAACAGGGACCAGAGATATCATAAGAAGTTAAATAACAATTTAATAGCCAAACAACTGCTATGAAATTAATTGTCATAATACGTTCATTAATTTTGCTTATTATATAATCTTATAGTTAAAAAATGATCTATAAACTTTACGGCCGAAAAAACGTGAAACTACTTTTCAGTAACATGTTGCTAATTAAAGAAACATATAAAAACTTTAAGAAACTTAAACTACTTATAGTCTCTGCTGTAATCACGAATGCCAATTGCCATTCCGGCCTAGGCTAAATTTCAATTTAATTAAAACTTTCGCTAATGTTGCTGCTTGACTAAAGCTTATATATCACGGTTTATTTCTTTTTTTTTTACATATTTTACTGGCCATATTCGTTAGTGGTCTTTGTTTATGTTCGCTGTAGGCGAGTTATTAGGTAATTTAAAGCGGACATCAAACCAAATATATTACCGAATCGAGTGTTCTGGCAATTCATTTCTTTGCTGTTGGTTTACTGTTTAATATTAAAATCTGTATTAATTTCTCTGGCCGTTACGGACACTATGACCAAAGATTACATTATGAATATTGGCCCAGCTTTAGTAAAAAACAACGTGATGCTTTCGAAGCAATTGCGCACTCCTTTGAAACAGAAATTCATCAAATTTTGCATAGTAAACTTTTAGTGTCAAATACAAGTCAGTTTGTATCCCAGTAAATTCGAATCTATGAATTACAACCTTAGAAACGCTTATTCGATAGCGCTATCGCCCCTGTCCGTGTTTAATATATCTATTAATACTTCTGAGTTCTTCAAGCACAAGAGAGTTTATTCACTCTAAGGGTGAAACACAAGTCAAGTTCGTAATTGGTCAGATCAGCTCAACCTGTCATAATGTTCGACCCTAAAAACTGGAACTATCCTAGACCCATGACGATACGTAAGAAACGATCACAGGCTGACACTGGTTGTTTTCTAATTTAACAGAGAAATCATTGGAGAAGATACACAGGAATTCTTTCCCAAAAATACCATCTGCCAAACACTTTCCAAGAATATTCCAGTTACAGATGAATCTGATATGGCAAAAAAGTTTTTCGAATAAAATCAGGTATTTTTTATATTATTTTTAAGTGGCTGACGTTATGTTGAAGAAATAGTCAAAACCCGTGTTGTAGCAAACTGTGAATACAGTTTGTTTAAAATTTGCTGGAAGTGGTGTTTGTGTTTAAATAGAAACGAGCGAGTGGTTTCGTGTTGGAGACGGAAGCAGCGGGAGAGGCACGCTCCTGTTGCAGTGAGCCGTGCCAAGGGCCTCTGGCTCGATTCCCACCGCCGGCAATCGGCGTGGGCGTATGTTCATTGCCGCCTGCGGCTGCCCAATCGACTACGCCAACTGCTACAGCAACAGGATTAGTAAGCAAAGGTGGCAACAGACATATGATACGCAAAGCTAACGTAATCAAGACAGACATTGCATTGAACTTGATTAAGCGCTACAGTATGTGCAGAAATTTGTCTGCTTAAGGAAATTTGCTCTCCGCCTCTTCAAGTCAACCAGCAACTTACTTTCCAGTCGATAAGAGCCATAGGCAAAACTAATAATGTATGTGATATTTCTTCCTGAAGGGGTTAAAATTATAAACTCATTTAACACAAATGCAAAGAAGAGTTAGCTTATTTGGTACACAGATAAAAAAACAAAATGTTGATTATGGTTATAACGCAGGGAACGTACTGCTTGTTCCAGCTCAACTGAGCAGGACACATTGGTCAGGTAGTAGGAAAAAGTTTCAAAATCCTTCACTTGTTGGTGAAAGGATGAAGGGATGTATTAGAGATGTAAGGGAATTGGGTTACAAAACAATGGTTAGACCATTGCTTGAATGTGGTAGTGTAGTATGGGATCCACATTTTGGTTGTTAACTAAAGGAGTTGCATGGTGTGTAAAGAATTGCTGCTAGATTTGTCTCTGGAAATTACTACAGAACACAATCAGCAAGTGATATCATAAAGGAGTTGGATTGGGACTAGATGAAAAACAGGAGGAGGGTAAAGAGAATAGTGGGAGTGTACAAGGAGTATGTTGGTGATCAGACCTAGAAAGATATTGGTGGAAGAATTAGGAAAGGTGCATGGAAGGGAAAAGTTCACCATGACCACAAATTGGCACTCTATGTCAGGTATAAGGATGTGAGAAGATTTTCTTTCGTAGCTAAGGGGATCAGGAATTGGAATAAATAGAAATGATGAATAATTCACTAAACGCCCTAAAATAATTTAAGGTAGAAAGTAGTATAGGTTGAAAGTAGGTAGGGAAAGAAAAGGGGAAACTGGGTGTGTGAGAAGATAGCCACCGGAGCAAGCGTTCCATCTCACTTATATGAAGTAAGGTGTAACACAGAGAAACAAGTCTCCATATCAATTAACATTACATTTAGATGGATTTGTGATATTAGTAGTATTAGCAGCAGTAGTGAGAATAATAAGAGGAAGATCGTATAGTACTTCTTGCAGGGCAACGCCAAAAGGTAGATCGATTGGCAGAGTGACTGAAGATATTAGCTGCCGGCGCAATCCACCTCTGTCGTGGCCACCTAATCCGGGTTAAGAGGACCTTCAGGTTTATGCAAAATTTGAAAGAAGAATGTGTTCTAGAGTACTAACCAATTCAAACTTTGGCAGAGATAAAGGACAGGTTATGGGCTTATAAAATTCACTACCGAGGTTGCAATTCCAAACGGTGACTGCTTCATACCCGGTCAGATAACTTATCACTGAACTACCAGATCGTTCAATCATGCAATGTGTCGTGTTCTGGCGCGAAGTAGTAGGACACACACTGATAGGCTAAAACATGATGATCACTTGCTTAATAACGTATTCGTCCACCTTTCGAGTTCAAATCAGAGTGGTAATATTTTTGTTGTGATGGATTTACGCCTCGCAGACGACGAGGTCATTAGATGCTAGAGAGGGCTGGGGATAAGGAACGGTAAGGAGTTCGGCCGTGGCCTTTCCGGAGGATCCATCCCGGCATTCGCCTGGAGGGATTTGGAGAAACCATGGAAATCCCATATCTGTGTAATTGGACGTGTATTCGAACCCCGACCTCCCGACAGCAAGGCCGGAGCGTTACCGTTCACCCATTGCTCATTTAGATTCGGAAAGTCCTTGGCAGGTTTCTGGCTCCAGATGACTACGCACAGGTCACTAACTTCCATAAATTAAGGGCCGATGATCTGTGGGCACGCATCTGGCACCCTATAACGTTCCAGATGTGTTTTACCTGGTTTAGACTAGGAAAATGTCATTATCAAGACATTAACGTCAGTTCACTATTATATGCTCCTCAAACCACTGTGGCACGATTCTGGCCTTGTGACATGGGCAGCTATTCTGCTGGAAAATACCATCGCCGTCGTGGAAGATATAAAGCATGAAGGGATGCAATAATTTTCACATAGTCCACACCTGTGACGGGGTCTTCGACCACTGGCACACGTCCTATGGAAGCCCATGTGAATACCGTCAATAGCACAATACTGCGTCCGTGGCGCCATGCAGTCGTTCGGCTGGAAGGCAGTGTATCAGGACATAACCATTGAAAAGTTATTCATCCGGCCAGACGACACGTTTCCATTGTTCCACGGTTCAATCTCGACGACAATGCGTCTATTGCAATCGTAATGGGAACATGTAGTGGCCATCTGCTGCCGAGCCCCATGTTTAACAATATGCGCTGAACAGCATGCTTCGAAAACACAAACCTGCACCTTGTCGCCTATTCGTGTTCTCACTGACCTTCAACCACCGCTTTCCAAAGATGGTCACTGCAGTACCACTCGAACAGTCAAACCGTCTCGACGTCTCCGAGATGCTTGTTCCCAGACACCTGATATAACAATCTGCCCTTTGTCAAAGTCACTTATGCCAGAGGATTTCCACTGTTTCCACACGTATCGACGCTAGAATGACTCTCTACTCAGCTTGTATACCAAGCTCATCCATAAAGTAAGTACATTTCGAATATTAAAAGAGATTAGCAATTTGTTTCCATTTGACTTTTCTTACAGAGATATCTACACACCTTAAACTACTCTTCGACATATTCGCCGTGCGAATTAAGGCATGTTGCTTCTTAGAATTCGGCCTCTGTTAGACTGGCAGTCATATTGCCGTTAGAAAAGCAAATCGGATGAACTATTTCGGTTAATATAATTACTGATATAAACTAACAGTTTATTTCTGTTACAACACAGAAATTCCAGCCACGATAACATGTTCAGCAATTTTTCTAAGGCCAATTTATCAAACATTGTCATTTTAACAGCAAATATGAATGTGTTATCAAACTGAAATTGAGAAATAATGTTCAACCACTGCATGATTCTTTTTTGCTTATGATTTTACTCATCGTCGACATCGGGGTCATTAGAGACGGGGAAGGACTAGATGCGTGGGATGGAAAACAATTCGGCTATTTTAAGGAAGCATCCCGGTATTCGCCTGGAGTGATTTTGAGAAACCATAAAAAACTTAAATCTGGATGGCTGAAAAGGGATTCGAACCCGCGTCCTTAATGCCAAGCCAGAGCGTTACTGCTCATCCACCACATTAGGTTTTATTACATTTTGGCGTTCTGTGTCTGATGGTGACACCACGGCTGTAATACTACTGTAGTTAACTGAGCGATCAACAGGAGAAAGCGCATTAGTTCATAGATAATATTGAAGCATTACAAAACTACGGTATGACCTCACTTGGCAATACCTGGAAATTTAGTTAGGAAAAAATTAAAGGAAATGTTGAAAGAGTTTTGGAAGGGTTTAAATGTAAACAGTGTTCAATTCGTGATAAGCCACGTGAAAAAAATGATGAATTTTTATATATATTTTTTTAATATAAATGTGGAAAACGAAGGAAAAGTGTGGGAAATCAGGGCAAGAGTCCATCTTTTTCTGCATTGATTTTGTGTACGGGCAGTGAGGCACCGGTCAGAATTTGCTAACAATACAGTGCTGATTGTCGTTTAGGAAGTAGTTGATTCCGATATTATACAATCTAGAACTTCTCCGTTCCATCTTCGCTACAGATAACCTGCCGATAATATTAATTCCGATGTAAAGCAGTCTCCTCACTTATGAGTGAATACTGGAATTATTCAAGAGCAACATGAGGTGGATATGAAAAAAGGAAGTTGGAATTGTGATATAGGAGTATTATAATACAGAAAATAGAAATTGTTTCATCAATTCACTTTCCAAGTCTTTTCTTCTTTTCGTTGTTTTTAGTCTACTAACCACTGCTTTTTCAGGACAGGTGGAAGCATGTTTACCTGCGTTCCGTTGACTCCCACCTACGTTTGGTGTCAGTTAATGCGCATGCGCAGCTGACTTCACGGTGCCAAGAAATCGCCCGCAATTTAGCTTCCATAAATCATTTGGCAGTCATCTGTCACACACAAACAGCCAAACGCTGCACTAAAGACATGAAAAGTGTACTTCTTGAAATATCAGTATAAATATTAGATTTTTTGAGAGGCTTCATGCTTCATGAATGTTTTCTCGATTAAAGCTGGTAATTAGCAAAGTTTTTTCTGTACATTTGGCTGAATAGATACTATCAAACAATTTCTAGGTGACCTAATCGAAATTTAAACATCAAACCTCCAGATTTCAATTAAAACTTATTGAATGCAGTGTGTGTGGTGGGTGAACAATTAACGTTCTGGCCTCGCATTCGGGAGGACGCGGGTTCGAATCCCCGTCCGGGCATCCAGATTTGGGTTTTCCATGGTTTCCCCAAATCACTCCAAGCGAATGCTTCTAAGCTTAGGAGAAGAAAAAACGAATTTACTATAGGATTTCAGCCAGGTAATGATAGCATTTTTAAGATCATGCACTGTAGTATGTATTCTTTTCTTTGTTTTGGGGTATTGTGGATTCGGGTTTATCATCTTTAATTTTGTCTTGCGAATAATAAATTGTTTGGATTTTAAAGGATAGAAAAAGCACTAATTGATGAAAGATGACACCGCGATCAGTTTGAGATTTCTATGAACTACGTGAAGTGATTTTGGGAATCGTAGAAAACCGGTATCTGGATGGTCACATTAGGAATTGAACATGGATCTTCTCGAATGACAGGCTCGAATGTTGACATTTTGCTCGCCAGACTTGATACGAACTTAACAATTTTCTACGATTACTCATCCGCTACAAACAGAACATCTACGAGAAAGAAAGAATGCGAGAAGAAAAGATTAGAGATCGGATGTGAGCCAGAAACTATTACCGTTCTGAATCCGCCACAAGCTTTTATTGTCTTGTGTTTATTTTTTCGGTTCTCAGACATACAGGTGTGTTCATATTCACTGCACAAAATACAAATGATAAATATTGCTATACAATTAGAAAATGCTACGAAAGGAAAACTTGCATCATGTTAAAAGCACGAGTTGTACCTGACTAAATGATCTAAAGTCGTGAATGACAGTATTTTTTTTCCCCCCCTACAAGTAAATTTTCCTAAAATTATACCATTCTGCAAGATTTATACCTTCAAAACAGAATTGTTTTGCTGCTATATATAATAGAATTCTTGAGATAAATTACTGCAAGTTATCGTTTTTGTTGTATAATGATAAATATATCCGTGATGGAGACTTATTAAAAAAAATCTCCTGGTAAACATTTGTGTTATGTGTGCATTTAATAAGGTCACGATTTGTCTAAAGATCAAAGATTTTGTAAACCTCTGTAACATATACCAAAACTACTTTTTTTTTTACTATCATCAATCTCTCGACTGGTTTGTCGAAATCCATATCTTCCTACCTTGCGCTAACTTCTTCCTCTCAACATACCCCTTAAAACCTACGTCTTCAAATTATCTGCTTCATATATCCTTATCTCTGTCTACCTCTACAGTTCTTACCTTCGACTGTTCTATCTACTAACACATTAGCCAATGGCAAATGTATTAAAATGTGACTCACTATCCTGTGTCTTCTTTGTGTAAGACGCCTCCATAAACTGCTCTCTGCACCCATCATCTAAAAACACGTTCATTTCGTACTTCATCCATCCACTTAATTTTCAGCATCCTTCTATAGCACCACACAGCGGTCTCTTAAGGTAATAAAAAGTGAAGGAATGTTATAATTTCAAAATCAAGCGATTGGTTTTGGAAGAAGTTAAAACATGATTTATTTTATGGAGGAGCATTTCTTCTTTTATTTCCCGTGGTGTGGGGATTAGACAATACTTAGGAACACCTGACATGAATTCCATACAACATTTTTGTCTGCGTCGGTATTTAATTAAACTTTTAACACATATTATTATGCGACGTTCAGTTACTACGAAATAGTAGACATCCGAATATTTTGTTACTAGACTTAAGTAATACTGAAATGATTTTTGTGAACAGTTTCTTTATTTATACCGAAATTATTATCAAAGAATCGAAATGCATGTGACTGGCATGTTAGGTTTGATCTTGTTTAATTCGCATAGTGAAATTTATATATCGTCGCCAACAAACTAATTTAATGTGTCATATTTGATTGTGTGGTTATTATTATTGAAATTAATTGGAACAAGGATCTAGGAAACAGTATCCCTACGCCATTACAATAATTCTCCAGACGTCATTTTGCGGGTAGGTTTGTTACAAAGAATGAACTTAATCTTTGTAGCCAAGGATTGTGGATTCGACACGTAACTAACACAACTTAATATTACAAGCATTAACAGTTTTTAGACGTACAATATTTTGTTTAGGGTAAAAAAAAAAACTCTTAGTCATTAATAGAGTACGAGGAAAAACATATGTTGATCTGACATCTTTGTTGATTTTCAACATCTTTGAAACGATTCATTATGACTAACATAGCGTTCATGTTCAGTTTGAAAGAACCAGCCATTGCTTAATGCCTGACTGCAGACATATTTTTTTATTGCGTTTCTCAAGTTATAATAAAATAAGCAGTAAAATTCTGGTTATAGCTCGAAATAAGATTATGATTGTGCCTTGAGCGCGTTACACACACAAGTAATAGAATATGATGGTTTTAGAATTAAAATGGTACCTTATTATCTTTGAAATGGGACACATTTAGATCTCAAATCGCAGGCAGGATTACAAATTTCAGTTACAATCTTAGCGAAGCAATGTATCCAAACAAAATGCTCGCGAAATTCAGTGACCTGGAAATGAAAGTTCTTTCGATTTTTATAATATTTTTCTTTCAAGTTTGCTGAAACTCATATTTCGTAATTAATTGAAATCTGTTTAGCTTTGAAAATGTGGTGATGTTTGTTTTATGACGGCTAGACAGGTTGCCATACTAAACTAAAACAGAAGTTTACACAAAAACAGTTCAGAAAGATTTAATATCCGAATGAAAATATTTATAATCAGCACATCATCAGTTTTTGTAACAAATCTGTTAAAAACAATAGCTTCGTTTTAAACATTTTGAACGTTTTATGCAAATAAGAATCTTTTATTAATTTTATTTTTAAATGGAGAAGGATTATCTTAATTATTAAATTAATCTTTGAAAAATGATGCCAAAACAAAATAGTTTAATGTATTGCATACAGTTGGACAAAACAAATTAAGCCAAAAGATTCTTGCTTGCTATGATTGACCAAATAGATTATCTCTGTTACTAAGCAGCGGGATTTCAATATTCCTCGTATTTTAAATCATGGCAAGCCAGAGACGTGGATACACTACCAAACGGTAGTTGCAGTTTCGCAACATGGTGTGGCCGAAACAGCACGACAGGCTCGAAAAGCTAATGAGAAGGAAAAGCATGATTCCCGTACCCTGTACGGTCAGCAACCCGCTCGCCAACGTCTCGTATGCCGAAAGAGCCATCGGTCCATTTCAGCAGAGCAAAGCTACCGAGAACAAATTATGACTACAGTGAATGATGAATGACGCCCTACGATAATTTCACACCATGGTGTAAAGAAATTGGGAAACCTGGAAAGCATCCGACAAAATTGTTCGTATAAGTGAAACATCTAACGAACGAATGTCCTGTAAATAAGCAATGTAGGACTGTGAAGGGATCAACATACATCAAAGTGTTGTGCTATGTCTCATCTCCCAGACGTAGACAGTTACCACGGAAGGTGTTACTGCTGTTCAGAAAGTTTATCTAGGTTGCTTATCGGTTTCTTTCCACAATATTCTTATTATTACTGTACGTGTGTGGCTGATTGTGATGGATGAGTGCTAAGGGTAGTTATTTTTCGTGTTGCGAATTAGAAACGAAAGATAGGAAAGGGTCAAAGCAGGTATCTTCCCATTCAGTCCCACTCTTTAAAAGACGAGTCCTATTATTATTATTAGAGCAACGATGTGTGGTTACTATCCTGAAATCCACAATGTAAATAATTCGTCGCTGATGATGCCTCGAGGAGAGGCGAAACGCGTACTGCAATAAACCTACATAATACAGTTGCATTGGCGTCATTTTATGAATTAATTTACTGAGAAACTGCGGAAAAATGGCCTACAACAACATTGAATTGAAGAGTCCCATGATAGATTCCGTATAAGCTGATACAGTTCGAGATGCAGATCGTTTTGACCTTCTATCCAAGCTTTTGGTATGCAATAGGAATTGTGCGCCATCGTTTTTTCCAGCCTTTGGTCCAAGTCAAGGGTGATAAAAAAATTTCGCCACTAGGCCTTGAACCACCAAACTCGGTGTCAAAGAACAACAACTTTCACAGTGTCTTAGCAACCTTGACGACGAAATTGGTGTGTGGAGTGGAGCAGACTGCAAGGAACCACATGATCTCATGAAATACCAACTAAAATGTGAGTAAATTCAGTTCATGAAAACGGAGTGAGGTTGGTGAACGCTTAACGTTCTGGCCTCGTATTCGGGAGAACGCCGGTTCGAATCCCGGTCCGGGCATCCAGATTTGGGTTTTCCATGGTTTCCTGAAATCAATCCCGGCGAAATCGGGGATGCTTCATTCGAAAGGTCATGGCCGAATTCTTTCCCGTTCCTTGACTTCAGTCCCACCCCGCCTCTAATGACCTCGACGTCGACGAAGCGTAAAGCCATCAGGAAAAAAAAGCTCATGCAATGCTAAACGTACTTGACATGGTCAAATATTAGTGCGCCAATACGCCAATAATTTATGTATGTGTATTTTCATCTAAACTTTTAATCAAACTCCTAATTTTAGTTCTTGCTTCTGACGCGAACAAGGAAATAAAGTAGCAAATATGTCGACTTAGGAACATGAATAGAATGACGAATTGTGGTAATACTTGCTGCATCATATATAGACATCCTCGTTTTGTCCCTACTAAATGACAATGACATACGTAAGACGCTGGCATCTGCCCAATAGCTCCAACACTAATTTTCAGTGGTAAGATTTTAAAGCAGTTTCAGATACAGAAGACGTCATTGAAAAACTCAAGACACTTATTAATTTTAGTATATTGATGC
Source organism: Vandiemenella viatica (assembly GCA_031002005.1). Lineage (NCBI taxonomy): Eukaryota > Metazoa > Arthropoda > Insecta > Orthoptera > Morabidae > Vandiemenella > Vandiemenella viatica. The sequence continues at coordinate 341,824,275 of CM061920.1, read as the reverse complement.
ATTCTGTGTGTCCTATCAGGTTTGTTAGAGCAAAATTATGACTGGATAATAAAAGATGAGAACGTGGTTCATGGCTTTAATAAAGAAAGTATAACCGTGATCACCTCGAATTATTCGGAAATATATTGGAAAACGAAATTCGGATGGCCTGACCCGGAATCGAGACCGAGTACATTCGCACGTCAGTCACCCATCGATCACCACGCTCGGTTAATAATTATAAATACTTATTACATCTAATAAGCGCAAATACAGTATTTCTCTTCGATAATAAAACGTTATTTTCTGGTTTCTGTGCTCCAACCATTGACTTTATTTTGTTAAATGACGCCAAGTTTTTATCGAAAAATGGGATCGCATCTAAATATAAAGTACAGGGAGCTTCATTACATAATCTAGGACGTAAGAGGAATATATAAATTTAATCACATAACTCGCAGAAGCAGCTAACTTGTTGTTTTGTAGCAAAACATCTTACATTTTATTGATTTAATTTCGTAGTATCATATCAACTCATCTAAAGAGCCAGAGGCATTCCCAGTTAAAATAGCTACTTTCTGTTGAGCGGAATGTGCTCTGCGTGTTTAGGTTTGAGGACACAAACTCTACGACAACAGCCTAGCGTTTCCACAGTTAGGATTTTTTTTTGCTTATGGCTTTACGCCTCGTCGACTTCGAGGTCATTAGAGGCAAGGAATGGGAAGGAATTCGGCCATAGTCTTGTGAAGGAAGCATTCCGGCATTAGCTTGCAGTGTTATGGGGAAACAAAGGAAAACCCAAATCTGGATGGCCGGACGAGGCTTCGAATCAGCGTCCTCCCGAATGCGAGGCCAGAACGTTAACCAATCACCCACCACGCTCGGTCCCATAGTTAGGAGAATATGAGGAATATTACTTTGTTACCAGTAAAACGAAGACGCGCCTCATTTTCTTAGGGAGCTTAGTGGGTGAGCTGTGACGCTGGAATCTTACATTGATAGGACATGGGCTCAAATTCTCGTCCGGCTATATAGATTTTGGGTTTCCATGTTTTACCTGTTATGACTTCGACCTCTACGAGGTGTAAAAAAAAAAAAAAAAAAAAAAAAAAGGAAAAAAAATGAATTCCTTGATATCCGTTTTCCTGTTCTGTGTAGGTCGAATTCATGGCAACCTTTCTCCCCGGATTTTTACACACCCGTGAATTTTTTTAATAAAATCGGATTGATTAAAGATAGAAAATAAGGTTGTTGAGTTGTATGTTTCGCATTTTACCTGCAAATCTGGCTGAGCTCAAAAATCTATGCCTCTGTTTGAGAAGCAACGCATGATTTGCGGGATCGGGGTTTGCAAGAAATTGATTTTAGGAGTCATTTTAGAAGGATCCAGAACAGACAATGATGGATGGAATCAACTTCGAAGATTATTCAAGGAAACCCTTTCTCATTCTGTTACACATTATCATAAAAAAAAGTATTGCTGATTTCTATTCGTGCTGTCACACCACTACAATTAGGCCAAGGAGAAAATATGGTTGATGTATAGTCTTGTATTGTCTGCATATACGTTCACCATGAACCATCAGACAGAGGATTATGTTAAAACCTACAGCGGTAATTAAAGCGCATGATGCTTTAAAATATATATATAAAAAATTACATGTGGCTTCTTGTACGGCACGCGGTACATCAAGCTCAAGTGTGAATTCTGATTACTTAGTATTTTCAGTTTCTTTATTGCATATTGTTTTCAACTAACAATAAACACCACAGGGCGGTCACTACATGAACAAACACAACAGTTAAACACCGATGCCCTCGGTCGGACTCGAACCGACAACACATGGCACGCAGAGCCAGCTACAGAGGACGGCTTCCTGCTATTAGAGACTTCTTAACACGGTCTAAAACGTGAGAGTCTCTTAAAAATGTTATACTGCTGATAGCAGGCTGACACAAACTGGAAGCTATTAAGAGGCTTACTGGCTCAACACTAATGCGTGAAAGCGTAGAGAACGAACATTCACTCTTGTTGTTGTCGAACGTGCATAAAATAAATTTGATTCAAGCTCTGTTCGCTCCTGTATGGTATTTCCTTAACTCAGACCAAAGTGTAACCACAAGATATTTGGTCTCAATCAGCGCTGAGTTTGCGATTCCAAGAGCCAGATGAATTGGTGTTCTAAACACTGCGGCATGGCTGGTATCCTCTGTTTAATTCAAATGGTGTAGGATACCATATCAAATCCCACTATGTCCTATATGCCCACAGTTAAGTTATTGATCTGCTTGTATGGAGTCTACAAAGCACAATAAGAATGCAAAATAAATTCTACAATTTTCAGGAACGATAAACTCGCGAAGTATAGATAAAAAAAAATTAACAGTCGAACCATTTTTATCATGTATTTATTAGTGTTTATGCTTTTTGTTTAGCTGCGATGATCAGCTTAAGATTTTTGTGTCGAAATGCTGACCCTAAAAGACTATTTTAGATTTAAATCAACTGAAATTTGTAAATAAACTATGAATTCTACATAAGTTATGAATTACATCTAAAACTTCAAACATTTTTGCTTCTTATTTTAATCTCTCCAAACAGAACGATACTAACGCAAATGTAAAATTCATGAAATCTTTCATTATCGATTCTAACTTATATTTGTGTCATAATTGTTTTATCAACGAAGAATATATGTTTGTTTCCATCTTATGATACGAGTGGAATTTCGGTATATTTCTTTTCTAGTTGCAAAATTTACTTTATGAAGGTAACAGGAAAATTACGAGTAGTTTCAGATTTTAAGTGAGTACTAATTTAATTTAACATTTTGGTATCTCAACATATTGTTTATTTGTTTGCAGGACCCGTTGAATTCACTTGGTGGTGGAGGTGAATGTAGCAGTTCCGTGAATTGAAGTAAGTCAGCTTACATCTTACAGCAACTGTTGGATTATTACGCCCGACGTTTCTTAGATGCAGTAGTAACTATAATCGGAAACTTAAGTATTAAGCTCTAGTTGCATACCTGTCTTTCTCTGTCCATATCATCGTCTGAAATTGGAAACAAGAGAATTAAAATGGATTATTATCGAATATTTTTTTGGTTCAAGAATAGAGTTTGGTCGTCTTTTCCTACAGAATCAGTATAACGATATTATCTTTTCCTCACAGTGGTGATATTACCTGTAAGCATTCAATTCTGAAATAAATCTATTTTTTTAGTATCTTTAAAAAGGCTGCTCGTAGTGATGCGAAGTGTTAAAAATCTGTATCAGCATAATCAATGCAGAAAATTCCTGATGGCAACAGTGTTGGTGTTGGTGCGCAATGTGCAGCGCCTTACCTGCGGCGTCCACGTGCATGCGGCCGAGGCTGAGGACCGGCTCTGGCTCTTGGAGCGCGCGCGCCATATCTTCCTCGAGACCAGCCGGCTGCCGTGATGGACCACCGACGAGGACGACTTGGACTTCTGCATGGCGGCGGGTCCTGCCGCGCCGCCGCTGCCTCCGCCGCCGCCTCCACCGCCACCGGCGACCGCGGACGCTGCGGAACCAGAGGAGGAAGACTGCTGTAGTCCGTGCAGCAGGTTGTGGAGGAAGTTCTGACCGGAAGCTAGCAGGCCGTGAGGCTTGGCACCCCCGGGACTTGGCGGTGACAGAAGCCCACTGCCACTACCGGCGTCAAAACTACTTCGCGTGCTGGCCGCCCGACTACCGTCCGACAAGCCGCCCCCGGCCACCGCACTCTCCTCCACAGTGCTCAAGTCATCCACCCTGAGTTCCCGCATCGCGTCCACCCACGAGCGTTCAGTCTGCGCGCCCTTGTTGGGGCCGTCGTCGTCACCCGGCTTTGTTATCTCTCCCTTCGGCTTGATGTTTCGCAAGTTCCGGTCGTAGTTGACGCGCTTGAAGCGGTCCTGCTTGTCGGCATCGATGCTCTTCTTTCGTGCCATGCGCAGGTAGCGCTTGATGGTATCACTGACCGACGGAGATACGTCGTCGTTATCGACGCTACTGCGGCGTCGTGGTGGTGGAGAAAACTTCTCCGCAGTCTCCGGTTCCTTTGCCACTCCCTCTGATTCTTTTTCCTCCTTTGCCGCTTCATCTTTCTTGCGCAGGTGTTCCTCGATTGTGGCAACCAGTGCATCTGAGATGGGTGGCGTCTGCGTGCCTACAGTGGCATGTGCCTCGTCTTCGTCTTCCTGCACCTCTATCAGTGGTGGTGGTGAGAATGGCGAGGGATCTCTGGACCTCTGCTTCGTCGATCTACCTAGTCTCCACCAGTGCGTGGTGTCTTGACTGTCGCTTTCGTCACCAGGCTCAGATTTATTTCCTGTCTCCCGCCTGTGCCATTTGTAATGATCATCTGGCGCTCCCGACGCGGATTCCTTCCAGAACCCGGGGGAACTGTGGCCAGTAGCATTTCCATATCCTTTTCTGCCGCCAAAATCCCTACTCTTATGTAGATCGAAGTAGAGTTTAGCAAGTAATTTTCTATCTGTCAGTAAATCAGATATGACCTTTTGGCGACTGGTTGACGTGCTATAATGCCGGCGCAAAGTGTCGAGCAGTAGTTGGTGATTGCTGCTATACTGTGAGCTACCAGCAGAAGATCTGCTCCTTCCCTCTCTAGAGTCGCTATAGTGATGGCCGTAACCACCTAGTTCAGATGTAGATCTGCCAATGACGTCTGGAGTACTCCTACTCCTAAGTGTCGGAAACGGGACGGCATTTGCAGCACTGTCGTCTTCGTGTGAGCCATAACTCTTCCTCAGAGTTTTCTCAAATCCGTGACCGTCAGCACGTTGATCGTTCTCAGCATCTACCTTTCGAAGGTTTACTCGGAACTGCTGTTGTTCTCCCTCGTTGCGACTCTGTTCTGTTTTACGCAACTGATATCTCAGCTGTTCTTCACCTTGCTGCGGCGGGAGGAGACCACCTCCTCTCCACTGGCCTCGTCCTGCGCTTCCATCGGTCTGAACATGTTCCACGACGGTTTGTAGAGGAATGAAGCCCTTCCCGTCCGTTTCGTTCTGCTCTTCCGGTGACGGATGAAATTCTCGCAATTGTTCCAGCAGTTTCTCATACTCTTCTTCACTCGGCTCCCAGCTAGGTGAACCAGTCTCTGATTGCGGTTGTTTCAGCACGTCCTTGAGCAGTTGAATGAACTCCCTGCGACTAGCTTCTTCTTCCTCGGCTGCGCTGGTCGGAGACAACTGCTGCCTCTGCGGACGGAAAGCGACGCCCGTGACACCAGGCAGTGGTAGCGAGTCAGGCCGTTTGGCTGGTTTGTCTGCATCATTTCCAGACGCCTGTGGTCCCAGCAGGAACTCTCGCCGCAGTCGCTGGAGATCGAAACGGCCTCCGGCTTCCGGCTTGAGCACCAGTGGGCCGGTGCCTGAGGGGGCTACAATGTCTTCAGCCTCGTCCGCAGAACTGGCCATGCGCTCTCGACAGCTGCCTCCCTTTTTGCGCCGGTGGTGCTTCTTCCTGCGGAAGCCGAGTGCTCCGGGGTAGGAAGACTTTCGCCATAGCAGAAAGCGAGGCTCGCGCTTGCACACCTCTTGAAAATAGGCTTCAACCTTCGGCACATCTTCTGGCCTGTTTCGTACGCCTTCAGGAATGAGGCGACGGCCAGCGTCCGCCATGTACCTCCATGTTTTGCGTGTCATCAGCCATCTTTCTCGTCTGTGCCGCTTGGGGGGGAACGACGCCCGGCACCAGTAGGGCCGGCACATCTTCGCGGTCTCGATCTTTGGGTTTGCCCATCACGCCGCTCGAGGAGGAACCAGGGTCACCTTCTCTGCTGCCCGGTAAGGATTTACGGGCCTTCTTGATCCGTTGCTTCTGCTTGATGTCCGACATCTTGACACAGGGTAGGAAGGCTGGGGAGGGTACGGGATCGAGGTGTTGGCGAGGTCTGGGGTGCTTGACCTGGACACTACTGTTCGCATGGATCCCAGTAAAACTTGCTGACACAACAGACTTCGTACAGTGTATCACTTAATGCCCACTATTGCTATAAATGAATTATATTTCATCACTGTTACATTCTGAGTTTCTCACTGAATATTTTTGGGGTGTTATCAATAAAGTTGGAGATTTATTTGCTTTTATTAAGACCAAGAAGTGAGAACACTATTAAATCTTATATATCTATTTATCTTCTTTTTTTTTAGTCACAAAGACGCTGTCACTTAATAAATCGTTGCAGGTTGAGTTAGCAAACAGAAGATTTAGTGAAAGCCTCAAGAAGTTATGAGTATAAACATAAGGTAATGAATTTAACTTCACCTGACTGCAAAGACACAATTTCGCAGAATGAATGTTTCACAAAATCGAACGAAAATGTCCCCCAGAACACTGTAAAGTTAACGGATTTTAGTTCCGAAATAGACCACCTTGATGTTTGATGTTCACTCTTTCAACTACCTAATTCTAACTCACTATGAACTGTCGACTGCATATTAGAAATTCGTAGCTCAAATAGAGAAGATGGGCTGGCAGAAGGATCACTGAACTACGCCAACAGATTGTCTCTTCCAGAATATGGGTGAGGAGGTGAATTTGGTGTTGAACCAGCTGTCGCTTTTTAAGCTGTCTGGGAGCTGAACAGTTGCCAGCCCGTCAAGATCCAGCTGTCACTGGCGCCACCGCTTCTTTCTTTTGTCCTCGAGCGAAACATCAACACACTCTGGCGAAGATAACAGTAGGCAGCTGCGCTCCTGTGCTAGGTATAGCCGCTCCAAAGTCAGTTCACCGGATAACGAATTCCAGATATGTATGATCACTACACACTTGTAAACCTTGGATTCACACGGAGGTCCACGTTAATAAGGACAGCTGTGTTAAGGAGTGACAACAACAAAAATTGGCCAGAAGTAAGAGCGGTGTATCGGTTTATCACTCGTGGTAGAACTTGTTAAATTTTTGCAAGGTGCTAGTAACGTAAAGGAAGAGTAAGCAATGTAAGGTTTTAGCAGACCGTCCGAGCTGTATGGGTTTCGTCACGCGGCAGTCTTGTAGCACTTCACTTGCACTGTGGAGGGAGTGTGCGGACTGCTGCCAGCCGGGTCGTCGCGCAGCGCACGACAAGGCGCGCGCCTCCGCGGGGAGACAACTAACCGCCACCGCTCTCTTTGCACACTATTTTCTAGGGAGGCAAAAATATCCCGGCGTGTTATTTGGCAACGGCCCCACACTTAGCGGCGTCCGACAGTGGCCGAGAGGTGGCGGAGGTGCGCGGCGGCTGTGGCGGGGACGCCGGCGCCGGGAGGGGGGCGCGGTAAACAATCCACTGCCCAACAACAGGCACACCGCGGCGAAATCAGTTACGATAACCCATTATAATTCACAACTAACTTTAGACTCCTTCCTTAACAAATATTCTATTTTATTTTGTTCAAAAAAATATTTCCACTAACATCGCTGATCTGAAAAGTTTTCAGCCTCGACTGTCGATCGAGATACCGCCGCCAAATTACAAAACATTAAATTTCATAAACTTTTGGTGGTGAGGGTACTTTTCATGCATGAAGGCGGATGATCCCTGGATGATAGAAGAACTAGAAGTGAAAATGTGCAAGGAAAGTAAGGAATATCACTATAAAATTAGCACTTGTGTTAAACAAGTGAGAAAAATTTCGGCTGCCGGATAGTGAGCCAAGGACTGTGATAATTTTTATTTTATTTTTAAATTTGCTTTTGGCCATGTCAGACATACAGCCAGCTGTGTTTTTTGTTTCTTCGAGTCATTGTCATGTCATTATCGTTATCGTTTTCGTTTACTTCTCAGTATGGACAAGACAGGACAAACACAAAACACTGGTGCCGTCGGTCGGACACGAACCGGTGATCCTTGCAACGTGAGGCCAGTTCACTAGCCCCTACGCTACAAGGGCCGACTGTAATCACTTACTAGCAGAGGTTATGAACCAAATACATTAAACAGTCATAAAATTATAGTAAAACAGCGTTTGCAGGATGGAAATAGGCGCTTAGGCACAGGTACAATAATAATAATGTATTTCTTAAGGCTGTAAAATCATGGTAATGTGTACTAGTATATAGGCTATGATTGAGAGCTTTTGAGATAGCTGTTGTTTAATTAAAATTATATTAATTGGTCCTGTAAAAATGTGTTCGAACCGTTCATTAAACGTTATACAAAGTCATTACTCAGGTTCTTTTAACTTTTATTCCTGCTCTTAAAGAATTATTGTGTTTGTTTTCCAAGGGCTTATCTCACCTGCAAATAATTAAAACAGCGATAGGTATTATTGGTGTGAACATTGAAACCTATGGAACATTCAGTAATGTGGCAGTACGTTGATAACAGATCCTTCATAAGGCAGCCACTATCGAATAGTGTCCATCCAACAGTATGTAAGAATGTTGGAAACACTCAAGTTTTGTATCGCATATATCTGAGAACGGAGACTTCCACGGCGAGTGGAGCTAATTAAATCTTTATGGATCAAACGCTGGATTGTGTAGATTCAGGAATGAATCGATCTGTACTGGTATGTCGACCGAAAGCTTCTTAGGATTATATGACTGTGAAACATAATTCCAGTAAAAAATGAAACTAAGCAAAACGTGTCTGTGTAGTTAATAAACTGTTTCGCGTTTGATTAGCCTGCATAACAGTGACCTAGAAATGTTAGCCTAATTTCTATTTGTAAAGAGAAACTAAAAGAAAGGAAATTTTAATGCTTAAAACAAATTCAGTGTTTCGGAAAAAAGTTGAAATTATTCAGTCTAATTCTGGTATACTTGTATTATGTTGAAGACTCATTAACACTCCTGTTATTGGTGAAAGGGAAAATTATATTATGGAATCAAAGTACATATTAGACTTTTTTTCCCGTTTCACTTTTCGTTACAGTTCAATCCCACTTTGATATAACCTCAAAATACCTGGTGACGTCACGGTCCATCTATATGTGCCATCTAAAACAGTAGTGCTGGGTATCATATTTCTTAGGCCCGATTTTCTGCCTACTTAAAGAAATTCGCTTTATGTAAAATAGTTTTGTTTGAGGAACATAAAATTAGAAGTTAGTTTGTTAACTGCTGTAATCATTCCAGACGTGGTTTGGGTTCCAAACGGAGTCTTTGTATGCTTTAATATATGGAAAAAAATTCTATTGACTGCTTACGTGATTCTTCTTGTTTTAATACTTGAATGATACAGGATAAAAGGAGTACAAACTGAATAAATTACTAACAAAGTAAGTATCTCACATTTACTTATCGTATGTAGTTACGTCTTCATGCTGATGTAATGTTTTTAATTTTCTAAGTCCATCACCCCTCTGCATGTAGTCGTAATGGGCTATATAGACTATGCAGCATTTCTATTTACACTAATACATTGCTATGTTCCTCCATACCAAGAGTGTAGTTAAGTTTCCGTAGAACTGCTTCGAAAGCATAACCAGATGTAGCTTCAGGTTTATTTTTTTATTTTTTTACTGTCATCAGTCTTTAGACTGGTTTGATGCAATCCTCCATCCCTTCCTATCCTGTGCTAACCTCTTCATTTCTACATACCCGTTACAACCCACGTCCTCAATTATCTGCTTCATATATTCTAATCTCTGTCTACCTCTACAGTTCTTACCTTCAACTGTTCCCTCCACTAACAAATTAACCAATCCAGAATGTCTCAAAATATGACCTACCAGCCTGTCTCTTCTTTCCGTAAGCTTCTTCCATAAACTTCTTTTCTCACCCATCATTTCCAAAACTCTTTCATTTTCAGGTTTATTATCACTCCGTAAAAATAACCATCCTGGAAAAAAGAACAATACAAAAATTATCATCAGTAGAAAGCTTACAATATGCGAAAACACGGCGCCATCACGAATTTTGCTCAGTTTTTCATCGTTAGGATTACAATAAACAATTAAAGCATTTTTACAGTTATTTAATACCACACACTTGCTTCTCTTTACAGAACTGAAATGCCTCATTAGAGAACAACATGGAAATAAATGTACTCCTCATATCGGTTGTGTTTATGAGCTACGGTAATTCTGAGCTCCACGCAGAATCCAAGCGAAGATGCAAAATAAACTGTTCCGCTACGATATTACTGATCACGACACAGTCTACAGTTAGAATTTACGAAAATCGCCGATTGATCCCAATGTTTCTCATGCAATGCGATGTAATAACCTCCCATTATCAGACGTCCTGTTGCCGTTAGATCTCGAAAGAGAGGTCCCTAGATACTCGAACCTGTTCCTTTCCCCTGTCTGAAGCCTACTGACCGCATGGTAGTGTTGTAAATGCAGTGTTGTTGACAAAACTGGCTGGTTGCGGATCGGTCAGAGGGAATTAACGTTCTACGGTGGGCTGGCAAAATATATAAGACCCAAAGGAGACAGGAATGGATCGCTGTAGCTATTATTACTATTCATCGGCCGACAACACAGAGGTTGACTTCACCGCCATAACAACAGCAGGGCATTGAAAACGAGAATCTCTGTCGTGTGTGATGTTATGCATCATGTACGAGTTTCTCAATCATCCAATTAACACTGCGGCTTGTGACAACCAGTTACTGTTACGCACTGAGACATATTCTGGTATCCGCAAAGAACATTAAAGTTTGTAAATATTCTGAATTTATCCATGTATTTAAGTGAATAAATTGAGTGGCGTCTGAAAGGTCCCCCGTTCGAATCCCGTCTCGGCGAAGATTTTCAAAACCCCTTAACCCGACCTTCACATCTGGCACAGCTTGCTGTGTAATGTGAAGTACGTCCGAAAGCTTCTATGGTTCGGATTCCACATTAAACTGTAGGTCCGCTATACCCGGTACAAGTTCTGGATTAGACTAGGTGGCTCAAGGCGGGTGGCCAATTGCGTAGCCGTTAAGATACCCTGTCACTTAGTCATTACGACCACACTAATTTACATTAGTGAATTAATAACAAGTGTCATTTTATCAGAGTAAGTAAAATCACGTGGTCATAATAACCTTTCTTATAGGCTGCGCAATCCGCCCCTATCGTAGCATTGTTTAAACAAACCAAGTAATCCTACCTGGAATAGGAAACCTACAGTTTAACGTGGAATCCGAATCTCGGAAGCTTTCTGGCGTACTTCACATTACACAGCAAGCTGTGTCAGAGGTGAAGTTAGGGTTAAAGGCCTGCGAAAATCTCCACTGGTACAGGGGTTCGAACCATCTCCAGTCAGACGCCTTGACCACTAGCCACCAGACTGCTCAAATTTTATCAGTAAAAATTATAATCGGTCCCATTTTCTAACCATCATATTAATTTCAACTATTATAAAACTGATTTGCTTATTTAAACTGAAGATTATTGATTCACCATGACTCTAAAATAGATTTCATAAGCAAGTATGCCAAAAACTAAGATCCACAAAAGTAAAAATATAGTTTTTGTCTCCCTGTGGCATTAAAACAGTATATTCCTCTTTTTCATGTGCTCTTCTTGTAGAAGTGTACAACAACTGTTTTAATAGCTCACGTCTATTTGAGGTGTTGGATTATACGAAATATATTCCTATACAAAGGAATCTTTTTCAGCATTAATCTTCTCTTCCTCACTTCATTAAAAGGTATCAGTTTTCAAAGTCCTTGAATACATGAACCCTTTATTTTCGTTTACTGTTATTACGGCGCTAGTGATAAGGGTACTTGCGTCAGCGGGCCTCATTTCCTTGGGTCAGGGTTTAACTATTCGTAACGTCGTACACGTACCGAGCATCGTGGGTGAGTGGTAAGGCTCGATCCTAGCATTCGGGAGGATGCGGGTTCAAATTCCTCTACTGCTAACCAGAATTCGGTTTTCCCTGGTTTTTGGAAATCACTTCACCGGAATCTCTGAATGGTTCCTCCAAAAGGCCATGGCCAAATTCATTCCTGTTTTTTGCCCCCTGTCCTTTGCCGCTTCTATTGACTTCGATGTGAATGAGGCTTAACTCCATGTGGACAGAAATAAAAAAACATTGGCATACATTTATTAACACATGCATTGTCAATGTGGTTTTACGATAACTTGAATTGTTTTATTCTTCGGCCGAATACAACCGAATTGCCTAATAGTGTACAGATTAGAGAAGGGTATGTTACTTCTTGTAAATTTCTGGTAGTTTTTCCTCAATTTATGGTTGCTTCTATGCAAAATTAAATCCTACCTTTGCATGTGATTTCTTCTCAAGCTTGCTAACACCAATATGTATAAAAGTAACCATGCATTCTGGAGATTTAGATACTAAAGCACCACGAATTATTTCCTCTCTCTGTTAAGCTCCTCCCCACCCTCCTCATCCCCCTCTCATATACTTTTCACTATTGTTTCGGCTATTCATACGGTTTTTTAACAAATGATAATTCGACATTTGACCTCCTTTGCGAGAGTCTGAACACTATAGGCACCTAAAGGTCAGAAGTTGATCACTGCTACGGTGTCCAAAATTAAAGCAATAAACCACTATTTCTCCGTCTAGTGTCTAAGTTACGACATAATCATACAAACTGTCAACAAATGTCTGTACAGTCATGTTCTGCACAGAAGATGGCTTTCTGGTCATCATATAACCATACCAACGATGACGTCAGGGCACCTATAAACGAAGTAGTGTTTGCTGGGTAGCCCACATCCACAATCGCCGTGTACACATTCAAAGACGGTGCAGTATCGCACAGAGAAGATGCCTACCAGACTCTCTGCGGTGGAGAGTCATAGGAAGAATGAAATCAGGACGGTCTCAAACTGATGTAGCCCAATGGCTTAATGTGAATCGTTCTGTTGTTTCCTGGATGTGGCGGCATTTTTATAAAGACCGAAACTGGATCCCGAAGACCAGGGCAGGGCAAACACGTGTGAGATCAGAAACAGAAGACCTTTATTTGGCTGTAAGGGCACGACGGTACCGCCTTAGTACTGCACGGCAAGTGGCATCTGACCTCGCAGCATCCACTGGAACAGTTGTATCAAGGCAAACAGTGTGCAGAAGGCTGCGGCAGAGTGGCATTACTGTCGGAGACCTGCTGTATGGGTACCTTTGAGGCGTCTTCACAGAAGGGAGCGTCTAGAGTGGAGTCGTCAACATGCCAACTGGACGGTCGGACAGTGGACCAAAGTTCTATTCACAAATGAGTCCCAATTTGATCTGGAGAATGATTCTCGACAGATTCGCATCTGGATGGAACATGGAAAATTATTTCGGGACCCAAAAATTGGGGAAAGAGGCCGAAATCAAGGAGGATCCCTAATGGTGTGGCAGGGAGAATGGGCATTATTGCCTCAACATGAGAGTGATGACATCATTCACAGCATGCCCTGCCGTTGTCACATCTGTATTGCTGCCGGGGATGGTCACATCCCATACTGAACACAGTATTCAGTTTTTGGAATTTGTGTTTTATGGAAAAAATGATGAACATTTTTGCTATCGTTATGCAGGTTGCAGTTGTTTACGTTCTGTATTATTTACATTGTTTCTACTTTACTATCGCCTGTTTATACTTTTTGTGACAAACTAAATGCAACTTTTGAAAAATTTTCGCTTATTGCTTTAATTTAGGATACCAGTGTATTTGTACTGCGTGCGGTATGTGCCCCTGGGACACAAATTAATCGTACTTGTGAATGGTAAGGAATAATTTCTTTTTGCTTATGGCTTTACGTCTCGTCGACGTCGAGGTCATTAGAGGTGGGAAAGGACAGGGGACCAAAAACGGGATTGAATTTGGTCATGTCCTTTTGAAGGGAGCATTCCGGCTTTCACCTGAAGTGATTTGGGTAAACCATCGAAAACCCAAATCTGGACGCTCGGACGGGGGATTCGAACCCGCGTCCTCACGAATGCGAGGACAGTGTGTTATCGCTCACCCACCACGCTCGGTGGTAAGGAATGAGAATTTTATTAAAATACGAGTACTGAATTCATGATTTGTAATCTACGTTGTCACATCCATTTCGTTTATTTTGTTATTATGTTGTAGGTTTATACATTTTCAGTGTCTGTACACAAAAAAGGAACACTTTACGTAGTTGAATGTATGGTAAGAATGAATGTTAATTTGAAGAATTACACCTCCTGTAGTATGGAAGATATTGAAATTGTGGATTCGGAACAGTATAGGCTCCATTAAAGAATTTAGCATACATTTATTTATATAAACCATTGAAAATTAAATTGAATGGTCCACCGTAGAACTTCACAACAATTTATGTTTCGCAAACAGAAATCCGATATTAATTCTAAACTCTTCTCTGTAATGTACAGTATTTGTTTTCTAACCACAATATAGTTTTGCTCTTTAATGTTCATTGTTGTCTATTTCTGCTAAAAATTGGTTCTACAAATACGTAGATACAAACATCAGTTTTGAGCGCCTGGTAGCTCAGTTAATAAGACGTTCAACTGCAAGCTTCAGTGTCTTGAGCACGAATCTCGCTGCAGCCAGGAATTTTTACGGACTATGCGTTGTTCGAGAAACTATGTTAGAACGCTCTGGGAATTGGATTCTACGTTAAACATAAGGTACAGCCATGTAGAGGTGGAATGAGCGGCAAATAAAAACTTTTTCATCAAGTCGGAATACCATACGAAATTAATTCAATGTTAATGTTAAACTAAATGTATTACTTTTAACTGCCATTACGAATCAACTTTGTAAGGATCTAGGCCAAACAGAGGAGAAACCGCATTTGATGAGCTGTCTATAAAGATGTCATGTGGCAACTGGATTTTGGTTTCGAAGATCTTTTTTATAGATCGAAACTAGTTAAGCACAGTGCAAAATTTAATAGACTTGAGTGAGATAGTGTGAGCAGTGCAACTTATCTAAAAACTTTATAAGCTGAACTGACAACTGTCATACATTCTGTTTTTTGTTTTATAATAAACTGAGATCGTACGGTAGAATGAAGGAATCCTGTGGTATTATCCGGTATACTGTTCGCAAAAATTAACAGAAAATCAAAATTCATGCTGGGATGCTATGAAAATATGCGACAACACTTAAACACACTAGAGTTTATGAAAATTGGAACGTTAGGAAGGAGACGATTACAATGAAATTTATTCCACACATTAGGGATATTACAATACACAAACGATATGAAATAAAGAAGTTTATATGCACTTTGACCCTGAGAATTTAGTTTGGTGTGAAGCCATCACGTGCGGCAATCACAGCCTCTAGATGTCGTACCAAGGAATCAAAGAGCGCTGTGATAGGATGTTGGAGGATGCAATGCCACGCGGTTCGTGGACGCGTCCAAAAAGCATCGACAGCACTTGCGAAACGAATAAGTTCAATGGTTGACACGTCAGCCGAAAGTGCAGGTCTAAAAGCAGTGGTACCCGTCGTTCTTCTAAAAAGGCTTGCACATTCCTCGACGCATTGTCCTGCTGAAATATGGTATATGAGCTATTTGCAGGAGCGGCACTTCCTCGGGCTGTAAAACCTCTCTGGTTGCTGTTCAGATTATTATTAATATATAGGAGGCCAGATCACATGTTATAGCAGATGGCAACCCCTCTTGAGAGACGTAAAGAAGCAGCAGATGGCATCTCGAACCATCACATTTGGCGTTTGTCCACTATATCGCTCAATAATGCGGTCTGTCCGATTGCGTTCACCGCGGTAGCGTCTAACACAGGGGTGGCCAACATGCGCCCTGAACATTTTTCAGGCCCGCAAGATTCATCACACTTTTACAAAATATATATATTTTATAATTATAATGGCCCAAGTAGTGAAAAATACATTATTTGATCATCCAAATATTCAAAAATTAACTGTCGAAATGATGATAAAAAATATTTTTGCTAATATATGACAGATATTGCCTGTTTTATTTATGAGTTTACAGTTATGAGTTCGCAGAGTAATTAAATTATACTCTGAGAACTCATGATGCGCTCGCATCTGGGAACATGTAATATAACAACTATATTTCACCCTCAAGTGACTAAATCTAATATGGGGTTATATAATTTTATATGCGGCCCGCGGAGTTATGATGCATTTCCAAAGTGGCCCACAAGATCATTTCGGTTGGTCATCCCTGGTCTAACACATACGCGACCATAATTGTAGGACATGTTGTAGCAGGTCTCATCTCAAAACACTAAAATTGCCTTTCAGCACGCTAGTGACGTCCTACAGGTGCCCATTACAGTCACAGGCGTTGGCGATTTCAAGTCAACCGTGTTGGCGTAAATACATGTGTGCCACCAGTTCAGCTCCTAGCAGATGGCGTCGAACCCGATGTAGTGCTCCAACACTGTGAAGGAAGCTGTTCTGTCGGCTACAGCCATGCGTCGAAGATGGCGGTTATCCCACGCTGCAATGTCACGCTACGACAAACCCGTTTTCCGGAGACCAATCATTCTGCCACGTTCGAACTCAATCACATCCCTGTGCTTCCAATTTTTTATACAATTTCCGTTTTTGTAGAGATTTTGACTATTTCTTCTGCGTTTTGAAATTTTTACAAATATTATTTGTATCTATAAAGCATTCTTGGGTCTCCCAGAAGGGATGCACACCAATTTGATCCTACATTTCGAAGATTTCCCTAGATATTTCCAGGCAAAGGCGATGCCCAAGAACGTTTTATTTGATTCGCTGGGAAATCCTCCTTTCCTTCAACGATTAAATACTTTTCAAATAAACGTTTAACAAGAATTAAATATGACTACGTAAACTGAAACTTAGTTATGTATGGCTTACAAATTTCAAGAGTAAACTTATTTCACAGTTCTACTCCTAAATAGTTTAATTTATTTTTAAAACATTATTTAGATAGAAATATCAACTAAGGCAGTAATACGATTCTTGAAAAATTAAATGTTATTTTTCTTTTCTTTAGGGCTATACACGTCGTGGAGGATGAAGTCGTTGGAGAAGGGAATAAAGCTGTTAAAAACTTCATTGCATTTTCTTCGAATAGAAGCAACGAACACAGTCCAATCATTCGTGTATTATGTTAATAGAGGTCATGTGTTGATAAAAAAAGTTGCAGATGTAATCTGGTAATTTGACCTAAAATGGATATCGTATTTAAAACAATAGAAAACTGTAGTCTATAGGTTGCTTGGAAGAAAATGGTGGCAAATTATTTTTCTTCTATTGCAACACGGAGAGAATATTTGCTTAAGGTTTATCAATTGGTCTAATTACAAGATACTAGCTGTAACCCGCGACTTCATTCGCGCAGACTTAGAATTTCATTGTTAGAATTTAATATAGAACGCTGTAAGTTAAGTCAGAGATGTTCTCAAAACCACGAAGCCAGCATACTATGACGGGGCAACCATCACCATACCATTTTACCATCTAACGTGTCTCATGAATTCACAACATGTGTGTAAAAAAAAAAAAAAAAAACCTAACGTGCTGGGAGGGATTGGGGGGGGGGGGAGGTTTAACTGAGGGCAGCTTTGCCTTCTCTTTTTTCATCAGCATGAGCATCAAATTCTAGGGTTCCGATAACTTTAGATGCTCGTGCTCTGCTAGAGCTACACCTTAGATCTGATTTACGCCTGCTAGGCATGTCAAAAAAGAAGACAAAATATACAGATGCCAGAAACTTTTAGATAAACACAAAATAGTAGTATGGTGAGGCACAAATCAACATCTACATTAAATATTAAGTTTTGGCTGTAAACTTAATTCATTAACAGGTCATACACTAATTGACTGCGAGAGTAGCAAGGCCTGAGCAACCGATATAACATTACAGACTTACACACACATCCGTCTGTCTGTCACCATTCGGTAAGTTAAGGAGCGCCTATAAACCACGTGGCTCCATTTTCGTCTCCTGTGAACCCCCCTCGCCTCAAGTAGCCCGACGTGGCTTTTGTCTGACCACCTCCCCCCATCCTCCCGCGTAGCACGTAGCTTTTTTCACTATTCAGTCCAGAAAACATTTTGTACTGTTTTTCTCTTGTGAGACTATCGTATATTACATACGGAGATCGTTAAATGATGGAAATAAATATTCACATGTTGTTGTGTGTTCTGAACTTCATTTTAACTGAGCCAAATAATAAGAACGAAAAGCTAAGTGGCAACGCCCCTCCCCCCCACGTATCCCAGCGTAGCTTTCCACCCAACCCCTCCCTCCCACGTAGTATATGGACGCTCCATTATCAAAATTTCTTGGCAAAATCTGTTGTCCACCTCGAAAAAGTACCTTGTGTCCATCCTGAATATACAAAGAGACATTTCCTTGTCGAATTTTGTCAATATCGGTATAGCCGTTTAATCGTCAAAACGTAATAGGAAGACATAATATCGGATCAGCTTTGTGAATGGTTAATGGATTTTCTAACTGGTCCGTCGCAGTATGTCGTCGTTGAAGGAGAAAGTTCTTCTAATCTAGATGTTTCATCGGGTGTACCTCAAGGAAGTGTAATAGGACCACTTCTTTTTCTTAATTTTTATAAACGATCTCGGAGACAAAGTGAAAAGCAAGCTGATGAAGTGATCATTTATAGGAAAGTACGAAATTCGGCCGATTGCTTAGAAATTCAGCGCGATCTGGATGTTATTTCGGCATGGTGCGATGAATGGCAACTTACACTAAATTGTAAAAAAGTGCAAGACAATATTTATAACTAACAAAACGAATTCGATTGTTCAGAAATACGAGGTAAACCGGTCAGTTATTGATATGGTCGATTCTGTGAAATATTTGAGAGTAATAGTGCAAAGTTACATGAAATGGACTTACACATTAATTCGGTAGTAGGTAGAGCTAAATCAAGGTTGCGATTCCTAAGTCGAATCTTGAAAAATTGTAATGAACGAACAAAGGAGATAGGGTACAAATCTCCTGTCCGTCCACATTTGGACTTCCGTTGTTCCATTTGGGATCCGTTTCGTAAGAGGTTGATTGACTGTATAAGAAAATTCAGAGAAGAGCCTCTCGATTCGTGACCGCTTGCTACAGTCCTTACGAATGCGTCACAGAACTGATTAATCTGATGAGTTTCTGGTAGACAGACGACGCATGTTTCGTTTAAACCTATTGGTAAACATGTGTACTCCCACTTTCACTTACGAGTATGGTGAAACACTTCGTCCACCCACCTATTTGAGTCGGAATGACAGGAAAGATAAAATTAGAGAAATAAGATACCGCACTGATTTTTATATGAATTCTTTTTTTTTCCTCGTACCATTCGGGATTGGATTGCACAGCAAAGAGATTAGTTTGGTACTGATCACCCTCTGACACCCACAGTTTTGTGAATTTCAGAGTATATATGTAGATTTTTTTACAATTCAGTTTCATTCCTCCCAGGTGAAGCCTGTGAGCCGGGCTGCTGGAGGGTATCGAGGACCCTTTTCAGCCTACTAACCTAAAAGGGAGGGAATGGGGATGGAAGGTCAGCAGTGGCCTTGTAGGGAACCATCCCAGCATTCGCCTTGAGTGACTGAGGAATACCACGGAAAACCTTAGTCGGGATGGCCGAACGAAGTTGGACCCCTGTCCTCCAGAATGGCAGCTAGTAGTGCGAATTCGCTCTACTCGAGCCTCGGTTTATATATATGTAGATGAATTACTTTCGCATTTATAATAATATTAGTGTAGATCATACACAAACTGACTACGAGAGGAACCAAACCTGAGTAACCAGAATAGCATAAAAAATGTAAACGCGTCTGACATTGGCGATCCTGAAGGATTGTTCGGCCGCCTACGATTTGCCAAGCATTCCACCTCTGAATTTGTGAGACCTACAGTTTAACGTGGAATATTTGCATCTAAGATTGTTTATCAGTTGCAATAAAATCAGTAAAAAACTTTATTTTTCGGTTTCTTTTCCAGTAATTGATACTATTTTATTCCATGTTCTGATAATTCAGAGTTAATGGGGCCCCATTTGATAAGATAGGAATTGTCTATTATAAACTTCGTTGGAACTGTGTGATTACATTTGAAGGTCGGTCGGCAACGCGGCGTTGGAAAGTCGAGGGGAGAGGTCCGCTATTTAATTTTAAATAGGTGAACAATGATTTTTGCGCCAAGTGACTGCCGTATGATCTAGCACATCTTTGTATATAAAATTTCAACCTTCGCATGTTAGTGCTCGCAATACTCGAAAAATGGTAGGTCGATTGACTTGAAAGAAATTTGGAAGAATGTGGTTGGTGGTACGAAGAGGTTATGAAGGAATTTTGCACACGTATATTTTAAAACAAACAGAAAACTACTGCTCACATTTGGTTTGAAAAATCCCTACCCTTTCCCCCTTTTCTCCCACCAATCTTAATTTCCAATATTCTTTATACTCAGCTACAATTTTTATCACATGAATACATTAAAACAATGAGAAAAATATTGTCTACAATAAGTTTACAAAACCCACCCACTCTCCCCCATCACCCTGCTTAAACAAAATTTACATTTGAAAGCATTAAGTTTTTTTTAAGATATCTGGAATATGGTTGGGAAATCGGCCAGAGTGTGTAGAGATATTCTGAGAGCCCATAACATTTCCTGTCAAACGACGTTGGACCGATTCCGATCGGACAATTACTGACCAACAAATTGGAACTTGAAATTTAAAAACTGTCACATACAAATCCTGTTTTTATTCGATATCGAAGGCAGGCAGCGTGCGCACATATGCTTTAAAATAATTTAGAAATGATGTTTACATTTTTTTTCACAAAACTGCATCAACTCATAAAATTTCATATCCAACCTTCGAGCAGAAGATGGAAAGAATGAAAATAGTGAATATCCTAAAGCACTAGAACAAACGTTTTTCAAATTTGTTTTATGCAGAAAAATTTATTGTCTTTCACTTAATTTGGACATGTAAATGTTTCTGCTTTACATACGTTTACTCAATCAAAAATAGAAATGAAAATAGGCATTGCAAGGAATGTCGGGCGAAGCTAGTACGATATATCTATTGAAGTCACCAAACCTTGATGCGTGAAGTCCAACTCGCTGTCTGCCCAGTTTTATTGTGAGTGTACTCTAAATATTTCACTGAGCTAAACTACTTGTTTGCGTAAGGTGACTGGGTTTCCCCTGTTTCGTTATACATATCGTCTGCCACTTCTGCCAATTTCCTAACCTCCTGAAATAGCAGCTTGATTGCCGTGGAGACTCTGTTGTCTAAACTTTTGACGTCACCAAACACAACAGTGTCACTGTTATTTTGCACTTCTTTCTTGGAGTTACCGAACGACGGGGTCCAAATCCAATTATCTCCAGTGCCTCTGCTAGCTTTGAAATAGACTCCTAAGTAGAGTTGGGTGCAGTAAACAGAATCAGTGTACGGTGTGACTTGACGACTGACGTAAGACGTGACATTTGAGGGAGAACTGCGCAGTATTAATTTTAGTTTTATAGGAAATAAAAAGGAGACACGTGCCGGCTCGCACGACTTCAGTTTTAGCTCGAGTGAAACAACTAAGTGGGCCACAGTCCCGGATTGGAAGTGGGACACTGGAAACAACGGAAGGAAACACTCTCAGCTTGATAACATAGCCTGATACAAAAGAGGAAAAACTATACCTTAATAATGAAACCAGTTACAACATCCACCCTGGAATGAAGAAACGACGAACCTATTGAAAATGACTGAAGCGATTTAACAATTTTTTTAATAGCTGTGTTACTTGACATACTGTCACAATACTTTAAAGCCACATAGAATAACTCAAAAAGTTTTTTTGACATATTACAAGCACTCCATATGTGTCCCCTTGGTGATTTTGTATATATCAAGAAGATAGTTAAGTTCATGCCACACTCGGTGTATAACGTCCCTACCAATGTGATCAAAAGCGCTTTTGATGCTTGCAGTTTTTCGATCTACTGCTGACGTCAGCGCTCTGGCAGAAATTTGAAATGCAACTGCAAAACTTCTTTAAGTTTTTCTATATGACTGTAAGGTTTTGTGACGATTTGACAAATAATATGGTTACAATATATTTGTGAAATAGCTTCAATAATTTATCGCTTCTATTTAGAAACTATAGGCATTACTTTCTGCAAAATACTTTATTCGAAGAGACGTTTAACTTACAACTAATTACAAATGTAGAATGAAAACGATATTTGAGTTGCTGCTATTTTACTATATATTCTTCGTCACTTTCAATGCACTGTCACATGTATTTCAGGATGCGGTTGACTGTCAACTCATTTTTTGGTCACATGTCGCAACATTGTTACAGTTTTCTAATGTTTTCACATTTTCCTTTCTGCATAGTACTGAAATTACCACAGTCATTTACGTCGGCTTCCGTGTAGCCGTACTGTAGCAAGTCCAATATTTAGACTAACGATCCTGGCGGGCGATCGGCAACGCTCGAGCCTCTCATTCTGCAGGATGCGGAATTTTCGTCTGGAAATACAAATTTCAGTTTTCCATGGGTTCCCGAAAGACCGGAATGGTTCTTCCAGTTATGGCCAAATCCCTTCAGTTCATTGCCCCCAGTCCTTTCCCACCTATAATGACGTTGATTTCGACCAGGCATAAAGCCATAAGAAGAAAGGAGAACAGTATTATTAAAGCTTTTTAAATTGTGACTAATTAATTGACCTAAAGAGAGTTTTCTGAGAATGCATAAATATTTGTTTGTAAACAACAAAAACCTTAAGTCATTTTAAATTTAATGTTAACGTGAAAACGCAATATTTTGTGAAAAATATATCATTCGTGTTTTTTAACCAAATTTTATTTGGTTATCTGTAGCTACAAACATTAACAGCATAACGGAAAAAAGTTTTTTGTCTTGAAACGACTTTCTACATTTCTTGTTTCTTCCTTGGACAAATTTAATTTCAGTTATCTGAAGTTAAAAAAAACTTAACTTAGTCCACAACCCGAAGGTTGGTTGGATCCTCCAGAAGGAGGCATACTAAGCCATTGTGTCAGAGGTAGGACGGCCAGTTCCTTTCCTCTGGGACCTACAGTTTAACGTGGAATCCGAACCACGGAGCGTCCTGGCATAGCTCATATGATTAAACACAACTCTCAAAATTCCTGCGCCTGCCGGGATTCGTACCCGGGGCAGGAGAAGCGAATGTTTGGAAAACAAGCGCTTAGGCACTGAGCCACCAGAACGCTCTATCTGAAGTTATTGAAGAAAAACGAAAGGGATAAATAAAAAGCTGAAAACTTTTAAAGTTGAGACTCTAGAAAAATTGTGAATTGGGCGTTGATGATGGCGTCTGACTGGATATTGAAAGGTTCCCTGTTGGAATACCTGTCTCGGCGAGGATTTTTAAAACCCTTCACCTGACCTTCACTCTCGGAAAAGCTTGTTGTGCCATGTGAAGTACGCTAGAACACTTCCGTTGTTCGCATTCCACGCTAAACTGTAAATCCTCTTTGCCCGCTAGGATTACCGGATTAGAGGCGCATCCGTGGCAAATCGAAACTCTGTCTATCCGTGGCCTCCCTTCCAATCCCGACCAATAAAACCATGCGTGTTATATCTAATTGTGAATTCTGAATACGCATTTCTTCAGTCATTGTGATGACAAAGATACGTTACAGTTATGAAAATGTAAAACTATGGGCGAGTATGGTGGATGAGCTGTAACGTTCTGGCCTCGCATTCGGGAGGACGCGGATTCGAATCCCCGTCCGGCCATCCAGGTTTCGGTTTTCCATGGTTTCACCAAATCAAATGCCGGGATGTTTCCCTCAAAATGCCATGGCCAAATTCCTTCCCGTTCCTTGACTCCAATCTTTTCAAGCCTGTAATGACCTTGACTTCGAATAGCCATAAGCAGAAAAAAAAAAAACAACATGGAAATGGCTTACAAATGTTCTGTCGTTCGTATTATAACGACGCAGTTTTCTCTATTTCAATGGAAGTACACCCAACGGGATTCGTCGTCAGTTAAGTGACACGTGTGACGAAAGTTTCATGAACAAAAAATAAATTGTTCATGCTTGTTAAAGTTCGCTGAAGATCAAACAGTGGGCAAGATCAAACAGAAGGAGAATCGCTCATTCTACAGTTGGCATACAGTATACAGTATGTAATAAGACAGTTTGTGGCAAGTAAAGTAACTACAATTTTATATCCTTAGGAGTAAATTCTGTTACAGGATGTCAGTGACATTTCCTTTTACTGAGCAGTTGAAGTAACGTGCTATGGTACAATCTCCTGAGGCGTGGCTGAAAGAGAGTACAATGTCAATGCTAACGAGAACAACGTCGTACAACTGACTGAAGTGAGGAGGCATTCCTTATGTCTGCTTCTGATGAGACACCTGCCAAAACAAGTGTGGTATTGAATGACTACATGTGCGTGAACAAATAATACCTCTGTCCAAGGAAACTGGCACTTAAATTTGTTACGATCTTTGATCAAAAGTAGCCTAGGACTAAAAGAGAGATAGTGGTGCGTGATACAGGGAATTTTTCAACATTCATTACGGTTATATCTCTATTTCACAAGAAGGATTCGCTGTGGAATGCAACTTACCAAGATCGCATGAGTGTTCGGATAACCTCAGAGGCTGACCGTGGAATAGAAAATGTGAACATTGTTCTTGAATTCGCGCTTACCAAGTCACATGAACTAATGGTAATATTTCTGAGTTTCTTGCAGAGGTTTTACTGTCGGGAGTAGAACAGCTTTGGAGAAAAATCCTGGAGATATTTCGGGTCAACAGTGAGAATGTCATTTCAGTATGGGATCCTCCATAAACTACGTGGCTCGGTCAAGGGGAAGGGGGTTTGGCTGGAAGGCTACTCTGCGCTACTTTGTGGGGGGGGGGGGGGAGAGGTTGCGAGCCAGGCAACGTAGCTTTCCATACATATCATTTTTCACAAGTAAAATGAGGTACAGAACACACAAAACATGTGAATATTTCTTTCGATCATTTAATTATGTCCGAATGTAATTTACTATAGTCCAACAAGAGAAAACTGTAGAAAATTTCTTCTGGTATCAAAAGGGAGAAAAAGCTGCGTGCTACGTAAGGAGGGAGGGGGGGGGGAGGAGTATAGGCAAAACCCTTGTCGGGCTATGTGGGGGAAGAGGTTTCCACAAGAGGCCAAAATGAAACTACGTGATTTATAGACGGTCCCTATGGTGTGCCATGCGAACAGAACATTCGAACCCAGAGTCCAGCAGAAAGGTTAGGTACTATTCTGAGACCCAGGCTCTTCGAACAGTCAGCGCTGTGTTTGGAGAATAGGTCACATAGGCTGATACAACGAACGACTTCACTCTCCTCCTGCGACGAAGCATCCAGGTAGTAGATTCCACCAGACGACTCTCACATTACGTTAATAAGAATCGAGGAACTCAAACTGTCAAAAACATAAACCCTTAAAGGCTCGGATGTTAATTCTATTTAACATATATTGAAGGAGCCGTGTCATGAAATGTTCACTTGAGTTGTTCCTTTTCGAGATGACTGGCCTGGTTTAGTAAAGTGTTTTCTTTCAACAACAGTTAATTATGTTGAACATTTAATCATATTTATGGTGTTAGAGTAAATCCAATAACGAATTAATTCTAATGATCCATATTTAATGTTTACACCATACGGCGCTTTATTACAGTATGACTGTCCGTATGAAGCTATAGGACCGCCGATTGCCGAATCTGCATGCAACATCGTTCATGAATACGTGGAACTTCGGATCAATACAACTTTTCTGCTCAGCAGTGACCCTCACTTACATCTTTCTTCGAGACAATACATTTGGAAAAGTTCCTTGTTCTCCATACTCAGCTGACTTTGGAGGTAATAATTTTTGGCTCTTTCTAACGATGGAGGATGCTTTCCGTGGTCACACGTTTTACACTCATGTTCTCTCGTATCTTTTATATCAGTGATTTTCCGTTAGACGAAACAATTACGTATATTATAAAAATCCGACGACGCGAACAGTATTGCGACAGCGCGACGTCACCCCTCGCGTTAGCTAATCCGCGAAGACTGATTTCTGTGTTTACTCAGACAGTGACACGAGACTGATATCATTCACTTTAAATATCTAAACGGCCGCATGCGCTGCAGGTGCCAAATCTTTTTTCGACTGCCTATCCGCCAGCTGAAGCTCACTCCAAAGCTCGTGAAATGTTTATAAACAATGATTTCACTCTTTGCTCTTGTGCTACGGGCCAAGGGGCTTCCAGACAAAGTGGTGATTTCTTTCCAATCTGTAACACAACGACACTAACAGCCACACCTCAAATGGGATGTCGAAAGAAAGAAAAGTAACCGAGTCTTCAGATATGTCTGGTAGAATGATGCGTTACCACTCATAATAATAACTGCTATCTTCCCTAGACCTACTACTATATTCACACGAAAGAATTCCATTTTTAAATCGAAACAAAAACAAACGAAACTGTAGCCAAAAAAGGGTGTTGTGCACAAAAACTAATGTTTACTCTATTCTTGCAGGTTCCGCTCAAATAAAAGGACATGCGTTTTATCAAAAACAAACGTATAGTAAGATATCTCTCTATATTAAATACAGATATGGATAAATCAATATCATTATTTTGGTTGACCGAAGTCTGGTTAAACTAAAGGAGATAAATTCTACTATAGGCGTTAATCGTTACGATAGGCAAATAATTAACTCAATGAGTCGAAACTTAGGCATATTGTCAATTTCACGGTTTCGCAATATCTCTTCGAATGTCTATTCGTATCTGAAATTTGTATTACTAATATTTATTGCGTTTGCTGTTTGGGCGCAGGCGCTTCATCGATTATCCTGGAAAAACTGAGCCTGGTGGGCGAGATGTTAACGTTTGGGCCTTATATTTGGGAGAATTCGTAATCGAATTAGCTCCGAAACTGCAATCCCGGATTCGTTATTCAGTAGTTCCCCCCGAAAAGTGCCCATCGTCAACTGGTTTAACTTTGCTTGCACAGAGTACATATACATCTATAAAGATTTTACTGCCGCATATTTAATTACTGGAATAAAGAAATGACTTTTGTGTAAACTACAGTTTCATTGTATCTAGATTGCCCACTCAGGTCGTTAAGAATCTACGATTGTCCAGTGGTGTAGTTCAATAGGTGACAAAGGACAGAAGAGGACTTCCAAGTTGAAGACCTGTATAGTAAAAATTAACATCTAAACGTCTCGCAACACTCCTTTTACACACGCTATGTTGTTCCGCGATTCGGATTCCACGACAAATAAGAGGTGCAACCATGACAGAGGTTAAGTGGGCGGCAATTTAAAACTGGCCGTAAGGCGTTCTGAATTACCTTTATTTATTTAAATAAGGGAAACGAATTAATGTGTTATTCAATTTTATAACTAGAGAGAACCAAAATTGATATTAGCTGCTGAACCTAATGGTGACATGGTCGATACGCACTTTTATATTTTACAATTAATCGAATGGTTAACATCCTTCTTTTACCATCTAACGGACCAAACGGGTTTTATCCATTAGTTCCTTGCCCATAACAACAGGCCATTCGAGTTTCATCCATAGCTCCACGTCAGATTTAAGGCCATAAACGTCGGCGATTAGTAAAGCTCTGAAAGAAAGCATCCTTCGCGTGAACTGATTTTAAATATATTGTAATGTTGTTCTGAAAGACAAACTAAAAACATCATTTTAATGTCGAGCGGTCTGGTAGCTCAGTGGATCGTCCTGATAAAATCAAAACCGGCAGTCACAGCTACGAAAGAAACTACAGCCTTATATCACCTAATACCGAGCACAAAATGGGGGAAAAAAAAATTAAGGAAAATGGTGAAAGCATTCAGAACGGAAAAGACATAATTAAAGAAATTACAGGACATTACAAAAATATCTTTCAGTCAACAACAACCAACAAGGTGGCCATCGCCAGGTTATTATTTAACTTAAGTAACATAGCAAGTGCACAAGGTGCGGCCACGCTAACAAGGATTTTTGATAATTCAAACATCGATTAACAAAGCAGCAAGAGGGAAATCTCCAGGGCCAGATGGACTACCCATTGAATTCTACTTGCTACATTGGCTAATGCTACGTAACAAGTTCTCAGGTTTTTTTTACGATATATGGACCGAGGCAAACCCACCCTCCGCCTTTACAGAGGGCATCATAGTATTTGTACCTAAGGGAAACCAAATCAAACGTATCGATGAAATTACGACCAATAACGCTGCTAAATTCAGATTTTAAAATACTAACAAGAATCTTCAAAACAAGACTGAAACCCCTTTTGGAGAAAATCCTGGGACCTCACCAAGCCAGTGCCATACCAGTACGTAGCATCCTGAATACCGTATGCGAATATCGCGACATCATCAGCATACGCGTATAAAAACGTACCCCAACAGCACTTTTTTTTTTTAATTTGAAAAATTATTTGATCGAATTGATCAAAATTAACTTTTAAAAGTCATGGTACTAAAAGGCTTAGGCTCCCCTTTCGTGGAAGTAATAAAGAAGATCATTGCAAATACACACTCTAAACTCCTCATTAACGGACACCTATCGGCGCCTATCAAGATACAAAGATCGGTAAGGCAAGAATGCCCACTATCAATGATTCTACATGCAATCGCAATCGAGCCACACCTGATCATGTGTCACCAAAATTAAACAGATATAAATCTGATCGGGTAAAAATTTACATGTAGAGCATATACCGATGATATTTGTATAGCCCTAAACTTCAAAGGAATACATCGAAAAAACGCGGGAAATCACCACTACATTCACTGATGCAACAGGTGCCAAACTAAATCAAAAGAAAACAGCACTACTACCAGTAAGTATGGGAGTGATCCAAGCAACAACAAATTACAGGAATACAAGACATTAGGAATTACTTTTCAAAAGAATATTGTCAAAACAATAACCAAAAACTAGCGCGGAACATTACATAAAATCAGGGCAGTCATAAATATCCACAGTGATTGGGACTTAGATACAAACAGAGGGCTAAAATCGTACAAGTGTCTTTATTGAGCAATATGGTGTACATCCCCAAAGTCCTCTACATACCCGACTCAACAGCATATCGAATACAAAATCTGCTAGGATGGTGTGCAAGCAGGGGTAAAATCTTTAAAGTAACATTCAAAACAATGACTTTACCTCTAAAAAAAAGGAGGGATGGGAATGATCAGCGTACGCGAAAGGAGCTGCACCTTATTCGTTAAAAGAACCATAACGACAGCCATGAATGATCCACCAGACCAAACCAATCACCGAGAAAATACCATTCAATATGGCAGAAATAAAGTAAACCCTTCCACACATGAGAAAATTCCACCTCGAAACTTTCTATACCAAAACCAAAGCATCTACATTGCATAACACGACAACCAAAGAGGTTTACAAAATAATAAACACTTCTATCACAGGAATAAAATCGAAGGTAAAATTCCACAAAACATTTGGAACAACATCTGGAAAATAGAACTAATAAAGCCCTAAATTCCAAAACACAATCACTGTGGTATGATGAGGTAAATGACAACATCCCAACTAACAGGAGACTTTATGAAATACATCTATCGCCGACTTACAGATTCACAAAATGCGGAAATACTGACACAATAACGCACAGAATAACGTGTGACCAAACCAGAGAATATGGACTTGGGCTAGGCGAAGAATAGCCTTCCTAGACAGAACTTCCCCCCTAACTGTGAGTATTCAGGAAAAATTGAAACCAGACAAATCGAGATATCCCAAAATGAAACACAATACGGTACAATGGATGCTAGGCAACACCCTAGCCTACATCCTGCAAACCGAGAAGACTACCTGTGACGAGTACATATCTCATATGAATATTTTATATTATGAAATTACCCAAACTGAAAATTATAAAAAAGACTTTGCACGAATGATTGATATATAATAATGATGGAAACTTTTCTGTGACAATAATCAAATCAGACAAAACCTCTCGTGTAACCCACAAAGAACAAAACCAAGGCTCACTGACTAAATAAAATAAGAGAAGGTGAACTGAGCCAAATGAAAAATAAACTAAAAAAAATGGATAATGCGTCTGACTGGAGATCGAAAGGTCCCCAGTTCGAATCCCTATCTAGGCGGGGATTTTCGTAGGCACTTAACCCGGACTTCACTTCTGGTATAGCTTGCTGTGTAATGTGAAGTACGCCAGAACGCTTCCGGGGTTCGGATTCCACGTTAAATTGTTTATCCCCTGTACTCGGTAATATTGCCGGGCTAGGTTAAGGCGGCTACGACATGGGCGGAATGCGCATAGAAACCCTCTAGCGAGGTCATTACGACCACACGGAATTATTATTATTTTAATGTTTATTAGAACTGTGTTCTAATTTCTACTGCGAAATTACTACGAATATGGTAGTGGAATTTGAACCAAGACACCTTTCTTGCATAACTTCTTTTACTAAGCGAGCTTCGACTGAGTTGATCATCAGTTAAGAGTTTGTAATAACCCTTAGAATCCCGAGATTCCAGTCGTGGAATTTTGGAAACGAACTACTTGAACGCCATATCTTATATTTGATTTTTTTTTTTTTAACTGCTTAACGTCTCCTATAACAACTAGGTCTTTAGAGACGGGAAAGGATGGGGGGCAAGGAATGGGAAGGAATTCGGCCATGGCCTTTTGAAGGAAGCATCCACGCATTCACCTGGAGTGATTTGGGGAAACCATGGAAAATCCAAATCTGGATGCCCGGACGGGGATTCGAACCGCCGTCCTCCCGAATGCGAGGCCAGAACGATCATTTGATTACGTCTCATCGATTTTTATGTATGACAAACGAGGCGTCATAATGGCTCTCTGCAGACGCAAATACTGGTATATGCTGAAGTACAGCCTATCAACAAAGCAAGAACTATAGTTATTTTAAAGAGAAACTAGAATTTGAACATAAATCACAACTAATTTCGCATCATAATATAATGCTCGATGTAGATAGGGTGAGCGGTGTTTTCCGAAGTGAAAATGTTTTCATATTTGAGGATGAAGTTTTTTCATGGATTGGTCTTATTTTTCATTTCCGGAGGAAACTACTGGAAATTTGTTTGATTAATGTAAGTTCTTTCTGTTAAATATCAAGTTACATTTATAGTTAATACAATTCACGGGCATTTGCTGGAGCTCTGAAAAATCATATAAATTCGACCATTGTATTATTACAAACGATTTTTGCAAAAAAAATAATATATAGTAATATAACATAGTATGTTGCTAAAAAAATAGGTGTGCTGGAGATATAATTATAAATTATAGATTTTATATAATTATGCGCCATCATGAATAAATGATGAATATTAACCAGATAAATAACGGGAGGAAGTTCACTTGAAAATTATTATATTAATGGTGACATTTACATGGATTTATTTCAAACTTTGTAAGGCACTGAGGTTGACTTTATTCGTGTCGGATATATTAACAGCAAAAAAAGGAGCATTGACAACTATTCAAGGCTTTCAGCATTGATTACATAAGACTGTCTGTCAGAACTGTTAAAGGTGTTTCCCGAAATCTTTGCAAATGCTGGGATGATTCCTTCAAAAACCTATGGCCGACTTCCCTCCCGTTAGTTGTCCCCAGTCCTTTCTCACCCCTAACAACTTCCAAATTGACGAAAAATAAAGCCATAAGTAAACAAAAAAATAATAATAATTACAGTGTTATGAAATTTGTGTATTACTGGGAACACATCGATTGTCAAAATAAATCGACGCCACTGTTTGATGTTTTCTTTGGGAAGCTTTCGGAGTCGGCTGGCTGCATTTGCGTAGGTTGTGTTGTTGGGGCTTTAGTGCGCATCGACATCGGGGATATGTAGTACCATACACATAAACGGTGGCAGCAGGGAGATTAATGTTCCCAGCAGATCAACGAATATGCTAGTCGACCACACAATGCTAATGAGGTGGTTTGAGTCCTTGAGTAGTTACTGTCTCATATATCCTCACTCGATACTCGTGACAGTGGTTAAGACCATCGCAACAGTTATCAACATTACGTCCACGATAAAGTTCTCGTCTTGAAATCTGTTACATGGATCAAACTTCGCACGAATGAAACTTGTTATGCTCGTCTCTCTCAGCACAAAGATTTCTCGTTCTTACCTCGTTTTGAGATTGTTTCACATTGGTGATGTAACTTATTACCAGAATTATACATAACCAATCCAGGAGTCACATTCTGTCCATCATTATACCCCGCGAGCATGAATATTTTAAATTGGTGCCAAGCCAGTTTCTCAATGATTTGCTCTTCACTGGTTTCAAGAGGTCTTAGGCTCGTTCAGGCATGCATAATTTGCTGACGAACCTCGGTAAATATAAAGTGGCAAGGGATCACCACCCAGAAGAAACAGGATAACTGTAAATATAGTTTTTATGTAATTATATTTATTAAGACTCCATTTTCATGTAGAGGTAAAAATCAGAACGCTCGAAGCATACGTAAAAAATGTAAAGATCTTTCAAAACATTTAAATTCTAGAGGCATTATAATTCAATTCCTGATATGCAATAAATTAGTATGGTAGTTTGCTTGCCGCTAGGTATCTACTGTTGTTTCAGGAAATTCGTTGTGTGCAGATCTATTAGTTCAGTTTGTCATTTACGCAGGAGAGACTATCTTTTTAATTTATAGTGATTACGGTCAGTTAGAAATTAAAGTTTATAAATTAATTGTACTCCCAGAACTTAACTGTTATGAGTTAAGAGGCAACAAACTGAAATGAATGCACCAAAAAACTCATTATGATTGAATGTTAGTAGGAAGAGTCAATATGGCCTTATTTATTAATTAAAAAATTTGAAATTCTTCTTTTTTTTACCTTACAACGTTTCGCCTCATCGAACTCGATTAGAGGCGGGAAAGGACTGAAGGCAAGGAATGGGAAGAAATTCGGTTTTAGGCTCTGGTGTGATTTTAGGAAACCATGGAAACACCAGACATCCATGGAAACACCAGACATCCATGGAAACACCAGACATCCATGGAAACACCAGACATCCATTAATCACAAAATGTCTTGTAAGCTACGAATTGCACAACTAAAGGCCAGGAAAAGTAAGTTTGTTTTGCATAAGGTGTGGAAGCTGTCAGAAGAACATAAATTGGATGTCATATGCCTTCAGGAGACACATTCATGCTTAGGGAATATTCCTTACATGCCGGTATCATCACAGATAATCTCAACAGGTAGAAACCCTATGACAGCAATAGTAGTGCTTTCCAGACCAATTACTGAACTAAGATAGTGCAGTTATGTGATGAGCATACGACATGTGTGGAGCTCATTGCTGACTGAGGTAGTGTAATTCTCGTCAAGATGTATTTTCAATATAGTGATCCCATTCAACCATACATTGGAAAAATAAGAGAAGTGTGCACTGCCCTAGGAAGCAGACCAATAGTAATAATGGCTGACGCCAATGCTAAATCAGAACTCTGGCATAGCGAGGTGACAAATACGGGAAGGCGAACTTTTAGAGGAAGCTATTGGTGAACTGAATCTAGAAGTAAGAAATCTACCGCATAAACCCTACACATATAGCAACCGAGCAGGAGCTCGGTCAAACATCGATGTAACTTTGACCAATCTACGATGTGGGAACTTATTGTGGAATGTTTTAGAATTTTTAACTACCAGCAATTATAATGTTATTACTTTTGAGTTGGTCAGAGGGAGGAACGATTTTGACACATCGGAGGCGCAGATTTCCCAGGTGCATTACAACATTCGACGGGCAGACTGGAACAGGCTGAGGGAAAGTTTTGCACAGCAGGAGATCCTATTAGATGATAATGATGTAGATTGAGCCGCAAGAGACCTTACACGGGCACTCCAAATATCAATGAGAAGTTCTATTCCTCTAAAGAGAACCATTGGCACAGTGGACAGACCCTGGTCTGATAGACTGCAAAGACTACGACAAAGGATGCATAAAGCAAGAAAAGATTACCAACGCTGCCTCATCTCCAATATTAGAGGACAGCTGCTGGAAAGATATAGACAAATTAAAAGTGAATTTCAAGAACTGTTAATACTAACTAAACAAAAAAAGTTGGGAATCCTTTGTGAAAACAAGCTTGAGTACAGACCCCTGGGGTATGCCAAACAAAATTGCAGCAGGAAAGGTAAAACCACCAACTACACTGTCTACTGTGCAGAAACAAAATAAAACCATAACTACGAGCTGGAAAACTACTGCAGAAGTGTTATTCCAAGAACTCTTTCCAGATGATAAAGTGGAAGATAACGAGATGGAGCACAGAGCGCTTCGTCTGGAAATGGACCAACATAGGCAAAGTATCACCGACACTCCAGATATTAGCATCTTGGAGGTAGTACAAGCAATAAATATCTTGTCCAGGAACAAAGCTCCGGGTCCGGATGGTATTTCAGCTGAAGTAATACAAGAACTGGTAGTGCCAGTAGCCTCCACTCTGTGTAAGATCTATAATGCATGCCTGCATCAGGGAAGAGTACCAAACATGTGGAAGTAGAGTGAGATATTAATCATCAAGAAGGGAGATGACAAAGATCCAAAATTGCCTAAATCATATCGACCCATCTGCTTGCTAAACGTACTGGGCAAATACATGTAAAGATGTTCTGCAAGAGGTTACAAGAACATTGGTAGAAGGAAGGGATGAATCCAAACCAATATGGATTCAGAGCGGGAAGATCTACAGATGATGGAATCAACTGGACAATGAATCTGATACAGAACTCAAATCAGAATTACGTGATAGGGAGTCTTGTCCATATATCTGGGGTATTTGATAATCTATGGTGGCCTGCACTTTTTACACGGCTTAAGGAACTTAATTGTCCAAAGATCTTGTATAACACACTTAAAGATTACTAATAGAACAGATATGTCAAACTTAGGTGTCCTGGAGTATCCATTGATAAAAAACTAAGAAAGGGTTGCCCACAGGAATCCATTTTTCGTCCGATATTTTGGAACACTAGGGCTTAAACCGGGAATTGCAAGGGTGCAAAGAATGCCTGAACTCCTGGGACTTGTTGCCTTTGCTGATGACCTATTCTTAATTATAGGGTAAAACCAGAGCCGAAGTTGAGGCTAAAAGTGCAAAGGTTCTGCGTGAACTGAGTTGATGGTGCAGGCAAGTCAAACTGAGATTAGCACCTCAAAAAACCTGTTATATGTTACTGAAAGGCAGATTACATGAGCAATCCAACCATTAAAATAGTAGGAGTTACAATAAGAAGAAGTCTTTTCAGTCGATACCTTGGTGCGAAATTAGACGAAAGTCTAAATTTTATGGCCCATTTGGAGGAAGCATGTAGGAGAGCCACCTCAGTCATGAATAAACTAATCAGTATGGGGCAAAGGGGTTTCCAACTTTCACCGCTTGTTTTTCGAATATACCACAATATAATATTAACATCCATTATAGGGTATGCAGCCAGCTTCTGGGCGATAAACCCAGCAAACTTTTGAGGAGGACACAGCGAAGTATTCTGCTCAGGCTGAGTGGTGTTTACAAAACAACAGCAACTCTTGCCCTTAACGTGGCACTCCCAAGCGGACTTGAAAGTTCGCAAGCGGGGAGAATTATAATGGCTCAGGAAAGGGAATCTGGAACAGGTAAAGAAAATCACGGGAGCACCAGCAACAACAGCTGCAGAGGTAAACAAATTGTTATTGGATGAATGGCAGCAAAGGTGGAATGTTAGTGCAACAGGAAGAAGGACGTATGAGATGTTTCCAAGTGGTCGTATCTTCTCCCATCGCCTGGGCTGGTACAATACATAACGGGTCATGGCCCTTACAACAGTGAACTGCAAAGAAGAGGAATAGTGGACAACGGTTGCTGTGACTGCGGAAACGAGGGCATTCCGGAACATGTTGTATGGCAATGTGTTTCAACAGCGGAACAAAGAGCGCCATACCAGCAAATAGATGCATTTTTGACATATTGCGTGACCAGGAATTATGGTACTTTCTTGATGCAGCTTGCAATCTGGCCTCACAAGCAGCCAAAGAAAGGTTCTTGGCACTTACAAACAGTCTAAACTGACGGAAACACTTTCAACCGACAGCGAACAGCGACAGAGCAGTGATCATTCCCGATGAAAGAAACTCCCGATCGGTCGAAGGAGGACACCTCTACTTCCAGAAGTCATCTCCTGAGGGAGGTAAGTTATCCCGAAGTGGCTGTACCGGGAGTAAATGTGTAAAAGTGTCATAAGTGTACAAAGAGAGACAGTGATGCAACAGTGCAGTAAGTGATTTGTGTATGTGAATGTTTCTTTGTTTAATTATATGTAGCGGTATATGTGTGTGAACGTACGAGTATGTTACTCAAATTACTAATTTACAGTATATATGTATATATCCATAAAATACACTAAGAAAACACTAACACATGTCAAATACATTCTTACACATTGTTAATTTAATTATGTAACTAATTTTTGTGAAATTTGATATAAACTAGTTTTTCATCCTGAACAATATTTAGCTATTATTTTCAAACTATAATTTTATGTTATGTACCTCTGGTAATATATTGGAAATATGTGCCCGGAGTAGAATCAAGATATAAAAAAAACCCCATGGAAAACCGAAATCTAGATGGCCTACTGAATACGAGACCAGAGCGTTACCGCTCACCCACCACGTTCGGTTTCAACTTCTACAATATCTACTAAATACGCTTTGACCGAAGTAGTTATTGTTCTTCTGTTTTAGATTTTTTTATCCTTCCAGATCATCTCACTAATGCATTTAACTTGAATACAACCAGTTTTTCCTTAAAAATTTGATTGTGGATGAATAATAAACTTATGTTTCGCCTTTTGTATCAAATCGGCGTAGTACTCTGAATTGTATTCCGGTGGTATTGAAATAATACCACGGTTTGGTGCAGCTACTTTATAACTCACCAAAATTTACATTGAAATTAATATAACCACTCCTCCGGAAACAGTAACCAAGACATTTATCTTCCAGTGTGTACTAAACGATTCATTTAGCTGCTCGGCTCTGGCACTAGTAAACTGGTTCATTTAAATATTTTATTTCCACATTTCGCATTTCTGATCTACAAAGCTTCTTGGTTCACTACTATAGATACAATTAAGACTCTTAATCATGGGTCGTACTTCATAAACACTATTTGGTTCGTTAAAAACTTTTTTATCTTTGTTTTGGTGGTAGTGGGTGAAGGTGAGAGCTTATTAGTTTTTCGACCTCAAGGTCGTTAATGCCAGGATAGCATGTAGTGCATTGGATGGGAAGAAATTTGGCCGTAACCTTCTGAAGGAACTATCCCGTCATTAGCCTGATCGAAAAGAGAAATCAGAATGGCCGGCCAAACGTAGAATCTGTGCCTTCCCAAATAGTGGGTCACAAACTTACCTCTCGCTCGTCAGGGTATGTGGATCTCTGATATTAAGTTCATCTCTCACACATTTTATGTGCTCATTATCCCTAATTCGTTCATAAAATCGGAGGCGGTTGGTTCAATTGACACTTCTTTTTCCATTTCAGCTAGTATTCCACTTCGATATATATATATATATATATATATATATATATATATATAGAGAGAGAGAGAGATAACATTAAATGCAACGGCAGAAAATAATTTACTGCAATTTTAAACATAATATTTATCAATCACTTTCTTTTTCTGCTCATTAATACGACACCTAGTTTTTCCAACTGGAGCCTTTTTTCTGAACAGTTTCCACAGATTTTTTTTTTTTTTTTTGTGTGTAACTGCTTTACGTCTCTTTTTAACATCGAGGTCTTTAGAGACGGGAAAGGATACGGGGCAAGGATTCCACAGAGTTTTATAAAAGATTTCGTCGGAACTTCTCCTTCAAAGAGTTATCCCTCTGTTATCTCTTGTGTACTTCAATAATTGCTCCATTACTTAGTTATCAGCAAATGGTGTAAAAAAAAAAAAAAAAAAAAAAAAAAAAAAAAAAATTTAGAAAAGAATTTCATTTAAAAAATAATAGTAAAATAAATTGAATAGACATGCTCTAGTTTTACCAATTGATATGAGTAATTTACGCAGCCTACTGGTTTCTGGATTGTGCGTTACTAATTGCACTTATGATTACATAGGCTTCTGGATCTTCCCGCGTGCCTTTCCCACACAGCAATACGTGCAGAGTGTATGCTTGGCTTCTTACTCATCGCAAATCTGGAGCTCTTCACTTCTGGTGCTTAGACATCGCTGACAGGCTCTTCACTGTCGCTTGTTCCCTGGCAAGTGTTACCGAAGTAATAAACTGTTCAGCAAAGAATGAAACGACCTTCTTCCATATTTCTTGAGTTGACCAAACGAGTTTGGCAAATACCAGCGATACGATCTTACATGATGGCGTGCTTCTGCCTAGTGACCAGGGCTGGGAATTTCAGTTGACTTAAAAGTACTTTTAATGTACGGCGATCGCGTTACCAACGGCATGAAAATTGTTATTTGACATCAGCATCAGTAGGTGATATACGAAAACTCGGTTTACCGTTATTTGCAATCATGGAGTAATAGAGGAAGATGTGTATGTTATTATTTAAACGGAAATTTCGTAAGTAGTTCGGCCATTTAAGAGACAGAGTCTCAATTTGTCGCTCAGTCTCTGTCCTTGCTATCTCTATATGGCTATCGTGCAAAATTTGTG
The DNA here is from genome assembly GCA_031002005.1 of Vandiemenella viatica. Lineage (NCBI taxonomy): Eukaryota > Metazoa > Arthropoda > Insecta > Orthoptera > Morabidae > Vandiemenella > Vandiemenella viatica. The sequence goes on along the minus strand of CM061920.1, from coordinate 341,785,662 downwards.
GAAGAAACTGTTTTACGTGTAATTCGAACCACAGAGCGTTTTAGCGTACTTCATACTATGAAAGTCAAGCTTTATTTAGATGTGAATATCAAGTTAAAGGTCTGTAAAGCGGAAATCCAGTCACGATTTCTATTCAGGAAAGGAGTAAAAGAATGATTACTTCGTTACCTGCAATTACTTTAACGAACCCGTGCGCTCACAAAAATTGTTGGCTTACTGGTTTGGACACAGTCTCGTTACCATATTGTTATGCATTCAACACAGTTTCGCGTTGATAAGCACAATAGATCGTTATTTTAGCTCTTTATTTTTAAGAGTGGAGTTATACATTTATGATTGATCTGTTCGTAACGCTAATGCTCTGTATTCATTAATTAACAGAAGGTTAAGTTGTTTTTTCAGATATCATCCAGACTTATCGCTGAGTGACGCGGATTACTGCAGATATTAATAAAACGATTTTTTAATGGTGTATGGTGTTGTGCCCTTACGCTTATTCTCATCGTAGATGAAAAGCTGAAAATTTAAAACTCATATGAATTACACAGATGGTATGATCAATCTATTTTATATAGACTACTGTTTGTTAAAATTGTAACACGGAGAAGGAGACATACAATTAAAATTAAACTCATTCCACAGGCTAGGTGCCTGGCTAGGGGCGGATTCAAGATTTTGGTTTGGGAGGGGCTTGAGCGGACTTTGGTTTGGGGGGAGGGGGCTTGACTTGAGTGGATTTTGGTTGGGGGGTGGCCTTGAGTCGGGACAAAGTCTCAAAATTACAATGTCGGGGTAGACACCTAGAACCTTTTGGTGGGGGGGGGGGGGCTTGAGCCCCATAGCCCCCTCCGTGGATCCACCCCTGGGCATGGCAACACATAAAATGATTAGAATTACAAAACTTTGACCGTTGGAATTAAGTACAGTGTGAAGTCGCCACTTGCTGCAATCAGAACATGTCGTGGCATGGAATCAAAGAGAGCCTTGATATGCTGCTGGGGAAACAATTGCCACGCGGTTAATAGGCGCGTCCAGAATGCATCGACAGTACTTGGAGGAGGACCAAAACTATCAAGTCGTTGACCAACCATATTCCAAACATGTTCGATGAGTGACATGTCAGGCAAACAGGTGACGAAAGAAGGATTTGACATTCCTAGCCGCATATGGCCGACCATTTTCCTGTTGAAATATGTCATCTCGAGTTGCTTGCAGGAGGGTCAGTTCATAGGGCTCTAAAAAGTCACCAATGTAGTAGTTGCTAAGTTCAGTTTGCCCTTAATAAGTACGAGGCGACATCGCATGCTCCAGCCAATGGCAACCCAACTATCATACTTGGCTTTTGTTCACTATGCCGCTCAACAATGCAGTCTCTCGACTGCGTTAACCACGGTAGCGTCTAACAAGTAAACGAAAAAGTTGAACCACGACTCGTCAGAAAACATTACATTTTGCACTCAGCCTGTCAGTGACGGCTTCCACGTCCCTATTACAGTCAGAGGCTTGGTGGTTTCTGATCAATCGAAGCCGAAGCAAAGGTAAGCGTGCCACCAGTCCGGCCTCCAGCAGACGGCGTCTATATATCCACAACCGTTGCAGTGTTCAAGCGTCGAGCCAACACTGTAGACGAAACTGTTCTATCGATTACGACCATGCAGACAAGATGGAGCCATTCCGCGCTGTGGCCACATTGTGCAGTACAATACAAGCTCGTTGCTGTGTACCATCATCCACTTCTATCCACTGGTTCCACATATGCATCACTGTCGTAGCAGCGTATCCTGTACGAACCGCATTGTCACGGTACGACAAACTCATTTCCCGAAGACCAGTAATTCTACTTCGTATGACGACTGTGCACCGACTGAGCGTAGTGTTAACATTAATCTAACCGGTCACACATAAGAAGAAGCTGCTAAGCGAAGTGCAAACCATCTCTCTGCAATTTTAATTACTTACTATGATTCTAGTGTTCTACACATCCAATTTTAGCGTGATTCAGACCATTCATTCTGAGTATTCCAGTTTTCGCAAAGTGTATATAGATATTGTCTAAACTGCCTTGTAGTTGGTTATTGCACTTTGAGCCATTACTGATAACAGCTGTATTTTTTTGGCAGTAGTTTGTTCGGCATCTTAATGTTACGCTTTCATAATTATGGCAGATTGGTAAATATGAAAAGAATTTGTGTCCGAAAATACTGTGTGGATGTAGGTGTAAATAAAGCGATCTGGCCAGTTGACGAGGCATCATTACTGATAAAACGAATTTTGATTTCATGTAAGGTTACAGTCTTTTTTTCCCATGTAGGTTCCAAGCCGGTGTGGTTGGAGCAGGTTGATGATTGGCTTATTGACGGCAGGTGTTTACGAGACACGTTACGTGCGCTGTGCTAGATCCGTATCAGCGGTGAAGTGGGATTCGGCCAGTTGGTGAGGTGAACTGTGTGGACGGCGGGCGAGCTATTCCTGGCGCGGTATCTTTGGAAACTGCCGGCCAGCGCAGAGTGCGGTCTGCCCGCCGCTATTGTGACGCCTAGGAATGCTGCGAGCAGCCATTCACACGCGGCCCCGCTGTCACACACCTGCCACTGGAATGACGAGCACCGCACCAAGTACAACCGACGGCTTGCACCAAACACTGTGGCGACTTCACCCACAAACGTGTCTCCATACGTACTCTGAGTTAATTTTGCAAATGCACTCCACTGGTTCCATGCATTTCTTTTCTTACACTTATCGACTTTCAGTATTTCAGTAGATCCAACATACACAAATATCATCATCATCGTAAACATTTAATTTAATTGCCATGAAGCACTTGCTGCTACACACCCATTTTTCCCCTTTCCTTTTCCTACTTACTTTTTACCTCTACTAATGTCAACTCAAATTCTTTTAGCGTTTTTGATAAATTATTCATCAATTTTCTTGGTAATTTATTGCAATCCCTGACCCCCAGAAATATGAAAGAAAAAACTAGTATACGGAAATTCCGGGACAGTAACGCATAATTCCTGAACACGAGATCAGACACAAAATTCCGGGACATTCATATTTTTTTCATGTCTTCTTTTTTGAGCTGAAATGCTGATTTAAACGCTGATTTAACATTTCTGATTGTATTTAAATGTATTTTATATAGCATATAAATGTATATTTAGACCATTTTCCTACTTTTGGCCATATTTCAATAATATTTATGGTCATATTTTGAGGAAAAATCTGGAAGTTTTTTAATAGTACCGGGAATTCACTGGATATATATGAGAAGAAATTAAGATCATTATTCACAGGTGGGAGGGGGGGCTAATTTTCACTGCTGTCAGAAATCACCAGTCAAGAATTAAAGTTATACATTATTGTCACTCTCTAAACGTAATGTTCCGCCCGCCTTTTAATCTCGACAATGCAGCAGAAGCATTCCTGTGTCGATCCGAGTCAATATCTCAATGAAATATCTTCTGTCATTATTAAATCTGCAGTGAATCAGTGAGTAGACCTACCGCCACGCCGAAATAAATTTTTCTGAAAGTACGAAGTTACGTAAGGGAATTTAGAGACGAGTGTTTTAGTACAGATGAAAGAGTTCTATTCTGTAAATTATTTGAAATTAAAGTGACTTCAACAAAGCAATTTAAAATTTAATTTCCCAATGGTGCAGCGAGTGCAACGAAGCAAATTATGCTGTCTACATGAAAGCGACACTACTAGATAAAATAAATGATGTGTAATTGAGCATGTTTTGATGTATAGTAAATTTAAATGTTTGGTCATATTTTGTTAGTTTTAGGCCATATTTACCCATTTTTAAGGTAATATTTGCCTGCATATTTCTCTATTTTTTTTTATCATAAAGATCCGAACCCTACTCATCATCAATATATGCCTTGTACACTCCCATGATTCTCTTCACTCTTCTCCTGTATTGCAATGTATCCCATTCCAGCTCCTTTACCATATCACTTACTGATTGTGTTCTGTAATAACTGTCAGGGACAAATCTAGCAGCCTTTCTTTGTACACCCTCCGACTCCTGTATTTGATACCCAAAATATGGGTCCCATACTACACTGCCATATTCAAGCAATGGTCTGACCAACGTTTTGCAACCCAATTTTATCTCCAACAAATGAAGGATTTTTAACCTATTCCTTCTACTTGACCAATGTACCCTGCCCAATTGAGTTTGTTATTTTCTAGCCAGTGATCAAGTGTCAGGAACTCAAATCGCTCCAGCATTATCTTTCCTTCCAATATTTCTTCTCTTTGACCAGAATAATTCTCTCATCTATCTTATACTCTTTCTTTTACTTGCTTTATGCCTTTGATTTCCATTTGTTTCCCATTTAAAATTGTACCAATGAAGTCTAGATCAATTTATTCTGTCCGACATATCTTCCGCACATAACGCATTGAGCAATTGCTCATTTTTAAAGTTTTCCAATACAGTTACTCCAGTCCTACTTCTCTGAAGTTTCATCTCCTCTGCCTTGAGTCTCCTAATAGTTCTTTCAATATCCATGCTTCGTAACCTTTCACCAATATTGGCGCACGATAAGTCCCCAGCTATTTATTACGCAGTGCCTACACTGATTTTCTAAAATATTGATTTAATGTTGGCAGTATGCTTGATACTTAAATACTTAATACTGACTGCATGACAGCTACGTAAGTTTCTTGAAGGGCAGTCTTAGATTGACGGTGAGCAGGTCCAAGGTGTACTTGATAAGATGAAGATTCGTTAAAGCTGACATCATCTAGTGTGAGTGCGTAGAACATAGGAGAGTAAGGGAGCATGCATAAACCACGTAGCTCCATTTTGGCCTCCTGTGAATCCCCCCCCCCCCCACGTATCCCTACGTGGCTTTTGCCTCTACCCCCCCTCCCCTCCGCACGTAGCTTTTTTCCCTTTTGATTCCAAGAGACATTTTCTACGGTTTTCTCTTGTCAGACTATTGTAAATTATATACGGAGATAATTAACTGAGGAAAATAAATATTCACATGCTGTTGTGAGTTCTGTTTCTCATTTTAACTGTGAAAAATGTTATGAAAGGAAAGCTACGTGGCCTGGCTCGGAACCCCCCCCCCCCCACGTAGCCCAGCGTAGCCTTCCAGCTAACCCCTCCCCCCCCCCCTGGACCGAGCCACGTAGTTTGTGCACGGTCCCTAAAGTACAAATCTCAGTATCTATTGTTTCCACTGACATGTACAGTGTGCAATGGACGTGACCTAGTTATGATCAAAAATTATTTGAATAGGTTGTTACGGAGTGTTACTGTTTTTATATGAATGTTTATGATATGAAAACGGTAATAATTTTTAATTTAATGTAATTTTTGATTATTTGTTAAATTTTAGTGATATCAATGTGGCAGGAAAGACATTTAGAGAAAACTGTTCCTACTATTTTAATTCCATTGAACAAATTTTGTGTTTAGTTAATGATAGCGTTTCAATATAGTTCTTTCGCTACAACCTGCTAGGAATCAGAACTGCGAAGTTCGTTCCCTCGATAATTCCATGCCTGATTGAGATTTAATCAGAGATCTTCGAAATCTGGTGTCAAATACCTTACAACTGAGTCATCAAAACTATTAGAAGCTCATTTCAATTATATCTGTCAACAAATAATGAACCTGCAGCGACGCATGCAGTCACAGGGGCTTTGAATGTCGTTTGATTCATTCTGATAGTCGTGATCACATTAGATTTCTCAGACCAGCTTGATAACGCTCTGGCCTCGCATTCGGGAGAACGCCGGTTCGAATTCCCATCCGGGCATCCAGTTTTGGGTTTTACATGGTTTCCTCAAATCACTCCAAGCGAATGCCGTGATGCTTCCTTCAAAAGCCACGGCCAAATTCCTTCAGGTTCCTTGTCCCCAGTCCTGTCAGGCCCATAATGACGTCAAGGTTGAAGACCTCGCATTCGGGAGGATGACGGTTCGAATCCCCGTCCGGGCATCCAGATTTGGGTTTTCAATGGTTTCCCCAAATCACTCCAGGTGAATGCCGGGATGCTTCCTTCAAAGGGCCATGGCCGAATTCCTTTTCGTTCCTTGTCCCTAGTCATTTCCCCTCTCTAATGACCTCGACGTCGACGAGGCGTAAAGCTATAAGTAAAAAAAAAAGGTAGACGATGCGTAAAGACATAAGCAAAGAATAAATAAAAAAATAAAAATAAATAAAAAATAATAAACAACAAATAATTTCTTACTGTATCGTTATATCGTTGACTAAGCCACGATACCGCTGTCTTTAGGGTTGGGTGCAATAAGAGCTGTGAGCATTCTACCCTTTGCTACCTTCCCTCACCACCTGAATTGTTCTTTTCCTTCCTTCCCTTGACGGATTTTTGTATCCTTCATTTTTTTCTTAAAGCAAACGCAGAGATGCAGAGCGCTAGTGGCTGAAGTACGTGGGATTTTTCTATATTTTTTTACTGCCTTGCTCTAACAGATCTTGATATATTTTTCATTAGCACTTGCTTAAAGTAATTCCTCTAATGACTATTTCTACTAAACGTTTCCTGTGAAAGCACATACTCACATAATTCATATGTAACATAACGCTCATATTAACATTAGCATGACACAAAAAAGATATTATACAATCAATGAAAGGTAATGAATTATCGGTAAAATACTTGGTCTGCAAAGAACTACAGAACACTGGAAATGTGATGATTAAATATATCACTACATAGAAAACATAGTAGAACCAATGAGGAAGAGATTATTGCAATTTTTGGACATTTATGCAGAATGGATGACAACATGTTAACCTCAAACCAGTCTTCAAACATCTTTGGAATATGAAACCAACAAATGCCTTTAGGAAGATTTAGAAAGAAACAACATAAGTGAGAAAGAATCAACATAAAGGAAGATTTTTATACAAAAAATTGTGATGGATTCCAAGGCAGGAAGAGTCGAAATGGTCCGAACAGAATATAAAAATACATAGTTAGAAAATGAAAGAATTGGAGGAAGAAGAAGAAAGAACAAAAAACGAAGCATTAAAATTAGCTCGTGGTACTTAGAAGACCTTTACGGAAAAAGAAGAAGAAGAAGAAGGTAAAGTAAATAAAACTTTTCTTGAGTCTGCGATACATTATGCATCAATCTAAATAAGCTATCGAAATTTTAGAAATGATAGTGTTTTGAACTACATGAAAATCTATACGAACAGAGAAGGAAGTGCAAGTTCCCGTTAGATAATGCAGCATAACCAATAGATAATGGAAGAGTGGAATGTAACCTACATATGGATCGAATTTCTTAAAATCCTTCATTGTTAAAAGCTCATATCAGGATCGTCAGTGTACTGTTAACAACTATGTTATTTAATCTAGTGCCACCTACAACGCTATTAAATCACTCCGCGCAGTATGTAATCAAAACAATGCTCGCTTTTCATTTTATTGGCTGAAGGCCTATGTACAAATTCTAATGATTGGTACAGTGGGCTCCTTAAAACTCACGTCTCATAGGAATTTGAATTAGTGTTTTTAATTCCAAGCCCAAGGCGAAGTAACTCGGGAATGATTGTTTCGACTTGTTGACATCAATGGACACTTACATAACGTCAGAATTAGGAAAGCAGCCAATATAAACAGTAATTTGTAGATGCTGCCTCATATACATGTGGATATCAAATTCCAAACTATAACTGACAGCTGGGCATATATATTGGGAACCGCTTCCGTAACTCGTGTTAAAGATTGCGACAAGCCAGTACAGATAACCACACAGTTATTGAATGGTACCATGGATGCAAGTTAAGTAACATTAAATGCGTAATAAAAGCCCTATACCTTATAATTATTGCTCATAAGAGGATAAGTCAACCGAAAAGGCTTCCATTACATGAAGCGTAAAAAGTCTTATCCATAGCTTTTAATAACTTCGAACTACAGTATACAGGAGTAGTTTCAGAGAATTTCAGACCATTCTACCTTTCCGGCTTCACATTTGTATCTTTGTTGAGGCAATAAATTACTATATAATCAGAGTTTTCATTGTCATTTGTTTGCAAACAGTATAAAGTTTGTGAATTTTGGTGCTACTGTGTTTGTATAACGCGTAATGTTTTTAGGCGGAATTTGGAGAACGTCCAAGGAAATGCTCCGTAATCAGGATAGTAGGTACGATAGTTCCCAGTTTTGAACCTAGGCCTGTCTTTAATATACCAGTCCTTCAACGCGCTCGGCCCAATTATTTGTTGTTGCTGTCATCAAATATTCACTAATTCCGATATGTCCTTATAAATAGAGAACCAGGATAGAATCTTTCTCTTCATCTTCACCACATTTCCCTGGCATTTTGGGGTCGGCTGCCTTTTAAGAGTTTTACTCACCATTGGGTTGGTAAAATTTGGAGCAGACACCAAGCATTTTATCTCTACTGCCAGGTCGTACTGCGTACTAATGGAGGGTGTGAAGTGTTATTATTTCTGCGAAATATGTAACTATCTTCAGTGTGTCCTAAGTCTATTTATTTATTTTTGAAATGTGTAGTTTATGAGGCGGAGATTGGAAATCATCCGGGCATTTGCCTTGTTAGGTGCAAAAACCGCCTAAAAACCGTAGTTATGGCGGGTGTACGTGTGGGCATGGTCTCGTGCCCGACCCCGTTGTATCTCCCATCCAGTGTGAGCAGCCACAGGGCACTCAGCCACGTTGGTGAGTGAGGGAAGACTGTTTACTTATACATAAACCTGTTCGTTATGGTGTCAAGGAAAACCAACAGAACAGATTTTGATGGCATTTTCACAGTTCGAAAGTTTAGAATCGTACTTTAAATCTGTGGCATGTATTAATTCTATACGAAACCGGCAGAAATAGGAAATGTCGATCTTAACCTTAAAATTATTTAGAGCCATATTATTTAGTTTCCGTGAATTTGCAAGGAGAGGACTACAATTTGAACATCATGCTAATGCTGTTTGTCTTGGGACCGTGCACAAACTACGTGGCTCGGTCCAGGGGGGAGGGGTTAGCTGGAAGGTTACGCTGGGCTACGTGGGGGGGGGGGGGGGGTTTCCGAGGCAGGCACGTAGCTTCCCTTTCATAACATTTTTCACAGTTAAAATTAGAAACTGAACTCACAACACCATGTGGAATATTTATTTCTCTCAGTTAATTATCTCCGTATGTACATTTACAATAGTCTGACAAGAGAAACCAGTACAAAATGTCTTCTGGAATCAAAAGGGAAAAAAGCTACGTGCTACGGGGGGTGAGGGGGGGGGGGGGGTATGAGGCAAAAGCCACTTAGGGCTACGTGGGGGGAGGGGGGGTTTCACAGGAGGCCAAAATGGAGCTACGTGGTTTATGCACGCTCCTCTTGGAGAATACAGTTAATCGATGTATTCATACTACATTATCACACACTGTTTCATATTATGTTTAAAAGAAAGTATTCTGATAGTTTCTCAACATGTAACATTACCGCAATGAAAGTAATTGCTTGTCTTGCTTTCTGTATGGAGGTTTATTTGATGCAGCTGTGAAGGTGATGACTACTGAATGCTATATAATGCATAACACAACTATTCCTTCACTCTTTCTTTGTAGTTACATAAGTTCTTCCTCTTCTGACCAAACTTCTTAATTTTGAAATTATACTTCATTTATTGGCGTCAGCATGACATTAGAACGCTATGAATGCTCTGAAAGCATAATATATACATGCCACGGAACACGAAGATGAAAAATTTGCATGTCAAACACGTGTGCTGTGAAACATGAAGCAGTACTCTGTTCGGACAATTCATATTTTATTAATCAAACATTTAATAGGAGGGCTGCATTGGAACAATATTTTATTTTGCCAGTCTGTTGGGATAGTGTGCGAGAGGCAGAAATCTTAGGTATTCCACCCACACTGGCGTGTTTGGGGGCGTCCATTAATTACGTGAGGTGAAATAGTGGAGGGGCGATCCGGCGAAATCTCACCAAGGGGGAGGGGAGGGGATCAACGGAAATCTCATTTGAGGTTTCGAAATTCTTATTGGAGTGTAGAGCTAACAAAAAAAAGTCTCAAAAATTTGCGAGTGTGATTTCTAGTGGGGGCTCTCACGAAACAGATCTCAAGATCTCACCAGAGAGGGGGGGGGGGGTCGGACCAGATCTCACGAAGTCTCGCCAGAGGGGGGGGGCGGGTCCGGAAATCCGGAAAAACACCTCACTTAAATTACGGATGCCCCATTAGCGAGTGACGGGAGGTAACGGAACTCTGCATTCCTTTGGGAGCCAGGAGAACTTGACGGATCCCTCCACAGCTGTGCCTGACAGTGACGCGACGATTTTGGTAGAAGGTCACACGACGTGAGCTTGTGTGTGTGAGAGCCAATCAACGTACTTTATTTGTAATAAGTTTATATAAGAAATTTTGTTAATTATATTTTTCATAAAAAAGCGAACAATCCACGCTCTCCTCTGCCTGTATTGTGAATCAATGCTGAGGCAGGGAGGGCGAAGTTACGTAATGGTAAACAGCGCTTTAGAGCGGTACTTGAGGTTGAACCACTGGTCTAACCACTTGTCAGAATTCTCATCTTGTTTGATGAGTCCCAGTGCTACTCAAATGTATGTGCATAATTGAAAGTCGATATTATTATGTCAATGTCTGACCAGCTGAGTGCAATTTTTGAGTGAGTTACAGCAAATGTCGACGATACCAGACAGGTATCCACACTTCAGAAGAAGATCTACGGATGATTTTAAACCAACCGTCGAAGACTTCACAATGTATGGTAAACAGAGAGAACGTTTTCTTCACAAATATAAACTGAATCATAAGTGTTTCAGTGTAGTGCGATTAGCACCACTAAACGAAAACAGTGATTCATGTCACAGTGATAAGAACTTGTGTTCTGACAATGATAACTGAGCTAGCCTAAAATGATCTGCAATTTCATTGTTCCTTTCAATTAATTTTTTTGGTGAATATCGTGTAGATGTTTGACACACTTTTATAATTTTATTTAAGCAAACCATATTATCTTTGTTTATTTTTTTAATTCAATGTTAATAAGTTTCACGGTCTTGCATATAATTTTCTAGTGTTTGTGGAAAATCCTAATACGCATATAAATTTTGGAAGTATCGTTTCATGGCGTTCTGACAATAATGAGAAAGGCAATGATATGCAAATGTTGAAGAGTGCCATTATAACAGGTGGTAGAAATCCTTCACACGGGTACACCACAAACGTTATAATGGTTACCCGACAAAAATTAACTGAGTTTGAAAGAAGATCTATAGTTGGGTCCAAGCGCATGGGACATGATGAAAAATAACAATTCTCAGTAATCTGTCAGCTCTTTATGAGCTTCACGTATCCCGATAACGACGGAAGTTTCGATGTGATGTTGTGCCTTGTCTCCGGTTCCAGATTGTGTGTGACTGGTTTGAGAAGCATGTAATCTGACCACCTGGGTTGCCACACATTTAACTCTTAGGGAGAAGTTTTGGTACCCCCGGACACTTAAAATAAATTTTAAATAGAAATAAAAGAAACACGTTTTCCGTTTTTATTTTAATCTTAATATTAAACTGGGTACTTCTGCAGTCATATTAATTAGAAGTTAGCAATCATAACTTTTTTCAACTAATTAAATTGAAAACACTTTCTCCTTAATTTTTTGACAACACAACATTTGTCGAGTTGCCCCGGACACACTAATAAAAGGTGGCCTAATAGTTTTTTGACCTTACAAAAATCACCATAGTAGTGGATATCTGGAAAATCTATATAAACACAATTTTCATGGGCCTTGTCTTAGCTTCATGGCACTGAATCCAGACTTCTTCAAAAATTTATCCAAGTACTATACATTCGGTCTGTTTTACTTCATTTGCTTCGGAAAGACTCTGTATACTTTTCTTTGTATTCAAGGTCTTTACTTTTTTGCTTCGAACTTTTTACTACCTTTACTTTTTTGCCCGTCCTCCACATTTTTTATATGGTGAAAACGTCAAAATCTCGCCGTTTTGGATTTACGAGCAAACGTTACTATGCGTTTATTTGACGCATCATATTCAATTATCTTTAACGAATTTTGACGGGAGCGACGAAAAACTTCTGCCAGGAACAAAACACACACTAGTGTGGAATTCACCGGGCGCCCAAGCCGCAACTCAGTTGAATTTGTTTTTACACCAGAGGATGCATATTTACAATAAAGTTTTGCCGACGCAGGGTGTTTGGTTTGTTAGAACTTTATATGTCCGGGGCTACCCACCGTGCGAGGTTACCTGACTTTCATCTTGAATATTTGCAAAAGGGTACAGAGTTACGTATGCACGAGTCCTACATGAAGCACTACAATACGGTTGCTGGCGGATACCTAGGAACATCCGCCAAATTATTGAGTTCATGTTGTTTCTTATTTATGCACTTTGGCCGATATATAGGAAGCCCCAACGTTATTACAAGTATTTTCAGTAATATTTGAGCAGACAACGGGTCATAACCTTATGTTAATTACTGCTGGCTGAGTACAGCTGTTTCTTACATCATGTGGGTACGTATATTTGTTCAGTTAATGAGTGTTCTGTTAGCTAACTTCTCTGGCACTCGGCAAATTGAATCGAGGTCGTGGTTGAAATTTTACTATCACTAAATATGACTTTCCCTTCTGGAAAATGGATATGCAGAGTTCGTTTTTTACCTACTCAACACTAAACTGTAGATCAAGCCTTGGCAGAGTCGAACTGAGCTGCTACTTGAAACCCTGCCAACCGGATGTTAGTACCACAGGGATTTACTTTGTACTTATAGTAATATTTTATTGCAGTAAGACATTCTTTCAAATTTTCTACCTTTGCTAATACGCGTTTTTCATTATTATTCGTGAATGATATCCGATGAATAGCGAGGCTGGTAGTTTTCAGTAGGATGAAAGACGAAGCGGTTCATTTTGTAGAAATTGTTTGTCAGTTGAAATAGGTACAGTACGTAGCAAACACAACCTCTTACGAAATTATTAGAAATGGTGAACTGATTTCCTACCAGAAACAAAAATATCCTTAAAGCTCCTTACTCTAGAAAAGGCATACAGTTTATATTTAACTTTCTGAGGCGTTTTGCTGCTATCTAGCAGTAATGCGATCACTCGTTATCGACGCTAACGAAGCCTAGCAGCTTGACTCTGAACTAATGTATACACGTGATCTTGATTGTTCATAATTTTACCATATACAGGTAGAATTTCACAAAATTCCTTTCTTAATTAATGATGTTACCAAAGCAGCGAACAAAATCATCAAAACAATAATTCATTTATTATTTTTGGTTAAGTATGAAAGGAGAATGATGGCTCGTCACATAAAAACACCTTTTAGAAATAATATATACGATTATTTACAAATGGAAGTTTACCAATCTTCGATAACAAGATATTTCTGTAAATCACAGAAAACCCGAACTATGGATGGTCGTGTGTTCCCGAACGCCTCACCCAAGCATCACGTTTTTTTTTAATTTTTATTTTTTATTTTTCGCTTTACACGTTGTCGATGTCGAGGTCATTAGAGGTGGGTTGGGACTGGGGACAAGGAACGGGAAGGAATTCGGACATGACATTTTGAAGGAAGCATCCCGGCATTCGCCTGGAGCGATCTGGGAAAACCATGGAAAACCCAAATCTAGATGCCCTGACGGGTATTCGAACCAGCATCCTCACGAATGTGAGGCCAGAGCGTTAACCGCTCGGTCCGAGCATTACAGGTCGTACACTTGGCACAGTTCCTGCATGCGTTGCTGCAGGGGTAACCCACAAGCGCTGAGAAAGGAACGGTCATCTGGTAGAATCTCTGCGGTTGTCTAAATATTTCTTGTATCTTGTGCCTGGTGGCTCAATGACTAAAGCATCTAACTGAAGAGTCAAATGTCCTCGGTTCGAATCCCTGTCTCGGTGACGATTTTCGTAAGCCCTTAACCCGACCTTCACCTGAAGCGCAATTTGCTGTGTAATGTGAAGTACGACAGAAAACTTCCGTCGGCAGTGTAGGTCCCCTTTAATGATAACATCCCTAGTTGTAAGACGAATGTGTACACATACAAAACAAATACAAGGCAAAGGGAGTTGGCCAAAATGATATGCATACATTTTTTATACCTTAATCAGAAAAACTTGATGGTCTTGTGAGTAATGTGTTGGAGATGACTGCATTTGTAAAAACCACGTTAATCTGTAATTTGTCTGCAGGCATTTAGAATACTGTGTGGGGTTGATGCTCGACTCAAACGAATCACACTTGCTTTGTAAACTGTGTTATTACTATTGCGTAAGTTTTCGATGTCATTAAATTCTTAAGGTAGTATAAGAAGAATTTTGCATTATAAAGTTAGATTATTGTCCCAATTTCTCGGGTGATTTCTTGTTGGCTTCCTTAGCTGGCGCGTGGTATCAAATACTAATTTGTATGTGAGACTGTTATACGTGCGTCTGTGTTGTTAGAGATGTGAACAGGAGATAAAAGAAGCTTACCTACTCTTTGCCAAAAACACCACACTACAACCAAGTTTAATTTCTCAATCAGACGGACGAATCACTAACGACTGTGTCGTATGTCGTTAAACTAAATGCACTTGAAAGTATTTGGGATTTAATCAAGTACTTTCATGCACAACCTAATGATTATCAGTTGTACGTCATTACTTCGCATATCCTGCTGGACGGTGAAAGTGGCATCATCAGTTCTGGAACCACCTAAATGCCAATCTCAGGTTATGAAAAATTACTGCATTTAAAAGATCTCGATCAGAAGGAGATTAATTCAACATTGTAATAATTTTTCACAGATTGCATGGTATGAAACGGCCACCCTTCGGAATTAAAGATATATTCGTTTTCGCTTGAAAGAGTTGGAAAATTCTAAAATACATATATCACAAAGGAGGAGTCTTCTGAGTACGTAACGGAGTACTTTTGAAACTTTTGGTTGAAATCTCTACGTCAGTTAAGTGAAGCAGAAGAGAAACAGCGGGAACAGCCAATAGTTGTAGTCGAAACAAGCGTGTTACGTCACAGTGACGAGCGAATAGCACTAAGCTATCTTAAGAAAGATGTGGGAAGGAAAGGACAAGTTTCACTGGGACACAACCAGTAACAGATCGATACAGTTGGAAAGAATTATTAATGTTTCATAGCAGAGGCTGGAGACTAATTCTGCCGTAGCCTCACATGTCCATCAAAACCAAAAACACTTCTGAAGCAAAACTTGTTCTTACTTTTGTTTCTCAAGTATACCACTGGTTAAATAATGTCATAGACGCCTATATATACTGCAACAAATATAGATTATTATTTTTAGTTGCATCATCGATTCATACGGTCTACTTAATTATATAGTGTTTGTAAGTAACAGTTTACATGATAAATAAACACTTTTCGTAATACACCAGACTTTCTTCGTTGAGGATTAAATTAAAAATAGTCCAATAATTCATATAGGTTGGTTTAAAATGGTTCATAATCATTAACATATGACTTGGTAACTATTTAAAATATCAGTAATGATATAACAATTTGCATGGAGTAGATTCTCATTCATTCAGTTAATTATTAATAGCGGCACATGACCTACAAATTACTAGTAAATGGGCCCAGTCGATTTCTCCATAATCAAAGGATCTCTAAATGCAGCAAGCTCTTTTCCATCAAAGAAAGCCAAGGCCGTTCCTTTCGCGGGGAAAGTGCTAGTGTCTTTTTGTTGGTATTTTAAGGGTATATTGTTCTACATTTCCTGAGAAAGGGTTACATTATGCTAGCCTTGTAAATCAAGTGTCAAAAAGGCAGAGCGAAAATGCAAGTTTTTCCTGATATTGCCTGGTACAAAAATATGCGTTTGACACGTTTTCAATTTATACAGAGGGCTCTTCCCATTGGCTTCCAAACCACAACACATGTTGCCGTTAGCATAGCTAGTGCATTTCGTTCGGTTCAAATAAAATATATTTTTTCTAACGTGCAATGAATTTTCAATCAAGGACATTGCCCAGTTTAATGATGTTAATAGATCGCGTCCCAAAATAAAATCTTTTGCTCGATACTTAGAAATATGAAATGCAACTGTACGTAATTTTTACTTTAAATGCAGGATATAGCAGATATTGTGGCAAATTTCAAGAGCCTAGCTAGTACCGTTTTTGAGATGGACCTGCTAACGAAAACGGTCTAAGATTGACGACCAATCATGTCATTTTGAAGTGGAAAAATTTTAAAATTATATTAGTTTCCAACTTAGTGAACCGTAAACATCTATACTTCATACGCAGGGTATATAGAACATACTTTTGTTTCACTGTGTTTTGTTGCTTATAAGCCCTCCAAAATATAATTTTACAAATATTGGATACTATTTTGGGTCAGACTTGTACTCTTCAACTTAATCATTTTAATTGGCAGAGGCCTGAAAGACAACAGCGTCAACAATAGGACTTCGCTTCTCGTTGAATACGGAACATTAAAATTATATTATTAGGTCACGACATGCGACACTCCTATCAGTCCCAAGTCTCTCACTGTCGTGGTTGTTACTCGTGAATGTTTGTATAACTTGCTATCACAATTCTCTTTGTTAGCTCTACCTGGCTAACTATTTTCAGACCTTCAAAAGTTTGTTGTTCGCACTCATTTCACCTTCGATGATGAAATCATAATGGTAGTAACCATTCTTGAGAAATCATTTATTTGCATAACATAAAGACATTGGAACTTTGTTGGAGAACGTGTGTAATACTCGAAGGGACTATGTTTAAAAATAGAAAACCACTTTTCTTTCAACTCGTGTACATTAATATCGTGCTATGAACCTATGGGTCAACTATCGCAGCAAGAACAGAATCGAATCTTAACAACTTACTATTATGTTATAACCCAAGTTTCTGTAACCTGATTGTTTATTGTAAAGGTCAGAAATGGTTCAGATGTACTTTCATTTTGAAAAGAAATCAATTTAAGTAACAAACGTGGAATCACGATCAGCGGTTAAAAGAATGAAAACACACTTCTCTCAAATTGCTGAAAAATGTCTTACGATATAGATAGCTGGCCATCTCTCGACATAGGGCTTTGGGATAAACAACAATGTTGTCTAGTTTGCACCGTTATTGCAGACATGAGATCATTTTACGCTGGAAATCTTTTGTGTTATTCTTAACACTAGCACGGCATATAACGCAGTGAGAGTCTTCCTGGCATCTCGAATGCCTTATACCTTAAACTGTCTTAGTAAAAGTGTTTCATAAGACCAACTCACTTTTAATCAGGAGTCTGTCAAATTGAAAATAAGCATTTATATACAATCTTCAAACTGTTGCCCACAGTATTTTGATTCTAGTAATATATACATAGCTTGCTATGTTAGCAGTTATCATTAGGGCTACATTTACGCTGGACGAGGTTTTTACCTCCAGTCCGACCATCGGTTATTTGGTTTTTCGAAATCACGAATTCACACCAGGCGAATCCTATGATGGCTGGCGTCTTTAAAAGTCGCTGGCCAAATTCGTTTAGTTCCTTGTCTAAAATGCTCACTTGTCTCTGATAACCGCAACGTTCACGAACCGTAAAACTCCAATTAAATTTATGGAGGTACTAATTATGATTTCAAGAGAAATCCTTATTTTACTCAGCTTTTAATCAATCAGGTTACAACTTTGACTACTAGAACGAAAGAAAAGTGTTAATTGAATAATTCCGAAACACATTGGTTGTTATAGTGTTGTGTTAAACTATAAACTAATTTTCCTGGAGGAAGAGGGTTCTGACTGTTCGCTGAAGAAGTCTCAGTATTAATAACGACAAGAAATATATCTGTACAACCAGGTGGGAGACTATTTTTACTTTAAATAAATCATTCGTATTATTTCTAAGAGGTGTTTTTTACGACGAACCATCTGTATCCCTGGATACTAAACCATAATTGGTATCATTTTAAAAAACTTAGCTCTCCGATTTGGTAATATCATTAATTAAGAAAGGATTTTTTTCGAAATTCAACCCTGAAATGACCAAATATGAACAATGAAGGTCACGGGTACTATAGTTCAGAGTTAAGCTGCTAGGCGTCACTGATGTCGATAAGGAGTGAAAGTATTACCGCTAGATAGCAGCACCACATATCACAGAGATATTGAAAAAGTTTGTGTGTTTTTTAGATTAAGGAGCTTTTCAGATATTTTTTTTCTGTTAGGGAAGCGTTTCATCATTTCTAATTATTTCCTAAGACTTTGTAAGTGTTTTGCTACATACGCGTTTCAGCTGACAAATAAAAAATTGCTATTGTACAAATTAGCCGTTTTTTTTAAAACAAAAAATAAAAACCTACTTCAAACCTCTAGCCTCGGTAATTATAGTCGATTATTTGCGAATTTTTCTCACGGGCCATCTTGTTTGCTTTAAACTGGTATTTGTTTCTGCATAAGTGTTCATGACAGGATTGTAACAATAAATTGACATGAAATTTAACCATTATAGTATCTGCACGACACTAAAAGAATGATGGATCATAATTTAAAAAAAAAACTTGATTGTGTAGATTTTTTCCATAACCTGAAATGATGGATAATTTGTTGAGGTATCCTTAAAATACAATATATCCGTCAGTTTCTAGAAGATGCTGACTGCATTCTTGTTATTCATTAAAAAAGGTTAGTGTAGGAAAACTGACAATTTAGCTCAGATTATACGGAATTCACCAAAACTGTATGACTTAATTAATTACAATTAGTTGTATTCGATATGGTTTTCTTCGAGTAATTATATAAATTTATTTATAAACAGTCATTGGTCACTTGTATTTACGAGATGTAAAACGTGTTATATGGAGACTCAATGACAATTTGTGCTATACCGATAGGTCTATGATCATAATAAGTAAGACTCAGGTTTCGGCGGTAACAGCTCACTTACTAGTGGATGACATTTGCAGCTTTCTCATACCGGTTAGCTGCAGTAAGTTGGCAGCAATCGCAACTTTTGTAACGTCAACAGTTTATAGTACCACCATTGCCAAAATAAACGCATTTCAAAACAAACTGGAGACATTCGTTGCGAACTAGCAATGAAATTCTTTTTAGAAACTTCCGCAAAAATAATTTCGTTCCAAGTCTTAAAAAATAATCTATTTGCCACAAATTTTGTAATATAAATGGCTTACCTTGGTTATTAGGGATATATTCCATTACTGTTAATTAATTTTGGGCTTCTTTTACAATTATTATTTTAAAAAAAGTGTTAACTTTCTTTTTAGATATCGATAACAGATTCATAATGTAACATCTGCACACCTTACAATTTATTACTTCATTTATATTTGAAAAAAAGACAACTACAGCTGAATGTATCTGGCACATATAACTTTACAAAGAACAAACAATCATATCGAAATTCTGTGATTAGCAAATTGTCCAACCGAATTAAATTTCTGCTCGCTCAAAAATATATGTTTGGCACATGAGTTTCTCTACCTATGCAAATCACTTTGTGGGTCGTTTTACGGGTGTCTACGGAATTAACTGGAAGCTTCCAGAATGCAAGTCACTAACTGTTGCGCTTACCAGACGATCCACGTGGTCTTGAGAATATCATCATTATCGATGCACTGTGTAGTTACTATCTCCAACTAATAGCCAGAGTCCAACATTAGACTCAGAAACTGCCTAATCATTAATAGAACTCATCGAGACCTTAGACATCGGCACAAGATGTCCTCTTCTCGGGGAGCAGAATGCGTTGCTCTTCTGCTCCCCGTTCCTTTTTTTTCAGTCACCAAACTCCTTGCAGGACTTTCCCTCGGGTACAGGCAACATTGAACCTTCTGTTAGTAATAGATATAGATATTCGGTATTCATTGGTCAGTCACTCAACTGTTTATCGCGCCATTTTCGGAGTATCACTAGTTTGGACGCAATTACACGAACATTTCACCAAAGATGCTTGTGTCCTACTTCCGCTGTATCTTAACTAATTAGGTCACTTTAACTAATTAGGTCACTTGTGGGGTGGACATAGCCATTGCCGTCGGTCTCTTCAAGGTTTCCGCGTACCTGGTACCTTAATGGCATTGAATCCACACGCAGAGCTGTTGTTTGTTCTGTTTCTGGCGGCTGCCTCTATCTCCAAACTTTTCACTTATTTTTATTTGCTGAATATCTCGGGTGGTACACCAAATGTGTCTCGGATCGCATCTGTTAAAATGTGTAACTCATTCAGTTTTTGGTAATTTTGGGTAATTTTACACTAGAAAACGAGTAACAATTCGGTCGACATAGTTTTAAAAGGTAGACTAAAATCATTCAAGCTATAGTAAAATTTTATACGCTATAGAAAGAGTCGTTATTACCTGCTCAAATTTAGCACGCTGTTTTTTTTTCGCATAATTTTCTGCACAGAAATATTTTCGAAATGAAAGAAAAAATTCTTGTATAACACACACCCTCCCGTGCTAAAAGACTTGTTATTACCTGATGCAATTCGGAATATAGATTCTTCAGTATTTCTGCTTCATGATTTTATTTAATAGAAATCTGTTCGATATCATAGCAAAATGTTATTATCACAAAAAGATGCAATGTTGAGAAAAGTCATACTGCTATTGATAACCGATTACGCAATGAATTCTCGCTTGTGTGATAAAAAAATATATTTTGCATCGGCAATAGTATGTAGAGAGAAATGTGGCCTGAACCGGAACCACTGACATTGAGAGTTTTTATTTTAATGAAATGGAGTTATTAATTAGGTTAAGATATAGCCGGGACAGACGTTAGCGGTAGACAAATTCGTCGATTTTAGACCATTCTTGTTACTCGCTCTGTCTCCAATATTTTTTTTTTTTTTATGATCTTGAAATTTATTACAAGTATCAATCATATTATGAATTCAGACAAAAATACTTTCATTTAATACAATTCTTAAGTTTGGAGCAATCAATAAATGTTGTTTATCAAATAATTAATTCTATTTTATTGAAAATTGCTCTAAATTAAAAAAAAAAATACATGGCGCATCTTTGGACCAAGCATGGTAGGTGATCTGGTAACGCTCTGACCTCACATTCGGGAGGACGCGGGTTCGAATCCCCTTCCGGCCATCCAGATCTGGGTTTTCCATTGTTTCTTCACATCTCTCCAGGCTAATGCCGGGATGCTTCCTTCAAAAGGCCAAGGCCGAATTCTTTCCCGTTCCTTGCCTTCGTCCTTTCCCGCCTCTAATATCCTCGACGTCAACGAGGTGTAAAGACAAAAACACATACAAGATATCTATTAAAATACGGAACCCAAATGGCGCGATGATCGAATGGCACTTGACCAGCCACTTTTGGATTGACTGTGGACTACATAGTATCCACAAAACATTTATGTTAAGGACGACGTTAGAGCAACTTCAGTTACTGGCTACATCTATGCTGGTGATGAGAAGAATACAGCTTAGTGTAATCTGGTTGCCAGTTTTTATTGTTCTGTATCCAACGGGAAATAGAACTCTATTGCTGACGCGCCCCAGTTAATCTATTTGTCTGCTATCACAGGCTCCTATCACTTAACAGGAATCAGATAGAGACTTGAAATTAGCTCACTCCTTGACTTAAAAACGAATATCGTATTTAAAGTTTTGTAAAATTGTTTTACAAGGGGATGCCGTCAATTTTAAAATTAGAATTCCATTCATACTGTGTGTTATAAAAGCTCTTGGCCAAAGGTGTAATGTACCAACGCAGTAACATGCGCTGCTTAACCTTTGTCGTGAAAATCGACATTGAAAGATTCCGTTGCGTTCAAATACTTTCTACGTTACGGAGACTTAAAAGGGCGGGTTGATTAGTGAGAAATATTTCTGACTCATACGTCCGTCGTCACCGGATCGTGTCTCACTGTTGAAAACTTTGTTTATTTATTGAAATATGTATACAGATAATTCCTGGCAATCAGTTTAACGATTTTGCATATCATAATTTTTTTAAGTGCTGTTTTTATTACGCTGTTCGCAAACAAAGTTATGTCTCAAAAATAGAAATATTTGATGCGGCAGGTATGTAATTCAAATATCGTTACTCGACCGTAACAGTTGAACGACAGATGTTCATTCTCGCTCTTGGGATGGGAGGATCGAAACGAGACGCATTTAGAATAATTATTATATGCAAAATTGTTGAAACTGATTTCCGGAAATTATCTCTATACATATTTGAATAAATAAATATATAAAAAAGTAGTTCGCAGTGAGATTCGATCCGCCGACGATGGTCTTACGAGGCAGAGAGCTTCCTCGCTGCGCCAGACGACCCTTTAAGTTTCTCTAACGTAGAAAATATTTGAACGCAACGGAATATTTTATTGCAGATTTTCTCGACGATGGTGATAAAGCGCATGTTACCACTTTTCCACGTTATACCTCTGGCCATGAGCTTTTATTACACACATTATGAAATGAATCTGAATTTTAAAATTAGCTGCCTCGCCTTGTTAGAGATATATTACAACGAAATAAAGTAGCACCAAAAATTTGTGACCCAGCGTGTGGGGTGTCCATGTATACAGCTCGACATCAAGAGGATAAATATATTGTTTTTACTCAAAAATAAAGACACGGTTGACCATCAGAGGTTTCATACCATTATTGTTACCGTTGTACTACAATTTGACTTGAAATTCGTTCCCAATATCGACTACTATCATTATAACTATTATTGTATGCCAACTACAGAAGATTAAATCGTAATGAAAATAAAACATTTTAACCAAATAGCTATATCAAAGAATTTGAGACATCTTCTGGCAAGGGTCCAGCTTGGTGCAGGTTGACCCTGCTTCCGGTTAGTCTTCTGGCTGGACAGTACATCGCAGTGTGATCAATGGTTTGGAAACTTCTAGTCAACTAGCCAACACTTATGTGCTGTTGCGCTGCACACTCCGTGTCCCGTGCGAAACCTGTTAAGTTGGGAGCAGACTCGCCTAGACTGGTCCAATAATGGAACATAGTTTTTCAGCTATTTTATAATTCCACAGTTGTGTGGTCTGTTGGCTTCCCACTCCTTTCTTCACTCCTCTGATAGTTTCAGTTTAGTTGTTTCCAGAAAGGCTGGTCTTTTTTATTTTAACCATAGACGAGGCAGGTCGTGTAGGCTGCTACGAGGAAGTATCATGGTGATTTCCTCCCCCCTTTTGCCATACCTTATGCAGTATCGATTTTCTCCTTAGGTGTGGTAAAGGAATGTTTCAAAGTGCTGGCTGTCAGGATACTGTGGGAGACCTAATGACACCACTCACTGTTTTTATAGCGGTGTGTAGCTGGGTGTAAACTTTGCCTGTAAGACCACTAAGAAGCCAGGTAGAGCAATAGTATTCTGCTGCGGAGAATTCCAGGCGAAGAACTTCACCTCGAAGCCCTTGTGCACGTTAACTTCATCCCTTATAACCTCGTATGTTTAAACGACAAATCCTAAAAGCACTACAACTAAGCAAACTTTTCTTTTTATTTAACACCGTCTAAATTCAAAAGTAAATCCTAGAAAAAGGCACGTATAATAAACCTGATTGAACGTGACGCCACATTGGAGAGGCGTGAAGCGGAGCCCGCTGCCCAACCCGAAAACAAGTCAGACGTTGATTTTTGCGTCAATTGATAACATGCGAGATACGTGTATGATCAATAGAGTACGAAACCCTAAACGTACAAGGCTCGAACTTGAACTTTCTCGGTTATTGATAAATTTTGTTTCAAATGTACGTGAAGTATATAAAAAATTAATAGATCTGATAAAAAGAACCAACAGAAACTCTGTTTATAATATTTACGTAGATATAAAACCGAGAAAAATGTGCGATGAAAAAAATTTCTTTTGTGTTCTTTTTAAGTTAGGTAACGCCTTGTGGTGTGACAGCGTCACCCACAATGAATATAATTAAATTGTTATTAATTATATTCAATTTTATTAATTATATTCAATCTTGTGACGTGTAAATACCGTAAATAATGGGGATTGTATGAATAAATTAAACATATATTAAACCAGGGCAGCCAAAGGTATAATTATTGTAAATTTATTTTCTGTAAAACTCGTGGCTCAGTAAGGTAGTGAATATTGGAGGCTGGAAACTGCCATTTTCGGACGGTTGAGAGAGGGACAATAGATGAGACGGCGACTCATCGGCGCCAAGGCCGCACGGCTATAGTTCCGTTAAGATTAGGGCGCTGACCTCACCCCACTCCGCTGCTGCACTGAAGGCCAGGCAGAAAACGCGCGGAGGGATGCAGCGAATGCGAGGCGCGATATAATACACGTGACGACGGACATGTGTAGATAGCCAATCATGAACGTTTATTGGGGTCCACAGTACTAATTCTAGGGAGTTTGTTACATGTGGAGAGACGACTTTCCGAGGAAGAAGGAAGAAGCCATCTTAAGCGACACTTGCTGCCGGGACGAGTTGCTGAACAGACGTGTCAGCCGACACGCTCTCGTCTGATGATCATTGTCTGGTTGTGATCACTCTCTTGCTTTGGGAAGCGAGAGGTTATGTGGCATGTCTGCCATTATTTGGAAGTCGTTCTAATAACGCGGTCGTACCCGCGTATCTGGCTTCCACAGCTGCAGTGACATTGTGCGTGTCACGCTCCAGCACGGCGATGCTTTTATGGTAATGTACCGGATACAGACGGTCACTATTCATTGGGTTTTAACGGACTTGTGAGCCCTTAAGCGGCACTGGGATAAGACTCTGCTCCCGCCACTAAATCAATGAGCTAGCTGATTTTATGTTTCACTGTAAATTTCAAGCATCTTGCTAATTGTAAATTCATTGTTTGATGCTTTTCTTTAACTTTATACGGCGCCCCTGGGATAATCCTTTGTTACAGTAAAATGTTAGCTTCAATTTGATGGCCTGTGTTGCCATGTTGTTCATATATTAACTTTGCTGTTTTATTTGTTGAAATATTTCATTCAGTTTTTGTTTGCTTTCATCGGCGGATTGTAAACGTCGGGTATTGCTTGTTTTGTTGGTCTAACTATGTTTAACGTAAAGTTAATTATTACCCGGCCTTGTATAAGCCATAAGAATCAATAAATGGGATATTATTTTGTGTCTAATATTCATGGTTCTGGTTCCTTTTAGCTCCCCTTTATTATATTTTTAATGTATTTCATTCTCAGATTTATATAATAAATC
This sequence comes from Vandiemenella viatica, assembly GCA_031002005.1. Classification (NCBI taxonomy): domain Eukaryota; kingdom Metazoa; phylum Arthropoda; class Insecta; order Orthoptera; family Morabidae; genus Vandiemenella; species Vandiemenella viatica. The sequence continues at coordinate 341,760,471 of CM061920.1, read as the reverse complement.
CCCCCCCCCTTTTAGTGCAACTCACGTTTTTCTTAACGGTAGCCTACAAACTGTCTTCTACAGCCTGCCTAAAAACATAAAAAAGACAAACAACAAAAAATTCTAATCCTCGTGCACCTTCTTTCATCCTAAGCATTTTCGTAAAAGTTTCGCCCTAGAACAGAAAGGTTTATTCATAAACTAGAAATCAAAAATTAATTAGATCTAGATCCAGTAATCAGAAAATTTCGTTAGGCATCATTATTTACATAGATAAAATATCAAAACAGAAGTAAGAAGAAAGTCAATAGCCAAGGGCATTTTGATGTACACAAGTAGTGATGGAGTTTGATTGTGTCAACACTCAAAGTGTCTTTCAGGAATCCAAAGCAATATATTTATTCTATTCTTCTTGGAAAGTTTTGTGACTTTTTAAGACATAACAGCACAAGGGTACCACGAGTGAATGGTTGGCTCTATGCGAGCTAGGTGGGTAGGGATGCCAAACGTAATATGTTATGTAATATTGTAGTACTAGTTTCGAGCCCGTCAAAAATGATAGTTTGAACGTAATATTCTGGCAGTTCATTTGTTTGCAGTTGGTTAATTATACGGAATTGTTATTACATAATGCTAATTGCCTTGATTTTGTAATGTTCTACATATTTCATTTGCAGTTCACATATCCATACAGTAGTAACTTCTACCGAATTAATGACGAGGGAAGTATAGAACCAATGAAATTAAAAACAAATTAGGAATCCCAAAAACTTTTGCTATCCATGTAATATCAGTTTTATTCCTAGTTCAGGCACAATTCAGCACGTTAAATATGGAACTACTTCCACCCGCATTAATTAATACCTTCAGTAACATGGCGCTTATGAAAGCACTTTAATTTGTTTGTAAAACTCATTTCAGAGTGAATAATGCTGTAATAAAATGTGTCAGTTGCGATTCTGGTCAACGTAACCACAACCTCCACTAATATTGCGTTCGAAAATCATAGCTTCTATTACCCTCATATAAATAACGACGGGCATCACCTATGGTGGTAGCAGGAATTTATTCAGGAAAAGCTTGTAAGGAAAAATGAATAACGATCGGTTCCACTGGAGATCGCGATTCCGCCAAAATAACGTTCAGTAATGACGTCATAATACTGCCGTAGTCAATTGTGAGATATATTATTTTCAAGCAGTAATTCCGCCTGTACCATTATTTTCAAGCAGAAATTAGGTTGTAATACAGCCTGCACCGCCATAATACAGTAAAATGTACTTCTGAAAGTATATCTAGAGGAGTCTTACCACGTCAATTCCGGGCGGAATCGCGATGTCCACTAATACAGATTTATTTATTTTACTTTAAATGAAGGAAAGTGTAATATAAAAAACGGATAACTGTCATTTATTTGGATAATTTATTTCGCGATTCGTACATTTCATGTAAACTTTCCTGAGTTTTTTTATAAACTTCATTGTTTTTCTAACTTCTGCCAAAAAAAAATCTTAGGTTATTTTTTAACCTCGTTCTTATAACTGACAAAGGTAATATAACGAAAACATAGAAAACCTTTCTCCTTAAATGAATTTTTGCACCTAATTCTCATAGACGAATAAAAAGCAATATGTAAATTTAAACGAACGTACCAATTGTAACTTTGTGACATATAATTGCCTCACATTAATTTTTTTCCTTGCTCTTCGTATGTTTGTGTAGCTACTTCCACAACAGACTATTTCGTTTTATCTGGCAGTGCAGTTACGTTATAGCAGACGTTATAATTAAAATGATAAATAAACAAATATAGCAGAAACCATGAGAAATTAAAGTTTCTTAAATGTAACTTTCATTAGCGACATGTTACTAAAAAAGTAGTCGTAATTCCACGTTTATTCAACCGAAATATTTTTACACATTTTTTTAAGAATAAAATGTTACGAAAAGCAAGCTTAATGCCTGTATTATGGAAATTAATCTCATAGCATTTGATATGTATTAAACTGTGTAAATAATTTCTGATATCTCTGCTCACTGCTATGTTGCGGCAATAATATCGTTTTTGAATTGCTAGTGTCACACATGGAGGTAGGAATAGAGGGGAGACCAGGTGTCGCTTAAATTGTGAAGCAGCCTGTCTCCGGAGCCGCCATCTTCGTGAGTTCAAAACATTGGTCTGTTTTTCTTAAATTCTAATGTTTGTAGGTTATATCAATTAGGGTATTTATAAATGTGACTCCATAAGACTTCATTTTTAGTAATGCGATGATTAAAAACGAAGAAATTCTTCCGTTTTGTATACATTCCTTGTGTTTCTTGACCCTACCAATATGGCGACCTCCTACCCCACTCGGCGTCACATCGTTGTATGGAGAAGGTCCCTTACCTGGTCTCCTCTCTTTTCTTTGCTCCATGGTGTCACATCGCTTATACAGTAATAGTCATATCCCTGAGTGTTTAAATCTAATAAAAAGGTTATCTAAATCTCATTTAATAGTTAACACATGTTTCAAAAACTAAGGGTATCATATATAATGGTAGTAGGAATTTATTCTCGATAAGCGTATAAGGAAAAACGAAATAGTCAATTTTAATGATATGTTTTGTTATATGAATACGTTACTCTGGTTAGATTATCAGACTATTTGGTTAGGATTTTACACAAATAAATGAATTAAAGGAGACAATAATTTCGAAAACGGATAACTGTTATTTATTTGACTGATGCATTTCGTGATTACGTACGTTTCTCTGAGTTTCTAATAAACTTCAGTCTTTCTTATCGTTTGCCAAAAAAATTCTTACGTTATGGTTTAACCTAGTCCTTATAACTGATACAGATAAAATAGCGTAAATATTGAATACCCTTCTCCTTACATGAATTTCTGCACCTAGTTGTCGTAAATAAACAAAAAGCAACATGAAGGAACGGATGTAATATAGTGGCTGTTGATTGGCGAGTGAAAGCTGGCATGTGATCGTTCGTAGCCAATAGTTATAGACAACGTGCGTAGTCTCCAGATTAGCATTTTATATAAGAGGATATCTATTTTGGTGTACTAGACACAAGTTAGGAGAAATATAAAGTATGTGAAAATAAAATTTTTGGGTAACTAATCAATAACTAATCAAAACTTATTTTAAATTTTACTAAACACAAAAATATTAAAAATTAAATAAAAATTCTTTGTGATAAATGATAATTTTAAAACTGTAACAAACATGAACGCTCTGTCACTTTAATGGAAAGGTCCTTACGTCACGTTACAACTAGACCCAACCGGCACAAGAAGAGGAGGATATATTTTGGTAATACACTCATATCGTGTAAAATTATGCAAAAACGGAGCGGTCTGGTGGCTCAGTGGTTGAGGCGTCTGGCTGGAAATCGAAATGTCCTTAATTCGAATCCCTATCTCAGTCCTTAATCTGATATTCTTCTACGGTACAGATTGCTGTATATGGTACGTGGTTCGTATTTCACGTAAAACGATAGGTTTACCCGGTAGGAGTACCGCGTTAGGTTAGATAATGGAGAAAGGAACTCTTACCTATAATATGGATTTAGTATGTCTCCTTCGTGAGGGACCATCTAACTTTTGGCTTAATGACCACGCTGAGCTATATAAAAACGAGGTTTTAAACGGCGAGTGAAAATGAGTTTAATGTAACTAGTAATACTAATCCGGTTTATACAGAAATACCACGCAAGAAGCGTAAAGTTGAAATGAACTGCAAAGATATAAATTTGAATTCGAAAATTGAAATTTTTTACTTTTTTTTTCTAACAAGACATTAAATTATTAAAACTGTCGAAAGGGATAAATAAAGTATAAATGTTAAAATAAGCTATTTTTTTGTTCTATAGCATTATATAATATAGCATACTATATTTGTTACGTCTGTGCGTGTAAAATATATTTTTTTCTCAAAATAGTTGGCAGTCCTGTCGATGGATGAACTGTCAACGCTCGGGACAGAGCTAGGCCAGCCAGTTTTTGGTTTTTAAGGATTCATTCCGTGGTTCGATTTCTCATCATTCCTTGTTCACAACCCTCACTCGGCTCTTAAAATTCGTAAAAATTCTATTTAAAAAAATATGTTTTTTCGTGTTATTACTTTTGTGAATTAACGATTCTGAGGTCACATCTGGGACTATCCCAGCAGAGTTACAGGTTCATTTTCGCTCAACGAAATTACGAAACATTAGAAATAAATGGTTTTGTTTTACTCAAGAACTAGTTTACTACTGTTCTGTCTTTAATGTACAAACTGGAATGGAACCTTTAACAAAGTATGTGATGGATGTCTGCAACGGTCTTTACGAAGCAATCATCCGGAATCCACATGTAGTATTTTCTGTAAAGAATTAAAATCCGGAATGTGGATGGGTGGATATGAATCCTACTGAATTCAGAACACAATTGTTACCGCTGTCCCAACATGAGTGATAAACTGTTTCTTTTAAGAGAACCATAACGTTCTCACCTCATGTTATGTAGGACACAAATGAAATGTTTTCTCCTTTGCGTAATATCTGTCACTCCATAACAGGTGTTATAAACTACTAAACCAGTGTGATCGGGGTTAGCTTCGTAATTCAGCGTTATCAAAGGATGGAGGTTACTTCATTTACAGGAAGCAAGATTTATTTGGACAGTTTTCAGGTCTCTGCGTTTCAAAACAACGTTCGACTAGATGATCCTTTTTTTTTTTTTTTTTTTTTTTTTTTGACGTTACTGTTCATGTCAGGGAAGTTGCACAAGGAGAGTTCACGAGCATGTCACCAGATTCTTTCAATCTGTCAGAAAAATGTGAACTATCTCAATAAAAACTTTTGATTTTAGTCCTGTTGGATAGTTCTAAATATACATTTTTATACTTTTTTATTTTTTAGCCACAGGAAAAAGAGTGAAACAGAGTAGACAGAAAAGGAAAATATGTTACTTTAAGATATATTATAATAAATGGAATCAACGAGATAGTTTACTTATGGTGCATTTCAAGCAAATTTATAACAGTCTATTTCACGCTTTATTTTCTCATAATATTTTTTAATTGTGGTATGTTTTATTTAAATTATTATCTAAAAGGAAAGGGATCATTCTAATAAATTCATTTTCCCCTATCAGACTACGAGTATTGTAACTCAATTCAACTTTATATTACAGCAGTAATATGATAATATAACATAATATGCTGACTTATAGCTACTACGTCATCGGATGACTTCCGCATAAAACATTTCAATAATATCAAGAATTAATGCATATTATTTGTAGGACTTAAATTTTCTCACATTTTGTGTCTCGTTGGTCTAGATCCTGCAGCTAACTCATGTTATTATCGAGTATCTTCAGAACTCTGCAAAGAATGGTCATTTGTTCGTATAGACTTCAACTTCTACTCAACACGACAGCGTAACGAATGAAGCAGGGAGCGCAAAGTTTTCATGCAATATTTATTAGTGGGCCCGTGAGGAATTTCAGCAATTTAGAAAAGGTGTACTCAAATGCAAATGATATGAAATCATTTTTTTTCTGCCTTATAGTTGCGAATAAAATACGATGAAACGTTAAAATTGTTTTAATATGAAAAATAATCAGTTCATTTTTAATTATTATTCATTAGTATAATCTGAGGTGAAGCCTAGGTCAAAAAAGTGAAACATAGGTTACGCCAATTGTTATTCCTTGTTTTAAGTTGAGATTTCGTAAAGTATTAATTGAAATAATGAATCAAGTAGAGAACAAAAAAGATCTATTTGGAAAGAAATCGTTTAACACATGTCATATCGACGTGCAGGAAAAAAAAAAACTTTAGGAACAAAATATCGAATTATAAACAAACGATTCAATTTCAAATTAACAAGCTGAGAACTTAATTTTTGAAATGGTAACTTACAAATCGATTTTTGATAAATCGATTTTGGTTACGTATGAACAGAAAATATGGTTGACACGAAACATAACGTTCCAAAACATCATATATGTCATATGTCATATAAATCATATAAATGACCTGTGCGAAAATTACGCGAATAAAACATGATTAATAGCGAGATTGCTGGTTTACTCCACGTGGCTTTTTTATCTAAAATAATCACCATATAAGGTAAAAAAAGCGGTATGCATAGGACGCTGAGCCCCTTGGAATAGGATTAAAGTAGGTATATCGCATTTTTCCCTTTGAAGACTAAGGGTTGCTTTATCAGCGTTGGCTGCTATATTTCCGAGGAGTATACTCCCAATGTCCTAGTCCGACAGCAATTGTTCTTGACGTGCATCTTCGCTGAAAACTCGTTGACATGATTTGGATGTGCATTATGAAACTTTTTCTTTTTCCCGCTTCAAATTACTTAAAATTCACGACAATTCATCAGTTAGTAGTACACTAACACTTAGTTAAATGAAATCTAGTGTGATGAAAAGAATTGAAAACTGAGTTATTAAGGCCACAACACCGTGGCGTGACAACTATACAGGAATGGATTGCTTCTTCGTTAAAATAGATGCTAGATAATGAATGTTTTAATCACATTTCCCTGTATTAATAAATTAAAATATATTTTGTTATATCTCTTTCTAGGAAAACGTGTACTATGTTTATTGCCAAAGTTCTTAACAGAAGATGAATCTGCAACAAGCTACTGACTGCATGCAAAGCAAACTGCATGTTATCTCTGTGTTTGAAACTCAAATCGTAAATGTTTGTTTTGCTAACACTGTCCACCTAACAATTTCATCCTTGACACTCTTCACAGGTTTTCCCGACCCTTCGTATCTGTTGGTTGCCTTCTACGCGGTTGCATTATACCGATTTTAACCAAACGTCGCTCAGTTGATCTTTTAAAAAAAGTTGATAACGCTGTCTATCTGACAGCTTGACTATCGGCGTCCATTCCCGGATTCTGTCCCTTCAAATATCGGTGATGCGGGTTGCCTATTACGGAATTAGTCAATTTCCGTAGCAAGAAGAGAGAATTGTAAGAAAAAGCGCTTCGAAATATAACTTGAATTAAATATATCACGAGATGCGCAAAACTTGCAGGTGCAAATATCCATACACGACCATCATACACAACCATATAAAACAAGGGGCTCAAAACAAGCTGGAATTCCGCGGGTGAAGCCCTGGAAAACATCTAGTCTGTGTACTAATATAAATAAATCTTTGTGTTGGCTGTGTCAGTCTATATCTTTGTCTAGGCATCACGTAAAAACTAAAGAACCAATAAGCGCAACAAAATTGTGGAATTTGTGATATACGTTACAGAGATATTACATTACAGACATATTACATTGTCCACACCTTGCTACTAGGAGAAAAACAAAAGACAAATGGATTACTACTCACTTGAAGTAGGGGATTCAGAGGGAAAAAATTAGTTGGGGAAATAAAGCAGGAATTCTAAGAAGTAGGATATTCCCATATAGCCAAAATTAACTTCTGAGAGTGGTGGTCTAACTATCACTTTTCTCTGTTGACATGGCTCCTTCCCACAACCATAAAGTATTTAACACACATGCGACTGGGTGAGTCATCGGTGCAAGAAGCGAAGCTAGTCCGAGAAGTCGGCCAGTTGCGGGCGGCGGAAACAGTTTGTTTCTGTGCTGAGGTGGCTCCGTGCCATCGCAGACACAGTTCCCAGAACACTGCCTGCAAAAGCAGACAGCGTGGTGAACGAATGACTGCTCCCATCTGTCTCAGATTCCTGTAAACTTGTCCATTTAGCCAATGAGTTCTTAATAGGGAATGGGTGTTCACTTTGAAAATCTTTAATACTGATGGTCAATTTGACACTTCTTTTCAGTGTTAAGGCACACTGTTGATTACTGGAAACTGGGAAGTACATATACAGAGGATAGTCCGCGCTTGACAACATTATATCTTGCAGCGAGTCACTCGTGGACATGAGAAATTTTCTATATCATCTGAGATTGCAGCTAAGTTGAGATATTGAGCATTGCCATAGCCCGTCGATTGAGCACATAGAGCAAACTGTGTGTGAAAATCCCCCCCCCCGTTTTTTTCATGGCCTTTAGAAGGATCCTTGCCTGCATTCAGCTATAGTCATTTCGGAAAACTATTAAAAACCGAAATCTAGATCAGCCAACGAGGAATCCAACCCTCAAACTGTTGCCCTTGCGCTGAACCGTCTTGCTTTACTGTGTGTACCATACGTTGGTTATAATTCCAGCGAACCACGTAACACTGAAAATACCCTCATGCATTTTACGAAAGATACTCTGTTGCCTGTAAATAATTTTTCCTTCCGTATGAAACAGAATCTGAAACGACCATCTTATCTACTTCATAACCGAATGGCCTAATCAAGATCTACAAACGGAGCCTACATACTTTTCCGTAATTCTAATACTGCGCGGGAAAGTCGAATTAGGATATAGTTTCTTAGTGAGCAGGCCATGTTGCTCGATTGAAAGACGAGAGATGGACAAAATTAATGTTAGAGTGGAGCCCAAGAGATCATGACAGACCAAGAGGAAGTCAACCAGACCGATGGGACAATGACATAGGCAGGGTTGTAGGAGTTAACTGGCAGTGGATCGTTCAAGAGCGTTCGACCTGGAGAATACTGCTCAAGCTCTACCCGAACTCATAACTCGAAGAAGCCACATCATGACTGAACTGGCTGCTGGCGCTGATGATGACGGAAATTTCTCATTGTCTGACACGATCCTTAGCCGAAGAGTGGGCCAACAGTTTCTATTCATGACTACCTTCTAAACCCATTAAAGATGACGGGATGAATGCTGGCGATTAACTTCTTAGGGTTTCATATAAGCCACGTAGAATATAGCGGAAACAACTACATCGAATATGAATACCATGTAAGCCCATCAAATATAACTGTATTGTTCTGTCAGTTAATTTCCTCACAGTTTCTTAACTAAATACAGGTGTTATTTAATAAAGCTCATAACCTTAAAAATGGTTAAATTTTATGCATATACAACATTATTTTTTAAAGTGAAATAACATGTTAAACGTTACAACAAACTAAATGTTATTGTAGTTAGAAAGAAAGGAGACATTAATCATTGACGTATGCTGGAAGTATCTCACGAAAGCTAAATACCTCTTTAAAAAAAAGTTGGCTGTATTTAGTTTGGTCTTTGAAACCGAGCGTGGTGGGTGAGCGATAACGCTCTGGCCTCGCATTCGGAAGGATGCCGATTCGAATCTCCTTCCGGGTATCCAGATTTGGGTTTTCCATGGTTTCCCCAAATCACTCCAGGCGATTGCTAGGATCCTTCGTTCAAAAAGGCGGTGGCTGAATTCCTTCCAGTTCATTTCCTCCAGTTATTTCGTGCCTCCAATGACCTCGCCTTAGACGAGGCGTAAAAACATAAGCAAAAAAAAAAATGATGTTTAACGTCCTCTTTGTACTTAAGCTCTACCGAATTTCGGTACTAATACTTAAGCGGAAACTTAAGCGGAAATTTCTACAAAATAACATGGGGTCACTTTCTATAAAATACTGAATCAGTGCCATACAGTCATCTAAGAAGTGGCTACGCAACTCTAATTAATACGTCAATCTTGGCGAGTGAGCAGTGTAAATTAGAGATTTCACTTTCCATAGCTTCCTGAAATCAATCTTCTAGAAGGCCATCACTAATATGCTTGTCCACAGGTGTCTGCTAACTTTAATGACAATGAGCCTTGAATTTCGAATTAAAATAAATTTTATACCATTATCATGAGAGGGATGACAAAATATCAAAGTGACTTTTCTAATAGGAGCAGAACAAAGTTTTGTTTATGTGGTAATAACATTTATCTGGTATGAGTATGTTAGCACGTCAAATGAAAGACGTGTCATTCTTCCGAGAGTAAACAGGAAGTGTTGCTATGAATAATTATGAAGTACGTGGTGGATAAAGAGTCCTCCACATTGTTTCATTTGGCTGCGGCACAGTGTTGATACAATATTAGTTGTTTCGAGTCCTGATGGTGGAAAAAATGTTCACCATCAGGACTTGACTGGCAGGGTTGGAGAGGTGATGGTGCACAATTCCTAATCACCAGATTGTTCACTGAGGCCCTGAGTTAAATCCAATACCTCACCGCGGTGAGGATGGAGTGAGTGATTTGTCTGTTGGATGCGGGCATTAAGTCTGAAGGGCCGCTTAAATATCTTTCGGAAAAGTAGGCTAGAATGTGGCGACACCGGGTTTCACCCTGTCTCTTCTTTCATCCCTCATTTACAACACAAACAGCACTCTACAGTGAACACACACATTGTCACTGTAAACCACATCTACAACAACAGTGTCGCAGTGGGGAAGGCAACTCAAAACCACCACAGTTCATTTTCCCAGGCGTTGCCATGTAGAGATAAACACTTCCGATAACAACTGTCTATGTTCAGATACGGGCAAGGTGCTCATAAGAGGTACATAAAGGTGATAAGTTAGCAGAACTTTTTTTTTATTCTCATTTTTTCCTTTTTTTACTTAAGGCTTTACGTTTCGCCGACGTCTAGGTTATTAGAGGCGAGATGGGACTGGGGACAAGGAACTGGAAGGAATTCGGCCATGGCGCTTTTGAAGGAAGTATCCCAGCATTCGCCTTGAGTTATTTGAGGAAACCATGTAAAACTCAAATCTGGATGCCCCGACGGGGATTCGAACCGGCATCCTCCCGAATGCGAGGCCAGAGCGTTAACTACTCACACACCCCGCTCGGTTTTTGTTTTCACAACTGGGCAAAGATACACTTTTGAAGCCTCCAATGTACGAGAAGATATGATCAGACAGTACTTTCTAATCTCAGTCACACACGGCGTTCCAGAACGATTGACACGCAGAGCATGCTGGGCGAGCGGTAACATTCTGGACTTATACTTGGGAGGACGCGGATTTAAATCCGCATCTCGATTTTGGTTTTTCATGTATTTCCAAAAGTACTTCAGGTTGGTTCCTTCAAAAGGCCATGAGCTAGTTTCTTCTCGTTAACTGCCCCTAGTCCTTTACCCCTCTAATGACCTCAATGTAGATGAGACGTAAAACAATATGCAAAAAGAACTAACGTCATACCGCCTACAACTGCAAATTTACTACCCATTCAAGAATATACAAGAATACGTTTTCGTGAAATAAGTGCAACATCTTGAGTAATATTAAGAACTGTGCAGGAATTAAATTTCCCGACCGTGGTGGGTGAGCGGTAACGTTCTGCCCCCGAATTCGGGAGAGCGCGGGTTCGAATCCCGTCTGGCCATTCAGGTTTGGGTTTTCCATGATTTCTTCAAACCAATCGAGGCGAAAGCAGCGATGGCTCTTTAAAAAGAAGATCATGGCCGAATCATTCTTGTTCTTTGCCCCAGACATTTACCTACTCTAATGACAACGACGTCGACAAACTCCAAAGCCAGAAGCAATAAGAAGGTAATTTCATTTACGCAGAAATACTTGGTGGTTGGTGGCGAGAATGATGAATGCAAGTCAGAGTTATTAAGGTCAGATGTTTCTCAGAAACTGTAAAACTCTGGATTATAGTCGAGATTTGTCACCATGTGACTATCACTTATTGCACTAATTAAAAAGATTTAAAGTGAAAAAAATCCTTGGACGTGGAGGCAAAAAACTTGGTACGCACTTGTCAGGTGTAAGTCCAACAAATTTGTATGAAAAAGTTTCAGTGCCATCGTTTTTGTGTATATAATGCAACAAAATGTGTGTACTTGTATGTATTTTCGTTTGGGCCATCTAGGAACGTGTTATCCCTTTGTTTGACTTGAATTTGATGTTGATTTGTAAATATCAGTGTTTTAAATTACGGTTGATACCCCTAGAGGGGACTTACAGTTTAACGTGAGATCGGAAATAGGGCAGCATTCTGGCTCACTTCACGTTACACAGTAAGCTGTGCCAAAGGTGATTTTTTTGTACTTATGGCTTTACGCCTCGTCGCTGACGTCGCGTTCATTATAGGTGGGAAGGAATGTGGCCATGGCCTTTTGAAGGAAGCATCCCGGCATTCGCGTGGAGTGATTTGGGGAAATCTTGGAAAACTCAAATATGGGTGCCCGGACGGGGATTCGATCCGGCGTCCTCCAGAATGCGAGGCCAGAGCATTAACCGCTCACCCACCACGCTCGGTGCCATAGGTTAAGGGCTTATAAAATTCCTCTCCGAGACAAGGATTCGAAACGGGGCCATTCGATCTCTACTCAGATGCTTTAACCACTGAGTCATCAGGCCACTAGATCAAAGAAATATTTTGCAAAAATTAAAAGTGTGTTCCTGGTTCATATTTAATGATCTTCGTACACCTTCGGATAGGAAGCTGTTTTGACGGAATCTGGAAGAAATAAATAAAAAATAAAAGAACAGAAAGGAGAGGTAAAAATAGAGTTGTTTGTAAATTTGTGTGGCATCCCCACTGGCTTCCTACGAGCGAGCAGTCAGGTGTCTCTGGATTTCGCTTAATGCCTGGACAGTTTCCAAGTGTGACGAGCGCCACTTGTTGCTGGAGGCCAGGCGGCTGGAGCAGTGCTCCTCCCCTCTGCTCCTGCCGGCCGCCCGTCTATAAAAAACCTGGCTGCGGCGTCGTCTGCGGGTAGCGAGTGGCTATTCCTGGCGGCTGCGAGGCGAGGTGGCTCTACCGCAGCCTCCAGCATTGTGTCCCGGCGCCAGAATAGGAAACGCGTAACGGAGACTCGCCTGCTTCCGGCATGACTCAGCTGCAACTAGGTCGCGGCATTCCAGGTGCTCGAACCGGGGCCTCCGGCTACACGCTTGCACAGTAAAATACTCGACCAAAACACTTACAGTGAAGGGAAAATTAATAGTGTTAGGACAGTTTCTGCAGCGTAATGGCTGGCGGATGCCAATTTTGTGTACGGTCTACGACCTACGTATTTTTGTAGGTTGTTTTTCATTATTGCTTTACAATTCGTTGACATAGAAGTCATGAGCACTAGGGCAGGAATATTGACACATAACGAGAAGAAAGTCGACCATGGCAGTTTTAACACTGCGATTACTTTCAATACAACTAATTCGTCATTTTTCATTCGTAATTTAGATGGGCGTGGAAAGCAGTTTGTGGAAGGGTCTTTCAGAAAGAAGATACAGGACGATAAGTCATCTTTCGAATCATGCAAGTTCGGTTAATTTGTTAGTGGAAGGAACGGTGAAAGGTAAGAACTGTAGAGGAAGACAGAGAATACAATATATGACGCAAATAAACGAGGACGCGGGTTGTAAGGGGTATGTTGAGATAAAGAGGTTGCTCAAGATTTTGAGGTATGGAGGTTTGCCTGGCCGAAAATCACAATTTGTGGAGCATGCACAATTTACGTGACTCGTTACAGGGGGGGGGGGGGGGGGTTGGCCGGAAGACTACACTGGGCTACGTGGGGGGGAGGGTGTTTCCGAGCCAGGACACGTAGCTTTCCTTTCATAACATTTTTCACAGTTAAAATGAGGAACAGAACACACATCAGAATGTGAATTTTTATTTCCCTCAGTTAATTATCTCCGTATGCAATTTACAATAGTCCTTCAGGAGAAAACAGTACAAAATATCTTATTGAACTAAAAGGGAAAAAAGCTACCTGCTACATGGGGGGGAGGGGGAGGGGGGGTGGAGCGGAGATGGTTGGTAGAGACAAAAGCCACGTAGGGCTACATGGGAAGGAGTGGGGGGGGGGGGGTTTACAGGAGGTCAAAATGGAGCTACGTGTTTTATGGACGCTCCCTTGTGAAACTTCCCGCCCAACTCCCAAGTTGTGTTGCTGGGCAGTCGGCATTCAGGGGAAGAGCAGTGGCGTTGCTTACGCTCAGTGTATAGACACAGAGCAGACACTACAGACAAATAATCATAGAATGCAGGCAATATTAGAGAGATCGCAACATGTGGAAGTAATTATTTGCGAATTATGTCTACCAGTAATTTAGTTCGAGATGGTATGACGGAAACAATTCAGTAGTCGAAGGAACCTTACCGGCATTCGCCTGGAGTGATTTTGGGAAACCATGGAAAACCCAAAACTGTCTGGCCGGACTTGGGTTCGAACCCACGTCCTCCCTAATGCGGATGCCAGAGCGTTATCGCTCACCCACCACGCTTAGTAGCACGGTGGAGTGAGATAGAAGTCACGAATTTGACAGTAATATTGCGGCTTACTATTTGAAGGCAAAGAAGAGGCAAATGTCTTCTTTAGGCATTCTTCACTCATCGTCAACAAAACGTTTATAAAGATGGAAGTCTTCGGTGGCTTATGTAAAGAGCATAAAAGGAGCAAATGTAAATTGCCTTATTTATTCCAGACATACCCAGCACACCAATTATTATACATTGGCAACATGTGGTAGGACTGGCCATACCGAATTGCTCTACACAGTACTTCGTGGAACCCATGCAAAACCAAAATATGCTGGAGCATGGGTGAAACCTATCCACGCACCTGTTTGCTCACAATGTAACTTCTAATATAGACTACAAGCTGGATGGTGCTAAATGTTGTGTTCCTCTATTATATCCTTTCTGTACTGTACAATAATAGTGTTTTGTGTAATCGTAGACTTCCGCGGGTGACGCTGCTTCATTGTGTATAAAGCCGACGTTTCAACTGTCATAATGAAGTCTTCTTCTGCACTTTCTTATGTAATAGAAATACTTGCTATCTTTGAATAGTTACAAACAAGAAATGCAGTTAGAAACGGAGAATACAACAGTCTTTCGGAAAGTAAGTATCATATAGCCATACAAAAATATTTATTGCTATTGCGTTGGAACCAGCATTCGACACTTTAGCGGCCATAGAGAATTACAAACATCAATCCTGACATAACAACCGTCCATACTACTGTTGCCAGCTGTTTTCTGTAATCATTTGTGAGAATTCTGGCACCGTCCCCAACTTGCGTTTTAATATCACAATCACGCAGGGCACTGGGTTAGCGGTTGGGTCCGACATTCTGGAGAACGCCAGTTCAATTCGCCTACCAATCATCTAAATTTCGGTTCATTATTGTTTCCTGAAGTAGCAGCAGGTGATTCAAATGGAGGTTCGTGCAATATTCCATAACGTAATTCTTTCCCGTTTTCGTCCAAAATTCTCTCTCGGCTATAACGAGCTCGACATTGACGAGCCGTAAAACCCTAGACAAAAAACCATATAGTGTAAGCTTCTCTAGCGAAATGATGGTTCCGTACGTAGACTGTGTATTAAACCGATTTCAGAAAAAAGATTATTTAGTTAAAATATTTTTTTATAAGTCAGTACCAAGAAAATTTTAAATATAGTTACACGATTTGCGAAATTGTCGTTCAAATGATACGTATAAATTAAACACGCAATGGTGTATATCTGTGAACAATAAAATTAGTTAAAATTACTGATTTAGTAATTTTGTAAAAAGAATAAACTCCTAAAAGATCGTAACAGTTACCTTGTAATCGTTAGTAAATTATGAAAGAATTTTAGGCTCAGCAATTTCGGAAATAAGAGGGTGGTATTGAACTTTCTTATGTTTTTAGGAAAAAAACTTGTCGTGGAATTAAGACATGCTAATATTTCAGAGTCGGTAAGTTGCAAGCATTATTATTATTATTTTCATTTCAGAAACAAGTTATACATGATTGTATAGTATAATTTTAACTACGTGCCGACATCGACGCACTTGCCCTTTTTAGGCTCTCTTTACATTTGTTACATTTTCATACCATATGAAAGCCTGACGATTCAAACCCGTCTATCTTTTTTTTTTTTTATCTGCTTAACGTCTCTCTAACAGCGAGGTCTTTAGAGACGGGAAAGGATGGGGGGGGGGCAAGGAATGGGAAGGAATTCGGCCATGGCCTTTTGAAGGAAGCATCCCGGCATATGGAGTGATTTGGGAAACCATGAAAAACCGAAATCTGGATGCCCGGATGAAGATTCGAAACGGCTTCCTCCCGAATACGAGGCCAGAACGCTATCCGTTACACCACCACTCTCGGTCCCGTCTATCACAGAATTCTATAGATCCTTATCGTCTAAAGATGCTCCTCCAATTTAAGAAAATTCATATGCACTGGAAACCAACGGTACTTAGACCGATAAACGAGAATATGCAAACGGAGTGGTAAACCGTTCATCTATTAGAATGTTATGGATTTCATTCATCCAAACACTTAACTGGTGAATATTTTTAAAAAAAGAAGCAACCATGTGATATGTTCGTGTACCGGTAGGATCGTCAGGTAGCCACGTGTTACCAACCTAGTGTCCACGTACGACAAATCTTCGCCCAAGGCGAAAGAATGTAACGAGACATCTGTTTCTTTTGGTATTAGAATTTATATTCGTATAGGGGATGTTGCTCAGTTTCTGAATGGCCCTTGTAATAATAACAGTAATAAGTGACACTTGCCCGTCCTGTTTGCTGAGGTAATTGCGGCACTGTGATGGTGACCGGCGCTTGACATGGTATTAGCTGGTTTGACTTCTCATGGTGAAAGAAATTTTTATCTTCAGGACTTGACCGGCAGCTTGGGAGGTGATAGTGCATAATTTCTAATCATCAGATTGTACACCAAATTCCCGGATTAAATAACAAAAACTCTGTGTAACGAGGGCATACGACGCTACTTGTGGTGTTTTATCCGTCGAATGGAGACGTTACACTAATATCTCTCATCCACACCAAACAGTAACACGTACATACACTTCCGTCCCTGGGGAAGGCAAGAGGAAGTGATACCAGTTAAATTTTACAAGAAAGCTAACAGAATGATCACCAAGTCTGAGTTTCCAGTAAAGGAGACAAATAAAAATTAACACCATTAAAAATTAGTGCAGAAAAAAAGTATAAGATTCCTAATTTTCAGCAGAACACAAATGCACAGATTTCATTGGTGAAAGAACTTCATCAAAATCGCAAAAGATGTAGGGTTACGGAATAAAAAAGTGTTTAATATGAAAGTTGTGGGTGTAACTGATCTATCAGAAGAGAAACCAAAAGATCAAGGAGAGTAATCAGGGAAAAAGAACCGAAAGGAATTAACTAAAGAATGGCGATAAAGGAAAGCAGTTGAAAAATGAAGAAATTTGTGTAAATCTCAGCCTTCAGTTCGCTACAACGAATATGAAACTGTATAATTATAATTTTTAAGTTTTTTTTAACAAAACTCAGTAGCCAAAATTCTTAAAGCACAAAGAATTTCGTTTTGACTGACAGTATTAAAATTTAGACGGCGATCTTGTGCGAACTGAAGCGATATGTTAAAATAAATTAATAAAATTGGTTGTGATAGATAGTACGACAATTTGCGTTGAGAATGAAGCACTTAACACCCATGTTTACAGCATAACAACAGAATGCAACATATAAGCTGAAGCTATAATTTCCTAGTAGTAGTAATGCACAACTTTAAAGTGACTGAACGAATAATGATGTTCGAGCAAATTTAAAGTTTGGTCATGTTCCGAGTGATTGACTCCATGCGACGTTACAAGGAGGGTCTTTGGGACGATGGTCATGCGCAAAATTGCGAAGGTGATGCTGGATTTACACACTGACGTTGTCTACATGTTCACTGTGAACTCAAAATTCGCTGTAAATGCATTTGTAGTTCATGTTGCTCTTTGTAACTCAAACAAGTTTTCTAGATACTTCCAAATGTTTCGATAATTACTAAAGAGGAAAAGAGGAAGCTATGGATAAGATATGATTTACTAGAACGATCTGAGAATTTTCTTCGAGGGGAGGAAATAAAACACAATGTTGGTCTGTTCCTGTAAAACAAGGATTTGCAACAATCATGCATTCTCTTGTAAGAGATGGCAGTTATTTAGTCTGCGTATACTGATCCGTCCAAGGTTCAAAATAAATAAATAAAAATTATCAGCTTACGTGGTGTTAGACACTGCCATAGTTATTTTCGTTGCAAAGTCAATCATGTATAGTAAATTGAAATTAAATTTAAGAAAATAAACATAATAATAAAAAACTAAATCCACATCCATACTTGATCCCGTCTCGTCAGATGCCGCCTGAGTTAACTGAGAGCGCTTACAATGCCTATATTCACTGTAGTACTTCCAATTGGTTTTGGGTCGGGCTCAGTGTCTTTGTGTCATTGATTTTGAAATTTTTTGCTCTGCGTAAAGTGAGAGATTTTTGTAATTCTGGTTGATCTTTGCTTTCGTACATCATAACATAAAAAAAAAATCTGTGTATTTTCAAACTTTCTTAAATTCACAGTCTCGTGTCTTTTGAGTTTTCGTGATGTAGACTTGGTGACAGGAAACAACGCGTGCTTGAATAGGATTGGATGATTAGTCTTTGAGATACGATCCGGTTTATGTAAATGTGTCAAATCCAGAAAATGGAAAATCGTGGGTTCACATTTCGTGCGCGTTTCACAACTAGCTACCACGAATGTCAGAGTTGTAACGACACAAACTTTCAACATTTTTACTTTAAACGAGGCCATGATAACGGCACTACATATGTTTAGCTGAGTTATTGAAGTTTTAAATTGTTCCGACAGAACCTATCGTCAATTTTGGCGCAATTGCTTCCCTACACTTTGCATCACTTTTAAAGAAGTCAAAAATGGTTTCGCAGTAATGGATAGATGCATACTCGGTTGTAGCTGAATTAAAAAAAAAAAAAAAACAGAGCGTGGTGGGTGAACGGTTAACGTTCTGGCCTCGCATTCGGGAGGACGCAGGTTCGAATCCCCATCCGGGCATCCAGATTTGGATTTCCATGGTTTTCCCAAATCACTCCAGGCGAATGCCGGGATGCTTACTTCTAAAGGAGTTTCTTACCCCCAGTCCTTTCCCACCTCTAATGACTATGACGTCGACGAGGTGTAAAGCCATAAACAAAAAAGTTTAATAAAAAATAATTCTGTGTGAATTTTATGTACATTTCTAGCATGGTTACTACCACTTCCGTAAGCGATGGTATCTTACTTCATCAAAGCTGCCAAGGCGAGTAATTTTGTGCACTTGACTCATTCAGCTATTCCGATAAAACGTTCTGTACATGTTGCAATGAAAGAGTGAGGAACACATATATTTCATCGAGGAGAGACACAACGTTGTAAACGTATTTTCTACAACAGTCACTCCTCTGGCAAGCCCTTTGACCGTCTGAGTGACGGGAGCTAAAAAGCCCAGCTGGGACAGACCACCCCGAAGCAATGGCTACTGGCTGAGGTTTACAGACTTGACTCACCCTGCGGCTACATAATCAAAACAATGAAGCAAGGGGAACTGTCTTATAACATGCTCAGTGTTCTGTGACGGCAGCGTTGATCGATAAATTCAACTGACAACTGTTTAGCAGCCACTTCGAGGGATGGTTCGAGAGTTGTGAACCTGCTCGGTGGGAGAAACTAGTCTGTCTACTTGATGTCCACCTGAGCACCATATAGATTACTAACGGTCATCGCCGACTATGTGGTACGCTGGCAATATAACAGTAATCTCAACGGAACGAAAATCCTTCACAATGTTTACTAGCACGGACGATAAGTTCTTTCTAAAATTGTCAGACTTGTAGTTACCAGATATTTCTGCTTCTTGTCCCCAAGCAACATCCTTAGAATAAATGATGCAATCACACTTAAGTCACATTCTCTCTCATGTTCTACGCGTTATGTAGAAATAAAATTAAATAAATTAATATATAACTTTTAAAATAATATTTATTTTCTGATTAAATGGCATTTTCTGAAAGCAGTAGGCTAGCTATTTTGAAACCAAGTAATTCTTCTGGCCACTCCTATAACTCTTGAATATACTTAATTTCTTTATTTTTTTCAGTTACATTAAGGAGTTATTAGTGTTTGCCATCAAGCCAACCAACAATAAAATAGTAAGCAATTGAAATGTAGAAATTCCATACTTTTTGCGTTTCCCTCTCCTCTTTTGAAAAATCGAAACGATTAATTTACTCAGCAGAAGTATAATATTGCAATCGTTAATTCCTTGGAAATTTTGCATGAAGGGTAGAAACACTTTCCTCAATGTCATAGGTTCTTGGATTCATATGGACTGAGATAACACAACACGCCATAAACTGCCTAACTGCTTGATCCTCATTGCTAAAACTCATAAGCTAATAGAAGGCGAATGTTTCAAATTTAATGTAAACATAGGAATGATCCATGGACTACATACTGCTCCAGATTCGTTCCCCCTTAAATGAATGTCATAAACACTACAGGATTTTCACTTTCTTTATTCTTAGGGAGTTTCATCCCTGACGACGATTGTGTAATTGTAGTCAAATGCTGGTGTTATAAGATTAACGTAGAGTAATACGGGAGGAAGTATGTGTTAATGCTTCTGTCTTACTGAATGCAATGGAATGAGTCCTAATGATTCGCATACCATATTCGATGCATCATAGTTTGCCCAAGAGAGTTCAACGTAAATGAAACACTCCGCATAATGTCAGATTAACGATCCATGGATCAAACCCCAGCAGACTTGACATCATTAAGCTATGCAATAAGTTGAATGAGATCATTACAAAATATCAAAGTCGTGTCAAATTTTCCACAAGATGATACGATTTCTTGATAAATAAGTTTTTTATATAAAAACGTTTAGGTACTTTTGATAGGTCATTTTTTGAAGCTGCTTTTTGAAATAGTAAATTATTATTTAAAATGAAGTTTGTGCAACTGCATCTGATGGTACGTTTATAGTTGGAGCAAATTCACCTCTCTTCGCGGAATCATCAGTGATAGAAATTGTTTGCAGTTTGTTTTATATTTTTATTAATTTTGCATCGATGGTATTTCTGATTGGCACTTGTACATAACAGTCATTATTTACTTGCTATTACTCTGGTTTTTGGAATTTGTTTTCACCAATGACGATGCCGATTTCAGTATTTATTCGGCGAAAGTAAAAATTCCTAGGAAGACTGTTTCGGCATATTGCACAATTCAGATATAGAAATTTCTTCATTTAAATGACGAAATTCAGATTTCAATTTGAATAGTCGAGAAACGATCTGACTTTCGCCAGCTGGAAGAAAATCGCCTGACACAAGCATTGAGAACGGAGTGAAAAAAGCTGTTAGAAAACAGCTGTTTGCTGAAGGTGAAACTGAAATTTGACACTCAAACGGAGCAAAGGGAACAATGATTTAACTAACGATAGTCGCATTTTTTAAAATATGAAAATTCGCTCAACTTCTATACAGATTTTGCATAACTGTTTCGGAGGTCCTCATGATGCCATGAAAACTAGATATCATCACAAGATTGAATCAATAAAAACTAGATATTGCCCTACTTTTGTTTATTAATACACAATTCAAGATTCACTTGTACTATCATTTCTTATTCCTTTCGTAAATTTTTAACAATAGCTAGTTCCCATTTACTTCTCTGAAATATTACGTTTAGCCATGTAAATGTGATTTTATCTCTGCTGTCAACTGATTCCCTCTTCTTAATATCCGATTATAAAATTTTTCTTCTTGAACGGCTGAATTCATATTTCCCCTTTTGGGGTTCTTTTATACCACATATGATTTGTAGCTTTCTTTTGTAAAAAGTGGTACAACCTATTTCTTCCGTTTCATTAAAATATCACATAAATTTCCTCCTATTCAGAACACCGTCCCTGCACTTCGTAACCTACATTTTACGTTACCGTGCATCGAACGTCTGCTAATTTATCAGCAAGGAACAGAATTATATAAGACTGGAAGTTTTCTCGGCGTTGTAAATGAACAAAATTTCTTCGGATAACCAGCCAGTGTTTGATCGACAGACTAACTCGGCTAGTTACCCGACAAAATTTTATTCAAGGAACAGAGTTATCACAGATAGGAAAAAAATTTCTTTAACTTCCAACTATTAAAATGTTAAATATGTCGTTAGATATTTTGGCTACAGATTGAAAGGTATGCTGCTGGGTAGTTTAGTAGCCTTTAGAATAACCTCATCTTACACAAAACTGTGTTAGCTAAATACACAATGAAGACTCCGTTACTAGTATTACAAGTTAAGTTGAGGCTGATGTCAGAACGGAGACTTTTCCGCCACGGCTCTCTATTCTCTGGCATTTCCCTCAGATTTCCATTACTGGGAAATCGGAAAAAATAACTCTTCTTCCCACAAAATTGACGGAAATGGCGGCTGCGGAAGTCCTCGATTCGACGATGTGATAAGTAGATATTTCATACTATCTGAATTAAGCCAAACGAATCACAGCTTTCATTGACTTGTATATTTCATGTTGACAGCTACTGATATGGTGTCGACTTAACGCATTTATTTCTATTACTATCATAACATCTTTTTCTTTATTGGAAACATTTCCTGTGTAGATTCTTCGGCTGTTAGCACAAGCTACTAGTAGACCAGAGTTTTGTGACTGTACATAAAACTTCAGTGTGACCTAAATCTGAACACCAAACGTGATCTTGTGGTATGACAGTCCCGAGCATTTTATTTGATACTTTCAGTAACTGCATTGGTCTATCACAATATATATCATCTTCCAACAACGTAACTTGCGAAAATTTGTCCTGATTGTGATGAAGGATAATTTTGTAACTTCTTAGCTTAGTAATTTTATAAATAACTCCGTCTTCAAACAACTGTTATGGTGAATTTTATTTTAATTTATTCCATAAATAATTAAAAAATATAGTTTACCAAAACAGTTGTTTGTAGAAGCAGGTATCTATAAAATTATTGTTCAACAATTGTATAAATATGGCCTATTACCAGATGAATTTCGTAGTATAGCACTGTGCCGTGATTTCAAGACTGGAAACCCATCAAATTCAATTCTCCTTCCCTCAAATCTGACAGAAATGAAGGCTGAGGATATCTATGATGCAACAAACTAGTAGGTAGATATTTTACGCTATCTAAATTGAGCTAAAAAATCATGTTTTATGATGAACTTTGAATCTTTACTCAAATTTATTTGCTAGAGTAGTCTTAATAGCGTAATTCTCCGAAGTTAGAAAGTTGCACTCGCTTTTGAGTTTATAAGTAAGAGATATTCCAGAAACACAAGAGGGCATCGTTCAATTCGCTTGGAACCGAACGTACGTCGAATAACTGACGTTAAAACATCATAACGTAGACAATGAATGAAATTAACGCTGTAGAATTGGCGGTAAATGTTAAGAAATCAAATATCTTACCGTCAGCAAACTTTACAACGAAAATAATGAATGAACTAGATATTGCATCATTTGAAGAATAATTTTTTTAAGTACTTTTGAAGACGGAGAATTGCTGGAGGAGAGTAACATATTGGATAACGAGATTCTGGCAGTCATGTAGGCAGGAGATAGATTCACACTGTATGCTGATAAGCTTCGGTCTTCACAATAAATGATTGATTTTTGTGCAATTCTACTCAAAGAGCTGCTGCACTAAAAGGACAAACAACAAGTTAGGTAGTATGGACAAGTAGTGCTAAGGGATAAAGAATTCATAGGAACGGGATATAAGTTTAGTAGAAAAATCCACGGGAAATAGCAAGAGCCAAAAGGCCTCTTCATATTTTTCTTTAACTAATGGCTTTACACCTTGTCGATGTCATTAGAGTCAGAGAATGGCTGGGGCAGTGAACTGGAATGAATGAATGAATTTGCTCATAGCCTTTTGGACGCACCATCCCGTCATTCGCATGGAGCGATTTCGTGAAACCATGGGAAAACCAAAATCTGGATGGCCGAACGGAGATTCGAACCCGCGTCTTCCCAAACGGGGTCTTGCAATTAAGAAAGCAGATATTCAATAAAATGAATCGAAAGAGCGATATCTTTCGAGAAGTCTTTGTGAGACAATGTATTGGCTACGATCCTGAAGTGTTTCGGCCTTAAGTAAAAGCACTTACTAGAAGTTTTCAGCATTACACAGATTCTTTGCGTTACAGGTCTAAAACGCATCTGTACCTTTTTACCGGTAATAGCCAATTTGCAGACTTATTCCACGCTGCTTAAGAATTGTCAGCAATCCATTCCAAGATATATAGACGGTTCAGTGAACCTACGCCGAATATCATAGGTCTATATAAATCGGAAGCACGCATTTATGACTACATTATTAGCCGCACTAACAGATAACGTTCGGCCCTCCAACAGCAGATGCAGAAGACATCAGATTCACTGAGCCACGTGGGTGAGCTTTAATGTTCTACGCTAGCATTTTGAAGGACACAGGTTTGATCCACGAGGTTGCCATTCTTAAAGATTACGGTTTCACAAAATCTCTCGAGGCGAACGATGCGATGATTCCTTCGAAATGTCATGGTCGAATTACTTCCCGTTATCCTCTCTCTACTTTAACAACAAGCACAAGCCATAAAGCCCTAGCAAAAACAGATCACCGACATATATAACGCTGATATTGTTTGATTCCATTACTACGCTAAGACCAAGACAGTCGAAAGTATCCAGTATAGTGAAGTAACTTAACGTACCCAGAGCAACCATAATTTTGCTGAAGACCTTACTCTACAAAAATCGAGTGGTACGAGCTTTGCAACCCCTCCCTCCCTTAAATTATTCCATAGCGCTGCCCCTTACATGTCTCAGATGCGGCAACCAGGTGAGGCACAGGCTATAAAAGAAGCCCAGAAAACGAACCATGTTACTGAACTGAATTCTTTTTTTCAGAGGAGTTAAAATGATTGAAACTAAAAAGCTTAAACTGAAACAGTTGTGACAAAAGTACAAATATCAAAATATAATCAGCCAACGAGACTACATTGTTGCAAAAAATGTGGTCACTGATAAATGAATTCGTAGAACTGTCACAACCAAACACACAGTAGGAAATCACAGCAAAGAAAATAGGACCTAACAGAGCATATTCGTGGTTACCAGGTGACGAAGTTTTAGGTGGCCTATGCTTCTGCCGGGGCTCGAATAGTAGAAAGGATGTTCATAGGTACTCAAAATTAAAGTCTTTGGTGAAATTTGAAACTATTGCTGCAGTTCTTGCTTTACTCTTCCACATGCATTGAAAATACAAAAAAGGGAGGACATACGGTTACTAAGGATGACCGAAAGTAAGATCTATTTACCGCGGTTTTGGCTCCGTCATTCGAATTCCAGCCGAATCATGACCGCTCCTTCAATAGCGCTGTCGAAGTATGGCAGCACACGTGTTGCAGGATGAGGAGGGGTGTCTGATACCACATCCTTGCAGCATCGGTCTTCGTTGGAGTACTATAGCGGTCTGATGGCTAGTGCTTAAGGCGTGTGACTGGTGATCTAAAGGTGCCCTGTTCGATTACAGGTCCAAACTAGGATATTCAAAGGCCCTCAACCCGACCTTCACATCTGACACAGCTTGCTGTGTAGTGTGAAGTACGCCAGAACGCTTTCATGGTTCGAATTCCATATTAAACTGTAGGTCTCCTATACCCGATAGGATTACTGTATTAGGTTGAGAGAGATTAGGACAGGGGGAGGGGGAGGGAATCCGCAGCCAATAAAAACCTTGTCACCAGGTCATTAGACCACATGAGCCTTTATTGAAGTCAATGGCCATGCCTCTATTTGGTAATCAGCATCACAGATGCAACGACAATTCTTTATTTCTGGGATTTGAAGAAGAATGTAGGGCTAGAACCTCGCAAACATTGTCAGCACTGTGGGGTACAGAAAGGCAAAAATATGACCTATAAAGAAGAAAATGCTTTGAAGTTAATGATAATCTAATACAATCTGTTACATTATGTTTACTTTCCAGTGTGATTCAGTGGCATAAGATTCGAGTCCTGGTCACCGCGTACTGGCCGCACTAATTGCGGTTTTTTTGTGGTTTCCTGCAGTCATCTAGGCGAATTTTGGTACAGTACACAATCAGCATCTCGTAAACTACACATTTCACTAACAAAAATACACTTATCATACATAATACGAAGAAAAATTACACCTTTCCCACACAGATTACAATGCAAACTTTCTTTCCATAGGTTTAGTAAGTCGGGTCTAAAAAACTCGGTTTGAATTCGGTCGGGACACAAATTCCTTCACCCTCTACTGATTCACACTGGCCACCTGTGTAAAACAGGGGGCCACTGGCACGTAGTTCTTAGTTGGCCGGATTGAGAGGGAAAAAAGAATGTTGTCTATGTCTGCCACAGAAATTTATCGGTACATGACGCTTTTCTGCAATTACATTCTTTTTTAATATTACATCCAATTAAAATTCCCATTCCTCCCAGAACTAAAGGCCAGTCTACACGTAACGTTTTGACGTGTATTTTACCTGATCAGGCAAAACGTCAGATAAAACTAACTAAAATCTCATGTCCACACTCTTTCGTTTTTAACGTCTTTAGATCGGTTTTATTAAAACCGTGAATGGAGCATTCTTTTAAAGGTCATTTCATTATGTATAGTGAGATTAAAAACTGAAAATGGTCAAGAAAACGGTTAATAAAGAGGAAAAGGTTTTTTCAGTTGAATTTGCTTCGGGATTTACGTCATGGAGCTGAAGATTGGCGTAATTATTTACGAATGTTTACTGACATTTATTTGAAGTTGCTATTAATAATTGCAAAAATACAAAAAACAAGACACTGCTGTGAGAAGGAGAATCTCACCCCATGAGAGACAGACTGCTTTTCCAAGATTTCAGGCATCAAGTAGAAACTGCGAAGATCTTGAGTTAACAATATCTTATCCGCCTTATACCGGAAGGTTGTTAAGCTACATAAGAAATGTTGAAACCAGGAAATTTACACAACCTTCAACTACGAAGATGTGGGCTTGTGCGGGAAGATGCAAAACGTGTAAGGATACATTCAAAATTAATAATCAAGGATCAGGACAATGGTCGCACAACGCCACAACTTCTTAACTTTCACCAACCTTTTAGGAAACATTGAACGAAGAAACGATTTTTTTGTATCCATTTTCTGTCTCCAAGAATCACTTCCTTACATTTATCAACCAAAGCATAAGCTTGATTTCTTGTCACTGTAATCCTTTGACTTATCTTACCATATGCAATGATAACTAGGATAAAACTCAATGAATTCCGCAAACAAATCATGTGACTACTGTCGTAAATTCGACAAATCCGCCGCGCAAAAAGTTTTCAAAAATAAAAATAAAATATTAGTTATATTCGTTACGCACAATCTGAGAGGTGATCAAAGACTGAAGGGAAAAATCAGTCAAAGCGGAAAAAAATACTACCGCCTATCCGTTTTCTAGAAGTATTCCGTCTTCAATCAGTTCAGTTAAAACGTCCGTTTTGTGTCCACATACAATGTTTTGTCTGATACATTTTTCTTGATCAAGTAAAACGTCCGCCAAGACGTTACGTGTAGACCGGACTTAAAACCCAACAGATATCCCTCTATTAATGCGTGGGCTCTCCAATAACATGGACTAAATTAATCGGTAGAATTTCCGAGGAGAGATCTTCAGCAATGTTGTCTGGATAACCATCCCTAAATGTGTAGTTGTCGTAGGCACTGTAGCCAGTGCTCGTACAGTTGTGTCAGTCACATCCGAAATATGCTCAATATCCTGTTAACGCACGTGTTATGTGCGTCCCTCATGAATGTGTTTACGCAGTGTCGTTTGTCTGTTGGCACGGAAGTATCTGCTCATCTGTTGCATGTCTCCATCATTCAACCACACGCGCCCGGTAATTGCGCTGTGCTGTGTGGTACGTACACCATTGACACTGTAAGCGTGGAATTATAAATTTAACAACCATTTCCGAAATGGCATATCCCGTTTGTAGGCGTCTAGTTGCTGTCCTGTTAAATATCTGAAGGTAGCTATTGTTACGTTAATAAACGTTTCAAAAGACACTCAAGAGTCCATATGACCGCGCTAACAACAATCTGCTTAACTATATTCTTCAAAACCGAGATGTGTATGCTGATACCTTATGATTTTCGGCATATCAGTGTATGTCCTGTGTAAAATTAAATTATTTATGTCAACTTTCATTTACTTTATTGTTGCTTTACATTAACAAATACAATTCTCAGTTTCATAAAACTTTTTCGTGTAGACACGATCTCTTCTTCTCATCTGTTCCTTTCACGTCAAAGATATTCCTCCTGCACTGTTTATTCCAGAGATTTTCATGTACATTGTTCATTCGGTAACGGCGCATGGATTTCTTTGACACAATGTTAATAAAACGATATAAAATATTTTTAACAACATACATATATAATCAGTTTAACATTAATCAGATAAGAATAGTGATTCGAAAATACCACTATCAAATAACACTTCCCATTGAAATCAAATAAAAAAAATTAATTATTAATTATTTAAAAATTAAGAGGCTGTGTATTCTTACACCTGTACTAAATTTTACGTCGGCAACGTTTTGCGTCCTGTTAAGCTGTGTGATCAGGATTCAGCCAGGGGAGTAGTTGAGGATTTTTCTTGGAAGCTAAATATCCGGAATCACTTCTATTTCAATTTATCGTAATGTGAGTTAAATACGGCTAAAAATTCAATTTTCTAGGTACTTTCTTCTAACTTCGCCTCCTGCACGGTAGTGTCAAGTCAACTGAAGGGTGTCCGGACTTCGTCGATCCCATACATACGATTTGAGATATACACTAGAATTTTCCTGCTGGTTCGTTCACACGGACCTTGGGTTGTGCGTAGGAATGCTTTTGCCTTTGGTTTTTCTTCTGCAAGCAACATATAAACGTTTATTATGTAGTATCTTTGTAATATTTGCCGTAAATTAAATTCCATAATTTCATTACGCTTTTTGTAAAGTTAATCTTTGATGTAGTGGTTTGATTAACATTTTCCGTGAATCAAAACGTAAAATATTTCACAGCACTAAAGAAATAAAGTTGCGTAATAAAAAAAAACTACACTCACAAAATCCAAAGTAAAGTGTGTAGTGCTTATCTGTGCTGTAGCGTGATCTTTGGTGGATTTCTCGTAAAACAGTGTTTATTTTTGAAACTCAGTGTGATCTGTGGTGCTTGTCTGTTCACGATACGACCGCATGATCATTTCTTGCTATGTTCCCCGGTTGCACGTAGAACCCTAAGATATAACACAAATATTAAGCTGGACCATAAGCTTTTAAACTGTGAACACCCCTTCCAAATTAATGTGGTAGTTTTTTGCGTGATGCTCCCTCAAACCCTCAGACAGACGCAGCTTACTTACAGATTTATGATGGTATAGAAGAAGATCAGCAATCACATTTTTTTCTTAAGCTGATGAAGCTAATGAGTATCACCAGTTTGTCTACGAATACTGTAGGCATGCTGCTAAAGTATGTGTCATTGTTCAGTAATTCTGAGGTGTAAATTGATAATAACTCCAGGATTCAGGTTGAAGATTTTCGGAAATATCGAAAAATCGTAACCATGGTGGTCGCGAAACCCTTTTGGTTAGCCTTATCTGACATGTGTAATCCAAATGTTATGTAGGAACAAATACGGCGATGTTAATTGAGGGGTTATGAAACATGACCTTGATAATGGCGATCTTAATCTATTTAGTGAAAATAATCATTTTAGCTTGTCTTCTGTATAACCGCTATTGAATATCCAATCTTGTTTGGCCATAATATTGCGGGAAATGATATTTCTAAATGTGCAGTGAACTTATTATACACAATATTCGTCATTTAATAGACCCAATTTCTTAATTTCTTTTAATTATTGTTATTGTTAACTTTCCCTTACTAACACCAGTTGGTAGAATTTCATTTGTTTACAACATCCCACCAGTAATTTATCATAAATAATTTTATGAATATCAGGATTTTTAATAAAGAGATATTAGAATTATAATGTCGTTCAACATTACTAAAATAATTAATATATTTATGACAAGGAGGTTTGCTGCTGTGTCATATTAAGATACAAACAGATTAACTGTTTTTGAACATTGTGATCTTCATTGTATACTTCGAATAGCTGTATATTTTGAATCTTTTTCGAAATTAATATAATTTATTTTATTTAACTGACACTATGATTTAAAAGTTTTTGGTGCAGAAAGTAAATTGGTGTTCTTTATACAAAGCTTATAAGTGTAGTACCAACTTCGTGAAATTCCGTGTCTGTAATGTCTATAACAAAGGTTGTTTTCTAGAAATACATCAAGATTTTATTCTGTTTTCCGCTTTGGAAATTTTTTAAATCTTATACGAAGTTGTTTTGATTTTATTTGCTGCTAGTAAAGTCCTTCGCTCTCCCATTGTTTCATAGGTTTCTTTCATTTGTATCACCATTACCTTGCAGTTCCAAACAAGAGTTCTTTCTTATAGCCTATTCAGCTAACAGAGACAAAGGGGTCTGGTAGTTCAGCGGTTAAGGCGTCTGACTGGGGATCGAAAGCTCCTGTCTCGGCGGGGGATTTTTAATGGATCCTTATCCCAACCTTCTCCTCTGCCACAACTTTCTGTATAATGTGAAGTACGCCAAAACGCTTCCGTGTTTCGGATTCCACGTTAACCCTGTACGCAGTAGGATTTCCGGGTTAGGTTAAGGCGGCAATGACAGGAGCGGAATGCGCAGCCAATAGAAATCCTGTCACCAGCCGACCCCGGCAGCGTAGGGGTAGCGTGCTTGCTTCGCGTTGCAGGGGTCGCCGGTTCGAGTCCGGCCGAGGGCATGGGTGGTTTTAATTAAGTGTTGTGTTCGTCTTGAGTCGTCTTTACAAAAGAGAGAAAACCATCACACTTGGATGAAATCTGTACATTGTAAAACGCAAAAAACACATTGAGCTGGTTGAATGGCTAACATGGCCGAATGCCATTTCAAAAAAAAAAAAAAAACCTGTCACCAGGTCATTTCAACCATACGGAATTATTATGTATTATTGTAGCTAACAGAGACTACTGATTTTCAGTCTACTCTATCTCAATACATGCGAAGGGTTAATTTTCCACTCACTACTTGGATTAACTGTCAGATTGGAGAGGTAGGAAGAGACGTGGTCGCAGCAGTGAAGCGCGGAGCCAGCGGAACATGACCTCGAGCCGCCTGTTCGGAGTGAACAGGGTACGGTATCTGCTTCCATTGCCTGAAGTATCACTCGTGCATTCGTTATTAATTTTTATAGCTTTTCCTAAGTCCTGCATAGTAGATACTACAGGCCAAAACAGACTCATGCCCCTTTCATACTTCACTTATTGTCACATGCAAATGTTGGTATTAACAAGCGCGATTTAGTAAAAATCCAAAATGTAAACATTTTAAAGGTTGTTTCAAAATTTTACTGGCTCACTATGCCAAATACCTTTATTTAATTTAGGATTTACTCAATTCTGGAGATTTGAAGTAACATTCGCTCTGCAGTCTGAAGGTATTTTGAAATTAAGAACAAGATCTTTTTCTGTTTATCTTCGTCGCAATAATTTTCCACTAACTTTTCCTTTTTATATTTTTTTTAAAACTTATAAGCATTTGTCTTCAGTGTATTTTAGCGGATTCTAATAATTTGTTTTTATTTAATGGCATTCGTCCTCAGTTTTTTTTTTTTAATTTTCTAAGCGTTTTATTTCCCTTTGTTACATTAAGTTTATTGTAAGTGATTAGTAAGCACACCCATAAGGGAGACAAAATAAGGAGAAAACAAATGAAAAAGCCTTTGCACTAACCTCAAATGGAACTAACTACCCTCCCCAGCACGATACATGTACGCTAGCTACCATGCTGCCGG
The DNA here is from genome assembly GCA_031002005.1 of Vandiemenella viatica. Lineage (NCBI taxonomy): Eukaryota > Metazoa > Arthropoda > Insecta > Orthoptera > Morabidae > Vandiemenella > Vandiemenella viatica. Next base: position 341,728,837 of record CM061920.1, on the reverse strand, counting down.
GTCGCGATTTAAACGCTGAATATTTTCCAACGAATTACCACATCGTCTCTCGTATTTACCATCTCCAATTTTACGCCGGTGACTCACCAAGAATCCTTCTCTTCTCGTTGCTGAGAGCTACTAACACCGTCCGTCATACTTCAGCATCTCGATTTAACTTTCCAGGAAAATTTAAGATGCGTCTGCGATTTATAGTGGTAACACTCCAATTTTCTCAAAGGAGAATGCTATGAATTAACAGGCAGTAGTTTCATCATGTACATTCAAATAGATTAGCAAGTTACGAACTGCAAATTTTGTTCTCTACGATGCTATACAATCGCATAAAATACTTCTGTTCTTCTTCTGCAGAGAACAAACGTATGGATCTAGCTGCCCAACAAGCTCAATTTTTTAAACACAGTAATTTTTCTAAACTTCGATAAAAACTAGTTCTGACGGTGATATAAAAATACTATGTTGCTTACAAGTTTACAACTACGGAATGACAGCTAAATATTATCAAGATAATTTCTGTCAGCTTTTATTAACCTGTTTGGAGTGTAAAACTTGGTATAAGCTGTTTAACAGATAAGAGAAAGGCATTGTAATTATTATTTTTTCATTTTATAAAGAATTATAAAAAAAATATAGACGTGACTGCCGAATGAGTGGTAAGATAAATGTCAAAGGATCTAATGGTCCGAGGACCAAACTCAGTATCTGGTGCTATTTTTTCCCCCTTTAAATTTGCAAAAGTTTGAGTTATAAACTATTCTTTGGATGTGATTCCATCTTAAAATATAGGCCACCTTCATTGGAAAGAACTATTAAAACAAGTAGACAGCTATGACAGTGCCAGACTGCTTGGCCATTTGTAATTGTGTCACTCAAATGAACTACTGTATGAGATCTTCCGACCAATAATCCCGTACGCTTTGTTATTAGTAATACTATGGAAAACATAAACATTGCACACGTCACCGAAACGTTCTAGGGACTCGCCGACGAAATTCATATAAAATATTATTTAAAAATAACAGATTATTTTTGCACTGGGATCAGTGCAACCTTCTGAATATAACAGCATAATGCCATTAGTTCTTGTTATTTTGGAACGGAACCAATCACGTAATTCAGGTGGTTCAGCGTCCTTCCTGCCATCTACCGCCAGCTGTTAGAAGCGATTGTTTCATCGACTAGTCGTCGTGGGCAGCACTTCCCCACTGTCAGGAAACCACTTCAGACTACACTCGTTCTAGTATTTTTCGCTCAATGAACGGTGTTTAAACCAAGAATTATCTAATACACTATCAAAACTCACTTAAAACCTTGGTCCTGACCCGTACTGATGTAACCCACCCTAAAATTTTTGTCAACTTCAGACATTACATTATGTGGGCGAATAATGGGAAGTTGGCTAAGGAATTTAAGTAGTGCTTCATTATAAATGAAAACTATATTCACAGAAAAATTAACCTGTGTATACCTCAAGAATTATAGGTAAATGTTATGATTTCATCTGTGAAACTGGGAAGTATTGCTCTTCAGAAGTAGCTCAGTACTGTATTATTTGTTGAGATCGAGCAATAAAAATAGTAGGTCCTGTTGCTAAGACTTTCCTTTCAGGGTATAGTTAAGGTCGTTGCAGTGAAAAGATCCCGAAAACTTAATACAAAACTTTAACCTCGTCACTCATTTATTTTTGACGACATCAGTTTTAATTAGTGTATGGGTTAAAGGTTTACGGGAACAGCGATATCCACTTTAGTGATCGTAGCAGCTGGCTTTACGATGTTGTCTACACCGCAACACTTCGGACAAGATTCCTTCAAGGAAATGGATCGAGTTCTTACTCTAATCACTGAAGGTAGTACGATATATACAATTTACTCAACAGACCACTTTAACACACTCAATTCGATTTTGCAAAATATTTTCTAGTTAAAAACATACGGTTTTTCTCGTATTCGTCCGAAGTTTTAAACACTAATCAACTAAAACATTCAACAACATTTAAAAATATTGTCGTTCTATATAATTAATCGTATTTATTTAGTTAGATTTTTTTCTCAGAAAAAAACTGTAGCAGATAGAAAATATGCATTGTATATTTATGTATTCGGAGTTGTCAAAGGATAATTCCGCTTCAAGTTTGCAAGAAATGTTATTGAGTTTCTGGTATGTTGCATTTGGGTCATCTGTTCTACATTTTTTAAATGAAAATGATAACTTTGCAAAAACAGTTGTGATTACTTCGTTTCGACATTTCAGCAGGTTTTGCTCACATCAAGACACTATGTTAAAACGTATGAAACAGAGCCCTCAGCTGAAGTTCTTAAATTACCAATCTACACTATTACAAATATGTAAGTGGGAAGCCTTATGGTCTTTCTGTCCAGGCATTACGCAAAAACTGCCCAAAAAATTCATCTTGAAATCTTATGGAAAGCTTAAAATCTGCGGTATATCTTAAGACTCTACGTAACCGGGGGAAGGGGCAACATATCATAATTCGTTCAACCGACAATAGATAGGTGCCACAGATCACATTGCATCGCAGATGAACACACCTTTACGAGATATCCACCAAAAATATCGCTACAACACTGGTAAACACCACATGCTTTGGCTCCTGTTAATATTGTGTTTTTTCGTATGAAATTTCTGTTATTTATTTTTTCAATTTTATAAAATTTTGGACATAAAAAATTAATACTCCATTCCGATATTGTGAAATTTATTTTGCAGTAAATGTTACAAGCGTAGTATATTGAAAAACTTATGCTTTGACAGTGGAAGAAAAACTAAAGGTAAACGCATTACAATGAGAAGGAGGATCCGCGAATGGGAAGCAGCTACAGATTACTGGTGATTAATAAAATTGCTCTTCAGATAAGATTATGATAATATCCCACGGCGGCTTACTCTAGAGTTATTAATAAAATCACATTTATTAGGACATTTCATTACTGGAGGTTTAATATAATTTTTTCAGCATGATTTAAAATTTCTTTGTACCTGACTACTAAAAATTCTATTTTCTACTAAGACATATTGTTTTCATTTAATGGCTACGCTAATAAGCAGGGCCGGCGGTAGGAATTTCGGGCCCGGGGTAAAATGGGCGACCTTTTTTTTTAGCTCTACAAACTGGCCGGCCGAAAATGGACGGATGCTTGGTTTCATGGCCTGAGGGCCCCTACAGTCGGTGATGGGGCCCCCCATCAGCCGGCGGGCCCGGGTACTTTTAACCCGCTTACCCCTCCCTAGCGCCGGCCCTGCTAATAAGTGTCAATTTAAAATAAACTTTTCGTTTTTTAAAGTAGTTTTAAAATAGCTTTATGTGGAGACAATAATAGGAAGCCATACTAAAGTTTTACTGAAGGAATCTAACAACAAAATTCCTACTAAGGTGAACGTTCTTATTTACGTGACAACTACCGTTAACTAAGACGAGCGATGCTAAGAGAGGAAACGAGTGTCTCCATCTGCCTGTGAACTGCCCTAACATTATGTAAATATCTGTTGTATTGTTATGATCCAATACTGTATATTCCTGAGGTGGAAATAAGGCCTTTCGATCATATGTCTGATTGCAGTTTGATAGGGCAGTCTGATATGATTTCACTTGTGTTAAACGCTGAAAAAGGTAACTCTCATGTAAATGACTCATTAAACATCAACATTTGATAGAACTAGGTTTTGTGTGTTCCTTAAACGAAGGTGAGTTGTTATGTCAAAATAAGAATAGCTGTATCAGGGAGTGAAATATGGGTATTCTGTACTTGTGACATCAACTCCCGGGTTTACTTACTGCGCTTAAATTTGGATTGAAAATCGTTCTAAGTGCGACTCATGACTCAGAAAACTGACAAACTAGTCAACAGTAATTTCGATGAAGCCAAAAGAGTATACTTCAAGACGAACGTCAGAAACAGCCCTTCCATCCCATTTAGTATGCTGTCAGACGATTATTGTTAACTGTAAGGAATTCCAACCGAGACTGTAGTCCGAGAAGTTAGTGGCTGGAGTATGTTGCTGATCGAACAAAGAAATAATACCAACATCTTCAAATTCGGACGAGCTGCTTTAAGGGAGCGTCCATATTCCACGTAGCTCCATTTTGGCCTCCTGTGAACCCCCCCTCCCCCCACGTAAGCCCTATGTGACTTTTGCCTCTACCCTCCCCCCCACCCATGTAGCGCGTAGTTCCCCCCCCCCCTTTTTGAATCTAGAAGACATTTCTTACTGTTTTCTCTTGTCAGCCTATTGTAAAATTACATACGGAGATAATTGAATAAAAGAAAGAAATATTCAAATGTTGTTGTATGTTCTGTACCTCATTTTAACTATAAAAAATGATATGAATGGAAAGCTACGTGGCCTGGCTAGCAACCCCCTCCCCCACGTAGCGCAACGTAGTCTTCCACCCAACCCCTCCCCACTAGACTGAGCCACGTAGTTTATGGATTCTTCTTTAGCTGGATCTAGGTGGGGGAAGGGGGAGGGCAAACCAGGGCGCTTGCCCTGGGGGGGGGGGGGGGGAGAGGCAAAATCGTGTTTGAAGGGCTCCACTACTGCTGCCGGCATTATCATTGGGATAGCGACAGTCAGGGTTGGCAAAATAATGTTCCACAGTTTTTTCTCCGGCTTGGAAAATTCATAGATCCGCCACTGCTTCCAGCGATATGTCCTCCGCAAGTATCAGCGACATGCGGCGGAAAAAAGCCACCAACTTTAAGGTTTTAGGCGTTGAAATATGTCAGTGTTTTAGAACTAACTCCGATAGCGCCAGCGATGAAAAAATATCCTAAACCTCTTCAGAGTTAGGATAATTCCTTTGTTGTAAAATGCCCTTATAAAAAGTCGCATTTAGGAACATAGGAATTTTTTAGTGATTTAATTTAATTGCAATGGAACACACTCTCCGGTGGCAATTTCCCTGCACACCCAACTTCCCCCTATCCTGCGCCCACCTACATTTGCCCTCTACAAATCTTAACTTTAAATTCTTTTTTCGTTTTCGGTAAGTTATTTATTATTTCCCTTGGTAAAACATTCTAATCCCTCACACCCTTACCTAAAAAAGAAATTATTCCCACATCCTTGTGCCTGAAATCGAGTGCCAGCTTGTGGTCATGGTTATCTTTTCCCTTCCATTAACTACTTTTCATACCTACTCCAATATCTTTCCATTCCTCATCGCCAGTATACGCCCTGTACACTCCCATGACCCCCCTCATCCTCCTCCTGTCTTGCAATGAATCCCATTCCAGCTCCTTTATCATATCTGTCACTGATTGCATTCTGCGATAATTTCCAGAAACAAATCTAGCAGCCCTTTTTTGCACCCTCTCTAATTCCTGTATTTGATACGCAAAATGTGGGTCCCATACTACACTACCATATTCGAGCAATGGTCTGACCAAAGTTTTGTAACCCAATTCCTTTACTTCTCTCGTGCATCCTCTCATCTCTCTCCAACAAGTGCAGGATTTTGAAACCTTCTCCTACCACCTGCCCAGTTAAGATTGTTATCAAATGTAATGCCAAGATATTTACGTTTCAAGTCTTCAGCAAGCAATTCTTTCTCCACCTTATATTCATAACTAACCTTTTGTTTTTTTATTTGTGTATCTATTAAGCTGACCCTTCTTTGCATGTTTCTTCCCATGTTTACCAGCCCAACTAGATATCCTGTCCAGATCATCCTGCAACTGTTTACAGTCCTCTGTCGTTTTGATCCTTTTATACAGCATTATGTCATCTGCAAACAATCTAATTTCAAATAGTAAACAATCAACACAATTAGTCATTAAAATAAAGAATAGCAATTGTCCCAATACGCTACCCTCTGGCACTCCCATTTTTACTTCCACTTCCTTTGATACCGCATTTCCTACCCTAACTTTCTTTTTTGTACCTTTTAAAAAAAATTCTACCCAGCAAATCAATTTCTCATCCACTCCAATAGTTTTTACCTTATTTACTACCATTTTATGGCTCACTCTGTCAAACGCCTTTAAGAATACGTTCCCGATTCCTGTTATAAGCTGCACGTACTAGAGCTGTAAAAGTAACGAGAAATGCTGTAAAAGTAACGAGAAATTCTGTACCCGTATGTATTCGTTACCAAACCAATCAATACCCGTTACTTTCGAACCGTTACTTTCGGTACAATCCAACAATAGCATGAAGCATTGTACCGAGTCGCGCCGCGTACGGGATAACTTCGTTACTATCGTATCGTTTTTACTCGTTACTTTGGGTACAATCGAAGATTAGCATCAAGCATTGCATCGCATACGGGATGGCTTCGTTCGTACTTGGTAAAGTTTAAGTAAATTGTTTATTTAATAAAATAAGTTTAGGTAATTTATACATTTGGATAAAACTTAGTCAAATAATTAGCACATCGATCTTACGGAATGTACGCTTGATTTACTGTAATGAATATTATATACTAAAGAATAATCTAATTTCAAAACAATACTGCAGGCAATATACTATTGACTCCCGCGTTAATTGTTTCATTTTATAACTATCAGTATTCAAAACTTTTAAATCAATAACAAAAGTAAAGGACAAACATACGATTAGATTAATTGTTGTTGCGTCGCGGTTACAACAAACATTCAACATCAAAACCAGAACTGCATTGATGATTGATCACAAGGATCCTGCGGTAATGTTACAATAACTAACACCAGGCAAAAGGAATAAAGTCATTGTAACTTGTTCTTTGTTTATGGAATTCTGTAACTGCCAAAAAGGGCTGCTAGATTTGTTTCTGGAAATTATCGCAGAACGCAATCAGTAACAGATATGATAAAAGAGTTGGAATGCGATTCATTGGAAGACAGGAGAAGGGTGAAGAGGGTGATGGGAGTATACAAGGCGTATATTGATGGTGAGGCATGGAAAGATATTGGTATATGTATTAAAAGTAATGCTTGGAGGCGAAAATATGACCATGACCACAATCTTGCACTCGATTTCAGGCACAAGGATTTAGGAAGATTCTCTTTTTAGGTAAGGGTTTCAGGTATTGGAATAAGTTACCAAGAGAAATTATGAATAATTTACCAAAAACGTTGAAATAATTTAAAGTTAAAATTTGTAGAGGGCAAATGTAGGTGGATGCAGGAAAGGGGGGAAGATGAGTGTGTAGGGAAATTGCCACCGGAGCGTACGCTCGATTGCAATTTTATTAAATATTGTTAGAACATAATAAGTGCAGAGATGTATATCAAAAAGTATTACACAACTCCTTTATATTCTAAATTGCAGTATAAAATAAAATAGAAGGTATCAAATATTAAAATAAACACATTTCATAAAGGTTTGAAATCAAAAGAGTTCAATAATGAACGATCAATGAAAAAACAGTAGTTATCTCAAATTATCCATACAAATTTTCTATTTACAAACTATACATTGTAAATTTTAATGTTAAACAAAAAGAAAAACTACAAAATTAGTCTTTACGTTGGCAAAATTAGTTACCTGCGGGAGCTGGGATGCATTCGTATCTATACGACAAAGCGAGTAACGAATTTGTGAGTAACGATTCGGTACTCCGAGTCAGGCGACGAACCCGTTACTCAGTAACGAATACATCGTTACTCTTACAGCTCTATCACGTACGTTACCAATGGGTGACCGGGAAGACGAGACGTATCGATGTAACATTAAGAAACTCCGCTCTTTTCAATCGGTAGATATGTATCGCAGTGTGTCGTTAGCAGTAATTGCTTAAGGCATACGATTATTTTGTTCCTTCGACGTAAAGTTCTGCACAGACATTATGCGTTATGGTGGACGCCACAAAGAAAAATGATTTATGACTCCAAAATAATTTTTCATCCAAATTTCCAGCCAACAATCGGAACTGACAAGTAGTTTTGGTTGAAATTATCCCTGGACTTATAACAGACGTGAAGGAATTACGTAAAATTAGAACTAAGACTTTTGAAAGGGCCTCGTATTTCGTCAACGCGAACCTCCGTCAAACAATTTTCATATAACTCATCAGCTATTGGAGACACTGTAAGGAAAGTATGGTTTTGTCCATACAGCTGAAAGTTTCCATTCTGAAAATCAACGAAGACAAGGCTGTGTAGGTTTAAAGACTAGTCGATTTAATAAGCTCAAACATTTTTACAATGAGCAATCTGGTGGCTCAGTGGTTAATGCGTCTCAGTGGAGATTGAAAGGTCCCCGCTTCGAATCCCTTTCTCGCTGAGAACCTTCCCATCTGGCACAGCTTGTTGTACAATGTGAAGTACGCCAGAACAATCCGTGGTTTGGATTCCGCGTGAAACTGTTGGTCCCCTTTACCAGATAGGATTACCGGTTTCGGATAAGGTAGCCACGAAAGAGGCGCATGCGCGGCAAATTGAAACTATGTCAAACGGCGACCGAACCTTTCAAGAATATCCCGGCCAATAATGTCAAACGTATTGTTATTATTTACAATTATATTTTTATATTTCAACCTCTAAAGTCGCAGTACTGTGACAACCGACAACGTCCATTACTGACGGTTTATGCTGGGGAAATTAATGTAATCTCAATAATTGACCACAAACGGTATAGGCAAAACATTATTAAACGTGCTACGCCGCTTCTGCAATGAGTATTTCTTATGTGGAAATTGAAGAATGTTCCAGCTTTCAATCGGATGGCTTCACAAAAGTTACCACAAACTATATTCAGGTTGGCGGAATGATTTGAGGCCACAGTACATAGAACTCCGTTAGAGCGCCCTGGTTCTGAGCCCTCGTTCTCTGACATCATCTACAGCAAAACGTTCCAATTTACAAATTTTATCACCTATCAAACCGAAGTTTCTGAGGAAGTCAAAAGTTCTTCATCTGGTTAGTAATGCTAAAATGTTTCTTCCAATTTAAAAACTGTTAGGTATTAAACATGTTTTTAGCTATTAAAAAAAACTGTTCGTTTCTTTATCACAAAACGCACTTTTTATTCATCTGATGGTTTAACATTCACGACTGCAAATCTGATGAAAATTAAGTAATCGCTTTAAATTGATTAAGTACTCTTCTAAAATTCGTTGTTAACAATGAAGTGAATCCAGCGCACTGAGAAGGTATGTCGAAACTGTACGCTTGCGGTGGATACAAACAAAAAATAAATTGATTGTCTGTAAGAACTAGAGTATCCACATATGGACCTACCCTTGTCTTTCGGATCATCTATAAGTGTAATGAAACTGAAACCCTAAAAATTTTAGCATGTTTAAAATATTTTTAAACAATGATTTTTCTGGAGTTATGAATTATTTACAGCTCCCTGGTCCCGGGGTAAAATATAGTGTGTTTCATTTTGATGTGAAGGCAGAAACCAGAGACATTTAACATAAAACTGGCCACAAACTTGAATGAATTTATTATTATTATTAATAATTTAATTACGATGGAGCTAACACTCCGGTATCAATTCCCCCAGTCATCCATTTACACCTTTTTTATATGCATATTTTATTTTTTAAATTTTATTTTATAAATGGGATGTAAAATTCCTCCCCTATTTACTATTATGATTTGCTAACTTTAATTTTAAATTCCTTAAGCGTTTCTGGAAAATTATTCATAACTACACTCGGTAATTTGTTCCACTCCCTGACACCTTTACCAACAAAAGAAAATTATCCCACTCCCTTATGCATGAAATCGAGCCTTTGCCCTTCCATGCACTATTCCTAATTCTTTGACCAAAATCCCTCCAAGCTCCATCACCAACATATTTCCTTTACTTTCCCCCCGCACACTCTTCACTCTCCTCTTTTCCTCCAGTGAGTCCCAAACCAGCTCCCTTATCATATCAGTTACTGACTGGGCCCTGCGATAATTTCTACAATCAAATCTAGCTGCTCTTCTTTGCACACCTTCCAACTCCTGTATTTGATAACCAAAATGTGGGTCCCAAACCACATCACCATATTCAACCAATTGTCTGAGCAAAGTTTTGTAACCCAACTCCCTAACTTCTCTGTTACATCCTCTCATCACCCTTAGAACACGATTATATTCACCATTTATAATAAGTAATGCATATCTGATGTATTTGTAGATGAAAGTGAACTTTTTAAAACCTTTAGTGTGAGCATTTCCAGTATTTTTACAATTTATTGTTGAACGATGCTGTCTTTTCCACATTTCCTGAAAAAAATTCATGGCTTCTATTTCTGCATGAACGGCTGTGGTTATTTGGATGAAACTTAGTACACAGATTCCTGATATGGTGGCTAAAAATATTGGAGGAATAAATCAAACCCAACCCTATCCCTTTTCTGCTTCACCGGGGTATACGTATAGAAAATGGAGCAATTGACATGAAATTTAATTCCCAAATGCATAAAACTGACCTCTGTTATGAACTCCAGTATTTAATGTGTGGGAAAATTAACCTAGATAATAGCGGGCCGAGACGTTTGTACACTTGCAAAGCATTTCTTTGATATTCGTGAATACGAATTTCTATTGTTAAGAGACTCTGTTGATAGATTGACAAAGCAGTTGATGTTCAAAAACTAGAATATTGGAGGAATAATTTTCTCAGGAATAAATGTCTGAAAAGCCCTCTTTGTTATCTCAGTTTAGTGCAGCATCGTGAAAGTGTTTGACACTTGCAGCGAGGTTAGCTAGTCGGAGACCAGACGCTCAGCACAGTCGGAGAGACGGTAGTGCGACATATTCGTATGGAGTGAGGGAATTCGACACTTTGACTCGTCCGTAATATGGGGACGTTAAAGTTACCACCTCTCAGCGTCTTTCGGAAGAAGAGGCTGAATAGGCCGGCGCCGGATTTCACCCTTTAGTTCTCTCATCTTCCAGTATTCATAACGTAATAAGCACCCAACACATCCACACAAACGGCAATACTTCCATCACGGAGAAAAGCAAGAGGAAGCCACCATAGTCAATTTTCAAAGACAATTGTCTTGCAGGAGTACCTTACATCCGACCCGACTCTTGGGACACCAAATATTGTGATCATAATCAAAGTTCTGAAAATATATTCTTTGTCACTATACGATATTCACAATGTTATAGCTTTGTGTTGTCTGGTTACATTTTTTTCTACCGCGCGTGGTGGGTGAACAGTTAATCTTCTGGCCCCGCATTCAGGAGGACGCAGGTTCGAATCCACGTCCGGGAGTTCAGGTTTGGGTTTTCCATAGTTTTTTCCCAGATAACTCCAAGCAAATGCCGGGATACTTCGTTCAAAAGGCCATGGCCGAATTCCTTCCCATTCCTTGTTCCCAGTCCTTTGCCGCCTCTAATGACCCCAACGTCGAAGTGGTTACATTTTTTCAAATGACAGTATTCCAGTTTTCTTTTGACAATACTAGCTAATTGTATGTCTATGCAGCACAAGCACAAATATATCCTAAGTTTCTGATTTCGGTCTGTACTGATATATATCTTATTTCTACACGAGTGATTCATTAACATTATCGGAATTGGCTTATCTGTCATAAATCAATCGTATTTAGCTTGCATTTCCATGTGGGCTATGCTTATAGTGCATTTTATCCACACCGGAATTTGTTCAGCAATATGTAATTTGCAAGTCATTGTAACCATGTACAAGAGAAGATGGAGAAAAAGGTGAGAACATTCAATTTCAATAATTAAGGACTAAAGATTTTTCTAATAAAATTTCTTAGTTTCTTTTCTACTAATTTGTAATTTGCAAGTCGTTGTAACCGTGTACAAGAGAAGATGGAGAAAAAGGTGAGAACATTCAATTACAGTAGAAAAGAAACAAAGAAATTTTATTAGAAAATCTTTAGTCCTTAATTATTAAAATTGTGATGAAATGATTAAATTCTTCCTTGCATGATAATCTTTTAAAAAGGTTGATTCTTCTGCCCCCGTTTGGGGAAATATGCTATATAAATTTTCTGGTTTAGATTTATCTTCAAACTGTCGAAAAATAAGCACTAAATACTAAATTACTATTATCGTTAACGCCAGCACTTTCACAATGTTCCGATTTTACACATGCCAAGTAATCCATCTTTCTCGAAACTCCCAATGAAGATCATGGCGGGAAAATACATTGCATCTTTTATGTCACTGTCAGAATATACTTGGTTTTTTAATATATAAATGATATTTTCCATTTTGATTACTTGCTCTTTCCATGTCACACAATACAGTCAAACACGGTGAAATTCGTCAGGTATATGGGTATACACCATTCTTACCTCTAACCTTGTTTTACGTTATAAAAGTTACGTGGTCGCAATGGAATTATATTAAATCAACAAAGATAACGTTTACAGCAAATACAGAGGTTTGACAAAATAATATGAAAACCATGCGATATGCTACAGGTTGTTGCAATTTGGCGCCACTACTTCCGTGTGAATACTGCGACGCGGTAATACGACGTAGTTGAGGTGGCAGGTCTTGTAGGTTATATGTCAGTGTATTATACGCTTTGATCTGCGACGGTTATAACAAGCGATCGGTGAAATGCGTGATCTCTCAGAGGGCAAATCGTTGGAGTTCGGTTAGTGGGAGCGTCTGTGACGAAAAAAGTTGAACTGTATAACGTCTCACGAGCAAAATTTCAAAGGTAATGGCAGCATACACAAAACATTGTAAAACATCGTCTTCGAAGAGGAATAGTGGACTAAAACCAATGTTAACCGACAGAGACCGACGAACATTAAAAAGCATTGTGGCCAGACAACACAAAACTACCGCAGCAAAAGTGACAGCAGAACTCAACACACACCTGAGTAATGCTGTTTCGACAAAAAAAAAAGTATGGCAGGAGCTCCACAAAGCTAACGTTCATAGAAGGGCTGCAATCGCAAATCCCCTTATAACGGCTACCAACGCTAAGCTGTGAAACAAGTGTTGCCACATCATAAATACTGGACACTTGATGATTGGAAGAATGTGGTATTGGCCGATGAATCATCGTTCGCATTTTTTCCTACTAACGGCCGGGTTTATAAGTATATGGAGAAGCCTAAAAGAAGCCTACGATCCGAACTACCTGCGTCCTACAGTCGAGCACAGGGGAGGTTCCGTTATGATTTGGGCGACTATATCGTGATATTCAGCTGGTCCTCTCATTCACGTCACTGGCTGGATGACTGCGAATGAATATCTCGACATCCTCAATAATGAAATTCTTGCTATGACCAGCATACTGCTGCCAAACACTGCCATCTTCCAAGATGATAATGCGCCCATACACACAGCCAAAAAGGTTCTGTTTTGGTTCGAGGAGCATCAGAATATAATTAGCACAATTGCCAGACCTCAACATAATTGAACCGTTGTAGGGAGTTTTAGAGCAGATAATAAGGAGCAGATTTCCACCTCCAACATCAATGAAAATACTGACGGATGCTTTGGTACAAGAATGGTACAGCATTCAGACACTCTACGAATCTATTCCGCGACGAATTTCAGCTGTACTATGAGCAAAAGATGGCCCAACTCCATATTACTAAATCAGTAGTATGTAAATGTCAGGTGTTCATATTATTTTTTCCAACCCCTGTATTTATGATTGTCCCGAGGTACCATAGTTTTAGCATAGAATATTTACTTACTACATCTTAATGTATAGTACCGAGCGTGGTAGGTGAGCGGTATCGCCCTCGCCTCGCATTCGGGAAGACGCGGGTTAGAATCTCCTTCCGGTCATCCAAAGTTCGGTTTTCCATGATTTCCCCAAATCACTCTAGGTGAATGCCGGGATGATTCCTTCAAAAAGGCGAAGGCTGAATTCCTTGCTCCCAGTCCTTTCCCACATCTAATGACCACGACGTCGGTGAGGCGTGAAGCCAGAAGGAATAATAGAAATATTTAATTCGTATTGACGGTGTCATTTCAACGACCACAGAAAAAAGTTAGTTAAGAAACTGTTAGATGACATTTTAAGACTTGTTCAAACATTATTTGAAGTTCTATTTAACGCTGATCATCTTACCCCGTCTCGACCCATCTTTCCATAGAGAAATAAATATTCCAGATTACTATCCGATACTTTGTTCTCTTTCTTCTGGCATATTTTAATATTTAGTTATTTTGCTAAATATTCTCTTCTAAAATAAAACACAAAAAATGACATAGAAGTAGCTCTTTAGTTATTCATCAGAGATAAGTCTTGGGCTTGCTCCCAACTAAAGTTAACAGGGTTATTTTTCCTTTTGAAGTTGGTATGAGTGCCTATTTCCGGTCTCGGCTCCTTGACCGAAGTAACCGTTCGTGGCGAGTGGCCGACAGAAATAGGGCGTTGCCTCATTGCGACATAATGAGAAGTAAAAGCACGTGGTTGTGTAGGTCGGAGCACGTGACATATTGAAGCTCAATTAACCGCTTCCTTCGATTAGCATTCAAGGAAACACCAATATTGCTGTTGGGAAGTAACTAGTTAATTGTTAGACTTCATGAAAACAGAAGCTCTAGCATTAACGTGCTTATTTTTCAGTTCCATTAATTGCTCATCGACACTACGACAAGACGCCATTTTACTGAGGAAATTATTCTCTTAGGCAGATCATATATTATAGTATAATGTGCGTAAATGAGGTAAGAAAAACACGATTGATACTCACTATCTCCAACTACAGAACTCCACGTGAAATTAGTATATTTAACATCTCTGCTAAATAATACTATTTGCATAAAGTTGTCCTTCAGCGACAATCACTGTTAACTGAATTAATCCATCCAATGACTATGTAAATATTTTCAAAGACTAAAATAGCATAATGCCTTAAAAATCAGCGTAATATTTAAGAGGTTGGTGTTCTGAACAAATCTTCATTCGAAGAAGTTCCCGTGTATGAAATGATTTAACACTGTTAAAGAGACAAGCGCACCACCAGTTTTCCACCTTAGTAACTTAATCGCATGATGAATTTAATATAGTGAGAAATACTGCAATTGACGAAATAAACATGTTTCAACAAAGGTAACATAAGGTAACCTAAAATTATAAACTTCAGTATTGAGAACCCGATAAAATCGTTTAGAATGTTGTTATAAATTCAATGTTGCTTTCAAGTCAAAATCCGAACGAAATTTTTTAATGATAGGATTATAACCTTTTCTTTTACTGTAGACTTTTATTATTAGATTGATGGGAAAAAGCGATGAAAGAACGAAGAATAGAGCAACAGTTGCTTTTTATTGCCACGCAAACAACAACTTGGGGGAAAACAAGTAACAAATAACCCATGGTGACTCCTAATTAATTTTATTTTTATGGAATTAAGTAGAAATTTAAAAAAAATTACTAGTTTGTTACTCCTGGGAGTATACATCGCAAGATACTTGTGAAACATGCATACGGAAATTTCACAATGCCCTGGTAGCATGCATCTTTCAGCAGCTTCCGTGGTCCCTTGACTTGGTTAAAGTGACCACTGATGTGTGGCTCAATAGATAACAGAAACTTTCAGAAATCGAGTCAGAAATTTTTTGACAAAAGAGTCTTAACCAGCAGTATTGTATCCATCAGCTAATTATAAGAATAGCCGTTTTGCGATAGGTATATACTGTTTGGCCGCTGATTTTCGACGTTTGTTAGTTGGATCACAGTGCTGTGGACGTATTGTACTGCCGCAATGTATTGACTGCATCTAAATTCAGACGCATGCTGTTACAACATTTCAGTCCTTATTTAAATTTGAAATTTACATATTTTTCATTTTTTTTTTTATTTTTATGAAGAAAGGCGGCACGGAGAATTTTCATTACTCAGCTTCCACGGAACTGTCTATCGAGTTACCTTTTAATACGTGCAGAACATTCACCAGTGGTATTTGGCTCGGTCATGTTGCCGGCCGTGGAGTTCGTAATGGGCGGTCGCCGCCCGAGAGCAATTTCTGCTTTTTATATTTTCAAGCAGTTTAGGAGAAGGTTTTGTCTCTGGACATTTCCTTCAGACTTTCAGGTTGAGTGTCTTTTGTTAATGGTATGTCTTTAATTTTGCTCTTTCGTTGTTTTAATTTCTTGTTAGGATGGACAATGGCCTTGCGTGTTTGTCATATGCAGTGTTATACTGTCCGAGATTTGCAATTAGTGGATTAGTAGACGTTCTTGCAGCTCTGTAGAAGGATTTGGTTATCGCCAATATTCTTCCTTGGAGCAGCGGGACACCTGCGGCTTCATGCAGGTCTGCTGTCGGGAACCGGTTCGGGACATGTAGTGCCCGCCGAAGCGCTCTGTTTTGCATTGTTTGTAGTCTTCGCAACCCAGTTTTTGATGCGTAGCCCCACACCGGGCACGCATATTCAATTATCGGGCGAACTAGACTACAATATATACTGACTCCGGTACCAGCTGATAATCAGCCGCCTCTATTAATACCGCCCCCAATAGTTCGACAGTGCGAGACACAGCGGCGCCACCACACTCTGGTTAGTTGCATCGCTACTAGATGGAGCCCCACTCTAATTTGCGTATCACCTTAAAAACAGATCTTTATTATTTTTCTCTCAGAATGATGCTTACTTCTGTACAAGTTTCTTATTTTTAGCCATCGGAAGGCTTGTGACTTACACAGACCTGTGTTTTATTGTTGCAGTCGAACATTATGTCAAAATTTATTTACAAGTTTTTACTTATTGCTAATTACAAATGTATGCTAAACACAGCATGTTTTTGTTTCACCTAAGTTGTTATAATTGCGAGTACAGTAGTACCAACCTACTTTGGTTATATTTGTGTTATTATATCTGTGTGTACCTTTTGTTCAACTATCTCTCTGTTTCCGTCTGTAGCTGTGTTTGACTTTATGTTTTTTATCAGAGCGCCTGTATTGGTTTTCCTGTTGTGGTTTTTTATATTGTGTTGTCTTTTTTTACCTGCTAAATTTTTAAAATGCCATGACTTGAAATAATAAACAAACGCACAGAATAAGCAACTTAGCAAATAACACAAATTCAATTCAGGACAAATAGCATAGTATTTTCAAGTATCTGAAAGCTAACACCGAAAGTAACCTGTACCAGCAGTCAGGATTATATCAACTGACATGCAAACAGTGTTAAACAGTATACATTGGTCAGACAAACTGGAACTTCTTCATAAGATGTAAGGAACATATCAGAGTAATAACAGGCACAAATGCTCTACATTTGCCGAGCATTTATTAGACCATAACCATCTCCCAACCACCATGTAGATAGATATGAAAATAATAAAACTAAATAACCAAAGAAACATCTTCTAACAGTATACCATATACACGAAGCCATAGGAAAGGGAAAGACAGTACTAAACGAATTCACCAATTCAACAAACAAAACACAATTCAACATGCTAAAAACAACCACTGCACAGGAAAACTAATACAGACGTTCTCTTAGTCACAAACACGCAGTCAGTCACAACTGCTAACAGAAAGAGTGAGATAAACACAGATCCAATAACACAAACAAAACGAAACTAGTTTGGCACTACTGTAATCAAAATCATAACTAGACAGGTGAAACAAAAAAAAAGATGCTGTGTTCAGCAAACATCAGTCAATAGAAACAAATACAGGCTTGTAAATAAACACTTAGTAGAATATTCTACCGTAATATTAAAACAAATCACTGTAAAAGTACAACATGTGTAAACGGCAACACGTAAAGGCTAGTAAAAAACATTTGACAGAATGTTCTACTGCACAATAAAACACAGGTCCCTAAAATTAAATACAGCGTTCTTCCAGACAACCACGTTAAGAGTATCAATATCTTATGATTCGCACTGTATATAATAATTGTAACAATGAAATGCATCTAGGGAATAAAAAAATAATCCAGCACAACAGTTGTTTGTAGATGGCTTTTATTTATAAAATTTATTGTTCAGCAACTGCGGAAAAATTATCTACATTAATTATGATTTCTTAATTCATGTCACTTATATTTTTCAATTTATTCTTTTACCACTTTTTTATCCCTCTGGCTGTGGCCTTTAGCTAGGTATCACATCTTCGTTACAGTTTTATCATAGTGTAGACAGAGGGGATGAACGCGGATGTTTTACAGTTTTATAGAAATCAGGAAAGAAACCAGCTTCACAAGACAGGAGTTTGTACAGATATGTTTTTCGTGCATTAGAGAAACATCATCATCATCATCTTCTACTTCTTCTTCTGTCTCCAGTTAGAGAAACAGTGAGAAAATATTTACAGAAACAAGTGAGTTTTATTGTTTGACATGGTTTTCAAGTAAAGTGCTGGAATCATTGATTCGTATGGAGAATTGTACTTTATCGAAATAAATTCACCAGCTCGTAACTTTGTAGCACTAAAACTTTGCCAGCAGCAACATAGTAACATCTGGTTATTTTTGAGGTGGTTCGACTATTTGTTTCTCAAGATGATTGCTCAGCAAACTGAAACATGTTGAGAAAAGTACCCGCTGAATTATCAAACTCATTCTGCAGTTAAAATTTAATTACGAAGAGGGTTAATATTAAGTATCTTTACAGTTAACATCTTAGAACTTCCACACATATCTTACTTTCGAAATTTACTTTTAAGGAAACGTGATTCCATTCTCTTTTACAGCTATCAAAGTTTTGCAAATTATATACAAGTAAAATGTAGCCTTCCCAAAATTATCATCTGCAATAAATGAGTAATTATCAGCGAACTTTCTGTCACCCTCCACGAGAAAATAACAACGTCCTTTCTAAGTATACTTTGCTCACAATTCCGAAATAGCTTGCTTAGTCTTTAATGTGATTAGCCAGCAGTTCATGCTTTAACCGTCTCCGTGTAGAACTGATAAGTGACACTGAAATATCCACGTCATACCTTCAGGAGGTATGAAACAATTGATTCTTTAATTTCCATCCGGTTAACATTTTGCCAGGTTTTATGAACTTGTGAGAGAGAAAAACTTATAAACCTCGCCGCTCAGATAAACTAAGAACGCCACTCGTCAAACAGCACACATTCCAACTAGATGCTTGAAGCAGAAGAACAATACAAAAATTAACTTAAACATTTGATAAGAATCAAAAGGGTTTGTTAGCAATTAGAAAAAATAAGCCGCAGTTATATGTAACTAAGTGTATTTTAATTAAATTGTCTTGTAAGGAGTAGTCATTTTCGTTCGTACATGGTCACAGTATTAATCAAATCATTTCCTTCCATTTCATAAAACGACATATCTTAAGAAATTATATTTTGATTTTAAATATAATAGTATCAAGGAACAGATAGTATGATATTTATAGAAACCACAGCAAGAATTTTTTAGATACTGTTACGGAAACTAGATAAATACTTATATATTTTTCACGAATACTAATCAAGTTAAAATGTTGTTTTAAACACAATATTTCGATGACTGTACTCCCCATCGTCATCTTCAGGTATAGAGTGAACAGGCTGTAAAACCTGAAGTATTAAGCTTGCCAAGAGCGAATTGTTGATAGACTGTCGTGTCCAAGGCATTTTAACTCGGTTAGTTTCTCGTGAAGAATATAGCAATGTACATCGCCGAGAAAAACTTCGTTCATTTATAAGAAAATTACTGTGACCTGTAGCTACTGAATCAATTGAAAGTAATGGACATAATAATGTATTTAAAAAAGATAAGCTATAAAAGGTGTAAAATATGAATATTTTTCTACGGGCCACCGACGCTTACTAAGCAGTTTACAACCACATTCTATCTGGGCAGACTATTAGAGACAGCTGTTTCTTTCGCTCAGGTAATCAAAACTCGCAATATTTGATTATGGCTATTCTCGATTACAAAATCAGTGTTGAATACATTTTTCATAAGTAACTTAGCTGTGATGGTGCTAAATGGAAACTAAAAAACATGGAATTTCACGAAACTTCGGTTGTCATCAACCTCTACAAATAAATATAAGATTCTCATAACATTATAAATATTTATTTATCGTTAAATGTAGATAAATGTGTAATCCTAGTGTAACACCTTAGAACACTGTCCTTTGTATATTACTTCAGTGAATGGTGATGTGTGTGCTGGATGTGGAAGATATTTGAAAACAGAGGCAATAGTTTTAGAAAGCCATTAAAATAAATAAATAAATTTTAAAATTTTAAACATGTTTCCAATTGCCATTGCGTTGTAACAATTTTTTATATAGCAAAAATTAACCTTGTATTGAATATTTAAAACATGATAGATATTCTAATTCCTTCCTTATTAATAAGAAGTATACATAGTATTCATCAACCAATAATATGACGGCTATATCTCGTATTCGTTCTCAGGGCACACTTTCCTCGCAACACTTGGAAAGTTAACTTTGCTTCCTGTCGTATACTTCTAGACCATATAAATACATATTATTTCTGAGACTAACGTAAAGCTACTGCAAAAACTAATGGAAGTTATCTGATTCTCTAATTTGTTTCTTAGATGCAATTTCAGAAGAAGAAACAACGGAACATTCGGTAGTTTACTTTAGGCAACATCTACTCCTAGAATTCAACTGTCAAAACACTGGCTATGACCTACTTTCGATTCATGCAGCTTATATTACTAGATCAGAGAGACTAAAGGAAAAACATTTCTAACGGAATGTCTACACACACCATGAACGCATGCTTTGTTGTGAGTGTCATATCTGCTTGAAGCCTGTCAGGTAGGCAGCCCAGCGTCACTTGCGATTCCAGCGCCACAAAGCGAGTCAGATAGCGGAGCGCTTTATAAGCACGAATCAGCAGCCTGCCTCACTGTCCGTCCGTCCAGTTTCAACATAAATAATAGCCAGTCTCTCATACCTACTAGCTAAAGATTTATTCACACAGTACTACGGTTTCCAAACAACGAAACGGTACTTTTAGGTTTGGGGCGCAGGAATGGTCTGTCAATGGAACTGGCATTTAGTGTTTGCAAAGAACCAGTATCAGATATTAAAAAAAGTCAGATTATTTTTAATCCTTCAAATGGTAACACAGTTCTAAATTGTAACATAATCATATCATTGCTATACTCCTGCCATGGAGATATGTGTTTTACGCGGAATGTTTTATATTAAAAAAATTCCATACTACTTCTTATGTATCTTATTTTTTGAAACATAAGGCTAAATGATGTACTTTTTATTTCATTAATATTGTCACTTGGTAAACTGCACAAGAGATGTTTGATTTTCTAAAATTTTGTATCGTCATTTTATTTCGACTATTTCTTTAACAATCTGCTGGAACGTGGCCACTTTTTATGCTTTTCAACTGCAGAGTTAGTCTAACGTAAATAACAGTAATCCAGTTTCATAATAATTAGAGAAATAGCAGATATCACCTCCTTCACACACCAAAGAATGAGGTTTTTACTTTCTCTGTAGAAACTTTCTGTTAGAAATTTTCGTTGCTATTTGATTTTAATAGAATATGCTTTTCATAATTATGAGTTCACGTGAAATTGTGTTTGGATCAGTCTAGATCAGCGGTTCCCAACCTATGGGTCGCGACCCACTGATGGGTCGCGGCGTGTGTTTTAGTGGGTCGCGGAACATTCGAGGTTTTTATCACGAAAATATATCTTTTTTTTCATATAACGCGATATAATCGTGCAATAATCATGAAATCATTAATTTCCTTTTGGATGAATGTGCGAGCAGAGTATCCAGAAATGTCTAAATTAGCTGTGAAGGTCTTGATGCCGTTCAGCACGACACACTTGTGTGAACGAGCCTTTTCAACTTTATTGTTTTTGAAAAACAAATACAGAAATAAACGATGTGTAGAAAGTTACTTAAGGTTAAAATTAACAATTGTTAACCCTGATATCGATGCCTTCATCAGTAAACACCAGTGCCAGAAATCTCACTGATTGTAGAGCTGTGTTTTTATAATAATTAAAAGTATTATTCATTATTTTTGCAATAAAGCAAGAGGCGGCTGTACAAAGCATCACCTCATCGAGTTGACGGCTAAAACTCCAGGATTATTTAAAACTTGATTTGAAAAATGAAATTCCACTGATGTACCAAGTCATATCTCTGTAGAAAACACCTACAAATCCCATTTTAGTGGCTGACTGGTAAGTTTACTATTGTGTTTTCCTGCTCCCAGTCTTCCATATTTTCATACATTTGGGTGCAGTAAAACACAATGACAAACCTACCAATTAACCACTAAAATCGGGTCTGTAGGTGGTTTTAACCAAAAAGCGACTTGACAGACCAGTTGCATTTTAATACGCTGATCGAGTTACTTCTAATCGTGGAATTTCAGCAGTCAACTTGATGAGGTGGTGGTCCGTGCAGCAGCCTTCCGGTCTATAATATGTTTGTTGTTTTGTGTATTATCAATTCTTGTTTTTGTTGATAGTATATCCTTTGTATGAATATTTGCCTTTTCGTAGAATAGGATAGTCGATAGCGTATCGAGGTCATACAACAGTTCCCATTCTGATATTAGATACTCTCATATTAGGTGGGTCGCGAAAAAATTTTTTTACTTAAAAGTGGGTCGTGTACCATTAAAGGTTGGGAACCGCTGGTCTAGATAATGGAATATTAACGATCCAATCTACATGGAATACCATGGATTAGCGTAGATAGAGAAGCTATTTGAATTCTGTTTTCTGTAGGGTAATACATCTGTCACAATCATTGGTTCAAAATTGGAAGTACTTTGTTAAGAGAAACATTTGAAATCAAAAGGTACAGTTTTTGAGTTCGTGAATGACAGGTGTACAAGCATACATAGCGTTTTGGACGAGACAAGTTTTACAAGTATTTTCTAAATACTAAAGTTTAAGAAATCTAACAAAATTCATGTGTCAGATGTGTGATTATATTCCTACGTTGGAACCATAATTAGTGTGATTTTTATAATTTTTGTTTAGTTTGCTTTACAATATATTTTAAGACTTCCTTTGGGTTTCTTTAGTGGAAAAATTGCGATAATATTATGCTGAGGTTGATAACATCGTATGTATTTTAAAAACTTTCATGACTTAAACGCGACAAACATCTGAGGGTACAGTGTCTACGACCTGTCCTGATTGCAAGACAGAAAGTGCAATACAGTTTAAAAATGGTGATTTAGTAACATCTTGATTTCTTGTGTTTAGTTAAACAACACACATAAATCTTGGAACACCGTTAGCGATCCAAGCGAGCTAACGATTTCTTGTGGTAGCTATTGTGTGGAAACCCTAGTAAAGTTTCTAGACGATTTGCTGTGAGATAGCTGTTACCTTTGAAACAATCGAGGGATTCATTGATGTAACGTGGAGCAGAGCATTGCTAGATCATACAACGCTCCTTCAGTCTGCGATATGATTCAAAGCCATTTTTGTTAAAACTTATTGTCAGAATTAAACACGGTTTAATGAAAAACTATCGATCATAGGCAAGAAAAGACGCCTATATAGCAGTCTGAGATGATTTCAGGATATACATTTTTTTTATTTCCGTAATATAACCGTTCTATGAAACACAGTTCCCATTTTTACAATAAATAAATATTTCCTTTATTTCAATAAAGAAAAATTGGAGGGAAACAAACACTGAGAAGAAAAAAATGATAATTTCTATTTCAAACATATCAAATTATTAACCAGTTTTTCATTATGCCAATAGTTGTTTTGTCTATATATTTACTAATTGTAACTATTTTCCGGGTAAAATACAATCAAATCACTCGAAATTGTCTTTATCTGCCGCTGGGTGTCGTATATCAGAGTTCATCCTGTTTTAAGGTTCTGTACCCAAAATTAAACTGACCCATACTGTGGTTGCAATCCTGTCTGCACAGGTCTCTAACTCGCTAGCGGAATTAGTTGCAGACTTCAGATTCGTATGTATTTTGTAGACAAAAAAACGTATATTGTATTTAAAATTTCGTATAAGGTACATCCTCGGTGCGTTCCGTTGAAGAGAGCAAATTTCTTTTTCCTACCCCAGCTTTTTGGATATCGTTGTTTAGAGCTCAACAAGTGCAGGACGAAGATCCTTTTTGTTAATTTTTTTCCTTGGTTATCAGGCTATCAGTTATATAGCGTTTTAGTTAGAACGTCTGTCTCAAAAATACAATTATGTATGAATTTTAAGTTAGTTCCCAATATTGTTCGTATCTTGTATTTAAACAGTAAATACTTACGTTTAATATTTTTTTTAAAAAAGTAAAAATTGTTATTTTGCGCTTCTTGTCACTGAAAGTCCTCATAATTTGGAGTGCATTGCATCTTAGTTGATAATATAGGTATTACGTACAACAAATTTTATTCGAATTGAACGATTGCACTACCAGCGCGACGGACTACGTAGTGTACCTTTCATGAACTGTGGAGTGGTGTTCGCATGTACCTAGAAAATACGTCAAGTATTATTGATTTTTTTTTACCAAATGACTGCCGCCTAGACTACTACATCAATAACAATGAGGGTGTTAAGAGTGCGGAATCCTGATTGAGCGTCGCATTGGGATCTGTCAATTAAAAACCGAAGAGCAGATATCACTATGTTAGTTTAAGATGTTGTGACACTTATGATGCTGTTACTTTATCACAACAAAGAAGTAAGGCTTCAGGCATATCTCAACTGATGATAGTACAATCATTAATTTTATTGAGCCGATTTGAAGTCTTCTCAACACTGTCTTGACGTCAATACTGGATCGTAAAGGCAAAAATAGGACATAGACTGCCGAAAATAATGAAAGTCAATCTAAATCAGGAATTCACAAAAAAAAGTGCCCAAAAGCTTTGATTTCACTTTATATCAGCTATAAGAAGGCTGAGATGTTTAACAGGTACGTTATCCGAACAGTAACTATGTTTGAAATTGATATGTCGTTTTCATCTAGTGCGAGTCAAAGGTCAGAAATAAATTAATCTCTACAGAATGAAGGAAAGGAATGGAAATGAAGGAATTGATGAAGATTCGAATGTCGCAGGGTGCGTCTGTGGTGATTATTTTGCTACCTATTGATAAGAACATACTCTTAGTGACGGAACAGGCTTCTTCCTATATCATCATCATTTTCACCCAAGACATTCTTACATTAAGCACGTTCTCATCACTTTATGAAAGGATATAATAGAGATCCTATGAACTACCTTCAAATATCTCTAACATCTGTTTGCAGTAGATTTCTTGAGCGTCTTTATATTTGAACGTTAAGAAGTTTTTAGACAAAAACGAATTGCTTACATATAATGAACACGAATTTTGGAAGAACTGATCGTGTCAACTGGACCTATTTTCGCATGACGTAATGAAAGTCATTAATGCACGATCGCTAGCGGATACATCTGTTTTAGATTTTAAGAATGCATTGAACTCTGTATCACACGATCGCCTTTTAAAAAGGATACGAGCGTAGAGTGTATCGAAACAGATTTGTGAAGGGAGAAGAAATTTTCTAACTGGTCCGTCGCAGCATGCGTCGTTGAATCCTCTATTAATCTAGATGTTACATTAGGCGTTCTTTTAGGAAGTGTAATAAGATTACTTATTCTCGTAATTTTTATAAACAATATTTGAGACGACAATAGTAATCTGAGATTATTGGCTGATGATGCAGCTTTTTAAAGGTATTTAAAAAATTCTAATGATTGGTTAGTAATTGCTTGCTATTTAGGATGGATGAACTAACACTTGCACTAAATTGCGGAAAGTCCAAAGTGATGAGTATTAACCAACAAAAAAAAAATCTGTTTGTACAGGAGTATAAACTAGCTCTTCAGTTATTGATATGGTTGATTCTCTGAAGTATTTGAGGGTAACAGTAAGGGAGACTGGGTATGGTTGTGCCAGTTTACGGTTGTGACAGTCATCATATTAGATCAAAAATACCGGGGGGGGGATGGGGTATAAACGAGTGGAGTGCCTATTTGAACGTGTTTCACAGTATCGCGTCAGCAATCGCGCGACATTAACAATCGCAGGGACCTTAAAAGTCAAAAGTAAGTATTTTTATTCGATTTATTTTAATAATTGTTGTTATATGTGTACAGATAGAGTAACGAGTGTTTTTCCTCGTTATAAGTTAAACATCAGTAGTTAAGTAGCAGTGATTACTTTGCAACTAGATTATTTTGTATTGTCATGGCGATTGTTGTTTTGCGAAGGAGTGCTTTGGGTACAGTTGTGACATATTTTCTGGGTACGGTTGTGAGATAAGTAAATTTTGTTTTGATGCCCAGAAAACGCTCGAGGAAGACCGAAAGAGAGAAGTGTGATATCAAAATATGAAGACACTTCTAAAGAAGTGAAACGCGGGACTTCTTTACGGAGAGCTGCGATTATGTACGAAGTGAATAGCATTACTTTGTTACAATACATTCGTAAACGCGATGGAGCCGGCGCGGGCCGCAATGAAGACAGCGTCAGCATGTGGTATGTCGCTCCGCTCCTAATACAGTAGCAAGAACAGCTGCTGTCAAAATATGTAACACGTTGCGCGTAAATATATTTTGGCCTTTCTCAGAAGCAGATACGAAAATTAGCTTTTGAGCTTTATGCGTAACAGTATCTGATGCGACCTGCTGTTGTTGTGGCTTCAGGGCGCGTCGACAGCGAGGTCATTAGCACCCCAGCCACCTGCTACTTGGCTTGAGAATGAGATGGCTGATGAGGAATGGTTTTGTTTATTCATGGATAGAAATCCGTCACTGTCAGAACGTGTAACTCAAGCTACTAGCCTTTCAAGAGCAACAAGTTTTAACAAAACAAATATAGAAGTCTTTTATGACAATTCGCAAATTGTAATGGACAAACACATCTATGAGCCACAGGATATGTACAACGTTGACGAAACAGGCTTCACTAGCGTCCAGAAACCCGATAAAGCAAGACGTGGTACACGGCAGGCGGGAGCTCTTACTTCAGCTGTACGAGGCACATTAGTTACGGTTGCTTTTGCAGTAAATGCCTTGGGCAATAGTATTCCTCCTTTGTTTATATATCCACGGATTCGTCATCACGATCATTTTGTTAAGGACGGGCCGTTACGATCAACTGTGACTGCAAATCCTTCAGGCAAGGTGCATTGTTCCTAGTATATCTCGAACAATTTAAGAAATTCTCTAATGCTTCTCCAACGCATAGTCTTGCTAGTGCTGGATAACCATTTCTCGCAAATCCACTTTGATACATTTGATTTTTGTAAAGAAAATTAAATCATTTTACTTTCATTTACTCCACACTGCTCGTATAAACTGAATCCTTGGATCGATCTATCTTCGGACCCTTAAAAAATTTATACTGCTTGTGATGGATGAATGTGGAGTCACCCTGGAAAAATAATGACAATCTACGATATACCAGGTATTATCAGAATGTCAATATCAAGACTATTATAACAACTATAGATGCTACAATGTATGTAGATGTTTATATACAATGCCTTATTAGTTATAAGTGATTAAAGTGTTCCCGGATTAATTTCTATTGTTACGTAAATATTAAATTTTTCAACCAGGAAATTATGTTACATTATGTTTGATATTACTAGCAATAAAAGTGAATTTAGACCATTTTGGTGTATTTTTGAACCTGTCACTACCGACCCCAGGCACTGTCACAACCGCCCCTGGGGTGTAGTCGGTTGTGACATTTTTTACTTTTTCTTCTAATTTGCTGCTATTAGTTAACCATTGCACTTAGAGACAAAACTTTAGTATTAAGACATAGGCAAATGTACATTTTAATATAAAAAATACCGTCCTTCCAGTTAACTGGCATACTAATAAAATCATGAGCAATCAAATGAAAATTGTCACAACCGTACCCAGTCTCCCCCACAAAGCAACAAGAAATGGGACTAAGCACATAACTTCGGTCGTAGGTAAAGCTAACTCTACGTTGTGATTCAAAGGTCGAATCTTAAAAATTGTACGTGTGGTTTTCCATGGTTTCCCACAATCACTCCAGAGGAATGCCGGCATGCCTCCTTCAAAAAGGCCATGGCAGGATTCCTTCCCGTTCCTTGCTCCCAGTCCTTTCTCGCCTCTAACGTCCTCGACGTCGACGAGGCGTTAAACCATAAGCAGAAAACAAAGTAATGTACTTACAAAGGAGATAGCGTACGGAACTGTCGTGGACTTGTGTTGTGCCGTTTGAGATCCGTATCGCAATGAACTGGTTGACAGTTTCGAGAAAGAACAGAAAAGAGTCACTCGATTTGTGACTGTTTCTAAAGGTCTTACGAAAGCGTCATTTAATTGATACATAGATTTTGCTGGGATTGTCTGGAAGACAAATGATGTAGATTTCGTTCGAATTTATTGGCAAATGTGTGAAAATCCACTTCCATTTATGAGTGAGATGAAAGACTTCTTCTAGCAAGCTATTTGGATCGCAATACCGTAGAGATTTGATCAGAAAATTAAGTTTCCATGCTGATGCTTATAAGAATTCTTTCCTCCCTCATGCCATTCTGGATTAGAATGCACAACAACTAGGTTGAGTACCAATCACCCTCTGTTACCCGCCATTTTTTTAATAGTAGAGTGTAGATGTGGATAGTTACAAGTACAAGAGAAAAAGAAGTTAGAGGCGTGTTGACAGCGATAAGCACTACGAGCTGTTTTAATCGTTTTTATTCATTATCTTCAGACACGACACGCCAAATACTTTGTAACAAACCCCTTTATAATCACAGTCATGTATAATCCCATAAGTCAACGGCAGACATATGTGAGATATTAACTGATCCTACTTGTTAGCAGTCAATTATTCCTATGTGAGAATCCAACCAATATTTAGCTCAGTAATTAAAGAGCTTGATTTCAAAAGTTCGGGATCCCGTGCCGGTTTCAAATCCCGGAAGGGCCAATAATTCTTAAGAGCTGTGTTTGATCATATGAGTTACGCCAGGTCATTCTGTGGTTCGGAATCCACATTAAACCGTAGGTCCTAGGGTAATGGAACTGTCCGACCTACCTCTGGCACAATGGTTTAGTATGCCTCCTTCGTGAGGGGTCATTACTAAGTTAGTTAGTTTCAACAAATACAAGAGCAACTGACGAGCTGACAGTTAGGGTGCAGTTATCCTGGCAACGTCTAAGCTCGTGAATATTACGGTGTCTTTCAATAAAGATATCTAGTAAGTGGAAGCACTTGTTTTATTCGTACAACGTTTAGAACATTCTGCTGTCATATATATCTCACAAGGCAACAATAAATATAGGTAAGATATAATCGTACCTGTCTTGCTGTTTAACAATAAGGGTCAGATATTCCTCCTGTTAATGGCTCGAATCAATAACAAGCGAAACAAGTGTTAGGCACCTGCTGCGTGCGTGTGAAGCCTGGAGTCTTTCATGGGATGTACGGCGGTTTGTTGGGTGCAGACGGTAAAGATGTGCAGGTGTTGGAGCGCGGCTAGGGGCAGCTGGCGGAGCGGGTCAGATTAATGGGCGCATTGGAGAGGCGCGAGCGATCTATTTCGGCTGTGTACACTGCCTGCTCGCCTCTAACAAATACCTTGAGGTTTCCGGCCAGCCTCCACGCTTAAATTATTAACCAATGAAAACTTTGAAACTACGCCGTACTATTTCAAATGTCTTGTGGCAACGTCGCAGATTCGCAATGGTCAGCGAGTCAATAACTTTTCAGTGCTATCACACGTGTTTATCGCTGCTTCGAAAGAGAATCAGGAAAATATTACAGAGCTTTTTATATCACAAACTCTACTACACCTATTTGATTTTGCTAACCTTTTTCCCCTTCATTAATCCCTCTGTCAAAGAATTATAAGTAGATAAAATAAAGAAAATTATTTATATATAGCATTTACGAGAGATAGGTTTGACAATGTGTGGTATTTTGCTCTAAATACTATATAAATTGGTTCTGAGATAATGTGTCAGACTTTTTAATTATGCTAAATTGATTTATGTATTTAAAATTTTAATTAAAAATTATAGATATGTGATGTTGTGCAAAGTACTTTATTTCGATCATTACAAATTATTTCAGAACAAATTTAACTTTTTTTTTAAAAAATTGTTTATAATTTTGTTTAAAATTGATAATATTTAGTTCCAAAAGATATTAATTTTTTATTGCTTTCTATAATAACCTATTGCTTGAGAGATTGTTTGGTACCTTTGTAAGCTTCTGATACTTTCGCTTGCTGGCAAATAAAATGGAATTTATTTTGATATACTGTGAAAATTTCCAAATTGCAGAACATTTCTAGTCTTCTGTTTGTTTTAAATGTGGTGATCTGTTTATACCAGCATGAGAAACAGAAACAAATAATGGCGGTGAGTCAGAGTCGAACATTTTGCAATTAGGGTTCCTTAATCTAATACATTTAACAGATATCTTTTATGTGGCAGATCAGAAGGCATGCCTTGCTACGCGAGAACAGCTCACGCCGTGATCCCCACCGAGCCACCCAACTACCTAACAGCTGTGCTCTCATGATTGGCCGCGCCGAACGAACTTTCCAGATGAGGAGTTATTTGTGTCAACCTGAGCGTGTGAAAGTTCCGCCCTCGGAGAAGTCCAAACAGATTACATGCGACGTCAGCATTTAATACAATCTTACGGTGCCAACGGGGAAACAATGGAGCATGGAAACCTTCAATTTCATCTCATTAAACACTGTTACATATCGGGAAATTTTACTGATTTCTAGGAGACAAGAAAAAACACATTAAAAAAAAAAGAACCCTGTGAAATCAGTGTCAGAGTATCAGAAAATCTAAGAACTACTGAAATTCTGAGAAACTATTGGTTGATTACTTTATGTATAGTCCGTGAATATCCAGAGCAGTGGTACTCAACCTTCATCTTTTCCTGGGCCGCATAAGCGCTGCTGTTATATCAAGATGGCCCGTAATAACCCACAGAACAATAATAATCCACATTTAAAAGTAAAAATTTATTTTAACATCAACTGGAACTATTAAATTTGTGAATAATTTTTGACAATTTCCGATGAATTTGGCTGCTAATTGCTGGGCTTCGACCCACATGGAACGGGTTGCCGGGCCGCATGCGGCCCATGTGCCGCATGTTGAGAACAGCTGATCTAGAGCCTCAATTTTCGCCTAAAAAACTAATGCATAATAAAGCGGCTATACTTTGTGTAAATTGAGAAAAACGCTGCGCTGATGAGTGTTCCGAGTTGTATCCTTCGTAAAGGCCTTGCCTTATTTCCATTCCACATTTAGTGTAAAATCCTCCTCTGTTTGGCAAGCAGTAAAAGTGTGTTGTATGGAGAAAGTAAAAACAGAGAAAATGTAAGTTTTGCTGTTGCTCTTGCACCAAAATTGGTTATCAAACATATGGTCAATTCGATTAAACTGATGTTAACTGTTAAGTAATTTTGCTGTATTATCTCTACTTCTGAATAGTCTTGTACGGTGGAATAATGTTACCATCAGTTACCAACACAATTATAACTTGGAAACGACACCCTCTGCCTTTTTTCCTTGCTTGGTACTTCAAAATTTAGTGACAGCAACAACCAAATGCAATCATTTAAAACTTATAGTTTACAAATATTGTATCCATTCTGATCTCTTTTAAATTTCCAGTATGATATTTGTGTGTTTGGTTGTGTAAATCCAGTAGCAACAATGAAATTTAACGTGAAAGTTCATACGCAACTGATTCTTGTTTTTAGGTTTCAAGTAAATCTGAATTTTGTATCACTACTGTGGTAGTGAGAGACTTTAGAAATGTTTGTGTTGAAGTTTAGGCGTATAACGAAATCCGTAACTGAAATAATGTCCTATTTCTCTCTCACACTATCTCGCTATATCAACGTTTTTTGTACTTTTCACGTCCTGCGTCATCGTATATTTCAGAAGTTTGTTACTTGCAGCACAATCAATAACAATAATTTATAATTTAATTGCGATGGAGCGTATGCTCCGGTGGCAATATCCATACACACCCGTTTCCCCCTTTCCTGTACCCGCTTACTTTTGCCCACGACGAACTTTAAATTCGATCACGTTTTTTGGTAAATTATTCACCGTTTCCCTTGGTAATTTATTCCAGTACCCAATTTTCGCTAAACCTTATGTCTCGAAGCGAGTGCCAGCTTGTGTTCATGGTCATCTTTTTCCTTCCAAGCACCTGTCTCAATTCTTCCACCAATATCATTCCACGCCTCATCACCAACAAACACCTTACACCCTCCATGACTCTCTTCACCCTCCTCCTGTCTTCCAATGAATCCTATCCCAGCTACTTTATCATATTAGTCACTGATTGTATTTTCCAGAGACAAGACCTTCTTTGCACCCCCTCCAACTCCTGTATTTGATAGCAAAAATTTGGATCCCATACTACACTACCATATTCAAGCAATAGTCTGACCTAATTTTTGTAACCCAATTCCTTCACTACTCTGATACGTCACCTTATCACTCTCTCCAACAACCTTTTCTTACTACCTGTCAAATGTTTTGTGACCTGTTGAGTTTGTTATTAAATAATTTGCCAACGTATTTGCACTTCACGTCTTCGACAACCGATACCTTCGTAAAGAACCTTTAGTTCTTTATCCGTGTACCTAATAAGCTGACTGTTCCTTGCATTTATCTTCATCCCATGTTGAACTACGCATCTAGAAATCATGTCCAGATCACCCTGCAGCCTTTCACAGTCTTCTACCGTTTTGATTTTATTGTACAACATTACGTCATGTGCAAACAACCTCACTTCTGAAAGTAAACCATCAACACAGTCATTCATTAGAATAAGGAATAACAATGGTCCCAAAACATTATACTTGTGGCGCTCCTATTTTAAATTCCACTTCTTTCGGGATTTCCTGTCTTAACTTCTTGCTTTCTGTCGTTTAGGTTCTCTGTGTTCTGTATTTAATTTCCAGTAAATGCAGTTTAACACGGTATTGTTTTAACCAGCTTCCACGTTGTGACACTAAATTGTAATGGTTTACTAGGTGACCAGTAAGCAATGTAATTTTGGCAAATATTATTTTATGAATTTATTAATCTACATCTAAATTTATACTCTGCATTTCACTAAATTGTGGGTAACAAAGAGTGCTTTGTACTAAAAGAATTAACGGTTAATTGAATACCATTTATCAATTTCAAACATCAATTAAGAATGCGAAAGCGAGTAAATAATTTAATAACACTGACATTTTAATTGAACTGGAAACAGCATATTCAACAACTTCTCAAAAAACTTAATTCTGCAACATTTTCACTGAGGGTAATATCTAGAATATCTAATATAGAAACCAGAAAATTAGTATATTTTGCATATTTTCATTCCCTGCTCACTCATGGCATCTCATTCTGGGGAAACTCGTCACAAGCACAGAGGGTATTTAAATTGCAGAAGCGTGCTATAAGAACTATTTGTGGAGCAAGCCCACAGACGTCGTGCAGAAATCTTTTTAAAAACCTGAGTGTACTAACAATGCCAGCACAGTATGTATACTCCGACTATCATTTGTAGTGGAAAATCCTGAACACTTCAATCTTAATGCTGACATACATAGCCATAATACTAGAAATAAATATAATATTTACAAGGATTACAAATCACTGTCAATTGTACAGAAAGGGTTAACATTTATTGGAGCTTCCTTATTCAATTTATTACCAACAGAAATTAAATGTTATCTACAAAAACCCAACTACTTTAAGTCCAAACTGAAAGAGTTTCTGCTTCAGAACCCATTTTACTCTGTGAAAGAATTTACTTCTTGGAATTTGGTAACTAAGAATGACTGATAAAGTAGTATATATGGTGTATGGAAGGGGACGGTGACAAAATTATCCACAATTACTAAAATGATATATGGTTTTTCTTTCTGTTGAAACTTTTGACAAATGAACTAATTACACTGTTTACAAAATTTCACTAATATATAGTAACTAACATGGGATAGCATGCACTCAAAAACTGAAAAATTATGATACTAACAGGTTTTTAAGTAATAGACAGCTTATGAGTTGTTGGTAATATAATTGATATTGCTAATAGGTGTGTGTACTGTTCCACATAAATAGCAACTAACATAATATAACATGTAGTCACAAATTACAGTGAAACTTATCATGGTAACTGGTGGGTAAGAAAATAACTGGTTATTAAATGCTGGTAACAAGTGTATACACTGTTCCACACAACAAGTATTAATTAACTCGGGATTGTATTTGTAGATTACAGGAGATCTTGGTTATACTAATGGGTTGTTGCTAACTTGTTGTCAATATATATAACATTATCAATTATATAGTAATATTGACATTACTAATAAGTGTATGTACTGTTCCACATCCCCGAGATTATTCTCACATGGGATCAAAGTGAACATATCTATCTATCTATTTTAAAATACTGTAAAAAAGTTGCGTTTATGATGACTGAAACACGGCTGAATGTATTGTTCGTAAATTGTACAGCTAGCTTTCTAAACACAAGGTCATTTATGATAGGCATGTCTGAATGATGGCATACACTCATG
The DNA here is from genome assembly GCA_031002005.1 of Vandiemenella viatica. NCBI lineage: Eukaryota > Metazoa > Arthropoda > Insecta > Orthoptera > Morabidae > Vandiemenella > Vandiemenella viatica. The sequence goes on along the minus strand of CM061920.1, from coordinate 341,694,433 downwards.
GTTCTTTGGGAATGAACTAGTCTGTTGCGGGTCTCCTGGCAGGGACCACCACGGCATATTGACGTTCTTAGCCGTTGCAGTTGTCACGCAAAGTGCATGACTCGCCGTTGATTCATTCGTCCTGGCTACCTCGCAGGATCGATGTGAAGAAATTGCTCTCTGCAGTTCATAGAGACTCCCACTCAGGAGTAAAATGTTACCACCGCCATCTCGATGGGCTCAACAAGGTCTTTCTTCCCGATCCCGTAAGGTTTAGAACCGGTAGAATCTCTCTTCCCCACAACACATGAATGGTGGCGTGACGCATTTTTGTATATACCCCGGACAATCGCAACATTATCTTCCGTAGTGTTGACTATAAGTAGCGTGTTCATATGAGGAACCTTAGGTCAATATGAAACGCGATTAAAATATTATTGTATCGTTATGGAAAACCTAAAGCGCAAAGGTGGAAGCCCATAGATCCCACAATTTCTGACGAACACCTGTAGACTTTTTTACAAACGTTCCAATCTTATTCACAGATTTGAGCTGGCTTTTGTAAAAATGAGAAGATAGTAAAACTGGGAGCGAATTTGTTATGGTAAAAAGAATACCATCTTTCGTTAATGAATTCGTAAAAGATATCAAATGTGGAATATGTAGTTTTTAGTTATTTCTTCTTCGCTGATGTTTAAAGAGTGTTATTACATCTTTTAAAGACAATGTATCTTATCCTGTATATTATTTCTGAAAGGTATTTTTATTTCCTACTTAACCAAAATCAATAGATGAGTTATCATTTTAATGATTAATTTCTCTGCTTTGGTAACATTATTAATTAATGAAGATTTTTTTTTGAAATTCGACCGGTAAATAGAAAAATTATGAACAACAAGGTTACATCGATAGTTCACAGTCACGCTACTAGGCTTCTCTGGCGTAGGAAAGGAGTGATCGCATTTCCGCTAGATAGCAGCACCACATGCCACAGAGATATGGATAAACTGTGAGAGTTTTCTAGGATGAGGAACTTTTCAGATATTTTTGTGTGTACAAAGAGGTTTTATAACGTAAATATTTTGTACTTTGAATTTTTAATGTATATATTGATAATGTAATTCTAATGGAAATTACATTTTGTTGAGTTATAAATTACCACGAGCTTTTGAAGTACGTATTTTTAATGCGTCCAAAAATGTATCCTAATTGTTTCGTAAAACTTATTAAGTGTTTTGCTACATACCTATTTCAGCTGAAAAAAAAATGATTGCCTCAAATTAGCCGGTTCTTATTTCATTCTACTAAAAACCGCCAACCTCGCTATTCATCACATATCATTTCTCAGGGGTCCTACAGTTGAATTTAAATGGTCTTCTCCTTTGCTCTAATGGTTGTTTTGGGTATTAACTACTAAAACCGACCGCCCATCAGTTAAGCGATAGAGCCTTCATTTCTTAACCAATAATGAAACATCAAATATGAAAAAAAAAGTTTTAATCGCGTTTCATATTGACCTAAATACATCAGTATCAGCTCTTATGTATTGCGTGATACTAAAGATTGTTACCGAGCGTGGTGCGTGAGCGGTTGGCACTCTGGCCTCGCATTCGGGAGGACGGTGGTTCGAATCCCCGTCCGGGCATCCAGATTTAAGTTTTCCGTGATTTTTCCCAAATTCCTCTAGGTGAATGCCGGGATACTTCCATCATAAGGCCATGGCAGAATTCCTCCCCGTTCCTTGTCCCTAGTCCTTTCCCACCTCTAATGACCTCGATGTCTACGAGGCGTAAAGCCACAGTGAAATTGTTACTTTGTATCCGATCATTGCTAGGACAGATGTACAGGAGACGCGAGGTTTCGTAGATTAAGGGGCAAGGTCACGAACGAATTCATACTGCAAGAAAATTAAGGTTAATTATGAACAAGCTGGAAGGTTAAGTGTTTTTGGCGGCTGCAGCGGGAGACGCCGTGTCGGTCATTTTTCATCTGAGTCAACATCCGCACTCCACTTCGCTTTGAACTCAAGAGTCTGCACAAGCCAGGAAGCAATACTCAAATCTTGTCATTACATCAACCCTTTTTTTTTCCTTCGAGCAGTAACAATCTTGGGCTTTTCACATATGTCTTTCACTCTTTCACTTGTTGTCTCGACTGATAAAAGAAAAGATTAATCTTCTTTGAATAATATGGTGGGTATGTAGTATAATTTAACACCACGAATAAATATATTAGTTTAATTTTTTTTTTTCAAGAAAACTTAAACATTGTTTGGTTGCCCAACATACGTAATGCTACAGGTTTATTCAATATCGTATAATTGAAGTGGAACGTACTCAAAACTAACACTAACGATAATTATGAAAAAAGCTTTAAGGCAATTAAGATAACAACAACAGGATGGCAATAGCGAAAATTTCACGAGTAATATACGATGAAATTGTTAGCTAAAATAGGTACGTACGTAGAAAAACATAACTTCTTACGAAATAATTAGAAATGATGAAATTTTTTAGTAACTGAAATAATTGGTTATCAATATCTCTGTGATATGTGGTCCGCTATCTAGAGGTAATGCGATCACTGCTTATTGATGTCATTGAAGCCTAGTAGCTCGACGCTGAACTATCGCAAACCTGTACCCTTGATTGTTCATAACTTTGCAATTTACGGCTTGAATATCGAAAAATTATTTTATTAATGTTGTTCATTTGGACCAACTAGGACCATTATAAGCACTCGTTTGTCTTGAAGTTGCTTTGAATGTCCACACATCCGTGTTGCAGCTAGGTTGTTTCCCCCCCCCTCCCCAGAGGGTACCTATGGTTTACGTTAAATATAAACAACGGAAGCACTCTGGTGTACTTTGCATAACACAACAAGTTGTGCAAGACGTGAAGGTCCGATTAAGGGCTTATGACAATCCCCGCTGAGACAGGGATTCTAACCGAAGGGACTTTTTATCTCCAATTAGACGCCTTAAACACAGAGCCACTATTCCTTTCTTAATTAATTATTAAGTCAGAGAACTTAACCATATAAACCTAGCATGGTGGGTGATTGGTTAACGCTCTGGCCTCGCATTCGGGAGGACGGTGGTTCGAATCCCCGTCCGGACATCCAGAGTTTGGGTTTTCGATGGTTTCCCCAAATCAATTCAGGCGAATGCCGGGACGCTACCTTCAATAGGCCATGGCAGAATTCCTTCCGGTTTCTTGTCCCCAGTCCCATACCGCCTATAATGACCTCAACTTCGACTAGGTGTAAAGCCATAAGTAAAAATTATAATCTTCTTCAAATAATGTATACGATAGGAAAAGTAGACCCACAACTTACACAGTTTAAGGCAGTAGGACCGAAGCGAACAAATTAAAAAATGGGACGAACACAATTTTACAATATTTCGGTGTAAAACCTTACTAGGTCGCAGGTGTAGACTGTTTGTCTGTGGGCAGTCATTCTGACTGAATCTGGTTGCTGGAGAGACCTGAGTAAGAAATTGTGTAATAGAGGCATTTTAGTCGGTATTTGAGGAGCGTTGAATTGCATGTAACATGTCCAATGATTTACTGAACTGAAATATTGTTAAATTATGTTCATCTGCTTTTTGTGTTGTTCGTCGAGACACCCGTGCATTCGTCTACGGTGAGGCATGGGTCTACATTCCCTGTTATTTGTTATTAACGGATAACATTGTTATTTATTGTTTCCAGATATTTATCATTGGTAAAAATTGTACCAAATTATACGTCTTGCGGAATTGAAAGCCAATAGAACGCAATATAAATTGCTCTCTGACTCACAATTAATATCAGACCACGAACACTCCTTGTTCCTAGCCACAATGGACGATAGAACCCAAGGCATGCCAATTGTTCATGACCCTAACAACTTTTAGTGAAATGCGTGCAATACCTTTGTGCTTTAATGTTTTCATATTTAAGTGTTTCACCTTAAATTTTATTATTTTGTGCGTATTATAATTGCAGTTGACTCTTCTCAGATGAACAAACAAATAAGCGAATATCTTAATAAACGCAGCCAGTGTTTGATGTAACTGTGACAGACTCTAGCGCTTAACATGGAATTAGCTTGTTCGAGCCCAGTGGTAAAGGAATGGTAGATGTGACTGTGCGCTATTGCTGATCTGTAAATTTTGTACAAAGGGCCTTGGTCAAATTAAAAAAAAAAAAAAAATCTCAGTATATATAGAGTCAGGTCATACGACACTATTCATTGTGATTTATGTGTTGGATGTGGTTATTTAAAATGTGTCCCCCTCGTTTCTTTTGGCAGAGTAGGCCTGAAAGTCCAGTGCTCAATTTAATTCTCATCTTCGCTTCAATTTCATGTAAAATGTGATCAGCACTTACACATGGCAATTATCTGGTTTAATGGGTTTTTTTAAAAAAAAAATAACTGGGGTAATTAGATGATTCGACTTTGGATACAGTCCATGTATTTAAGTCTTCTTGTATTGTGTAGTTGACTGTTTCTACATGCAGTGTGTTGTTAAAAGTAGTATTAATTGTAATGACATTTTGACGATGGCTATCTCATCGTTCAATAAGTCCCGGGACTTACTCACAGATGGCGTTACTAATATCAGCTTTACTTCCTGTTTCGAAAGAACTAACCTTCAAATGACACATGTCTGATTTTCACGACAATGGGACCATAAACAGTAAAGCTATTGTGGTGAAAGTGACGCCACTTGTGTATTTGTGGAAAAAATGGACAAAACGAATTTCGTGTGTTGATCGAACATTGCTATTTAATGGGTAAAAATACCGTACAAGCTCAGCAATGGATTGAAAAATGTTATCCAGACTCTGCTCCGTCGAAAACAACGTTTTGCCGGTGGTATGTTGATTTTAAGCGCGGTCGCACGGATACAAATGATGCGAAACGCTCTGGTAGGCCAAATGAAGCAGTCGCTCCAAAAATGTGAAACAAGTTTTGAAAACCGTGATGGATGACCGCAAAGTGAAGGTTCGTGAGATTGTTGAGATGATAAACATATCAACTGGAAGTGCGCGGACGATTTTACAAGAAAAGTTGGGCATGAAAAGAGTCTTTTCCAAATAGGTGCCGCGTTTGCTCACAATGAAACAAAAGCAACAACGAGTCGACGATTCAAAGAGCTGTTTGTCACTGTTTACTCACAATAAACAGGATTTTTTGCGTCGGTATGTGACGTTGGACGAAATATGCATCCACTATTTCACTCCAGAGTCGAAGCGACAGCCAGCTGAGTGGCGTGCAGCCGTTGAAAGTCGTCCGAATCGTTCAAAAACGCAGCAATCAGTTGTCAAAGTCATGGCGTCGGTTTTTTTTGGGATGCCCAAGGTATAATTTACATCGACTACCTTGAAAAGGGAAAATCTATCAATAGCGACTATTACATTGAGTTATTGGTGCTTTTGAAGGACGAAATCTCAACAACAAAAAAACGACCGCACATGAAGAAGAAACAAATCATTCATCAAAACAATGCACCGTGTCACAAGTGAATGAAAACAGTGGCCAAATTGAACGATTTGGGCTTCAATCTGCTTCCCCACCCACCATACTCTCCAGATCTAGCCCCCAGCGACTGTTTGCTGATCTCAAAAAGATGCTCCAGCGAAAAAGATTTAGCTCGAATGAGAAAGTCATCTCTGCAACTGAAGCTTATTTTGAGGACAAGGACAAATCGTTTTACAAGCATAGTATCGAAAAGTTAGAAAAGCGTTGGAATGAATGTATAGCTCTTGAAGGTGATTATTTTGATGAATAAAAATGAATTGTGCAAAATAAATGTTTTTTTCTTAGTTAGTCCCGGGACTTATTGAACGTGTTAACTATCATCTGACATTATCTTTGGAAGCAATTAAAATATAATACTGTGAACATTCCTTTCATGAATTCAAGGATTTAAATGAATTTAACTTGTAACTTCATTGAATGCAGATCAAAAGAAAAATAAATGATAATTGAACAAACTAAAGTACCCATTCAAAATCACAAAACTACAACTATTTTCTAGCTGAATGGTCTCTAGCTATGAGTCATCAGTTGTAAAGTTCATCATCTCAAGTTCGTTTGGTTCTGTGAAAGATGTTCATTAATTTTGAGAACACGCATACCATTTCCACGGTGTGGCGATCGTCGATATGACAATTTGTTGGCAGTGAAATGACGGATTGGAGGATTAGCCCACAGGTACGAAAGATGGTGTTACGTGCTGGCAGCATGCATCGTCCTCGGTTTCGGCGAAAGCGAATGATTCTTCTGTAATGGAGTCAGGCAAATGGTTATGCATGTAGCCGACAGTACTAACAGGATGTAACGATCACGTCTATTTCTCATCGTGCTTTCGAGACCACCAAGCCGCGACCAAGTAAAATGCAACAAGTCTTATCGAGATGAAGTATATATCTAAGCACAAGAAACACGGAGCACGGTGGTGAATATTTTTGAGCCGGAATTCATTCATGAAGTCTTTCAACTTTCGTATGGGTTCAAGCCCCATCAATATCGAGGTCATTAGAGGCGGGAAAGGATTGCGTTCAAGGAACTTGAAGGAATTCGGTCATGACTTTTTGAAGGAATTATTACTTGGGGAAATCCAGAAAATTCAAATATGGTTGGCTGGACGATTCGAACCCGCGTGCTCCTGAATGCAAATATTTCAAGCGGGAACCAGCACGTGAAGTGAAGTCTGGAATTTTTTTTTTTTTTTTTTTTTTTTTTTGTAACAGTTTAACGTCCCTTTTTAACAACGTGGTCTTTAGAGACGGGAAAGGATGGGGGCAAGGAATGGGAAGGAATTCGGCCATGGCCTTTTGAAGGAAGCATCCCGGCATTCGCCTGGAGTGATTTGGGGAAACCATGGAAAACCCAAATCTGGATGCCCGGACGGGGATTCGAACCGCCGTCCTCCCGAATGCGAGGCCAGAACGCTATCCGTTACACCACCACGCTCGGTCTGGAATTGTTCTATCCAAATCAGTAAAATTCATTACTACTTTGACTGATTGCAATATAGTCCGTTTTTTCAAGCCCCATCGACATCGAGGTCATTAGAGGCGGGAAAGGATTGGGGCCGTCTTGGTATTCCAGGAGGTCAACTCTTGATGGCCTGGGCGGCTGACTTTGCTGCCGGTTCCAGGGGACTCTGCCTTTGGAGCGCACACAACACCAAGAAAAATGAACAATACTGGACCGAAGTGCGGCTGTGACAATTGGTGGTGGTAATAGTAGTATTAGTAGTAGTAGTAATGGTATTAATAGTAGTAGTAGTAGTAATGTTACTAGTAATATTAGGGACAATAGCAGTAGTAGTAGATTTAGTAGTGGTGTGGTACCCATTCTGTTTAATAACAGTAGATGTAATAGTTATTGAAAATTGAATCAAAATTTTCTTTCATTCATTGTTTATATGTTATATACAGGGTGTTACAAAAAGGTTCGGCCAAACTTTCAGGAAACATTCCTCACACACAAACAAAGAAAATATGTTATGTGGACATGTGTCCGGAAACGCTTACTTTCCATGTTAGAGCTCATTTTAGTTTCGTTTCCACCTACGCTCAATGGAGCACGTTATCATGATTTCATACGGGATACTCTACCTGTGCTGCTAGAAGATGTGCCTTTACAAGTACGACACAACATGTGGTTCATGCACGATGGAGCTCCTGTACGTTTCAGTCGACGTGTTCGTACGCTTCTCAACAACAGATTCAGTGGCCGATGGATTAGTAGAGGCGGACCAATTCCATGGCCCCCACGCTCTCCTGACCTCAACCCTCTTGACTTCCATTTATGGGGGCATTTGAAAGCCCTTGTCTACGCAACCCCGGTACCAAATGTAGAGTCTCTTCGTGTTCGTATTGTGGACGGCTGTGATACAATACGCCATTCTCCAGGGCAGCATCAGCGCATCAGGGATTCCATGCGACGGAGGGTGGATGCATGTATCCTCGCTAACGGAGGACATTTTGAACATTTCCTGTAACAAAGTGTTTGAAGTCACGCTGGTACGTTCTGTTGCTGTGTGTTTCCACTCCATGTTTAATGTGATTTGAAGAGAAGTAATAAAATGAGCTCTAACATGGAAAGTATAAGATACAAATATATGTAAATGTAAAAGAGTGGAAATAAGGGTCCAGATTAGATACTAGGTGCTGGGCTATGTTGCATATGGAAAATAAATAAATAAATAAATAAATTTTTCAGCGTGTCAGCTAACAGAGATATCCACAGACACGTCACAGTTCCGTCAAGACTGCGATAAATGAGCTTCTGTTTCTCTTCGAGATCGGCTGTTCCAGGCTTACATGGGGAGGCGGCCACTTGTAAAAATAATATTCATTTTATACTGTGTGTAATATAAGCTCATGGCCAGAGGTGTAATGTGGCAAAGCGGTGGCATTGGATTCTTCGTCGTTGTCAAGAAAATCGACATTAAAATATTCCGTTGCGTTCAAATACTTTCTACGTTAGTGAGATTTCAAGGGGTTCGTGGTGCAGCAGGAATCAGTTTCAACAGTTATGCATATAATAAGATTTTTAAATGTCTTTTGTTGGCAGAGAAAATGAGGGATTGGAGGATTGCCCCACAGGTGATGGACGCCATCTCATTTCGAACATCTGTCTTTCAACTGTAATGGTCTAACAACGATATACATGCTGCAGCAAACATTTCTAATTTTGAAATATAACTTTGTATGAGAACGACAAATGAAGCACGAAAGAGTTGGGTTTTTCACAACAAACGGCATTTTAAAAGTGTATTATATGCATAATTGTCGAAACTGATTGCCTGGAATTATCTGAATACACATTTGAACAAATAAAAATTATTACCAACAACAGGCTTACAAGGCTGAGAGCTTATCCGCTGCATCATGCCCCCATTTAAATCTCCGACACTTAGAAAGTATTTGAACGCAACGGAATATTTCACTGGCGATTTTATCGACAATAGCGTAGAAGCGCAAGTTACTGCTTTGCCACATTATACCTCTAGCCATGAACTTTTGTAACACCAGTCTGAACTTAACTTAAATTTTATAATTGGCGGGATCGTCTTGTTAGAGTGGCACCAGCGTATCCGCTAATTTCTAATGATCCTTTCCTTGGCTATTGCCAACGAGTTGTCTGACCAAATGGCTGAAGCATGGAAATCGGCGTGGTTTTGGAATGTCCACCCCTTTCTACCGTAAACACGGAAATATGTTCACTTGGTTCTCCCATTTCCATGATAGTTTCAGTATTGCATATATTCCTAACTATAGATATAGTTCACGGAAATATTAAACAGATGTATGGATGGCTAACAAATGAGTCATTACAATATCAATATGAAAGAATGGAAAGTTTGAAACCCAGTGCCTGCACACTCAGAACTACTCATGGCAGCAAACTCGTACATCCGCATCCAACAGACGAATCAACACCAGTACAAACTGTGGAGAATCATAAGATTTAACTCGGGTGTTTTTTAAAACAAAACTTGGTGAATAGGAACTATGCAGCATCTTATCTCCCATTGTTCTTCCCATGTTCTGACTCACAAAATCCTTTCGTCACCGTGTCTTGAACACGCATCTCCAAGGTTTCTTAGCGATCTCCAGCTCCAGACAGGTTGTACAGCTACCTACAAATATTCAGAAACACAGAAAAATGAAACTGGCTTTCTGCCTCTGTGTCTCGCTTTAAGTACGTTTCCATTACAACAAATTTGTCCCGCAACAGGTTCATGACAAGTGCCTGCACATGTGCCCGAAATTTATTGAACTGGAAACGGTCTGCAACATGTTGCGGCACAGTTTGAAAGTGGTTTCCCCCGCCGACTTCCTGTCTCTTCGCAATCTGTTTTGGTTCAATGAGTCTGAGAAGAAATTATACTTTTTTTTAATGGCTTTCGACGTCTTAGGCCATACAGCCAGCTCGATAGTAATTATGTCGCTCAGTGCCTTTAGTATCTCCAGTATTAATATTTTCCGGTTCATTAGACACACCACAGGACGGATACGACATTCACTCACACAACACTTAAACACCCATGACCGCGGCCGGACACGAACCGGCGACCTTCAGCACTCTAGCCCCTACGCTACCGAGGCCGGTGAAATTATACTTTGTAACTCATTTCATTTCAGTGATACTTGTCCAAGTTCACTTTCGAATGATACTAAATTTCAGACAGTTGCTTATTCATCTAAATAACTTAATATGTTAAATAAATTTTGTTTGATCTGTGCAGCATCAAGTGGTGTTTCAAAACTCATTTACTTTAATATTCATTTGATTAATCCCATCCATGTGAAGTGTCGTGCCATGCATTTCGCTCTTAAGAAAATTAAACCTGTAACCAACTGTGGATTGTATACTATGCAGTTATGTAGACAGCATGACACTAAGCAGACATGACTTCCATGGCAAGCACGTCGTTAGCACTGCAAGTACGGCAACGTAAACAAACTACCCTCACACAGCCGTGCTGATGTAACATCTGCCGTACACGAAAATATTTGAAACACACAAAGCATGTCATTCATAAATTTACTTAAAGGATTAATATGTCCACCATACTCTGCCACTTATCAGTTGGGAAGGTCATCAGAAACCACACATTCCGCTTTCTCCTAAAAGGAAAACAGGATTTTCAGTGGTTCTTCAGAAATGGTTTAGCTACTTTTCATGTAGACTGAGGGTATATTTTCGAGTCTACAAAAGTGATATTAATAACCATGCATTGTGGAAACCAATGTTCTGCCAATTTTTTAACATAACTTTAGCTGTTTCTGAGAATCGGTCTCAGTTAAGATCAGTCGTCGTTAAGATAAACTGAGTAATAATCAACAGATTATGTGTAATACTAAAAAGAAACTATAAATTGGCTAGATTTTTGTTTTTATGCTTGCCGTTCATTTTGCCATTTCTTTGATTACTGCGTACAACTCAGATAAATCCACTACTAAAGTTTCATGCCTCGACGTAAATCATTTCATTTCTTCACTAACACTTTTTGACCGTACTTTTACACTGGATAATGTTCAATACCAATCAAAAATACATTTCGAAATTATTTTAGTTTCTCGAAGCCAACATGCTTAACGAAAAACCAACTACATGTCTATTTTGAGGCTCAGAAATAAATTGCTTCATTTCTTCGCCATTTGCTTGTGCGAGGTTATGAAATACCATAAACTCTACGATCGATCAGTAGGAAACCCACGCGTATAGCGATCTATGTTGTTAATAGAGCACTTAAAAAATGACTGCTTCACTCCATGTCTGAACTACAGTTTTGAGGAACCTTTCCAGTCAGTAAAGTGATCTGAACTAGCGTTCGCGAAAATCAAAGTTTTAATTAATTGGTGTTTCAAAAATAATTTCAGTTGAATTGCTACCATAAAGTAAACCTTGCACTTCCTCTCGGTTGGACCAACTTCCCGGTGGACGAGCTAAGGTAATGGCGGATCTTTCTCGACATATGTTCATTGACTCAAGGAAGCAGAATTTCGTTTCGCAATTCGCACTAAGGCGTTGGACTGGAGACTATAGCCGCTTTACTTCTCGTGACGAATCTCGTGCTCCTTTAAACTGCACCGGATTATTGTACCGTTACTTTATATATTCAATGTTTAAATTAAGTGGTTATGCTCAGATGTAGAGTTATCAAAAGGAAAATCTGTTAATGTCATTACCAACAGATGTGATACACTTTGCGGGAAAACCAGACTCAGAGAAATGCAATAGGGTGCGATTGATAATTATACTGAAGAGAATATGCATGAATTAATACGGAACACTAACAAATGGAAACGTATGTATGGCCATATTGTTACACTCACTTTGGCTCGCACTCTGCTAACACGTCAGACGAAATGAGGATACTGCTTTTTTTTTTTTTTAAGTAGGAGGGTATTTGATTGCGATATATAGCTTATAATAGTAATAAAGAAGACAGCTTACAAAAGTTTCATTGTATGCTAAATAAAAAGTGTAAAGACAAATACACAGCATAAACATGATATTACAAGTGTTTCAATGCGGATAGGATACTTTGAATTTCAGTAAAAATAAATTCAATACAAATTTGGAGTGTCTGAGGCAAATTTATGGAAGATTTTGACGAACAAAGAAGAAAACAATAGCAAGATATTTCAAAATTTAAGATAATCCAGTCTTACCTCGCTCAGTCAGGGAAAGAAAATTAACATATTTAAACATGAAGTACAAAATGCGAATGAGACAAAAATTAATTTCAGCTAGTATTTTGCAAATTTTAACTTAGAAATTAAAATAATGATTTTCATCTTCTGTACCGAGATATAATTGTATTCTACAATGAAAAATTAAATTTTTTTTGTTATCACTGCCACATCTATTTACTCAGAATGTATTAAAAGTTTATCCGATTTTGGTAAATTATATGGATATGATTGAATTTTTTTTAATTTTGAGTAAGCAATTCCACATTCACGTTGTACTCTGCCCTCAAGGATTTTGTAAATTATATGTAAAATAATAAAGTATGTTATTATATGTATATAATTGTAAAGCAAGTTAATTATGCTGGCTATATATTTGTCAAACTGAAGGTCAATGTGTTACGTGGCACACTAGTTTGATCTGTAGGGAGAATCAACACTTGAACGAAGGTAGTTCGTTTCTTTTGACCGAATTTGTTGCTGGTTTTCGGGTGAACGTTTGTCCGGTCCCCGGTTCGTCCTCCCTGATTTCACCTTGTGATGCTTAACTGAAATCGTTCAAGGGGAATACAGAGATCATTTCTTATCAGTCATCCTCACCTGGGTCTAACGATCCTGCCATCAACGAATCCCCAACAAAACAATAAAAAAATCTGTAAATATAATATGATTTCGGTGAACTAATGAACTGTAGCCAAGGCTACTGCACTAAAAGTCTAAAAGTAATTCCTCGTGAAACCATCTGCCGATAGTAAAAGATGTTCCAGTGTCGTACGAATCTGTAGAAAAATATGTCTTCTACTTTGTCCGGAGCCTCGGTTATCTGTGAGGTGGGTACAAGCAACTGTTAACTAATGAACAAGTGACACGGATAGCTTGAGAGCGACAGGTTGGCTGAATCCTGTGCCAAGTGCGACTGCAGAACTGAGCCAAGAGAGCCACTCCGCTCGCAGACACATGCAAAACAACAGTGACACTGGCCACTACCTGCCCCAGTGTGTGATGAGGTAGACAGGGCCACAACAACCACAACCACGTAAATATTTTCGAACAGCATAGAACGAGGTTTCTAAAAAATTTCTAGAAATCGGTTTTAGTGACAGTGAAGATATTTGTTGATGTTATTAAATTCAGTTGACTTAAAACGTAATGGAGTGAAACGTCTGCGCTTGCTTCTACAATCTTCGAATCCTTGATTTGATCGTCTCGTTTTTTGTTTTTTATATATGGCTTTACACGTCGTCGACGTCGATTGAATTTAGAGGCGGGAAAGGACAGCGAGCAAGGTACAGGAATTCTGCCATGCCTTTTTGAAAGAACAATCGCGTCATTCGCCTGGAATGATTTAGAGAAACCGAGGGAAACCCAAATCTGGATGGCTGGACAAAGATCCAAACCCGCGTCCTTCCGAATGCTAGGCCAGAGGTTTACCGCTCATCAAACACGCTCGGTCGATCGTCTCGTGAGAGATGTAAAAGACCTTATTTCCTTTCTTCCGAGTGTGTATTATGCGTTTACGAGGCTGTTAATTTGCTGTTATTTCATTTTACAAATCCATGTGAGATGAAGTTAGATCTTCTATAGAAGATATTCATACAACAACTTTGATCTCTTGTAAGACTGCATGTTTTCCCTGCTTTGAATATAAATAAAATCCTCTCGGGTAATTATCCGAGTGACGCCATCGATAAAACACGATGTTTCTACGGGCATAACCTCTGCCGCCATTGTCACGTGACTGTGGTTAGTCGAAGTGTTCGCTCGTCTAGAAACCCCAAATACTTTTATTCAATATGATCCTTGTATTTGCAATCATTGCACATTAAAGAATGTCGCAAATGCAAAGAGAATTCCAACCGGATCACCGCACTTGTCTATTAATTACGTGAGGTGAAATAAGGGGCGCGGGAGGAGGCGGGGTCGCAGAAATCTTCTTTTTAATTCCTTGAAGAGCAGAATAGAGCTTAAAAAAAGTCTTCAAACGATGTCGATCCGAATGCACCTATCTAATCTCACCACGGGAGGGGGAGGGGGGGGGGGGGTTGTACAGATTTCCGAAAAAGACATCTAACGTAACAAACAGATGCCCCCTAATTTCTCAGATGTTCGATGTCACTTCAAAATGAAACATTGGTTTTAAACATTGAGTTTTCGAAACTCCATCAAAATCCGCGGTTTTTGATTGAGTCGCGCACTGAGAACGAACTAACATATGCACCGACATGGTTTTTTTTATTTTTTAGCTTTCAGATACGGGAAAGGATGGGGGCAAGAAATGGGAAGGAATTCGGCCATGGCCTTTTTAAGGAAGCATCCCGGCATTTGTCTGGAGTGATTTGGAAAACCATGGAAAACCCAAATCTGGATGCCCGGACGGGAATTCGAACCGCCGTCCTCCCGAATGCGAGGCCAGAATGCTATCCGTTACACCACCACGCTAGGTAGGGCATATCGCAAGTGCGGACGATCAGACGGGGTCCGCCGAAATTACTACCCGCAGCGGCGATTGTTGTGTGTAACGTTACGTGATGTGGACAGATGACAGGTAAACTACTTTCATTTACTCCGCCCATTTGCGTGGTGTTTTTTCTGTCGAGAAGTGGCTGGAGCTACGCTCTGGTACGACATAGCACTGAAGGAGAACGCTAGTTCAAGCCGCTGCAGCGCGCTGGTGGACGGTTCACATTTACTAGCACGTAACGTGTCAGATACGGCACAGACACAAGTTTTCACATATACAACAACACACTCACAGACGCCGTCAGATAAACTAAAAAGTGCACGCACGCTACTTCCCGATGTTGGCCGGGAGATCCTGAATGATTGTTTGGCCGTCGCATGACAGTTTTTCGATTAGCCTCGCATGCGCCTCTGTCATGGTTGCCCTACCCCGATAATCCTACCGGGGAAAGGGGGCCTACAGCTTTACGTGGAATCCGAACCACGAAGCGTGCTTCTGCCATAGTTGGAAGTCAGTTTTAGGGCTCGTAAAAATTCTAGCCGATACCAGGATTCGAACCGGGGACCTTCCGTTCCCCAGTCACGGGCCCTAATCAACTGAACCACCAGACCGAGAAATGCAAAAAAAATGTGTTTGCATGTACGTAAACCGAAAAAAAGAAGGCAAATTCCACACATTATACTAGGTGACCGTAGACAACGAGGAAAGGTTTTTTTTTTTAAAAAAAAAAAAAATATTTTAATATGAGTAAATATAAGTTTGAAACCATTCTAACCAGAAATACCAAAGATAACTAATCGATTTTTGAAGCGCAAGGAATCTTTATCACGAAGAGAAAAAGTAGCAGTAAGTCTGAGCTAATAATTTTTATTATTTTTTCTCATTGATATTAAAATTCTCCGTAACGTTACAACAGTTTAATTTTGGTACAAAAATTTGGTTTGGCACACTGATTACTATCTACATACAACAAAATCTGTTTCATTGTGAGACATATGTCATAATATTATAATTTAAAATTAAATATTATAATCTAAATGTTTTCTGTATAATTCTTGGACTCCTCGTTCTTGAATACTGTTGAATCCTTGTATCCCTGATTCATTATTTCTATAGCCCTTGTTCAGTTTGAGTGATCCTGATGAAGCTGTTTGTGGTGACGATGTGCTATGAAAATCATTTCGTGATTCCGACCCTTGCGCTTTATACCATGCAGTCGAACCTGCAGAGTTATAATTCGTTCTGGCCTCGAATTCGGGAGGACGGTGGTTCGAATCCGCGTCCGGGCATCCAGATTTGGGTTTTCCATGGTTTCCGAAATCACTCCAGGCAAATGCCGGGCTGCTTCCTTCAAAAGGCCATGGCAGAATTCCTTCCCATTCCTGTCCCCCACCGTTTCCCGTCTCTAAAGACCTCGCTGTTAAAGAGACCTTAAAGAGTTCAGAAAAAGAAAAAAGTTATAATTGCGGCTCGAGTCCCTTTATGTTTACTATCACTATATTTTTTATCACTCAATTCATAAAGAAATTTTTTTCAAACTAATTCGATTAATTTTTCGTTATTTATATTTTTTATTATATCTGATGTCATTCTGTCTGCACGGTTACGCTGCCGTCTTCATAATAACCTCGCTCTTACCCACAGACATGCTTAGACACGTGCCAGCACAGACAAAACATTCTCGCCGATAATGCTGTGCCGTCACGTTTCTGTGCGGATACGCTCCGTTCAAGCTACGGCAATACATAATATATTAAATCATATTTTTTTTGTGCTGATACGTTTCTGGCGCGTACGGTGGTCTGTAGATGTGAAAAAGACCTAAATTCATGCCTGCGTAGAGGACGGACACTAGCTACCACTCACAGACCTCTACACGCAAACAAGGACATGACCGTGGTGGGGTATACGAAGGTCTGGACCTATCAGCCACTGACGTCAGAGACTATTCAAATACGAGTGCCTTGTTTTTTTTTTACTACTGTCGCCCGTTTATTTATTTCGTATGGCAGAAGAAATACAAAAACAGTAACTACATTGAATTACAATAAATAGAATTAAACATGGATGTTACTACAGACTGGTGTCATCGATTGCAGCCGATCAATTGCTCCTGCGGATGCATCGTGAATATGACATATTGTACCATTGAATCTCCTAAGAGGGCATTCCGTGGCGATTGTGGTGAATGGTTTGCTGGTAGTTACCGCAGTCACAAGAAGGGTTCTATATCATTCCCCACTTATCCATCTAGTAGTTGCATTTACCGTGGCCTGTTCTCACTTGGTTCAGTGCCGTCCAGGTTTTACTAGGAAGGCTGAATCCAGGAGGCTGGCGTGTATTGTCTTGGATTAGCGCATGTTTGTCAGGGTTGTAATTGATCTATTCAGCGCACCATGCTTCACCTATGTTGGAGGTAGTTTGGACCAGTTCTTTACCAAACTTCCATGTTGAATACCTAGATTTTAGTCGTGGAGCTTTATGTGTGCTGTCTTGATGAATTGGAAGTTGTGGATATCTTAAGCATTTCTGCCATTCCTTTTTTAAAGCCGCTTGTCTTCGGAGACTTGGTGGGGCGATGTTAGAGAGTACAGGCAGTCAGTCTGTAGAGTTTTGCAGTTCCATATATTGTTCTCATTGTGTCATTTAGTTGAATTTCGATCTTTTTTGGTGTGACTGCTATTTAACCATACTGGACTGCAGTATTCAGCAGTTGAGTATATCAGAGCAAGAGCTCATGTTCTGAGAGCTGCGGCATGTGCTACCCAAACCGTTTCCTGAAAGTTTGTGAAGGATGTTATTTCGAGTTTTTCCTTTTGCTACTGTTTTATGGATATGTTCCTTATATGTCAATGACCGGACCAGAACCACGCCTAGATACTTTGGATGAGGATTGTTAATACCCAGTAACGGCCATGAGAAATGAAACCTAAGATGTAGATATGTATACACGAATGTAAGCTTTGATCTTCATCATGTTTTGTGTCAGCCTTAAATGAATATTGAAATTTTAATGTTGCCTTGAATCTCTCTTAAAGATTCCCCACTTATTAATTAAATTAAAATTTGAAAAATTGAACTCGTATTAACAAATCCTAAATAACCATAGGGGGATTGTAGAAAATACCAAGTAAATTTCTAAATAAACGTGGAACACTTGTTTATTTCATGAGACATATTTTGTTAGAACGATAAACTGTCTGACACTTAGTCAGGAGCTGGTGAAAATTTTCTAGTTTTACAAAAATGTTTAACAGAAACTATATTTCTGATATGGATGTAATAAAGCTGCCATTTAAAAATTTAAAAGAATGTATTGATTGAAACTGAGATCTTGTGAACACGAATAAGAAACACACGAACAATGGTCGCATTAACCATTCCAAAACGGGTTATTCACTTGTAACGTTGGAGTTAAATTTTATTGCACCCTGTGCACGTTCAACAGGCGGCTCAAGGTCATGTTCCCCTCGCCCCGCTCCTTATTTCACCATTTCCTCCCTTACCTAGCCCTCCTAGCAGACCGCTGTGACTAGGCAAGTGGGTGGCCAATTAGTTTGCGGGAACTCTTTCCCATTCGCATGTAGAAGTAAGGGCGACTGAGTGGGGATAGAACAGAGTAACCTTGAGTCATTTCTGTTAATTGAACGCGCTATTGTTCATTCATTTATATCTTTTTATGGGTGGCGGAACAACGTAAAAATTCGGTAAAAACCCTTTGAACTACTTATTTATCTGCTAACAAGCACTGTGTACAGTCTTAGTACGCAGTTTTTCTTTCTATCAACGAAAGCTCGCACATCAGATATCACTGATTCCTAGGTCTAGGAGCGAATCGTAACGTAAGGCTAGCCTAGGAATTCCCTCACGTGCTCAGTCAATGAGGATACAGCATTACTATTTACTGTCAGAGTACCAGGAATCAAAAATGAAAAATAAGTCAAATGATGTCAGAAATAATACTACACATTAACAGCAATATTTATTCAGATTGAGGATCGACAATGCAAATTGCCTTAAAAATAAATAACAAAGTTCTGAATTTCTGATAGGTGGGAATCGAATAGCTGCCAGTTTGACTTCTACTGTAAGAAAGAGAAACCTGTCACTACATTTTTCATAGATCGATACATATAAACTTTAATATCTATAAAAAAATAAAATTCTGTTGGGTGAGTTGTTTAGCCTCTGTCTCTCTGTATTTACCGTAAACTGTTCTAAGAGCTAATGGCAGGTATTTTTTAAACAAAATACAAATCCCCTAACTATTTTCCTATTACTCTCAGAAGTCAAAAGCACGGTTTTACAGAACAACTTGGTTAAGAGTTCCGTAGCTAAACCACTCGGCTCGATGGGGAAAGCAAATCAACTTGAGAACTTCACCTCAGCATTTCATTGTTGCCTATACTGTGGCTTTAGCCTTCTGATCAAACTTTGAAAGAATATTTAGCTATCTAAAATACTGTATGTTAATAGATATATCTAAACCGAGTAATATGTACCGCTCCTCATTTGATAGTAGTATCGCCAGTTATTAGCTTTATAGTTTAGTACCGTAAGATTGAGTATAGCTTCATGTTTATTGTACCCATACCCCTGAAGATTATAAATGGGATTCGAGAAGGTAATTTTCGCTTTTTAGCTTTACTCCTCGCCGACGTCAAAGGAAAAGGATGGGGGGCAAGGAACGGGATTCGGCCATAGCCTTTTGAAGGAAGCATCCCGGCATTCACCTAGAGTGATTCGGGGATACCATGGAAAACCTAAATCTGGATGCCCGGACTGGGTTTCGAATCCACGTCCTCCCTAATGCGAGGCAAGAGAGCTACCGCTCAGAGAAGTAAAGCTCCACTTTGCTTACCGCAACTTTCCGGCCACTAGGTATTCAGATAGTAAGCTCAATGGTATTCATTTGACAGCTGAAGAAACAGATGTAGTTAAATTTCAGCGAATGATTGGAGTCATCCAACTTTAGCCATGCGGACTGAACTATTGACCGCGCAGGTAATGTATAATTGCGTAATTTAATTTAATTGCAATGGAGCACACGCTCCGGTGTCAATTCCCTACACACCCAACTTCCCACCAACCTGCACCTACCTACATTTTCCTCTACAAATTTTAACTTTAAGGGGGGACGTTCATGAAAAACACACACTATTTCAAAAATGCACCCTATCCACAGTTTTGAAGATATGGCAATGAAATTTTGTACCACGCTTACATGAAATGAACACATTTACCTATAAATTCCATTGATTATATATATTCAACTTCTTTTTAAATGAATTTTTAAATTTTTATTTTCAAAAAATAATGTATGTTCCTTTTTCTCAGAAATTATTCAAGAGATTTCTACCAAATTTTCTCTTTTTCCTCTGTTTACATATAGTAAGCTTCTCTCATGAGGTTTTTTGAATAAATCAAATAGGAGAATTTTCATAAATTTTAATTATAATTCTGCAAGTAAAATTTTAAATTCATGCAGAATTCCAAGCACTTTGCCCCATATCTCAGCTGGCAATAAGAATTTCAAAATTTGATCTTGAGACAACATTTATTAGGTTTATAGGAATAAGTGTACAAAATTTCATAATTCTAGCGTACTTAGATTCTGAGGAAAAGGTACGTAAACTTAGAAAAACACATTTTTGAGGAAATACAATTTAAAGTTCAACCTGGTATTGAAGTGCTGCTTCAAAAAGTGGGTGTGACAGGGATGTTGCGTCACACGTTTAATTATTTTTCAGGCACTTTGGATGCGATTTCATCATTGAAACTTTGGGAACTTATTGTCCATGAGTTGTACTAAAAAATAAAAAATAAATTGAAAATTGACATTTTTTGTCAATTTCATGAACGTCCCCCCTTAAATTTTTTTAACGTTTGCTTTATGCAAACCACAACCGGATTACTACTATTGGCTCAATGCAGGTAAATCTTTACTGTAGTATGTCTGATGAAGACAAATTGGCGACAGAAATACCTTCCCATTCAGTTCCTACATAACGCAAAGTGTGGTTCACGCGAGGTGGGCGGAACACTTGACGGCGTGCGGCGTTAAAGTGTCGGCAGAACAAACAAACGCCGGGCGGTGGACCACCGGCGGCTAACCACAGGTGTCTGGCTCGCACAGTAGAACACGCACTCAAACTAAATATCAAACTCACACTCTGAGCAGTACTACTAGAAACAAGTGGCGGAAACCATCATCCTTCCTATTTCAAGTTCTCTCCAGAAAAAATCAGTTCTGTGAGTCACAGGTGCGAGTTTCTTCCTGGAGCACGGGTATTATAGTACTTCTGGTAAGTTATAGTTGCTTGTCGTTCCGTCAAAGTAGTGGAAAGTTAGTCACCTACAATTATTGCTATCAAGATTCCTCCAAGGAACCTCAGCACAAACCTCCTTGTCGAAAAATTCTAAGTCCTTTGCGCAATTGTAAGATATGTTAGCACGGTCTCTGCTCTACATTTCATGTAGCTGGCCCGTTTGTCTTGATTTATTTTTGTTTTCCTTTCAAACAAGATGTCTCTTTTTAACATTTTACTCCACTGATATTCATGAGTAGAGACCCGTATTACGGACCTTCTTTTGGAAGGAGTCAGAATTATATGAGTTGACCAATAGATTTCAAATTCAGCTCCTAAAATGACCGTTGAAAGAAAACGAGAAAAAAAACTTTCTGTCAAACGGAAACAGAATCAAATAGCGCAAAATGATTATTTGAAACAAATTAGAATGTAAATGTGGCAGATGGATTATGGTACACTTTGCAATATTTTAGTTTTTTCCTCCTTCCTTTCCTCTAGCCAACAATCATCGAGAAACAACTAGAATTTAAAAGCGTGCTGTTGCTGATAGAAAACCTTTAAAACATCTTTTTCTCCACAATACTTCATATTTATTTGAGTGTGCCCCCATATAACTTTACCATCACGGGGAAAGAAAAAACCACCCAGACCAGATGAAGTAGAGAACATCAGAAGTGGGTAAGAAAGGGGGACAAGGAATTTATTGATCTCGAGAATCCATTGCAAACCAAAAACTGTGACAGTCCTCGTTAATTCCAGGGGGCAAAGAACGCTGGTGACCATGAACGCTATAGTTAGCCACAGTTAACTTTAATTAATAGAAATTAACAATATGTCTGCACTCATGTGGGAAATTAAAATGAATTTTGGCAATAACGTATACGTATTATACATGAATAACAGCAATTAATTTAAACGGATAGGCAAAGCGTAAATTCAGGATTTTTTATTTTCACATTTGGCAGCTGAATCTAACTTGTCGCAAGCGAAAGTGGTGACACTATTATTAATTACGTAGTTGTAGTTAAATTTCCTTTTCTTTTAAGTATAACACTTTGTTTTTGAAGTCATTACTGTGACGTCTTTAGACATTTATTTGAAGATCTAGTTAGCTACTGACACTTTTATTGATTTCGCTTGATAATTTTTCTTCTAGTTTAATTTTTGAAGATGGATTTCGCATCCACACAACCAAGATAAATGAAGATTATAGCAATAACTTTGGAGGCAATCTGACAGCAGGAAGCTACAACTTACTACCAAGTAGCGGGCCACAATTAGAAACGAAAAATTGTATGCGGCATTATATTTCAACTCAGCTTAATGAAGTTATCCGCAACACAGATTTGTCTTGGAATGTAAAGCGACGATAAATAAAATTCAACAGAAGACGCAAGAATTGTTTGAAACCACCTGAGACGCTTTTCGAAAACTTTGTAATAAGTAAATATAGGATGCTCAAGAAAAGTAGGATGAAAATTGTGTCTAATAACATTCTTCTTAGAAGCGAAACATCATGTAATTGTTGCATCTCAAATCTCCTACGACTCCTCCAGTATCTCCAGGAAGTGGAATGAAAATTTTATCTAGTAAAACTCTTCTTAGAAGCGAAACACCACGTGATTGTTGCGTTGCGAACCCCCTGCAACTCCTCCAGTATCCTCCGAATAGAGTGTAACCCATGGTATACAGATTAACCTTAGAAACCGATTACAAATTAAATCAATGAACGAATGAAAATGATATTCACAAGTAAAAGCTGGGCGTTATGGAAATAATTTCAAAATAGAATTAATATTTAAACTCAATATAAACATTATTGTACAATACCAACGCATAAGAATGAGAAATTCCACAAAATCTGAATGATGAGAAATAGTCATTCATATGAGTAAATGAAACAGTACAACATACATCGCAAATTATTAACATTAATTCAAATGAAGTTACGCAAATTACCTGAGATGACAAAATTTAAATGAAATATCAATCCGATATGAAACATGAATAAAAATAAATTAGCAGACCATTTGCAGTTTTAGGCTTTAGCTCAATTAATTATTACCAATAGCTCATGAATTTCTTATTAGACGTGGTGTGATCAACGGCGGTACTGGCAAAAGGTCGAACTACTTACGGGGGCATTACGAAACAATCTTTATTGAATTTCTGTTAAGAGAAAGATGGATGATATTACCATATGAATACATCTCTGGATGGATGTGTGACCACTAGACGTTGTCGTGAGCAACCATATTACCAGGTGGTAAAACAAGATGTCCTTCACATACGGAATGACGTGTATGCCGATCGATAATGTTTGGATGACAGCAGTTTACAGCGTGATACCTCCAACGTAATGTGTCCCACAAAAATGAGACGTCAGACTAGTATACTCGACAAATCATAACTAGACATGTCTTCGACGAACAGCGATCCTTACACAAGCTCGTACAATAGCCACTCCGAGTGTAGACGCAAAAGTTAATGTCTCACATTCAAGAGCAAAACTTTAGTACTTGAGAGCAGGTATAGAATAAAATTTTCACATTCGACAGCAGTTATCGAAAGAATCTAGCACGTGTTCCCTGCACTCTGAAAACTCTTCTTCCATCTTCGTGCAGCACTACAACGAAGTGCATGAGTTGCTGTTGACAGACAGACGGTTGACATTTCGGCAAACCGAGCAGATATCAGTTTTCCAAGAACAATAGTAAATTGCATTCTGATAAAGGACTTCGATATAAGGACGCCCATTGGATGCCCAAACTTCTGTCAGCTGAGCGCAAGGCAATTAGGAGACTAGTGTCGCGAAAAATCTAACCATCTTTGTCAATGAAATAGATATAGTTGAACAATTTGTGACAATGGATAAGACCTGGGCAAAGCGATTTACCCCCGAATATAAGCAGCCTTCAATACACTTGAAACACACCTGTGCTCTGCCACCATCATGAAAGCATACAATGTTAGCCTCATGAAGCAAGTTTAAGTATTTATCATGTAAAAGTTCTATTTCACGAGGACGGTGCTCCAAGTAACGAGTTTTCACTGCTATAGCTACAATTTAATAGAGTTTCTCACACCATCTCATCCCTCACACTATTTCGAACCTTAAGTAATAATTAAATCAGTCATTTATTTAAATCCACGGGTTAAGAACATTGAACTTCGTTGCAGTAAGTGTGTATAGTTCAGAGGGAACTGTCCTGAAAAACTTAACGCAACTTTTGTTTTAACTCATGTGCTTGAATGTCACGCTACGAAATTATGGATGACTTTCATATTTCAATATAATATCTCAAGGAAATAACAACCTTTCTGACACCGTACACACCACTCATTCGTTTCTTTCGAAACAAGTGTCTAGTAGCTGTATTTTGGACAATATGGAGACTTAGATGGAAGCGAGACAGTCGCTGAACAGGTGTTCTTGTTAGCGTGGCCGCAGGAGATGAAGGCGTTACGTGTAGCACAGAGGCGCTTTGTTCCCTGCCAGTCGATATACACTCACTTCCGCTGAGCAGTCTATAAACGCAGACAGGAGGAAAAAGGCTGTCTGGCTGTCAAGTCCAACTGATAAATAAGCTGAAATCATAGCCGTAATTCTACTGCCAAGCTTTCCTCGTGATGGCTGTCACTAAGACACTGAACAGAACCCTACGCGCGTCGTGGTGCTACCTAGTTCAAGGCAAAGTGGTGGAAGAAATGTGCACTACCTGCCCATAAGGTAGCAGAAGAGGTGGTTTACAGTTCCCTGTCACCAGATTGTGTGCCAAAATTCTGGACTCATTATAGAATTTCTTCGTTGTGTTTTGGAGTGAGGACATAGTACGACACTGTCGATATTTCCTCCATCGGATGGAGGCCTTAAACGTACTGCTTGGTGTCTTCGTGAACGGTTGGTCTGAAAAGACAGACGCTACACCGTATATGTTTATTGTTCTGTTTGTATTATGGCTAAATAGAATTATGTAAAATTAAAAAAAAAATATTTTTGTTTATAGAGATGCATGGCTAGCAATGATTCTTAAAAGATTCTTCATCTTCGGTCAATGACATGAACTTTTTGATCACCTTCTTAAGATACTTTCTGAAAACTGTTATGAATAACGATTGTTATGAATTATGATTCGCAAATTACTGTTATTAGTAATGTTTATGAAGTTACCTATTCACATCACTTACATGAACAGAAGTTTTAATATACGTATATTTTGTATATTTTCGTACATTTCTTATATTTCCATCAGTGAGTTTATGATATAAGCTTGCAAAAATATATTTGTAAACTTGTATTTATCCAAACAAATGACTTCAGTAAAATCTTGGTAATGGAACAAATCTATTGACACTGAGTGCCTTGGTATGCAAGTGACGTTGAACAATAAATTTGAGGCTTGAGAAACGATTTATTGGGTGGTCCTCATTATTATTAAAGTGACAGGAGCCTCTATTGTAATTCTGATGGCTTGGCGGTAAGAGAACGGTGCCCATGATGTGATTGGAAGCAGTGGCGTAGCTAGCGTGGGTGACACCCGGGGTGGATATCTATGGTGTCATCCCATGAAAACTTAATGTTAAGTAAAATATAATTATGCTTTTAATAAAACGCTGTTAAAGATCATTTATTGTTATTTACAAATAATTGTTTATTAATAAAATTGATATATTAATAACATTTAAAACGAAAAACAATTTAAAGATTTAAAAAAATAAATTTAGTGCCACGCATAAATCGTTTGAGGTTAATTCATGACCGGACTATGGAAATAAAAGCCTAGAGCGTGTTCCGACATACACTTAGCTGTTTTTTTTTTATTTAGTTTCACAAAAAAATACATTGTTCTTTAAATAATTAGGGAAATTATAATTTAACTGTCAACATACCATTATTTTAGTAATTTTATATATCATTTCTTTAATTTCAAAACTACCTCGCTTCGTAAATCATCGTCCAAGAAAACTTACATTTTAGCCTCAGTCGCTTCTATTAAACCAAACAACAGTTACGGACGGCATGTACGATTTCCTGTGATTGTTGGAGCCATAGAGCGATGCTATCTTTGCTTAAGCGCGCAGTGTTGTCAATAACTGTACTCCAATGTAACGAAAGCGCGCAGTGCACCTGATTGAATTTGAAAAAGCGCTTGGTCAACTTAAAAAAATAAATCAATAAAAGCAGGAGTAGTTGGGCACCTAAGGACACGAAAAAAAATCCTTTTTTTGTATCACACTATTTTCGATTATTTCATTTCATGAATTGTGGGTGTCACCCCCAAACGGGTGATACCCGTGGCTGACCGCCCCATCCGCCGCCCCCCCCCCCCCCCTTAGCTACGCCACTGATCGGATTTTACTCGTGGTTGGTTACGCTGGTCGGCGTGCAACATACATTATTGCTTAGCTCAGCCATGCGATACCTGGCTGCCGAAAATTGATCCTCGGTGCAGACATTTCAAGATTTCAAAAGTAGCTACAATCTCAGAACAAGGAAAAGATCACGCGGAATACACCACACCCCAGATATGATTGGAGGACGTTGAGGAAACGATTACGACAGATTTCGACATCAAGCTTGACGATTCTTTTGGTGTCTTTCTGAATACGGTTCGAAAATATTCCGGCACCGGAATTCATACTCTGCCGCCTTTATACGTATATAAAGCAGATAACAAACTACGCTAAACATACTCTATTAATCATCTACTCATACATTACGAACAATATCCACAAATGGAACGGCAATCTATTTAAATTTAGCCAGGAGTTGTCATGTACGGTGACTCCCTCCATCTACTCTACGATGTGCGGATATTGCACTTCATTTATTCATTCTCCAGCGGTGACAATCAGTGGTTTCTGGTCTATCTGGGAGACACCGTATCATAGTAAACAAAATTCCCACATACTGACATACTTCGGCTTTCTGCCCTGGAAAATTATTTTATACAATGACACGGGTAACCACAATAGCCTAGAAACAACCTGTAACTGAAATGTATCCTTCAGCAGCATCTTTCTACTTAAAGACCCGAACTGTGTTTACTCAAGATCGTGTTTTCAATTTTGTGTTTCTGATGTTTGGTACCTGTCCCATCGGTTAAGTTGGTTGCAGCACTGTAGAAGTGCCTAGCTCTTACATGTGGTTAGCTGGTTCAAGACCTGGGGGCTAAAGAAACTTTAATCATCGGGACTCGGACGTCAGGATGGGAGAGGTGGCGGTTCACAATTCCAAATCACCTTGCTTTGATCTCAAACTTCTCCGCTGTGCGTGTGGCACTGCTGATTGTGATTCATCCATCAG
This sequence comes from Vandiemenella viatica, assembly GCA_031002005.1. Lineage (NCBI taxonomy): Eukaryota > Metazoa > Arthropoda > Insecta > Orthoptera > Morabidae > Vandiemenella > Vandiemenella viatica. Next base: position 341,667,166 of record CM061920.1, on the reverse strand, counting down.
ATGGGGACGTTAAGCCTGGCGGCCTTCTGTCTCTTTCAGAAGTAAAGGATGAATTACCACGGGTTTTCAACTTCTCCCTTCTTTCATCTCTCATCCACAACAGGAACAATACTGTTCAGTGAACACGTACAATGTCAAAGTCATCCACACTGACAACAACTATTACGAACGCTGTCTCACTGGGGAAGGCAACGAGAAATCACCCCCAATTTATCTTCTCCTGAGAGTTCCTGAGGAGAATATACCATCCATGGTAACCGTCTGTGCCCGGAATGGGGCAAGGCATAACAAAGAAATAAAAAAAAATTAGGAATTGCTATAATTTTCCATTGTATCAAGTATGCAAGAAGACTGCTTACTGCTTTTACGCCTCGTCGACGGCTAAGGTCATTAGATGCGGGATGGGACTGGGGACAAGAAACGGATAGGAATTTGGCCATGGCTTTTTTTTTAAGGAAGCATCCCGGCATTCGCCTGGAGTGATTTGGGGAAACCATGTAAAACCCAAATCTGGATGCCCGAACGGGGATTCGAACCCGCGTCCTCCCGAATGCGAGGCCAGTACGTTAACCATTCACCCACCGCGCTCGGTAGGAAGAAGATGTTTGGTGATGGAACGATGTTTGCAACAAATTCAAACGCAAAATAAATCCATTGCTCTGGTTTAATCTACCTCTGTTATAACCACGTCATTGCACTGCCAAGAAGTGTAGAGTATTGAAAAGCATTTTTAAATTCAGTTGCGGTCTTGGCGAATTTCCAAGCACTTTGCTTACAGTGTACATCATAGACATCAAAGGGATTCCTAGACTGCATTTTCTGCCAATCAGTTCAGTGAAGCCACGTGTGCCTATACCCTCGTTGTTCTCTGGCTATCCAGACCTCATTGATAAGGAACCCATCACTGTAGTACCTACTCAAAATAAAGGTATATTTCTCCTGTTAGTTTTGAAGCTAATCCTTTCAGTTTTGAAGTATGCGTTTCATTACTTTACTGTATAGTTTTATTTCAGTGGTCAGCGTTATCAGATATGAAAATAACACTTTTTTGTGGTTTTATGTCGTCGTATTAATTAGATCAGAAATGCTAAACTACAACATAGGAAATCGAATACCAATTGTTACCACTTGAAAATCGTTATCAACCACTCTTTGCCAGAACAGTCAATGAATTAATAATCAATTCTTTTTCATAAATTGTTCTGGATCGAGCTCCTGGACTGTAATACCAAATTTTGTAAATTATAAAAAGAAGAACGGTATAAAAGTTCAAACAGAACAGTATCTTGTAGATAAGCACTTGATGTTATCAGAAAATTTCATGAAACCAGTCGAAGTATTGACGATAGAAGCAAAGAAATAAACAAAAATAGGAATTGCTATAATTTTCCATTGTATAAGGTATGTAAATAGATGCAATAATTTTCTCTAGCAAATAATAAAATAAACACTGTCACAAATTGAGTTACGTCCTATCTTGATATCACAGCAATATCCACTGCTGAGAGCAAAGCTGTGATCAGATTAGGTGCTTCATGGTACGTATGCTGTGGTCAACATTTGAGAAATATTTCGATTGTGTTAGGAATAATTTTAATGAGAATAAAAACTAAGACATCGATAGAAAATATAACATGAAATTGAAGAGTTTAGCTAATATGTGATGGAGGGGGAAAATGCAATAATCAATAATCATAGATATTTTGATTACGGTAGTGGGAGGAAGAAAGGAAAAAAATACAGTAAGAAATTTTAGTATAGAAGAATGAAATGAGCGAGGAAACAGATTGTTAGAATTTAGTAAAACACAGTAAATGATCATTGGAAACAAGCTTTCGTCATGCACAATGTATATGAAAACGTCCATGGGATTCAGATAAATATTAGCTAGTAGAGATGTGCATTATTTGAAATACATGTATTTGAAATGCTAATACAAAATACCTATTTTTATTTTTTATTTTAAATACTTTGACAGAAAAAGCATTTTTTATTTTATTTGAAATACTTTTTCAGGAATATTTTCTATTTGAAAAATTCAAAATACTTTTCTTGGTTTTTCATTTCCTACTGACGGCATTTCATGTATCATGAATATGAGTGATGTGGTAGTTCAAATGGTTAAGGTTCTTGTTTTCAAAAGCTCATGGTTCGGTCTCAGTTTCAAATCCCAGTGAGGCCTGGAATATTGAAGTGCTTGATCATATGAGCTATGCGAGGTCGTTCCTTGGTTTGGATTCCACGTTGAACTGTAAGTTCCCAGAGGAAAGGAACCTTCCGTCCTACCTCAGATACGATGGCTTAGTATACCTCCTTTACGAGGATCCAGACAACCTTCGGGTTGTGGATTAATTTAATATTATATCATCAATATTTATTTACTAACTCATTCAGATTATTGCAACATTACCAAACAGAAGTCAAATGTCAAACTGGAATGTTGCGCAAGAAAAAAACAATGAAAATACTGACACATCTAATGATGCCGCCGCCGACTTGCATGTTGTGATTATTTTTTATTATTTTTAAGCCAGTTTTGTTTTGCTTGATGGATGCAATTTATTACAATGTAAGTAAAACATCAAAAATAAGTTTTTATTTAATACTGCGCATCATACAAAAAACATCTCAATTGTTCCTAACTTTAAATTTCCACTTTATTCACCTCTGTTGTATGATGTTAGGTTAATTCTTGCGGATTCGTCAGATTACAATTTGTTAAATGTTTATTAAAAGTTTTCACTGCGGAAAAAAATTTCTTTGTCTGGGGCGACGGCAAAAATATTCCATTTATATTGAAGCATTCTTTAAAGATATCAAAAATGTCTGTGTGCAAGATTCTTAAAGGAAATGTTAGTTCTACTACAAACTTATTGAACCATATAATAAGAATGCAATTTATTTGCTATTCTTGTTTGGTATTACCAATACCAAAAGTTATTTTGATCTGAGACACAAGTGCCCAGGACCGGCGCTAGGATTCTCGGGCCCCGGGTAAGAGTTCTTAAAAGTGAAGTAACAAGTTGGGGCCGGGGCGTACATTTTCCCCACTTACCTCCCCCTCCCCTCCCCACTCACACACCTCTCCTAATGCCGTACCTGCAAGTAATTCAAGTACCTATTTAGAAATATTTTTGTTTGTATTTATTGCAGTTGTGCTGGTAGTAAGACAAGAAGTGCCGTTACAAATAAATCCCGATTCAAGTTTCGGCACAAGTATCCAAGTACGAACATAGCTTATGAAAGTATTATGTATTTATTTTCGAAGAAAAGATGATGGTGAATTTTAAGAGGAATATTACAAAGTCAAACCTCAAAATACAAACAAGAGGTATTGTGTTGTTTACTGAAGTCAATTAATTTTGACAAGTTAGTTTGAATTTTTCAGCTGACACTCTGCCACCAATATGGACTGAAAAAAGATTCATTTAGGGCTCCAATTGCAGATGTTATTCAGTAAATATAAAACCCACCAAAATTTATATGCCTTCACACTTGCAATATTAAAATTGCTGAAGAATTTATGGAATACAAGGAAAACACAAAGCTAGATTTAAAAGCGATTGATTGTGTACGCACCAAAACAGATTTTTGGTCTTCATCCAAGCTATCTGGGTATGACGGGTTATTACATTTATCGTAACATATCTGAAAGAAAAAGTGCTACACTAGCTGGAGAATTAAAAGTTCTGGTACATTTGATTAAGTAACTGAACTGATTGTTGATATACATTGTGAGTTTGATTTGAAATTATCAAAAATTATGAAGAAATTTACTGACGATGAATCAAATATGTTCAAAGCCTTTAAAAAAAATGTGTGAAACCTACTTTGAGAACATACACAGTATGTGATAGAGATTCAGCGAACATTGAAAATATTGAATTTGTTTATGAGATGTTACTACTGAATTTCCCAAACCATCTAAATAATGAAAGATATACTACCCATACATTGCATTTAATCGCTTCACGAGTTAAAGACAAGACGTCAAGTCAACTCATACAAGAAACTTCATGATAAGGCAATTGTGAAATGTCAAGCACTTTGAAATCTGAGTTCAAGGTGTCCAAAAACATGTGAAACAAACCTAGAGTCTACTGGCAAATCACCTACTTCTCTAAGTCTAACATGATGTCCAAAGTGTGCTCTCTATTGTAATTAAATTAAATTGATGAAATTCGTATTATTATAATACTCAAGATCTTTGCGCTGTGAAATCCTGACTGAAACATTAATAAAACTAGATTTGGCAGCTTTTAATGAAATTGAAGTTCATTTTCTAAATGAATATATAATCATAAAAGACTTAGTATTGAAGGCATATGAAGTTTAGAGGGGGACAAAGATACCTTCTTGATGTTTACCGCCAGATGAATGAGAATGCAATGGATGCTAAGCAGATTGCAAACTGATAATCCTACACAGTGGTTTGTTGATATATATATACTTAAAGAAGCCTTAGAAGGAATTTTAAAGAAGAAACCAAGGCATAGGATAGCATATTAGCATCTGTAGTAATTATTTTTTTAAACTCAAATGGTTGCCAAAGATAAACAAAGAATACATAAAAGGATAATTTGTTGCTGACTAACTAACCATAAAACAAGATGATATTCAAAATATATATATAATCCAACTGGGCAAAAAAGTAAAAGACTGTATCTTATTATATATTTGTAGAGTGCTCAGATTCTTCTATAGCCAGTGTCAATGCAAACTCTGCCATAGAGCTTGAAATACTGCAATATTTAAGGGATAACGATACTTGTTTAGATTGCTTAAATAAAAATCAAACAGTAAAAAATGTGTTCCAAAAAATAATTCTTGTTTTTCTAGTTCTGATCCAGTAGAACTTTATAGTAAATATGTCTCATAGACTAAACATGCTGACTTGTATGAACAAGTAGTAGTGTTTAAATCAATTAATTAAGTGAAATAAATAGCATACATAATAAGTGAACAAAAAGCATTTGATTTTAATAAAATTATTATAAAAATACCTATTTTGTATTTAAATACCAACATTTCAAACCATTTTATATTTTATGTTTAAAATAGAAAAACAAGAAAGTATTTGCAATTTGTATTTAAATGTTTAAAATTTAAAAACTATTTCGTACATCTCTGTCAGCTTGATTGTATCGTGGCTAAACAGAGATCCATAAACCAAAATCTGTACTGAAAGTTTACCTCGGAAATGATATAGACGCTAGCCACAAATTATAGTTACGATATGCAGATTGAAATTCAAGACAGTAAAGAAGCAACAGAGCGAAACAGACTTGAATTGATATGAAGATTTAAACGCAATACATACTTTTTTTAAATGTTCTGTTAGTTAATTTATTCGCGGATGCTTAGAAATATTATTAAGTAAATTGCATAACCAAGAACAATGGCATAAAGCGTGACGTAACTGCACGACCTCATAGAATGACGTCATGCCGTGACAGGTGACGTCATACATGACAGTGTTGCTTATTATATTTATAGATTGGTTTAATTGTGATGGAGCACAAGCTCCTTTGGCAATTCCTCTAGTCATCTAATTACCACCTTTTTGTTATTATTATTTTACATTATCTTATATACTTTGAGTGTTAAATTTCACCCCTCCTTTCCCCCAATATACATTCGCAATTTACGAATTTTAATTTTAAATTCCTTTAGCATTTTTGGTAAATTATTCAACGGTTCATTTTAAAATTTATCCCAATCCCTTATATCCTTAAGCACAAAAGAAAATTTCCCACTCCCTAATGCATAACATGGAGTGCCAGCTTGTGATCATGGTCACCTCTTCCCTTCCAGGCACCATTTCAGTTTTATGTCGCCTTGTCAGAAACTTTAAAAGCACTGCCTTGCCAGCAAATCTCTTCTAAGGATGGAGAATCTTGAAAAAAATGTTTGCTATAGAGCGACGTTTTGTTGTACTTATTGCCGGCAAAGTTCCGTGTCTATAAAATCGCAAGCTGAGGCAGAGAAATGAGTTTGGCCACATACCAGGACATTACTCTCAAAGAACCGGAACGAATAATTTCTACAACTCCATTCTTAGATTGCTTGGCACAACTTTCAAAGCCTCCGTGTCATCTGGTTGATGTGGATTGTTCATACCTAGTGTTGCAAACTGAAAAAAAACATTTTGTTTTTTTTTTCAGCTTTGTGAAAAAAAAAACATGAAAAAAAACCTAGCACCCGTGTTTTTTTTCTAAATTTTTTTTTTTTTCAGAAAACAATATATTTGATAAATTATAGTTTTACTTAAGGATCTTCCATTTTCAAGTGTGTTTTAAGTCTTACTGAATCATATAATGTCTCACATAATGATTCATAAGTGTATCTATATAGGTAACATAATTTTATTCATCCTCTATGTCAGTACCACATTCACTAGTATCAGCACTACCAACACTAGTTCGGTTGGTGTCGGAATTTTCTGTCTCTTCTTCTGTCTCCTATAACTTCAGAAATAGTTAAATTTTCTTTTACTGGTTGTTCTTGTATTGTACGCAAAAGATTTTGAGATTGCCATTTTAAATTGTGAGCAAAGTACACACTGTGCATAAAGACTGCGCCGATAGTTCTGTATTACGGTCTTTTAAGTTTGAATTAAAATCTATTATCATACAAAATAGGAGCTTTATTTCTTTTCAATCGTTTGTTTACACCAACGGTTTCAAGGAAAAGATTCATAATTAGGGACCGTGCACAAACTACGTGGCTCAGTCCAGAGGGAGGAGGGGTTAGCTGGAAGGCTACGCTGGGCTACGTGGGGAGAGGGGGGGGGGTTCCGAGCCAGACCACGTAACTTTCCATTCGTAACATTTTTCACAGTTAAAATGAGGAACTGAACTCACAACAGCATGTGAGTATTTATTTCCATCAGTTAATTATATCCGTATGTAATTTACAATAGTCTGACAAGAGAAAACAGTACAAAATGTCTTCTGGAATCAAAACGGAAGAAAGCTACGTGCTTCGTGAGCGGATGGGGGGGGGGGGAGGCAAAAGCCACGTAGGGCTACGTGGGAGTTCACAGGAGGCCAAAATGGAGCTACGTGGTTTATGCACGCTCCCTTACTGACAATTTAATGACTCAGTACCACTATAGTCTGAGAGTTAACAAGTATACGAATATAAGGAAAGCCCAATAAGGCAAAAAACCGTGGATAAATTTTAAATTCCTAATTTTTTTAAAAGATCTGTAGGTAATTTTGTAGGGCTGGCAGCACTATTTCAAATAGCAAGTATCATTCCAAACAATGGGGAATGGGGATTCCTTCTCGCGCAACCTAGTCTCTTCGGGAAATCCCCGTTCATAAAAGAAAATTTCAGTCAATTTTGCCAATATTTTCGTAATTTTTTTTTCTACTAAACCAGAAAAATATAGTAGATTTTAAACTAAGATAAGTACTTAGAATAAACTCTAAAACAGTCATTTTAAACGATAACTGCCTTACAAATTTGAGATTTAGTAGTTGTGAAAAAAAACGTGATCCAGAAAAAAAACATGTTTTTTTTTTCAAAGTTTTTTTTTCATGTTTTTTTTCAAGCCAGAAAAAAAACGTTTTTTTACAACACTATTCATACCTCTCTATGTCATAGTAACGTGGTATCCCGCATTTTTCGACTGCGCACGTACCTTTCCAATCAGAATCCAACTCTTGGACTGTAATTATATTTAAGATTATCTAAAAAAAAAAAAAAAATTAAAAAAATCAATTTTTTTAAATAAGTTTTGTAATTTTTAATGGTAGCTGATTGTATGGGTCAATTTTTGGCGTTCTGTAAGCATGTAAGGTGCCTATGTTTGCGTTCAGAAATTTCTCTGTGGTTCTAACAACAGCAAGCTGAGTCATTGGGAATATATCTGAGAGGAAGCTGTACAATTTTTTCTGAGTGAACGACCTAGTAAAGGGGTACTCCCTACTTTCTTCTCCAATGAGTGAATAATGCATACAGAAAAGAATGGATAGACACAGTTTTTGAAATAAATAAATAATTTTTTTAAAAACATTTTTTAAGAAAATTTTTGTGATTTATACTGTAACTTTTGTTCATATTTTCCCACTCAGGCATCTTCAATGAGTTATTTGAATTTACTTTTCTAAGCCATTCCAACAATCCCAGGAAATATATCCATGTTTGGTTTTCTTTGTGATTTCGACAAAATCACCTTATTTTTGTTGCGAAGGGATCAGAAAACGCGTTTTAAAGATACCTAAAACCTCATACTGTTGCATCCGTGGCGGTTATAAATTATTTAAAGGACCTAGCTCCGAATAAAGATGTAAATCTTCACAAGCAATTTGAACTCAGGATGAATACTGCTTCCTCCCATTTTCCATTTTCTTTGAGATGAATTTTTTGGTATAGTAACTTTCTTTCATGACTATCCCATTTGCAAGCATATTTTGTGTTATCAAATTGGCACTGTACTATTAAAACTCAATTTCTTATTGAACAAACTTTTAATCTTATGTATATAGAAAAGTAGACCTGTGTGTCCGTATATTTTACTCTGCAGCCAGAACTGCTTAGCGCAGACCGCTGATGCTTGTGTGTGGCTGTAGCCTTAAGTCCCCCATCGTGCACTGTGGTGCTTCTATGTCGGTAGGTGTGGTGGTGTGGAAGTTCTGGTGTTTGAAAGTAGTTGGCTTAGGGCATTTTCATGTTTGCAAAAAATCTTAGGAAACACATAGAATGTATTTGAATCTATTAAAATTGTCTAGAATGTTCTTGAATTTTCACAATTTTCAGCTATTAATACTTAACAAATACAACTAATTTATATGCAACATATTTAGTGCGTGAACTGATTTTGACGATGACATTCACTGGTGGGTTGCTGATTTGGCAGGGAGAAATATAAGCAACTTTTTATCCTGGAAATATTTAAGGTTCCGTGCAAAAACATGAAAGACTTCAAAATCATGACAAACACGAACGAAGTCGTCGCCACCAGCTAGTATTTACTGACAACGTTAATAATAATGTATGCTTGCGGCTGGCCTGCCCCATCTTCAAGGACCACAGTTTGAGAATCTCTGGTCTTGGGAGTAACCTCTTGTTCACATGCATTCCTTGTTAATCCAATAGTAGCCCAGGCATTTTAGGTTTTAACCTCAAAAAAAATAATGTAGAGCTGAAATTTGGCACAGACGTTCCTTAGTACCTTAGAAACAAGTACTAAAAAGTCCCCACCTCTAAGGTGTCCGCGTCATAGTTTTTTTTTGGTCAAAAGGGCTTAAATAGGGATTGAGTGCCAAATCTGTATAAACTTGTTGTAAAATTTAAAATGTCAGACTCAGTAACCTTTTATTGCACCCTAGGTAATTAGCATAGGCTAACCACTGCATAAAAGTGTAATATTGGCACTATTATTATTTAAAAGTAAAAGTATAGTCACATTTTATCATGAAGGCAGTACGAAACATAACTTTCTTTTCGATTTCTCTGCATTGCGGAAAAACTGTCAAAGTTACCAGGTCGGGACCTATGATCAAAGTTGTAGTACACAATTTCAGCATTAAAATGGTATATCGTTCATCCCTCTGCGACATATGGTTGTCTAAATACACGTTGAAACAAGCACACGTGAGTCAACGCTGGGCCGAGAGCTCCGCGCGCCGCTCCCCGGCCATTATGGGTATTAACCTGAAAAAAATATAATGTAGACCTGAAAATTGGTACAGATATTACTTACTACCTAAGAATCATGAAAATTCCAAATCTCTGAGGTGTCCTCTTCATAGTTTTATCAGAGCAAAAGATTTTAATTAGGGCTTAAATGTCATAATCAGTATAAACGTCTTGTAGGTCTTAAAATATCAGCTTTTGTATCATTTAATTGCACTATAAGTAATTAGAAAAGCTAATTATTGAAAAACAGTGTAGTTTTGGACGTAATTATTGGACAAAAGTAAAAAAATCTCACATTTGATAGTGAAACAGGTACGAAATATGACTTGTTTTGTAACAAAGTCAGATTTGATAAAAACTATCGAAGGCCTATTATCGAAAGTTGCAGAACGCAGTTTCAGCATTGAAATGGTGTATTCATCACGTTTTTGTGACAAAATGGTTGGTGAGATATCATCGAAACATTCGAAACAACGCGCAGAGCTAAGCATAAGCGCCGTTCCACTTACCCTTCCTCTTCTGTCTGCATCATTCTAATTTCTTCGAACAGTGCACTGAGATTTTGTGCCCTTGGCATTATATCTAAACTGACAGAAAGAAACCTTGAAAATGATGAAACATTTTGCAAAATTATAAATTATACAAATTTTTATTAAAATCTTTGAATAAAATTTAAAGTTCAGCTTCATCATCGTACTCATCATCTGAACTATTATAGGTCACTTTACCGCATGCACATTAGTGAACACTCCAGCCCACAACGCACACATTCAAATCTATTTTGCAGATGTTCTTACAATTGCAGGGCACCAAATTGAGTAGATGATCCGGTGCAGGTGCAAGTCGGTTAGTCACTAGCTCAAGAGCTCCATTTTGAATTTTCCAGCCCCAATCTTCAGGACCTAAAGAATTTCCTATCCATTCTTGAATCTGTAAATATATTCGTAGAGAATGTCGCTCACATGCTGCATATGTTGGTGGAAGGGACGCAAGCTGGAAGGATGCAGTGACTGGTTGGGTTGTGAACTTACGACTTAAGATTTAAAATTGTCATAGTGGGCAACGGCAAACGATGGATCTGAACACATGACAACGGAAAGAGAGGAGCGTCGTCGATGTGTCGGGGGGGAAAACATCTGCCAATGATTTCGCTCACCACAACACGGTTGGCACTTTACTCCAAGCTGAGCTTTTGAAAAACTATTATAACATAAATCAGCTAGTCGAATTACTTGTAAACAAATTAAAGACTGCGGGTCATCATGACATTCAGTGTAAAGAAGATTATTGCAGGGGTCAAGAGGTAGCGGTCATTTCCAACGATACGGATGTCCTCGTTGGTAGCAAGACTTAGTGAAAGCAGTCATATAAATGTAGTTCAACCTGTCACAAGCAAAACTGCTAGTAAGGTCTTCAACGTGGCAGAACTCTGCAAATCCATCACAAACATGAAAAACTCTGCACTCTATTGTCATGCATTCACAGGGTGTGATACTGTCATCGCTCTTTTAGGCAAAGGAAAAAAACAAGACTGGAAGTTATTGAAGGGTTCTGCAGTACTGCGTTACAAAATGGAAACATCCGAACATCCCAATGCACAGAAAGAAGACATAATATCCGCAGGAAAGACGTTTGCCGTTGCCCTCTATGACAATTTAATATCTTAGTGTCAGTGCAGTTTTGCTAGTGACAGGTTGAACTACATTCATACGACTGCTTTCACTAAGTCTTGCTACCAACGAGGACATCCGTATCGTTGGAAATGATAATAGTTTTTCAAAAGCTCAGCTTGGAGTGAAGTGACAACCATGTTGTGGTGAGCGAAAACATTGGCAGATGTTTTCCCCCCGACACATCGACGATGCTTCTCTCTTTCCGTTGTTCCATCGTTTGCCATTGCCCACTATGACAATATTAAATCTCAGTGTCAAAATATCCATGAACTTCTGGTAATAAAATACAGTAGTAAGTTCACAACCCAACCAGTCACTGCATCCTTCCATCTTTCATCCCTTCCACCAACATATGCAGCATGTGAGTGACATTCTCTATGAATATACTTACAGATTCAAGAATGGATAGGAAATTCTTTAGGTCCTGAAGATTGGGGCTGGAAAATTCAAAATGGAGCTCTTGAGCTAGTGACTAACCGACTTGCACCTGCACCGGATCATCTACTCAACTTGGTGCCCTGCAATTGTAAGAACATCTGCAAAATAGATTTGAATGTGTGCGTTGTGGACTGGAGTGTTCACTAATGTGCATGCGGTAAAGTCAACTATAATAGTTCAGATGATGAGTACGATGATGAAGCTGAACTTTAAATTTTATTCAAAGATTTTAATAAAAATTTGTATAATTTATAATTTTGCAAAATGTTTCATCATTTTCAAGGTTTCTTTCTGTCAGTTTAGATATAATGCCAAGGGCACAAAATCTCAGTGCACTGTTCGAAGAAATTAGAATGATGCAGACAGAAGAGGAAGGGTAAGTGGAACGGCGCTTATGCTTAGCTCTGCGTGTTGTTTCGAATGTTTTGTCACAAAAACATGATGAATACACCATTTCAATGCTGAAACTGCGTTCTGCAACTTTGATAATAGGCCTTCGATAGTTTTTATCAAATCTGACTTTGTTACAAAACAAGTCATATTTCGTACCTGTTTCACTATCAAATGTGAGATTTTTTTACTTCTATCCAATAATTATGTCCAAAACTATGCTGTCTTTCAATAATTTGCTTTTCCAATTACTTATAGTGCAATTAAATGATACAAAAGCTGATATTTTAAGACCTACAAGACGTTTATACTGACTATGACATTTAAGCCCTAGTTAAAATCTTTTGCCCTGATAAAACTATGAAGAGGACACCTTAGAGATTGGGACTTTTCATGATTCTTAGGTAGTAAGTAATATCTGTACCAATTTTCAGGTCTACATTATATTTTTTTCAGGTTAATACCCATAATGGCCGGGGAGCGGCGCGCGGAGCTCTCGGCCCAGCGTTGACTCACGTGTGCTTGTTTCAACGTGTATCTCGACAACCATATGTCGCAGAGGGATGAACGATATACCATTTTAATGCTGAAAGTGTGTACTACAACTTTGATCATAGGTCCCGACCTGGTAACTTTGACAGTTTTTCCGCAACGCAGAGAAATCGAAAAAAAAGTTATGTTTCGTACTGCCTTCATGATAAAATGTGACTATACTTTTACTTTTAAATAATAATAGTGCCGATATTACACTTTTATGCAGTGGTTAGCCTATCCTAATTACCTAGGGTTCAATAAAAGATTACTGAGTCTGACATTTTAAATTTTACAACAAGTTTATACAGATTTGGCACTCAATCCCTATTTAAGCCCTTTAGACCAAAAAAAAACTATGACGCGGACACCCTAGAGGTGGGGACTTTTTAGTACTTGTTTCTAAGGTACTAAGGAACGTCTGTGACAAATTTCAGCTCTACATTATTTTTTTTGAGGTTACCCCTAAAATCTGTCTAAAATGCCTGTACTATAGTCATTATTTGATTTTTTCAAATATTTTGTACTGATCAACTCTTTGCGTAAGCTGTGATCTGTTTAAAGAGGCTAACCTCCACCAGTTGTCTGCTGATCAAGGTCAAATGATTAGCTACAAGTCAAGTCAGCGTATCCACATTTCAGAATGCTCTTATTTATTAATGCATCAAAATGTCTCTTTCATGACTGGGGGAATGTAGGTCATCCTTAAAGCAGGAAAGCCTGTTCCAAACAATCAGTGAATGAAAGATTAAAAATTACATCAGTTTTACTCTTCATGAATAATCTTTACCATTTGAAGATCAGTCCAATTGCGTTAGAAGTAGTGGAGAAAATTCACGGTCTATATTTCGTGAAAAAAAAATCACTTGTCTTCAGAAGTCAGTTGACTGACTGACAGACGATAATTTTTCCTACTAGGCTACACGAGCGACAATAATAAGCTTGCAGTAATAGTGGTTCATAGTTAATGGGGAAACGGAAATGATAAAAGGTATTGAAGAAAAATGTAAATACAAAAATGATAGTAACTTATTCATTTTAAAAGGATAGTAATTTATTTATTTAAAAAAAATGGTACTACTTGTTCTGAGACATTTTTGTCAGGCTAAAAGCGAATGGTAACTGCTGCAGAATAAAACTATACCAAATTAAACTAGGTTCATGTCTTTGGTGTCCTTGGTAAGAAATATCTGCGGAACATATGTGGTTTACGACACCTCTGAGAAGGTGAATCTCAGCGATAATCTGGCTACAGATCTCGTGAATTTGGTTTATCCGCGCCAAATAAAACAGTTGTGAAGCTAACAAGTCAACATTAGAGGGCATTTACTGCTGTAAACGAGTGTCGTGTCCTAAGAATGTCTACGCTTACATTTAACTCTGTAATGGATTAAATAAAAACCAACTTCTTAGTTACAAATCAGATTACATACATGAATACACTGTGAACTGTAATAATAACAAAATAACACAAAAGTGTTTTGTGTGCAACATTTTGCAACCAGATTTCGGGTTTCCGTGCTTTCCGGAAATCAATTCTTGTAAATGCAAGGATGGTTCCTTCAAAATATCCATGGTCAAATGCCTTATCGTTGTTGTCTCTAATGCCTCCAAAGACTTTTTATTTGCCATCTTACATTCGTCCCAAACGATCAATTTACATTGCTGCTACATTTTGGCCATCGCACAGTTCTTCGAAACGTCGCACGTTGGATGGAGTTCCATTGGTTTGCAATATCACCGGCAATTTGAATGAGCTGTTTGGCCGCCTTCCAACAACGTACCTGCAATACCTAATGATGCAAGTGCAAGTGCAATTTCATTCTGTTAGCGATTCGTTGCCAAAATCAATTAAATCAAAACAAAACAAAAATTTCAGTTCCACCGGGAGCGTCCATGAAGAAAGTACCTATAGGGACATCGATCACAACTTTCATGAGAGTGCCGTACACATATATGTATATATTTTTTACCAATTTAACAGTGGAATGTTCGTTCGAACTGATTCTCACAATGCATCATAGTCATATTGTTTTTCGCGTTTCAACTGTTGATTAAATGCGTCTTGCATCGGATGATTGGGCGTAACACCTTATCATCATCACCCATATCCTCAATTAATATGAATGGCATAAAAATACACAGACGGAAAAAAAAATTCCAACACCAAGAAAAAATTATTGTAGAGTAATGAAATTTGGACAATGCATTTGTCAAGTTAACATGTTTAATTGATTAAATTTTCAAGATCACAGGTTAATTTAAGCTCAAGAAAATGCATTTCAAATGTGAAATACTGTTAAATTAATAGCCGGTGTAACCTCCAGAATTTTGAATGCAAGCCTGCAAACGTGAATGCATTGTGTCATACAGGTTTCGAATGTCACTTTGTGGTATGGAGTTCCATGCTTGTTGTACTTGTGCTGTCAATACTGGGACGGTCAGTGCTGGCTGTGGATGATGCTGGAGTTGTCGTCCAATGATATCCCATACGTGTTCAATTGGAGACAGATCTGGTGATCTCGCAGGCCAAGGTAACATGTCGACACTCTGTAGAGCACGTTGCGAGACAACAGCGGTATGAGGGCGAGCGTTATCCTGTTGAAAAACTCCCCCTTGAATGCTGTTCATGAATGGCAGCATTACAGGTTGAATTACCAGACTGACGTACAAATTTGCAGTCAGTGTGTTTGGTATAACCACAAGAGTGCTCCTGCTGTCATAGGAAATTGCTCCCCAGACCATGACTCCAGGTGTAGGTCCAGTGTGTCTAGGCCGCAGACAGTTTGGTTGCAGGCGTTCCCCTGGCCTCCTTCTGACCAACACTCGGCCATCACTGGCACCAAGGCAGAACCTGCTTTCATCAGAAAACACAACAGATCTCCACTCCGTCCTCCAATGAGCTCTGGCTTGACACCACTGGAGTCGCAAACGGCGATGGCTTGTAGTCAGTGGAATACACGCTACAGGGCTGGAGTCATGGTCTGGGGAGCAATTTCCTATGACAGCAGGAGCACTCTTGTGGTTATACCAAACACACTGACTGCAAATTTGTACGTCAGTCTGGTAATTCAACCTGTAGTGCTGCCATTCATGAACAGCATTCAAGGGGGAGTTTTTCAACAGGATAACGCTCGCCCTCATACCGCTGTTGTCTCGCAACGTGCTCTACAGAGTGTCGACATGTTACCTTGGCCTGCGAGATCACCAGATCTGTCTCCAATTGAACACGTATGGGATATCATTGGACGACAACTCCAGCATCATCCACAGCCAGCACTGACCGTCCCAGTATTGACAGCACAAGTACAACAAGCATGGAACTCCATACCACAAAGTGACATTCGAAACCTGTATGACACAATGCATTCACGTTTGCAGGCTTGCATTCAAAATTCTGGAGGTTACACCGGCTATTAATTTAACAGTATTTCACATTTGAAATGCATTTTCTTGAGCTTAAATTAACCTGTGATCTTGAAAATTTAATCAATTAAACATGTTAACTTGACAAATGCATTGTCCAAATTTCATTACTCTACAATAATTTTTTCTTGGTGTTGGGATTTTTTTTTCCGTCTGTGTATAATAACTGCTTTTGTGGGACAGATCGTGAAACAACGCAGAAATAAAAACAAAGGTAATTTTATTTTAATTTAGGCGGGAATGCGTTTTTCAGGATTTTTCTCTAGTTCTACAAATGGTTTTTTTCCCCCTTTCTTTTTTTCAATAGAAAACATTTCATTTAGTTATTTCCACTCTGGGAGCGTAAGGAACAAAATAAAAAAAAGAAATATTCATATCAAGCGTTCTAATCGTGAGCAATGGTCCTGAATTTATCAAAAAATTGCATAGATAAAACCACTTTCAATTGTTTCCGAATTTTCCTGGCAACTTTTACAATTTTTCTTTCACTAAGAAACCTTATTATAACGAACCTTACTATTAGGAACGTTTTTAAAAAAATAACCAAACAAGTCGATAGAAAAAATACATTTTCTCGAATTTTCCATGCTGCTACTACAATTTTTCTTTCTCTAAAAACTTTAGTCTGACTATTCAAAAAATTATCCAAATCGTTACATAGAAAAAAGTACTTACAGTTTTCCATAATTTTCCAATTTTATGCACAACTTTTACAAATCTTCTTACTCTAAAAACTTTATTTGGACTATTATGATCATTTAAAAAAATTAGATAAATTGGTGGTACATAGAAAAAGTCAATTTAAGTTTTTTCACGAATTCTCAAATTTTCCGGGCAACTGTTTCAATTTTTTTTCTCTAAAAAGCTTTTCCGAACTATTACGAACATCTATAAAAATTAGCCAAGTTGATCTATACAAACGGTACTTTCAATTTG
Organism: Vandiemenella viatica; assembly: GCA_031002005.1. Lineage (NCBI taxonomy): Eukaryota > Metazoa > Arthropoda > Insecta > Orthoptera > Morabidae > Vandiemenella > Vandiemenella viatica. Next base: position 341,650,124 of record CM061920.1, on the reverse strand, counting down.
TCCAAATTTTCAATTCTCCGAGAAACTTTTCCAATTTTTTTTTTTCTAAAAACCTTATTTGGACTACTACGAGCATTTAATCGATCCAATCGTTCCCAAGTGATGTCGGTTACCAACGAATAACATTTAATTTTTATTTATGTAGGTTATTTGCGTTTTTCAGTTGTTCCGCTTTTGAGCTTTGTTTACCTGCGATAGCCTGTAAATGACTGCTGGGGACGGTGGGGAGAAGGGGGGGGGGGGAGCTAAGTCTCGTCAACTCCCTGTGCAACCTGTTACTTCATGTTGTACGCAACTAGAGTTATTTTATTTGTGAAATGAGTGACAGTATACTCTAAACGTGTGATCTTACACAAATAACCCACAGGAACTAAAACATTGCATTTCTTAATCGGGAAAGTGGAGTTAGCATATATTAACTTTTCATTGGTGGCAGACTAGTAAGGACCAAGCGGTTAGAGGACAAGCGGGGACTGACACGAATCATCGGGCTATTAGGTGTGTTTGAAACTCGCATCTAGCTGGCAACGTGATAAAAGAATAGACACGAGGTGACACCAGCTGGCTCACCAAAGCATTAGGTCTGGCTTCCATCCAGCAAATGGCTACCACACGAGACATCCGTTGCCAAGCTCCAGAACATACATATAGAATGGAACTAATGTGTTCCAGTTTACTCGAGTATTGGATTCAACACTGCTTCTGCTTGCCTAGTGCCTTGAAACGAAAACTGATGTCAGTTCTTTGCTAATCCTTGAGCTGCTTTTACTGAGCTACAAGGGGTGATCAAATGAAAAGGTACGAAACGGCACGGTGGGTACAAATGTAGACTTTATTCAAAATATACACCATAGGCCTGAGCACAACGATCCCACTGATGAACAAGCCCACTTGAATTTGGCCAGTTCCATGTTTGTGACTCTGGAGACATGTGGACGCGCGTTATCATGGAGCAGAACCACACCCTCCGTGAGCAGCCCCGGTCTTTTGTTCTTGATGGACCTGCGTAGGTGTCGGAGTGTCTCACAGTACACATCCCCCACGTGTACGCCATCCTATCCTCATACGGACTGCCGCATCATTTGGACGCCGCTTTTGATAAGAGCCTCTGCTCTCTACTGCGCATGCGGGCGCCGAGCATGCTCCGATCCCAGTCAGAGACTCCAATCGCATCCCGAGATGTCTCGCTACGTTCTCCCATGGCGGTATATGCAAATATTTAACTGTTACGTTTTACGTCGTTATCATTTGATTACCCCTTGTATATTACTTAGGAACAATTTTATGTAGATACAAAACAAAGCTTGACTTAGTACACAGAAAGCTGTTTTGGAAGTCGGGTTAAGGGCCCAAGAAAAATCTTATACATTCGGTTTCGAAACTAGAGCCCTTCAATATCCACACGCTCATGTTACAACGTAGATCTACATGATTTTTTTCTGTACATTAAAACTAAAACCAAACGGTCTTTCCAACTTCGTGTCATAGTGGCAATATGCTAGCCGTTCAGCTTCTATCATTGCTTGAGCTACGTTTAAACACAGAATCTAAACTTGTGCGCAACGCATTTAACATGCAGAAAGAAAACTTGCCGAAGTTGAAGTTAATGAGATTAAAGAATTTCGACTATAACCGTTTACCAATGAACCGACAGACTACTTGTATTTTAATTACATGTAACTGAAAAAAAAACATGTTCGATTTATCATATTTTGCAGGAAATATTTCTCCATTCTTTGTTTGAAGATAAAAAAAAATAGCTGATAGTTTATTTCTCAAAATAGGAGAAAGGATAAGCAAATTAGGATATAAGAAGAGGCGTGAAGAAGGATATTAACAATAGACGAAAGAATGAGCTACGTAAGGCTAAAATGACACCTATACTGGAGTCTTGAATAGGTAGGCAGTATCTGTACAGGGATGTACAAATAAGAAGTTAATTTGTGTGCACTGAAAAAAGATAGTTCGGTGAAATTATGATCCATTTACAGAACAAATTACAGAGATGGGAAGAAATAGGGAGGAATAAATGTTATTAAGACAGAAATAAATTGAGGCACTTTTTTCAAAAAATACCATCAATGAAAATGTATCATAAACAACAAACATTTTGGACTCAAAATGTATTTTGACCTTTATGGTTGTAACCTTCCTACAGGGTAATTAAAAAAGGGTGTGCGGGACGCAAACTGCTCTTGGTTCGGGAGGAGACCATGCCAGGAGAAGCATTTATTGGGCAATGTAGGGCATCAAAGTTTGAGAAAACTTCAGATGTGATGATATAGGTTTGATTTTCACATTTTATGAAGAACATTTAATCGTGCAGTAAATCAGAAAAGGCGTGTAAAACTTAGGCTTTCTATTTCAGTACAGAGTCTATATTGATGATGAAAAGATTCACGCACATATGAGAATAGTTAAATATGGAAGGTTGTGTGCTCAAGGTTTCAGACCTGCACGGCTTCGTGCGACGAAATACTCATCTCGCATTACAGAAATTACATACACCATTCTCTTTATACTTAAAAAAAACTAATCCTTGGATTGAATTTGTTGGGTCTTTCGAAAGAGGCATACTAAGCCATTGTGTCTGAGGTAAGATGGCCAGTTCCTTTCATCTGGTACCTGCAGTTTAAGTAGAATACTCACTGAACGACCTGCCATAGCTCATATGATCAAACACAAATTCTGCAACCATCGGGATTTGAGCCAGGGACCAGAGCAGCTGGCTTTCTAAAGCAAGTGCCTTAATCACTGAGCTACCAGAACGCCCCTCTTTATATTATCCCACAGAAAATAGTCCTTAGATGTAAAATCTTGTGTTCGTGATGGCCATTGAATTGGCCCTTTACGGTATCAATCCAGTTGGGATTCGAACCATGCACTATGGAGTAATGTAGAGCTCTCAAGGACTGGATGCAGTTCGCCCATCCACTTCTATGCTGATGGCTAGTTGGGGCTGAATAGCATTAGGACACCTAAAACAATTGGAACAAATTTTAATACTTCACTGTCCCACGCCAAGTATTAAATGTTGTCGGTTAGTGTTCAGTAGAAGATAATGTTGGCGTTTAAGTGAAGTTCCGACAGTAATACACCGAAATTCAAACAAGCCAGTTACTTTCATAACACGATTTTGTTTGTAGAGTAAAAAAGGGTATGATTGCGTGTAATCCTTTTTCTTATGTCGCAAAATGTCTTTTACTTTCAGAATTATAAAAACAAACTGGAGTCACACAATGCAACAATCAACAACATAAAACACAGTAATTAATAATAAGACACACTGATCCCCAAAGCTTTAATTCTATAATTATTTCCAAACCCTTACATCATCGAATCTGTTCAGTTCTTTTCTAAAACCAATGACATTTAATCTCTCTGAATGAGTTGAAGCCTATAACGAATTCTGTACATAGCGAAAATTAGACGCCATAATTTCTTTTTAATCGAACAGAGAACCTGAAAAATGTTGTGGTTAGATATAACCGTACAGATTATTCTCCTACAACTTTCTTAACGCTATAGTTCTGGAATAAGTCGCTTTCTCTATGTTTACGAACCGATTATGATGTCTTTTGAATAAAACACCAGAGTTCCAGCGCAAATAGTTTCGTTGGTACACTAAGAAATGTTTCTTTAACAACATACTTCCACTGTGGAAACCCTGATTTATATCACTTATGTCATGAGGAAAAAAGATATATTTTTTAAATAAATAACAGTACGCAAATCTTAACAAATCAAATAATATAGAAAAATGGGACTCAACACTTTTCAAACGCAAGTTTTCTTTCATTCTTCTGCGCCTTTCATAAACTTCCTTTCTCTCTCCTGTGTTAAAGTCAGCAACTTGGTTTAGTAGGCTGAATTTGAAGCATGATAAAGACAAACTCGTATATTGTTACGATAAGGCAAACGATGCATTTATGGTCGATCATTTGGCGAAAAATTTTGAAACGTACACGCTAAATACAAATATTGAGGAACTTTGGTTTGATTTTTTTTAAAATAATATGGACCGGCTTAAATCAATTTGTTCCCAAGAAGTTTATTAAGGTTAGTAAGAACTTCCTGTGGTTCAATAGGGAAGAGAAACGTTTGCTCAGGAGGCAAAAGCGTTTACATGCCACGGTAAAGAAATCGGGGGACTCGTCTAATTGCGCTAAATTAGGCAATGCGTAATGCGTTTAAAGAATTCCAAGTCAGAAATTTATCCGAAGATCTGAATACTAATCCAAAAAAGTTCTGGTCATATGTCAAATTAATAAGAGGCTCTCGTAAGGTCATGCCGTCGTTGATTAAGGAAAACGGGGAATTTTCAGAAACTAGCGTAGAGAAAGCAGAAATTTTGAATAATGTATTTAAAAAAGCTTTCACGACAGAAAACTCGGAGGAGATTCCGATATTTAACAATCGTACCAACAAAATTGTGAATTATCTCGTTCTCGATGTCGATGGATTAACTAAACTGCTCATGAATGTAAATCGCAATAAATCTCCCGGACCAGACGGTATTCCTACAAGATTCTACTCTAGGTACGCAAAGGAAATTGTGCCGCATTTGATGAAATTATATCCCACCTCCTTGGATCAAGGAAAAATACCAGCCGAATGGAAGACCGCCATCGTAAGTCCAGTGTTTGAAAATGGAAATGTTAATGATACTCAAAATTATAGGTCGATCTCGTTAACCTCTATATTTTGCAGGATTTTAGAACACATCATCCATTCAAATGTCATGCGGTTTTTGGATGAAGGTGAGCTTTTAAACCCAAATCAACATGGATTCAGAAAAGGCCGATGCTGCAAAACACAACTTGCTCTTTTAATTCACGACTTGAGCCGTATTATAGATGAGCAATCCCAGGTTGATTTAGTTCTATTAGCCTTTAAAAAAGCTTTCTACACTATGCCTCACACTAGGTTACTTAGGAAATTTCGTGGCTACGGCATATCTAGACAAATATGCGACTGGGTTACAGATTTTTTAGAGGGCAGAACACAGTGTGTAGTTCTCGACGGTTGGGCGTTCATCACTTACTGAAGTTAGGTCCGGGGATCCTCTGTTGTTTCTCATATACATTAATGATTTGTGCGACATAATAAGGGGGATGAAAAGATTGTTTGCCGATGATGCTATTATTTATCGCGAAATCACAACCCAGGACGACTGCGCTTTGTTACAAGACGATATTATGAAAATAATTGCGTGGTGTAAAGATTGGCAGTTGGAGTTAAAGGCTAAAAAGTTCCAAGTAATGCGTGTAAGTAAAAAGGTGACACCATTTAGCTTTGAATATACAATTAATGGTGCTGTCCTTAGAACGGTAGATTGCGCTAAATAGCTAGGGGTACCAATTCGTAATAATTTGTCGTGGAATGAGCATATCGAGAATTTAACTAGGAAAGCAAATCGTATGCTTCGATTTCTAGGTCGTAATTTAAAACAATGCACTCCGGACGTTAAATCGATTGTATACAAGTCACTAGTGCGGCCTCACTTAGAATATTGTTGCTCTGTATGGGGTCCCCATCAAAAGGGATTAATGGAAGCATTAGAGATGGTCCAAAGATGAGCCGCCCGATTCGAGACAAGTATATATAGTTGGAGGGAAAGCGAAAGTGCGATTTTGAAGGAACTAGGTTGGGAAGACCTGGAGCACCGAAGGCGTTGCTCTCGACAGAAACTAATTAAAAAATTCGCTACTGACGTATTTCGGAATGACAGTAAACAAATATTGCTACCAGCAACATTCATATCTCGGAATGACCGCGAAAATAAGATAAGAGTAATCAGGGCCAGAACCGATTCATTTCTATACTCATTTTTTCCACGAGCGATTAGGGAATGAAATAGAAAGGATTTACCGGGCGAGTAAACTTAAAACCCTACATGAGTAGCTTTTGATAAAGTACTCCGGCTATCCTGATCTGGGTTTTCCATGGTTTGCCCAGATCTCTCCATGCGAATGCTGGGATGGTTCCTCACAATAGCCCATGGGCGCCTCCTGCCATATCCCGTATATCCCTTCCCAAACCATTACCTTCCCGGATAGGTGCAATGCACCCTCCGCCACACACTTTTAGTGAATCGCGGAGTAATAGTAATAGTTGCCATTTTTATTAAATAACCCTATTCTTTCCTATTATTTCTGTTTTAAATTCCCCTTTGGAATTGTTTATTCTAATTGCTTCGTATACGACAATGTTTTTGCTATTGTTACACTATATTTTTGTACTCATATAGACTAATACTAAATTGAATACTTGGATAAAATAATATTTTATTTTTAGAAAATTATAAGATTTTACTGTTTCAGATACGTTTTTTATTTAGTTGGTCTTCCGAAATGATTTAAACAGATACAGAAATGTTTCACATTTGTGCTCGCAATGAAAATTTACATGTTTTAAAATAATAAATCTGAAACTAAGGAAAATAAAGATATTAAGTAACAGATGCCAAAACCTAAGGAGGCGGGGTTGCCATGTAAACCAAGCAATTAAATGTGAGTTGCCGTGGGACCCAAACTCTACAATAGTAGTCGTCCAAAAATACGACGTGTAAACGATTTTCGAGGAACAAGAATACATAACGATCGTAGGAATTTCGAAAATGAGTAGGCCTACATATATGTAGACAGTTAAAGGAAAGTAGTTTGTTTAGTGTGCATGGAGTTGTATTAAATCATAATCCACATAGAAGTCATCTCGAATTTTTTTTTTATAAAAGAATTCGACCGATTCGTCTGCTGTCGGCTACAGTTATTTGTCATTTTTCTGTTTCAACAAACTGCCAGCTACTGTTTCGATACTTGGAGATTAAATACAAATTAACAGTTTAATAAAACTGAGACGGAGAAATTCAACACTGATTGACGCGATCAGAAAACAATTAACATTAGACAATTGAAACACCGTGTACTGGTTACCATCGACAGCACATCCATTTCTTGATTCTGTTGATATCTGTGAACATGAAGTATACTATTCTTAAATTTTAATTATGTTTCCCATTTCTAACAGATCTTTCACATTAACAGGTTGCAATAATAAGCTGTACGAAGGAAGGTAGACCTATGTTAAATGTTCAGGAGAGTAAACGTTATATTTACACTTTAGTACCGTTCCATTCGAGTCAATGGTTCTCGCCTCTCGGCTTATTCATTAATGCAGTCTTTTTTTTAACTTATTGTGGGTATGCAATGTGATTTTAATGATGGCTCGTCTGCATAGTCAGATGATGTACTATAACTATCGCTAAGACAGTATAGAATTAAGTGGCTAGCGAAGCTATTAGAGTTCGGGCTAAGGAGTTTTTTTAAAAAAATTGATCGTGTTCTTGTTATATTCAACTTGTGACACGAGAATTAAAACTGAACTATATGAAACGAGTCGCCAATTTATCGTTGCATCAAGCTTTCTATCTGAATATAATAAACGGATAAATCATGTAGTCTTTCTTCAATTTTTTTGTGTAACCGGTGGAATCAAACAAAAAGTATTTTTATTTGGTATACAGTGCTTCTCTATCAGGTGGAGTTATTGACTACGAGGGGCAGCCAACTTCAGTGATGCTAAGTATTATGAGAATCCATGATGGGCTCAAATTGTCGGCGAAATGGGCATCAATATCTGCTCATTAACAAATAATTAACGTCACAGCGTATAGTGATGTTCCATAAGAATGTGAATTGTATTAGTAATATTTGAGTTACTTTATTAACATGCAGATAACAAGCCACAAATTTCGAAATACCAACGGAGAAACCTGGAGAAATACTAAAATTTGGGCACACTATAAGTATATAAAACATATTACTTAATTTTTATTTAGAAGGAATCCATCTTGACTGAAATTGTATAAATAAGATGAACACTCGCCAAATTCATTTGAATTTTTCACCCAAATATCTATAACAGTTCTCATAGTACATGTCAGTGAATTCAATTCAGAACAAAAGTCTCTTTTCAGAGAAGAAGAAAACAGTCTCAAACATGTTCTCTTCACTAATAATCCGAACTTGCCGTGTTTTATTTTACGTTGTTAAACAAGTTTCGTTATTTACGGTATCTGCGAAGAAAGTAGACTCTCCTTGGCTAGAGCTGCTAGGCTAATTTACTAGCTGCCAAAGCCTCTCTCAGCGAATAGTGTGGCCACACATGAAAGCGATCGCGAAGCTGAGTTCAGTGCAGGGCTGACAACTCGGCGTTTAATGTCTGTGACGTTTTAATAGCAGAGAGAATATTTAGAAATGCGTGAACGACATAATTCTTCTCCCGCCACCTATTACGCAGTTTCTGGTTCACCATCCAAGAAACTCGACACAAAATGTCAACGTTTTAAACGGATGGAAATAAGACTTATAACGCCAATACTCGCACAAAAACTTTAACATCCCTGTTAAATTTTTTTGCTATAGAAGTTTATTTTTCTACCTTAGATACTTGCTGTAATTTATTCCTTGAAATACTCCAGCAATTTTTTAAAGTTTTTTTGTATTCCTTCTTCGTTTAGTTGATAGCAATATTTTGTTATCTAGTCTACCAGATTTGTCAATAAAGGGATAATACCAGTTTGTCTTAGTTACTAATAATATCCGTTCCTCAATGTAAAGAAGAATACTGACATATTGCTGTACAGTCTGTAAATTTTTTATGTTGGATAATCTTTTGTTTACTGTGTGAAGTTTTTCTTTTACGTTGTGTGCAATCTGTAATGTTGATCTTAACAAATATCTTACGATGTGGACAAGGTATTAAGAATGAAGTAGACGAATTAATGGCAGATAAAATTAAAGAAATTTCACACTTTTAAAAGGATCAACAAAATTGGCGGACTAAATAGAGTCAGATTTATCAAAAAACGGCATTCCCGTTAGCAATGCGTTTCTCGCAAGATGGGTTCTGTGAGGACTTATATCAGTAATAGTGACTAAATACTTGAAAATCGTGTGTCTTTTATCAAATAATATCGGTGTCTGAAGATACTTGAAAGCGACACATAACTACACACGGTACAATGGTCTACATTCAAACATAACACCGACCATCCAGATTTCGGTTTTCCATTGTTTCCAAAAATCCCTACAGGCGATTCTTCAAAAGGCCATTGCCGAATTCCTTCCCGTTCCTTGGTCCCAGTTCTTTTCCATCTCTAAAATCCTAGAAGTAGACGAAGCGTAAAGCCATAAACAAAATAAAAGAACCAAACACAATAAAACATTACCTCTCAAAAATAGACACCGTACTAAGAAAGTACCCAATAAATGCAATACTAACACTTGTTAACTGATAGTTAAGAATGCTCACATCAAGAAACAAAAAATAAACCATTTTTTAGACCGATTTCTATAACAGAAAAGTGCCTACCGTGTACATCCTTAACAATCTCTCCATCTTTTTCCCATTCAATCTTTTTTTTTTTTTTTTTTTTTTTTTGTACTGTTTAATTTTACAGTTACCACTTCTTTGCTAGAAGCTCTGTTTATTTAAGACTTCTTAACTGCCACGGATGGCGGATAGTGCGGGATCTCATCCAACCAACATTCGATGGAAGTGGAAAGAAGATTTGTCGACAATTGTTTGGGTCGAAAGCTAGTTAAGTGGAGATGTGTTTGTTATGTTTGAAGAGGAGGCAGTTAACTATTCCGTATAAACAGACGAGGAAAAACAGTACACACAATGGAGACTGCTAAAATTAGTTTCAACGCTTCCTGTCCCACGCAATTGCACATCAGCAAAACAAAACAAAATAATAATAATAATAAAATAGTTTCTATGCTTCCTGCCCCGCACAACAGCAATAAAAAAAACAAAAACAAAAACAAACAAAAAAAAAAAAAAAAACACGTTTTGTCGCCAGTGAATAAACTAGTGTTATCTATGGTAGTAGACAAACGTTTTGCCTGCTAAGTTGGAGCGCCGTAAATATTCTGTTCGTTTGTCATGAGACAACCAACTTCTGGTCTGCTGTCGTCGGTCTTTGTAGGTCGCGCCGCTTCATGGTCTGCTATAGCGCCAGGAATAGCAGTCGAGTCAGCACTTCAGACCGTGGTTCATTCACCATCACGTACCAGCAGCAGCCTGGCCTAGGTCAGCAAATTAGATAAAGCTGCTGGAGTAGGAATTGTTACCTAAATGACATTATCAAATTCAGAACTGTTATAGTTTAGTTAATGACGATTGTGTTAACACTTTAATAAAAAACGTAGACACTTTTGGAAGGCATCAATGCCAATGTTGCTTGTACGCTGAAGTAAATCTGTCACCTAGAAGTAATGGATTTTTTAATTTGTTTGAGTGAATCGCAATTTTAATCATGTCACGAAATCAAATTTTAAATGTTATCTGGGTAGCACAATGGAGACATTTATCTGTCTCAAAAACATTAGGAGCCATTGGGTGTCATTTATACTTTACTATTTTTTTTATTGCCTATACAAAAATTTTTTAGGTTTGTAGCTTTCGGTTACTCTGCGCTATTGTGACAGTTAATTATTGAGTGAATTATTTTTTAGTTCTTTTGGGAAGGGAGAAAGTTTGGTATGTCTAGCTTTTTTTACTAATTTTAGTTCTTTTTTATTTACAATTCTTCGTTAGTCATATGTACGTGGAGTTTTCTAATATTGCTAGTCGCACCTGATATTTGTGTGACGCTTGTTATTCCTAGATATTGAAACCTTTTCCCGCCTTATTTTATTTTTTGGGACCTAATGGCTTATGCCATCTATTTATTGCGAATTAAATCTACTGAAATGGATGACGTGCTATCTTCCAAAGGCGCCTTTTGAAAACTGAGTGTCAGTCTCCTCAATATCCACTATGGTCAATAAAACGGTCAGTTTTATAGCATAGTAACCAATACTGGAATTGATACGCAAACCTGTAAGATAGTATTAACTTTCACTGTCCTGTGGAATCAACGCTTGGGTGGCAATTACCCTACGCACCCACTTTTCCCCCTTTCCTGTGACAACTAGTTTTGGCCTCTACAAATTTCAACTTAAAATTCTTTCAGCGTTTTGTGTAAATTATTCATCATCTCTTTTGGGAATTTTATCCAATCTCTGATAGCCCTTACCTCCGAAAGAAAAGCTTTCCACGGCCTTGAGCCTGAAATCAAGTGCCACCTTGTGATCATGGTCATCTTTTCCCTCTCTTATTCATGCTGAGAGATCTTCATTGAGGCTGTTGGTTGATGATGAACTCTCAACATCATCCATTCACGTGTCACTCATGGTCAGTGTTTCGGGGTTTATATTTCAAGGAGCTTCAGAATGGGAATTGACGCTGTCCTGTTAGAATAAGTCAAATTCATATGCCTTTTAATTCAGGCTTATAGCCATTTAGCTAACTCTTCGCGTTTTTTATTATTATTTTATTCAGATGTATGAGACTCTTGTAATGATAGTGACAAGTAACAGGACGCTACAGGACGCTACAGGGCTGGCACAACACTTAACTGGAACTATCCATGCCCTGACCGGTCTACCTAGGCGTCAATTCCTACCGTTCTTGGATAGAAAATTTAATTCACGCTCTCCTATTTATTAACCCTGTTCCCAGTAACAAAGGTTCGAGCCTATATATACATATGTTCGATGAAGAATGTTCGAACGATTATGATATTATAAATACTAAGTTTTATATTTAATTATTTCAAAAATACGATTTTCCAGAATGTGGAGATATCTGAATTTTATAAAACTCAATAACAGGCCTGTGACGTATGCTGAATAGTCGAAACGGATCAAATGGTTGCTGCTGTCAACGAGGATCGCACGAGTGACGTGTCTGTACGGTCCGTGCGCCAACATTTGACAATAAAGCAATATGGCAGAAGTTGTCTGATTCCAGTGTCTTTAAACATATATTGGACCCTAGATCGATGGAAGAAGGTAGCTTGGTCCGATCACTCACATTTGCAGTTGATACCCACCGATGGTCGGATTGATACTTGGCACAAATCTTATCGAGCTATGGACCCAACTTGTAAGCAAGGCATTGAGATAGCTACTGGCTCTCTCACAAAGCTGTGGTGCGTTTTTACCTGATATGGATTATGTCATCTAATCAAACTGAATTGGTCCATGATAGGGAATCTTATTGCTCAGCTATTCGATGAGACTCCATATAACCAATGAGAAAGAAGAGAAGTTCCACTGCGATAATGCGCGATGTCATCGGGGCCAGATTGTGCGCGATTGGTTTGAGGAACAATTTCAGCACATAATTTGGGGAACTTTGTTGGTAGACATGAACACCGGCATATTATCGACAGGGCGGTTTGTGCCCGATGACAGTCCAGTAGTTATGGATGGCTGTCGATACTGCCTGGCTTATGATCCCTCCAGGGAATTCCCGGCCAGTAGCTGAACCCTGCCATGTCGAGTTGCTCTACTCAGCCCACGAGTTATTAAAAGTGCTTTCCCTGAGTTTTGTCGCATCATTGTTTACTGAACTACTTGTTCCATTTAAGTATTTGGGTTACAGTGAGACGATATTTAAAGTGAGAAAACTGAGGCCTTGTTGAAAGGAGGCGTTTTAGGCGCGATTCGAGTAATCGCGCGGTTGTGAGATACTAAAGGTCCATATACTGCGTCGATACGCAGCCGCGCGTTTTTCTGCTCGCGCTTGAATCGTGTGCACGACGCCGGAACCTCGACTACTGCTCGGGTCCTGCGTTCTGCGCGCGAGTCGAGATACTGGGGATGCCATTTCTCTGACCAGCAGCCGCGTGATAGTTGTAGCGTGAACCGACTCTCAACCTTCTCCAACTTTACCACCACCAAATGACTCGCAAGCTTCTCAGTGTATTAAACTATTGCAGTAGTAAATCGAGTACCAGTTGTAATTGGTTACTGTATTACTTTCATTTAAATTAAATATCAATTTTTTTGTCATATAGGCCTATTCTTTTACATTCTCACATATAAGAACATTTTTTTTGCCTTGAAGTAATTACAAATTTTTCTTCTGTGGGAACAACATCTCGCAATAGTCTTCACAAGGAGATAAATCTTCCTTTGCAAACTACTTTCTCATGTCAGTGAAGTCTTTTGATGATTTTCTTGCCATCATAAAGCAGGACTTCTGTCATCGATTCTCAATTGCGGATGCAGAGTAATAAACATTTTATCATTTAAAATTGGATGCACCGAAATCACTCCAGGATGGTATCTTCAAAAGCCCATGGCCGAATTCTTCCCCGTCCCTTGTTTCCAGTTCTCTCCCATCTTTAATGTCCTCGATGTCGTCGAAACATAAGCAAAAAATAAACACCAGACGGTGTAAAACGATCCTCAGATGATTAATTTCTTTCAGTGGGAACATAAACGAAATTGAAAATCTGTAATGGCCGTATAATTTCATAGTTGTTTAAATCACGCAACTGGTATTTGGGTTACAGTTACAGATATTATTCAAATCTATATAAGTTGTTCCAAGGGAATAGAAGCGCGATTGTAAAGCAACTGATATCGCTATCCATTAAATCGCTATCCATTAAATCTAAATATGTATGCTAATATTATCTGTTTAAAAAAATGATCTTTCAAATATTTATAGCCAATAAAAGATTGTAAGTTCAGTATTATCTCAACTATTAATCAATACTGTAATGTATCGTTTGTACGAGCATTGTTTCTGATCTTTAAATCAACATGACATTGTGTAAACGTACTGGAAGTAAATGAAATATTAAAAACAAACAAAGAAGAGACAGATCAAAGTTTTACAACTTTATGAAAAGCGATTGGTTTATTTACTGTAAAATAAAACTAAAACCGAATTAATTTGAAAAATATAAACTCAGAAACTACTGAACATATTTCGATGGAGTTTTCACCGTTTTAAGGCTTAGAATCTCAATTCGGTTGTTTGTTATGTCTTATGATTCTACGTTACATAACGCTGGAGCATTAAACGAAATTCTCAACGTGTGGTGAAAAATACCAAAAATGGAACCACTAGATGTGGCATACCCCGCAACCACAATGAATAATGAAAGTATCAATAGCAGTTAATAACAATACCTACGTTTCTTACTCCAACCTAAAACTAAACTTGAAATATTCTTCCTTTAATTGTGGTGGTTTAGCTTTTAAACGCGAAAGATGGCCGTATTGAATGCAAAAAGTATATTCATCCACTTCGCAATTCATTCAAATGTGATTTTCAAACAAAATCTAGAGTTGTTTAGTAATGTAGTAATGCAGTTCCTTAACCATGCTGTCGCAATTTATAGCTCAAGTTGATACTTTGAAAACTCAGTCAAAATCGACTCGTAAAATAAATGTGTCATAACGTCTTAAGACATTTTAACTTCGACCCGAATCTCTCAAATTCTGAAAATTCATTCAAAATCTGGAGGTCCTACGATATCATAGCCACTGAAATTTGATAAATTTTATGATCGATTCGTATATATCTAAGACAAATCGAAAGTAAAGAATAAATTTTTTTGATACACAGACGGAAAAAAAAATCCCAACACCAAGAAAGACTTGTGTTAGATAAACGAAATTTGGTAGGCGTGTTTATACATCTGAAAGATGACATCGATTCAAATTTCGCGCTTCGCGCATAAGTGTGGCGCTAGTAGCGCTACTCAGAGCTTGCAAATCAGGTTTGCTTTAAACACGCGCTGTAAAGTTTGTGAACGTTATTTACCGCTGAGATTTGACATAGTGAGTTGATGTTAGCCAAGAATGCCTTTAAGAAGACGAAGAAGCCATTATCAACAGCTCACCGAGTTTGAACGAGGTCGTGTAATAGGGCTACGAGAAGGTGGATTTTCTTTTCGCGATATTGCAGAAAGACTTGGCCGGAATGTATCCACTGTGCATGATTGTTGGGTGCAGTGGTCAAGGGATGGTACTGCCTCAAGAAGACCGGGTTCCGGGAGGCCACGTGGCACTACTGAGAGGGAAGACCGCCGTATTCGGCGTACAGCTGTGGCGCATCGTACTGCGTCTGCGGCAGAAATTCGAGCTGCAGTTGGTACCACAGTGACACAACGAACTGTTAGAAATCGGTTACTTCAAGGACAGCTCCGAGCCAGGCGCCCTGTAGCGTGCATTCCACTGACTACAATCCATCGCCGTTTGCGACTCCAGTGGTGTCAAGCCAGAGCTCATTGGAGGACGGAGTGGAGATCTGTTGTGTTTTCTGATGAAAGCAGGTTCTGCCTTGGTGCCAGTGATGGCCGAGTGTTGGTCAGAAGGAGGCCAGGGGAACGCCTGCAACCAAACTGTCTGCGGCCTAGACACACTGGACCTACACCTTGAGTCATGGTCTGGGGAGCAATTTCCTATGACAGCAGGAGCACTCTTGTGGTTATACCAAACACACTGACTGCAAATTTGTACGTCAGTCTGGTAATTCAACCTGTAGTGCTGCCATTCATGAACAGCATTCAAGGGGGAGTTTTTCAACAGGATAACGCTCGCCCTCATACCGCTGTTGTCTCGCAACGTGCTCTACAGAGTGTCGACATGTTACCTTGGCCTGCGAGATCACCAGATCTGTCTCCAATTGAACACGTATGGGATATCATTGGACGACAACTCCAGCATCATCCACAGCCAGCACTGACCGTCCCAGTATTGACAGCACAAGTACAACAAGCATGGAACTCCATACCACAAAGTGACATTCGAAACCTGTATGACACAATGCATTCACGTTTGCAGGCTTGCATTCAAAATTCTGGAGGTTACACCGGCTATTAATTTAACAGTATTTCACATTTGAAATGCATTTTCTTGAGCTTAAATTAACCTGTGATCTTGAAAATTTAATGAATTAAACATGTTAACTTGACAAATGCATTGTCCAAATTTCATTACTCTACAATAATTTTTTCTTGGTGTTGGGATTTTTTTTTCCGTCTGTGTATATCACTTATTTCTCGAGATATCTTATGTCAAAAGTGAGGTGGTTAGGTTGAAAAGCGGCCAGGAAAAATTTCGCAAGTACCATATTTGATCATGAATTCTTCTGTAACTCGACGAGACACATTGAAAGTAAAGGTTACCATTTTCTGATACCTCTCTTAGCTCTCAACATATCGTATCACAAAATTGGGTTGGTTAGATGCCTGGACCAGAAAAAATTCACCAACGCCATATTTGAATATTTGATAAATTCTTCTGTAACTCGACGAGACAAATCGAAAGTAATGAATATCATTTTTTGATGCCCCTCTTAGTTCTCGAGACATCGTATCTGAAAATTGAGGTGGTTGGGTTGACATGCTGCCTGGACCAGAAGGGCGTCACGGTGAACATGCAAAATAGGTGTTTTGTTTTCTTCTTCGCTGTGGCGGTTAGTTTGAAATACGGCCTGAATAAGAAGAAAAACTTGTGCTTTTGCACAAGGAATAATGCACGTCTAAATAAACTTCAACCCACCCTTTCCTTGGTAGGGGGCGGGTGAATCTAAGTTGACGTGAATTTTATAAAACATTTTACACATGTTGCTCATTGCGTGAATATAAATAGCTAACTGTACCGAGCAACGCCGCGAACTCTGCTAGTTTACTTTAAAACAGATGTGGCACTTGGGTGAGTGAGCACATTGGCATGAGATATTTTAACGGAAAGCTTTTCGAGCTATTGAGTCATTGTTGTGAACATCCGGTTAGATTCGCCGCACATATATTACCACGGCAGGCGATATGTTGCACTGGCGTCGTCTCCTGACAGCTATCAGCCAGGTACATATGAATTTTTGCCCCTCTGACTAAGCTGATGAAGGGCGGGCAGTCTAAATCTGCATCTGCAGGGTTGCAATAGTTGAGAGTCGAACCATAATGCCAAACCCATAGCCGTGGTTGGCAGAGAATTAAGCCCGCCATTCACCTGCCTACCACGTTTTTACAAACACTACACTACTCTCATACGTGACCATTCGTGAGTTTCATGAATCATTCACATGTCTTGGTAGGAACTCTGAAATCCCTTTTTACGCTCAGCAGCCACGGAACTGTTGACTTACAAGCCGTCACAGCCAGTCCTAAACAGCAAATCGTTTCGCACCTCGTAACAGGGTCAGTCTGGCCGTGCAACCGTGCAAGCACTACGTTCTCGACGAAAACACGCCCACCTCTATCTAGTGACGTGGGACACTACAATCTATATATTAATACGCTAAGCGAAAACGTTGGATACACTTTTAAGAATATTGCGTGCACGGAGAAGTGTAAGATTTAGCATAGTTAAAGTTTATATGGAGAAGAAATGCATAAAGCCAAAATCCACATATAACATGTGTTAAAAATATATTAAATTAAATAAAATAAAACATCCGTTGTATTCATTCAATTGTTTTTAAGTGTCAACGACACTTAGCGATTATGCCAATGTCTGTGATCTTTGGTCAACGGTAAAGAAAAAAAATAATCAGCATAGTTATAACATGTTACAGATACATTATTAAATAAAAAATAAAATTGCGAATGAGTGAAATCGGATCGGAGCCAACTCTCTGACGTGTATTTCCAGCATTGAGATACTCTGTGATCTTTGGTCAAACCAAAGAGTCGCATAAAGTAGAGATAATCTTTGAAGTTATAAAAGGAACATTTCGAAAATTAATGTAGCGATTCTGCCAGACAATATATGGTCTTTTTATTATTTAAAAGGTTAAACTTTGGTTAAGGGTCTTTTGACTTTTGAATTTCAGTAATTTCATAACGGTTTTTTTTTATTATTCAGATATTTGCACCTACTTCCATTATGTCTCGATATAGAACATTGACAGGTCGGAGAGAGACAGAAATAATACCAATTTGCGTGAAATTCAAAATAGACCAAATTTAAATAGTTAACACACAAAATGCTGATATTATTTTGATGGATACATTCAAATGCGCACTAAATGTCATTCCAAGAAATTTTGATAGTTTCGAATTTACAATGCCGGTTTTGCAATGCAAAACATTTCGAATCAGAAGTCACTTCAGGTGAAAGGACTGCATTTACTTCATGTTGTCATAAAGCTAAATCAGTTTTACTGGTCTTAAATCAAAATGAATATTTTAAATTCAAATGAACAATCGGTAAAGAGAAAGTCAAAAATTATTTTGAAAACATTTCATCATTTGCTATGGTTAGTCCAGAGGCTAAAATTTAGAATACAGTCACGCGTGGAGTGTATCATTTAATTTTATACGTATTGCAGGGAATTAAGGCAAACAACACAAGGTAATAACGTATTGTAACACACTCGCAGCCAGCGGTGTCAATGTATACAGTATATAACATATCTATGCTCGCAGCAAACGCAATAGAACAAATTCAAATAATGATAATTACTCTTTCATGAAAGAAACTAGATAACTTAATGAATTACGGTCGAATTTTGACCCCCTGGGCGATCACTAGTCTTATAAAAGTGACGGGATACTTTCTTTTATCGTTCATTTCTCCCAGATGAAGCAATGGAGGCGGGCTGGTGTTGCAAGAATCTTTTCAGCCAACCTAACCTACCACTTTCCTTCCATCATAATAGTGTTGTTGTTGTTGCTGTTGTTGTTTTTTATGTGAAAACTTCTATAGGTGCATTAGGTGATGTTTAGAGGAGGGTAAATCCATGAGTTCCCGACTTTCCGTCACCGTTATGATATGATGTGTAGCACTGCGCTCATTATATGCCCGTTGGAAGCTTTTTGGATGGGTAAAATCTTATGAGTTCCCGTCACCGGTATTCTAATGTTAACAGTATATCCGTAGCTATAAGTACGGCGTGTTGCGCTTGGACAGTAGTAAAAGTATAGATTATGCTTGTATCTAATACATAAAAATGAATGTTTACTTATTGTTTTTTTTTTAATGTTCTTCATACAAACACACAGTTTTTATCCGATTTTGATGTAACTTTGCATACGTATACTTCAAAACAAATCGAAAAATACTGTTTACGTTTGAATTACAAAAACCAAAACTCTATCCTCCTTTCCCCCCTTTTCCTTATTTTCTTTCGATATTGTTCATGTAAACCAACAGTTTTTAATCTGATTTTGATAGTACCTAGCACACGTACACTTTAAACAACGGGTAAGGCACTTACTTTCAAAAGTTTTTATCTGCGTTCGTGGGTTCTAATCCCGTGGTAAGCAGGAAATTTCAGGAGTTTTCTGTAATTGTATGAGCTTCGCCGGAACGTTCCGCAGTTCTGATTCCTCGTTAAACTGTAGACCCCTGAGGAAAGGATTTGGTCTTCCTGCCTCTGACATACTAGTTTGGTACATCTCCTTCGGGAAGATTCTACCAACCTTCGGTTTGTGGACGAAGTTAGACTTTTAGTTTTTTGAGTGAAAACTTCTTTAGGGGCGTTGGGCGGTTTTTGGACGGGTAAAAATCTTACGAGTTCGCGTCACCGACATGCTAACGTAACAGTTTATCTGTAACGGTCAAGTGGCTCAGTGGTTAAGGTGTCTGACTGTAGAGCGAAAAGTCCACCGAGCGGGGCGGTGTAACAGTTAGCGTTCTCGCCTCGTATTCGGGAGGACGGCGGTTCGAATCCCCGTCCGGGCATCCAGATTTGGGTTTTCCATGGTTTCCCCAAATCACTCCAGGCAAATGCCGGGATGCTTCCTTCAAAAGGTCATGGCCGAATTCCTTCCCATTCCTTGCCCACATCCTTGCCCCCCATCCTTGCCCCCCATCCTTTCCCGTCTCTAAAAACCTCGATGTTAAAAAGAGACGTACAGCAGTTACAAAAAAAAAAAAAAAAAAAAAAAAAAAAAAAAAAAAAAAAAAAAAAAAAAAAAAAGGTCCACGGTTCGAATCACTGTCGTTATAGGGATTTTTATAGATCCTTAACCCGACTTTCACCTCTGGTACAGCTTGGGGTGTAATTTGAAGTACGCCAGAACGGTTCCTTGTACCTGGTAACGCTACCGGGTTAGGTTAAGGCAGCTAAGACAGGGGCAGGATGCGCAAGCAATAGAAATCCATGTCACCAGGTAGTTACGACCACGCCCAATTATTATAATTTAATATATCTGTAGCTATAAGTATGACGTGTTGCGTGCATGATATTCATAGTTTTAAGTTTTCACTTCTGTCGCCAGACCACAATGAGGTTGTTGTTGTTGTTTTTTTTTCCATCTCCCATAAATGGTGTGTGGAGTGGAGTGATGCCCCCTCTTCAGCATACCGGTTTAATTATATAAAATGCTCCTGTTACAATTGTTAATCTAACAATGGTTTTACAGAAATTATTTCATAAGTTTAGTATAGATATTTAAATATAATTTCATCCGTGATCATTATTTTGCAAGATTGCCGGATTATACACATTCGATGTGTGTTAAAAAATAACTGGAATCTTCAGTTTTTTGAAAGAATTTTATTTATTCGTCTACATCGATGTTACCCTCTTCAGAATAGCCGCCATTAGATATTATTCACTTATACCAGCGCTTCATCCAATACCCAAAACACTTCTGGAATTCGATCTTTGGAACAGCTTTGAGCTCTTTCAGCGATGCACTTTTAATCTTATCTATGTTCATAAAACAATGGCCCTTCAAAGTTCTCTTTATTTTTAGGAACATGTCTGGCGAATATGGAGGCTGGGACATCATTACAGTGTTGTTTTTTGTCAAAAATTCACGAACAAGCTACGATGTACGAGCAGGTGCATTATCGGGATACAAAAGCCCTGAATTGTTTTGACACAAATCCTGGCGTCTTGTTTCGGATTGTTTGAAGGTCGTGTTCAATATTGATCGTTTGATCTTGTGGCAACAACTTTATACTAATGAAAAATTGCCGACTGTATCAAACCAGCTGACAAGAGATTACCTCCAATATAGTTCAAAATGCATAGATACTTTTAAGACATGTTTACCAACACAATAACGAAAAAATAATGCCAACAGGACTAATTTAACCCGCGAAATTTCAAAATTCCCGTTACTTTTTGAACACACCTCGTATGAATATTTCAGTTTATGACGTTTGATTTTCATCTTTTAATTCCGATGGCTACGGTTGTAACGACGAGTATATGTCATTGCGAATATGGTTGGAAGCTAGAGGGAGTATACTGATGTTTCCATTGCTGAATCTATGTAATGTTTTTAAATGTATGTTGTAAGTAAGAAGGTTTGAAGAAAATGGAGGTTTGTGACGCCCAGGGCTAACCCACGGCATCAATGGGCGATATAGGCACCAGAGTGTCTCTCCGCACTAGAGGAAGGAGATTGGCATATGGAACGAGTTCGTCCGTGACCTTTTAAATGAACCATCGCGACATTCGCCTGGAGTGATTTCGGGAAACCATTGAAAGTCGAAAACAGGATGGTTTACTCACCCGGTGCAAGTGCAACCGCGATCGCAAAAGCGCCTCAAAACGCTGGGGTCAGTCCGACCGAAACGGAAGTGCTTCACCCTGGTGAAAAAGCAGGGGTCGGACAACCGAAATAATGTATCTTCACACTGAGAATAAGGTTGAAGAGCAAAGCCGTTATACCGAAGTTACAATTTATGTTCCAAGATGTTTAAAACAATGAAAGGTATTATTAACCATCCTTCTTCGCCAGTCTCAGCTTTAAAGCTCGGGTTCTTGTCCTGAGACATTTCCTCCCTGCTTTTATTTTGACTTCTCTTGACATTCGGTTGGTCGTCTTGTTGGAGTAGTATTGATTATTCTTTTCGCTCCATCAGCACTAGTGGTCTGTTGAGTTTGTCAGCAGTTTCATATTCGCCGAGACAACTGACTAGTGAATTTAGCAGATCGATGTGATTCACTGTAGAATTTGTCGGCAGGTTGCCGGAATCTTTCGATGAGCCTGGCTGTTCCAGACGCTTCGTGGACTGCGTCAGTGGGAAACGGTCGGACAGATGTAGTGACCGCTTGAGTGCTCTGTTCTGCAGCACCTGCAACTTTCTCAGGTGGCAATTAGCAGCGTACCCCCAGACGGAACAAGCATATTCAATTACCGGCCTAATCAAGGAGTAGTAAAGCGCGTTAGCCTTGTCTTCCGGTAGGAGTGCAAGACCGCGTTCGCCATGGAGCGGTGGTATCAGCTTCCTTTTGCGGGTGATGCGCCTGGTTTCATTCGACGAGCTGCCATCGTTTGGTCGCAGCATTGAAACTCGTGTGAACTACCACGATTTTGGTGTTCTACCACTGCTGCCTTCAGCTCTGGCTGCATTTGATTCAGAAGGCGGCGAGTGGCACGGTTCCTCGTTAGTTCCCATTTCTTTGCGATCCGATTTTTGTTTCTGATCAGTGCAAGGAGATACGGTGGGAGCTGACAGAAACGTTCCATACTTAGATGAACCAGTGGTGTAGCGACTCTTGTAGCTTTATTTACGGTGCTGATGAAGACTCTTAAAACCTCCCGAACATTCCTGTCCACTGTACCTCTTTCAGTTTGGTCGCTACGACTTCCCTATAACAGTCCCAGTCGGTCCGCTTGTAATCAGGAATTGGTTGACTCTTTGGCTGCCACTCCACAACGTCGCACAGTGGTTCGAAATTGGAAAATAGTGGACATTCGAACGAAAGTCATAATATCGATCCAAACAAAATTGATTTAGATAGCATTTTTTGTGCTGATCAAAACTTGTTATCTTCAATTTTTGATAAAAATGAGTCCTTCACCCTTAAAAAAACAAAAAACACAAAAAATTATAAGAAACTGTATGGGTGAAAATCTATTTTCTTTTATTGTCATGGCCATATATCAAAGTGTCAAAGGCTAACCTTCTGCAATTGTAAGTACCTATCTTTCTTAATATTACAACATAAAACTTTCTTGCATATCCTTGCCGCTTTGACTACAGGGCGTAAATGAATTTCTGCGATTATAATATATTGGACATTCGAACTAAAGTCAAAATATCGATCCACAAAAAATTGATTTAGGTAGCATTTGTTGTGCTGATCAAAACTTGTTATCTTCAATTTTTGATAAAAATGACTCCTTCACCCTTAAAAAAAAAAAAATAATTAAAAATTATAAGAAACTGTATGGGTGAAAATCTATTTTCTTTTATTGTCATGGCCATATATCAAAGTGTCAAAGGCTAACCTTCTGCAATTGTAAGTACCTATCTTTCTTAATATTACAACATAAAACTTTCTTGCATATCCTTGCCGCTTTGACTACAGGGCGTAAATGAATTTCTGCGATTATAATATATTGGACATTCGAACTAAAGTCAAATATCGATCCACAAAAATTGATTTAGGTAGAATTTGTTGTGCTGATCAAAACTTGTTATCTTCAATTTTGATAAAAATGACTCCTTCACCCTTAAAAAAAATAGTTAAATAAAAATTATAAGAAACTGTATGGGTGATAATCTATTTTATTTTATTGTCATGGCCATATATCAAAGTGTCAAAGGCAAACCTTGTGCAATTGTAAGTACCTATCTTTCTTAATATTACAACATAAAACTTTCTTGCATATCCTTGCCGCTTTGACTACAGGGCGTAAATGAATTTCTGCGATTATAATATATTGGACATTCGAACTAAAGTCAAAATATCGATCCACAAAAAATTGATTTAGGTAGCATTTGTTGTGCTGATCAAAACTTGTTATCTTCAATTTTTGATAAAAATGACTCCTTCACCCTTAAAAAAAATAAATAAATAAAAATTATAAGAAACTGTATGGGTGAAAATCTATTTTATTTTATTGTCATGGCCATATATCAAAGTGTCAAAGGCAAACCTTGTGCAATTGTAAGTACCTATCTTTCTTAATATTACAACATAAAACTTTCTTGCATATCCTTGCCGCTTTGACTACAGGGCGTAAATGAATTTCTGCGATTATAATATATTGGACATTCGAACTAAAGTCAAAATATCGATCCACAAAAAATTGATTTAGGTAGCATTTGTTGTGCTGATCAAAACTTGTTATCTTCAATTTTTGATAAAAATGACTCCTTCACCCTTAAAAAAAAAAAATAAATAAAAATTATAAGAAACTGTATGGGTGGAAATCTATTTTATTTTATTGTCATGGCCATATATCAAAGTGTCAAAGGCAAACCTTGTGCAATTGTAAGTACCTATCTTTCTTAATATTTCAACATAAAACTTTCTTGCATATCCTTGCCGCTTTGACTACAGGGCGTAAATGAGGTTATATATGTTAAATTTCTTGGAGAGTTACCGATATAAATAAATTGAAAGTGTATTTGATTATTAATAATATACGATTCTAGCACAAATATTATCTTTTTTTATTTCCTAACTAAAATATTTATATTATTAAATATATTATGCGTAAATGAAACACCAAGATTCATTTTTAACATATAAAGGAAAATATAGAAACAAAAATTAAATAGTTAATAAATAAATGTATTAGCAATAATGAAAGGATTACAAATAAATATTTTGGAAATAACGAAAATTCATTATAAGCAAGTTATAAAATCAAATAGGAATTAACAGAAATGCATAAATAACCAAAATCAAATAATTATTTTCCAATAAAATCCTCTACACAATGACAGTACAGTGTATTTACTTAAGTACATAAATATAAAACTTTGTTGAAATTTGTTTAACTTAATTAATTAACATATTAGTTAGAATAAATAATGTACATACAACACAATAATTACAATAATTCATCATTTTCGATTTGATTTTCTTGAAATTCAAAATTTTCCAATTCCCCCCTCATTTCTTCAGGCATCAATATGAGTTTTTTAGCTTCCGGGAAGAGATCCAATTTTTTATAATTGCTGTATTTTGGTCGAATGTACGATATGTACGGATCAGAACTGATCAAAAAATTATGAAGCAAATCTTCATTAGTCTTCATTATGTTACTTTTTCTTGTGTGATTCTCTCGTACATTTCTAAAATCTTTGTTTCTTGCTTCACCCGCTTCTTCAGAAAGAATTCCAATAGGTAAAAAACCGAAATATTTGCAAATATCTGCACCATGTATCAGAAGTTTATGCACACTACTGGGCATGTAAAACCATGGATAGAGGTGGACGTAGAGCTCGGCTGTCTCTGTGCAGTAGACCCTAAATTTTTCAACATTGATAGTATTCTCACATGAAATTGTCTGCAGAATTTCAGCAAAATGCTTTATGAGATCTTTGTCAATTTTAGTAATTTCAGCAGATTTCTCATAATCTCTGAAGAATCTCCTTGCCGTATTTCCATCATTTGTAGTTCCGAAACCCTGCTTCACAATATCCACAAGTATCCCCATTTGCTGCTTGAACTCTTCTTGTGTCATTTGTTTCTTCGCTGCTTTCAGTTCCTTGTTCGAACCTCGAGCACTCCACATCTTAAAGTCCATGTTGTAGGATATATGTAACATACATTCCATACAACGAATCCACATGTGAAGTGAAGAAAGTCCGTATTTGTATATATCTTCCCGTGCAGGTCTTGAATAGACTTTAGACAAATTGTTCATCTCACTTGGTTTAGCGTGACAAATGTTACAGATAGACGCTGCTGGACTTTCTGTGATGATAGTAGCCACCTTCCCATCAATCATTGTCATATGAAGCTCGTGGCTGATTTCAATACCATCGTATTTTGTAACAGTCAAGTTGTCTATTTCTTCTTTTATTGCAGCTTTTTCTTGCGCGATGTATTCAGCAGTTTCCTTATGGAACTCGAACTTAATAGGCCTGCAATAATATGTAGAGGAAGGGTTGGGATTCTCCCATATGGTAAAATTATTTGATACTAATTTTAGTGGAACAAGGTTTATCATAAAAACAGACGAATCGTCGAAATCCACATCTTCACTTATTTGTTTATATGTACTTTGTGAAGAAGCCCCATCGAATCCCCATTTGCTGATTAGTTTCAAGCCTTCAGTTGATGGATTTATCTTACTTCTGGCAACTTGGACATGTATTGAACACTCGACATGTATTGAACACTCGACCATTAACTGTTCGTAACATTCGAAAGAAGCTGGTCCGGGAACATTCACCAATAACAAACGCTGAAAGAAACATTCACGTTGTTTTGGATGCACTGTGTAAAGTCTTTGCTTTGAATATGGATGTGGTTCTCCTTGTTTACGTGGCTACCATTTTTTACCTAATTTGTTCCATGAAAAATAGCTTTGAACATCGGTATACGTATAATAATGTTTTTACGAATTGGCGGAACACATCAGATTTTTGAAACAATGTGAAAAATTCAGTTTGTGGTTTGTCGTTTTTGGTGGCTCAAGTATTCTTTGGAAAATATTTTCTTCGGTGAAATATACACGTTGACAGTTTTCAAGATGTATTGCAAGATGCTGGATGGAAGGGTCTCTTTCATGGATGCGAAAACTAAAAATATGCCAGATACCCTCGTTGCTGCTGATGTATTTACCTATTTGGTATCGTGTTATTTCGTCACTTTTATTTACATTTTGAACTTCAAATACGGCCAAATCACTGCCTTTATTAACATATTTGCAAACGTACTTAATGGATTTTACAGAACTGCAAAACTCGGCGTTAATATGAGCGTTATACGTTTTTGAAAGCAATGGTGAGTATGGTACGACCCACTGATTGTCAATTTCAACTTGGTTTCTAGAATTTGACATTCGCATTGTAAATGTTTGGCCACCATTCTCAGTGTTTCTGCGGCGATACAACGGATAACCATCGATATCCGTAATAGTATCATTCGTATATTCCTTTGGAAAACGCTTCTTACATTTTCCACCTTCCATGCATGGCGATGTCATGTTAAAAGCACCGCACGGTCCGTGGATCGAGTGACTGGTAACAATATCAAACAATTCTTGATCAATTAATGGGTCCGGAATTTCGGCTGAAATTATTTGATCAATTTCTTCTGGACGGATTTTAACTTCAAGCCAAATCAAAATGTGAGAATGAGGCAAACGTCGCTTTTACCACTCAATCAAATACAGATAGCAACGTGCGTTACCTAAAACTGAATGTTTTACGATTAAATCAATCAATGATTTTAATTTTTGTTTGAACACACGTGCCGTGACATCATGACGATGCATTGATTAATGGCCTGGTAATAGCAAAGTTTGTATTTCCTCCCAATTCGGATTACATGTAAATGTAACAAACAAATCTGGACGACCATAACGACGTACGTAAGTCATCGCATCTTGTATATATTCCTGCATGTTCCGTGAACTGCCGATGTAGCTTGAGGGTAAAATAAATGCATTACCGATATCATTGGCGTTTAAATTTTCATAAATATTGCCGATAACAGTATCTCGTAAGAGGATGTATTACTCCGATCGTAATTCAACCTGGTTGTATCGAATAAATCGCAAATGCTTGTTTTCAACCTTGGCGTACATATCCACGACGTATTGAAGGCACAGTTGACGATATCGAAGGATATAGTTATCCTAATTACGTCTAATCATCAATCGGGGGGCGTAGTACATCATTGAAGTAACTTTTTTATTTGTTTTATTACCTGAAAAAATATAAAAAAAGAATAAGAAATAAATATAGTCGGCCCGCTATAACCCGGCCCCTGGTAGGAATACTGCGGGTCTACTGTACTAATAAAATAACGAATTAAATAGTTGAATATTAAATTTACCAGCAACTGGATCACGCTGTTTGATTTTGATGTGATATTCATTCTGCCCTTGCCAGAATATCAGTGGATACTGGAGTGCGTCATACGAACGGTGTAGATCCGAAATTATACTAACAGTTCTATCTTGACGTGTGAATTTAATCAACTGAGTCACCAACCATAAAAACCAATTCAATACCACAATTGCTCTCTCTCTTCTGCTTGTTCGATGAAATTATATTGGCACCTAGTTTTCAAGCGTTCCTCACAATTTCCAATAGTTTTGGAGAAACTTCGGGTCATCGTTTGGCATCGGTATCCACGACCCAATCTTATGGTACACCTGGCCTTGTATTTTGAATTTAGTTTCAAAATGACGTCCATCAGATGTAGGATCGCAAATTTTTGTTGCCCCAAAAGACGTCATCTGGAAGCAAGAATTGAATTTGCGTGTCTTGCGCAGAAACAATTTCGAATCGTTTGATTCGCCAGCAAGAAGGATTGTAAATGTTCGGGTGGATTGGGTAGTGGTAATAATACATCTTTTACTGATGCACAACACATGCCGGCTGCTTCATTGCGGAATTTCAACGCCTGATAATACTGGCATATTTTGCTCACTGCACCGATTGCAGTTTTTAGAATGTGCAGAGTAATCAATGGCTGGTGCATATTGGAACGCAAGACGAACAAAGCACGGCTGATTTACTGTCTCTCTCGTTCTCTTTCTCTAAATATAGCTATGTGCTGTTCTCGTGCCGTTCTTGTTCTCGATATATTCTGTCACAGACGTTCATCACGCTGTTCTTGAGATTGTTGCATACGACGCTCAGCTGTCCTGATTCTTAAACTTCCTTACTTGCCGCGATTTGTGTTGCTGATTGATGAGCTCTCTCGTCGTGCGTCTTGCCTCTCTGCTACACGCATTGTTGAGGTTAGATTCTTTGGCGACATTTCACTGAAAAATATTTGAATTACAACAAAAAGTGCCTTTCTGAAAGCCTTAAAATAAGACACTATTATACAGTGGTGAAACCGGAATTTTTGGGTCCATTGAAAAATTCAGTAAAATGGAAGTTAAGAACTAATGAGGAAATTAAAATAACATTAAAAAAAAAACAGAAAAAGAAGAATGATAATTTTTTGATACATTTATAGCATGGATGACACCAGGCTTTCAAGAGGTTTAGAAAGATTTGAAACGAAATAATACCAGTGAACCGTATGGAAAGAAAAAAATTTCGATAGCAGACTTTGAATATGGCAGGATTCAAAGGTAGAGAGGAGTGCAATAATGAAGGAGTACTGGGGAGGAAGAAAGAAAAAACAACAGGAGAGGAATTGAAATTGACACGTGGAGTCTATCTGACCATAACAAAAAGAAGAAGAATAATGATAAGTTAGCGAGAAATGCTTACACGATTCGAATTTATCGTAACGTTTTCTTCAATGTTATATTCATGTGTGTAAGTACTTTGTCGTTAGGTATAAAGACACACAAACGATGAACCACAATACAGTATAATTATAACACAATACACAGCACAATTAAAATTGAAGAAACTCACACATATGGCGTGGAATAGACCGTAGCATAAATAAATCGAAATACAATGCCATCTACTGAATGGTTCGATAAATTAACACACTGCCATCTGTTAGGAATAAACTGTAGCATAAATAAATTGAAACAGAACGTGATCTACTGGATGATTACCCAACCTAGCTAACCAAGTGTTGTATAGATAAGTTAACACATCGCCATCTGTTAGAAACTTATTGAACTATAATATTAATTACGTGTGGTCGTAATGACCTGGTGACATTGTTTCTTACTGGCTGGGCATTCTGCCCCTGTCTTAGCCGCCTTTACCTAGCCCGCACCTCCTGCCTGGTACAGGGGACCTACATTTTAACATCGAATCCGAACCACAGTACGGTCCTGGCGTATTTCACCTCATACAGCATGCTGCGCCGGGGGTTAATGCCGGGTTAAGTGTCTATAAAAATCCTCGCCGAGACAGGGACTCGAACCGGGGACCTTTTCATCTCCAGTCAGACGCCCTAACCACTTAGCCAGCAGACCTCTTAGCCTTAGGGGCTTACAAATAATTACAAACCATTGTCCTATGACAAACATTTAATTAACATTTATTTCGCAAATAATAAATATTGAGGTCTATATTCCAGATAAAAACTATCCTATCTTTTAAGTTGGACTAAATCACACACATTAATCCAAATTTCATCTAAATCGGTTATGTAGTTTCGGAGTTCATCCCGGACGAACATCGTGACACGAGATTTTTATATATATAAAGATGATACATTAAAAAATCTTTCAGGCATTTATAGTTTGCTTTGATTGAACAAATCCGGTTAGTCGAGTAGCATTGACGAGGGCCTTACTGTTACAATCAGTGATGAACCGTACCTGCTGAATGGGGTGTGGATATGTGATTCGTCGCTATGGTCAAGGAAGCTTAACACTACAACTACCCCCGTATAGAATGGGATCTGGTAAACATGCAACAAATGATCTTGCCACGTCCCAGTTTAACCATGCTTTAGTATACTTTGTGACAGACCAGAACCGCTGAATATGCACCACGTGACCTTAGGTCACATAAGGTGTGTTGAAACATGCCCATCACTGGCGAATATGATATACAGCAAAAACACAGAGCAGGGTTAGGATAGTAGTCATTGCAATGAACGAGTTTCAACCGCACAACACAGTAAGAAAACCATTCCCTCGTTTCCTTACTAAAGCCATTTAGTGTACTTTTGGTGTCACTGTCACTTTCGTGGTCATTTTAACATCACTACAAGCTGGTTCATTTCGTATATCCCGTTAGGCATACGTGTCTGGTGCCCTATATCGTATACCTAATATAATTTTATTCCGAAATAGTGTTACAGATATTGTAGCTGGATAGTTGTTGAATCCATTATTGCTTATCCTTAATTTTAATAAGCAGGTGAAAATTCTTGTTGTTGTGAGGGTAATTTGCGAATCGCTGTTGGCTCCCACCTAGGCTTAATAACAAGAATTAAACAGTTTTGTTTAGTATAAACAAAAATTTCTGCACGTACATGCACTAAACACCTGCATCCCAGAAACGATTGAAGAACATTTTGTTCGTTGAATCCAAATTAAACTTTTAATTCCATCTTAGTATATGATGCGGATAGGTTTTTTCATCGAGCTTTGCGCCTCATCGACGTCGAGAACAATAAAGTCTGAGAGGATGCAGATATGAAATGGGCAGAAATTCAGCCATGTTCTGCTGGTCATGAGCATTTGCCAGGAGTGATTCAGAAAAACCATGGAAAACCGAAATATGCGTGGACGGACGGGGATTTTTTTTTACATGCTGCTTTACGCCTCGTCGACGGTTAAGGTCATTAGAGGTGGGATGGAACTGGGGACAAGGAATGGGAAGGAATTCGGCCATGGCCTTTTGAAGGAAGCATCCCGGCATTCACCTGGAGTGATTTGGCGAAACCATGGAAAACCCAAATCTGGATGCCCGGACGGGGATTCGAACCGCCGCCCTCCCGAATGGGAGGCCAGAAAAGCTTGTCGTCGTCAACGTTCCGTGTTTCGTGCTCTGCAGGATGCTAATGACGTCTGATACTGCTGTTAAGGCCCATAACCACGGCGCCGTGGTATTGGTAGTACACGCCTTTCTTCTTTTACCACCTGGCGGTGGTTCGAGGCGCGCCGTACCTGCTAGCATAGGCGGCAAAGATAAGAGGCATCCCCTAACACACGCCGAAGGACGCGCCGTGGGTTCGCGCCTTTGGGCAACGTAACAACGGCCGCCGTTGCCATGTCAGTCTATCAACAACGCACTCTTGGCATGCTTTAAACTTCTGGTTTTACTGCTTGTGCACTTTTCACCTAAAGATGACGACGCACAGTCTTTGAAATATTGCGCTTAAACAACGTTTTAACTCGTTTAGTTTCCCGTGAAGAATATTCCGATATAAATATCATCTTGGGCTTGCGTTAAACGAAATTAGTGGGAGCAGATGAACTGTGGAAATTCAGATCGAGATGAATGGAACTGAAAACAGAGATACTGAAACTGCTAATCATATACATGAATGGTTAAAATTGCTGAATATCACTCTTTATTACTCTTGTAAAGAATAATTTAATGAACTACGCAGCTAGACCGTTTTCACTAGTAATAATACGTTCTTATCAGCGCTGTATAAGTTGCTATTATTCTAGTATCAGCAGAAAAACTTGAATTAGAGTCCTTTCATTATCAAAAAATAAACACTTCCAAGACTACGCAATCCAAGAACGGTTATATCTACATTTTTAAGTGTTCCATCCTCATACCACGGATTATGTTCTTTGTGCGTATGGAGAAATGACCCGGAAGGGTGTGACTTTCGTCGTTAGCAATTCTTCCAACACTCGGTCGTCAGAGAATCTGATAGCGGAAGAATTAAGGTCTTCTGGTTGGGGATTTAAAGCACAACGATAATCAAATCACGGAATGCATTGATTGTAAATGATGGTTGCCTTCTACAACGTCACCCGATCAGAGTTTCTTACGTGATACAAGAAACTGGCAATCTGAAACTAGTTGTTCTTCTTGGGGAACCAGAAATCAGAAGAAGGTGAGGACGGTTTTCTACACTTTAAACTGATGCGGTAGACGAATTGTTTCGGACAACCTTCACCGATGTTATACGCGATCCGCAAGATAGAAGATGACGAAATAGGCTATAGTGCAATCTCCAATATGAATAAAATTGAAAAAATTACGTCATTTGCGTCAATAACAACCACACAATGAACCACGGCTTTTGTTTTATTCCAATTATTTTTATATATCAGCATTGGTCAGAACAATGGGCGGGTCAGGTAAGGAAATGTTTAAGTGGTGGATGCCAATGGTCCAGGGAGCAGACGCAGCTGGTGAGTCACAGGGCGGTATATTCCAGGCCCCAGTTAAAGAGCAGACTTCTGCATCTCGCCGCTCAACGCCATAAAACTGCAGAGCCAGTAAGCCGGCTCTTTAGCATGACGACGGGTCTACTGAACTCCCAACACAACTATCAAAATATTTATGAGTCCATTCGTTTCCCCGCCTGAAGGCAACGAGCTGCGCTCTTCGGAATTAATTAGGAAACTCCCAAATCATTTTTAGCAACAAGCGGCAGCTCTCGACGTTTCGAAAACTAATATCCGTCCTTGTGATACATTAGAGAGACATCAGTGTTGAAAACATACTTCATAATAAAGATGTAGCTTACTACTTAATAAACACCAAGGCAAACAGATAACATTAATCATTTAGCATCCTCCAAAAAGTTGTCTGTGGTAATATTAATTTACACTTTGGTATCAAGGAATAGATCTATCTAAAGTTAGTTATTTCTATAAATAAGTAATTTCTGAAAGAATTTCCGGTTATATCAATTTTAACATGCGTCATATTATAAGACGCCAGTCTGTCCACATTTACTGACATAGACGTTTCACTTCATAATATTTCTTGGAATTTAACGCACTTCTTTCAGACGTACCAGCATTAAAAAGTAAAGGTATGGCCACATGCGTTTACCATAAATGTGTTATCTCTGAACATCAGTTGCTCATTTCCTGACAATTTTTCAAGTATGTGTCATCAAGTGTTTTGGTATATACAGAGATATGTGATGTATGTGTATGTTCAGAGTAGCGTTGTGCATAGGGATAGAAGAATGGAGAGAGTGAGATCCCATGTGTGCCTATTAGGTTTATTCTTACTCAATAAAACAAGGTCACCTAATCAGATGGACCGATCAGGATTAATAGTTCCATAAGGTTTCAATTCACGGGCATTAGAAATTTTATGTAGCCATCTGTTCTACTCCTCGGGCCTATAGCGGAATGGTGAAGATTCTACCACCAGCTAATCCCGTATAATTGTAGCGCATTAGCGTAGTCGCCCATGAGGCGAGTATGTAGAAACATTGATGAAACATATGTGGAAGTAAATTGTAGCTTATACAGTGTACGTGCAGGGGTAGGAGGCTTTGTTAATGATGAATTTCTCTTGGGATGTATTTGTGAGATTAGTGGACTTCAGAGAAGCATTTTTGTCTTTATGCATTTGAATTCCGGATCTCCATTCCTTGCCAGTCAGCCAAATACCCAGCCATCCTATATTACAAGAATTATTTGGGTGATAGATGTTGCTGAGTCATCGCACTGTGCTGTGATTCAAATGGGGTCACTTACCTTCGAGGACAGTTAATTAGTTCAAGCAGCAGTTTCGGAGTAGTGGGAAACCTGCCAGGCCAAAAAAGATGTTGAGAGTAGCCAGAAAGTGTGAATCGTACAAGAAAACGTGTGGGTTCCTGAGTTCAGTTAAATAAAAATATACAACAAGCTCTGGCAACAAACACCCGATTTTTCTATACTTTTCCTCCGGAGAACCCGTAACGTGCTTCAATTGTTTCTGAAAAAAGATCTTCACTGTGAAAGCTTCATAACGGTGGGAAATGAGTGATTCCCCAAAATTGTAATCATCATCGTGGAAGCCAAGTACAGTTACGCCGAAAACTTATTTAACTTTTTTAGTATTACGAAGCATGCTAATTTTACAAGATTAATGACTTCCATTTCCAAAACGCAGCTGGTCGAATTTTCCGAGAAACAAATTTAACCACGCCTGGTTGTAAGTGTTCATTGTTCACTGATGTGACAAAATTTTATGAACGTGATGACTCTAAGTTTAGAATTTTGATATGTCACTCTAAGATCATGACTGAATAAATGTTTAAACGAGTTTTTTCCGTTACGGATTCATTCATGCATTAATCATATTTTCTTTAACAATTTTAAAATCAAAATTGTTTGACCACTGTGCAGACAACTGTTGGTTTGAATCGACCTTAAATACGAGGGTGAGTCATATGAAAACCTTAAATATTTTTTTAAATTTTATTTATTGTGCATAAGTGGTACAAAGCTGTATCACTTTTCAACATAATCTCCCCCACGCTCAATGAAAGTCCTCCAGCGCTTACAAAGTGCATAAATTCCTTTAGAAAAGAATTATTTTGGTAGTCCGCGCAACAACTCATGCACCGCGTGGCGTACCTCTTCATCAGAACGGAACTTCTTTCCTCCCATTGCTTCTTTGAGTGGTCCAAACAAATGGAAATCACTTGGGACAAGGTCTGGTGAGTATGGTGGATGAGGAAGACACTCAAAATGCAGGTCTGTGATTGTTGCAACTGTTGTACGGGCAGTGTGAGGTCTTGCATTGTCATGTTTCAAAAGGACACCTGATGACAGCAGTCCATGTCGCTTTGATTTGATTGCAGGCCGAAGATGATTTTTTAGGAGATCAGTGTATGATGCACTGGTGACAGTGGTCCCTCTAGGCATGTAATGCTAAAAAATGACACCTTTTTCGTCCCAAAAGAGAGTCAGCATAACCTTCCCTGCTGATGGTTCTGTTCGAAACTTCTTTGGTTTTGGTGATGAGAAATGGCGCCATTCCTTGCTCGCTCTCTTCGTTTCCGGTTGGTGGAAGCGAACCCAGGTTTCATCCCCAGTAACGATTCTTGCAAGGAAGCCATTACCTTCTCGTTCAAAGCGCCGAAGAAGTTCTTCACAAGCATCAACACGTCGTTCTCTCATTTCAGGAGTCAGCTGTCGTGTCACCCATCTTGCAGACACTTTGTGAAAATGGAGCACATCATGCACAATGTGGTGTGCTGAACCATGACTAATCTTTAAACATACTGCAATATCATTCAGTGTCACTCGGTGGTTTTCCATCACTATGGCTTCAACCGCTGCAATGTTCTGTGGAGTCACAACTCGTTGTGCCTGACCTGGACGAGGAGCACCATTTGCGAACTTCCTACTCCATTCGTAGACTTGCTGCTGTGACAAACATGCATCACCGTACTGAACCTTCATTCTTCGATAAATTTCAATAGGTTTCACACCTTCACTACTCAAAAACCAAATAACAGAACGCTGTTCTTCCCTGGTGCAAGTCTCAAGTGGGGCAGCCATCTTTATACTGATACTGCTACGTTATTTGTGCATCTGCATTATGCTGCCACCTACAGGCCATTCTGCACGCTGCTTGTAGCACGCTTACCATCTTACAGGATAACGGCGCGAAATTTCGATTTTTTATTACAAATTTAAGGTTTTCATTTGACTCACCCTCATATGTATTCGGAATCGACCTATTTACGTGCCACAATTAAATTGTACGTCAATTAAATCGAATGTCTCAAAGTTCACTAATATGGTTTTAGGTTACTCTTAGTTACTCTTGTTTTATGGAATAATTCAAATTCCGTTTCGAGCATTTCATCCCCATGTATGAGTTACAATCTACACAAACTCTCATCTACCTGTTATATTTAATTTTTTCTGTTGCTCTCCTTTTATTCGCTCACTCCACGTCTTATTTTAACAAATTATTCTAATCATTAATGTCCCAAAATGTAATCCAGAAATGTTACTGTCATTTTAACGGATACGTATCGTGTTTCTTCATCCAGCATTTACAGAACGTGTTCACGTATTTTACTAGTGGCGATTCCTCCTAGAAATCTCGTTTCAAATGTTAATACTATATTATAATTAAGGACATTAACAAACCAGGGCGGTAACCGAAGTTAGGCACGGGTTTAGGATTATTCGAGCACCGGGGGCAAAGGAAATTATTATCTTTCTGTACTTGTGACGGTTCACATATCAAAAACACCAGATGCTTGAACAAAATCCGATACCTCATCGCAATGCCTTTGCATTTATGCCATACGACACTGTTGATGGATTCGAAATCCCCACATGCTATCCAGATTTCGGTATCTCGAAATCACTGCATGGGAATTCCGGAGTGGTTCCTTCTAAAGTACATGGCCAAATTCCTTCCTCTTCCTTGCCACCAGTCCTTTTCCACCTCTAATGACCAAAATGCGGAGAGGCGTAACATATAAGCAATAAAATTCCTCTTTATATACGCAGCACAGTAAACGTAACAATACTCATAAGTATCATTTGCACACATAAAACGACATTTAAAAACACTTTGAAATAAAGAAACTGGCTATCCCATCTGTGCGACCAGGCGTAGAACGCTTGCTGTGGGACGATGGCATCGGATTGCCAAGAGCATATGACTTACCAAACTGAAACTAGTTATTTTAAATACCGTTGTTTTCCAGTAAAATCTCTCCCATTTTCAATCTTCCGTCATTTTACTTACTCCTTGAGATTAAACATCTCTGGTGTTTTAGAACTTCTAGAAAGGAATTAATTCTTTATAGATTCTTGTCCACCTTTGAAAGCTACCAACAATAATTTCTTTGGATCTCCAAGGCTAACCTGACCTGATGATCCTACCAGGTAGAGGGGACATACAGTTTAACGTGGAATCCGAAGCACAGGGCGTAATAGCATCTTCACAGTAAAAAATAAGAGCATTTTGAACTGGAGATATTCTGTAATCTAGTCACGCGCTTTGAGAAACTGGGCCATCAGATCGCTTTTTCTGAAGCTTAAATTTGTCTGGTATCCTCACCAAACTACCTTTAAGGAAATTCACAGGTTTCATTTTCAGAAATCTAGTAACTACATTTTGATGCGTGTCTAGCTAATAATGCTGTAGCAACTGAAATAGGTTTTTAGTTTTACCGCTTCTTCCATCCTTTGTTTCTTGCACTCATCACCAAATACAATTGGAAATTTGTACAAACCTATTTTTATCTTAGTTCTTCTATATGTTCCGATTATAACACCATCTCCTCACATATACAGTCTTTGTTTTCTGTTTCCCGAATAATACCAATCTTTTGAATAAAATAGTTTTAAAATTGAATTTTTAGTTATCCGTGGACGGCCACATCATTGAATAGGAGTTGCCCGCCACATGAGATTCCAGATGTTGGCAACAGCGCTAATGTAACTCTTGAGAGTTGTTTGAAAACAGTGGTGATATTAGTCTCCGTCCGTGTGAAAGCTTAGCAACGGAAACGTTGGTGCGCTAGCCCCCTGACAAGCTGTGTATCAGCGCGGTCTATATTTAAATAGCACCAAGCGCTGCTTGCTCGCGATTTGAAAGCGCAAACTTTGGACGGCCTATCCACACATATAACAAAACTGGAAAGCAAAGAAGTATTTGCACTGAACATATTTTTCGAGAAATAAGTTTGAGCCATTGAGCTACAAAGAAAACAAATATAACCATTTTCGAAACTACTGCACGGATTTTCCTGAGATGTCAAACATTTTACAGCCAAGAATTCCAGAAGTAAAATGTTTCATCTTCATGTCACATCTGGAGACTGAGAAACGAAGAACAAAATATACCACAAATTTAATTGTTCCGTGGTTTATGAAACGTGTTGTTAATTTCCTGGTGTTTGACGTAAATCACAACTTTACCCCGAACTGATATAAGAATGTCCAACAACCATTTCGTAGACCGTAAAAACTCTGAAGTAGTAAAATAAATTATTATTAGAGAAGTGTATTTTGACTGAAATGGGGAGATAAAATCGCCTGTGCCAGTAATTAAGATAGAGGACCTGACTTTCTGTTAGGGAAACATTCGCAAATAATCCATTGAGTGAACTCATGGGTCTGCGAATAATCAAATTAAGCGCAATAGTCAAGCTTTCATCGCCATCATCTAGGACAGCTTCCAGCCACTGGCCGGGTCTGCTGGGAAAAAAAGCCTCGCCAGCGCTTCCTGTCTAACCACCATCTCTCTTCTTCCACTGTCGTCCAATTTCCTCCTCTTTCCTGCACACATTTCTTAACAACTTTAAGCCATCTGTCCCTCGGTCTTCTTCTAGCCCTCTTCCCTTTGAGCTCCATGTCCAGCATCTTCCTTGGTAACTTCTCCTCTCGCTTTCTCTTTAAATGCCCGTACCACGGTAACCTAGATTTTTAAATTCTCCGTTGTAGCGGTTCTTCCTTTAGCATCTGCTGATTCTCTCATTTCTTATTCTGTATCTTCTTGTTACTCCTACTCTACTCCTCTGAAATTTCGTTTCCACAGAACGTACTCTCCCTTTGTCTCTTTCCTTCATACCCACGTTTCCAACCCATACGTTAAAATTGGCACCAAGTATGCCTTATATAAGGTCAACACCAAAAGTAGTAGGACTGATTATTAAAAAAAAAAAAAATATTGAAGATATGTTTACAATTCCTTAATCCGCTTCGAAATAGCACCCTTGGGCAGCTACACATTTAGAATTACGCTGCTGCCATTGGCCGTACGCCTTCTGGAAGTGAGATTCGAGGATGCTGTTGAGAGCCCTCATCGATGTTGCTCGATCGTCCTGAATTGAGTCAAACCGCTGTCCCTTCAGCTGCCTTTTCATCCGTGGGAATAAAACAAAAGTCAGTTGGAGCCAGATTGGGACTGTAAGTGGAGTGCAGCAACGTGGCAACGCCGAATCGGGCCAACAGATGCCTCCCACGTCCTCCCGTCCAACGAAGACTTTCACGATCAAATCAAAAATCAAGACAATGCTGATCATGTTTTTTGGCCGTTGTGGAGTAAT
The DNA here is from genome assembly GCA_031002005.1 of Vandiemenella viatica. Classification (NCBI taxonomy): domain Eukaryota; kingdom Metazoa; phylum Arthropoda; class Insecta; order Orthoptera; family Morabidae; genus Vandiemenella; species Vandiemenella viatica. Next base: position 341,611,013 of record CM061920.1, on the reverse strand, counting down.
TCATTAGGAGTTCGTTCCCCCTGGGGAAACTGTCAATTCGAACTTTTAAGTGCAAGTGCTATACCGCCTGCGAGACCGAGTGAATCGCGTCCGACCAGTCATCTCCGACAACTGGACACTGCATCACGACACTGCGCCGTGCCAAGGTGCGCCGTCAAGAGGCAACTGTTGAACCGATTCGACATTGCCGCGTAGCTGCAATCCGCCTACAGTCCTGATCTGGCTCCATCTGACACTTTTTTTACTCACACGGATGAAAAGGCAGCTGAAGGGACAGCGGTTTGACTCGGTTCAGGACGTTCAAGCAGCATCGACGAGGTTTCTCAACAGTGTCCCAGAATCAGACTTCCAGAAGGCGTACGACCAATGGCAGCAGTGTTATTCTAAGTGTGTAGCTGCCCAAGGGTGCTATTTCGAAGAGTATTAATGAACTGTAAACATATCGTCAATATTTTTTAAAAAAAATCAGTTCTACTACTTTTGGTATTGACCTTGTAGATTGACTCTTTGCGCTTTTGGGGATATCCCTACTCCATACGAGACTTCTAATACTCTTAAAAAAAAAACCATCTGCACATCATCCTCTTTCGTTTATCTCCATCTTGTTTCCTCCATTTTCTTCAATACAGCTTCCCAAATATTTGAAACATTCCACTCTATTTAGTTGCTTCCCTCCAGGTGATATGCCTATGTCCGTCCTGTTCTTCTTTCTTGTTGTTATCATCACTTCACTTTTTCTCGCAGAGAACTTCATGCCATAATCTGTAACTACTTTCTCCTACACTTTCAGCTGATCCTACACCTCTCTTTCATCCTCTCCCCAAACTAACAGGTCATCCGCAAATACCATTGTTTTTATTTTTCCTTCCCCAATGCTAGCATCACCTTCTTCAATATTTCATCCATAGCTACAATAAATAACAGGGGTGATAGGACAATTCCTTGTTTTAGTCCATTTTTCAAGTGGAACCATCTAGTCTTATCCCTTCCCACTTTGACACAGCTCTTACTACCCTCCATACATATCCTTCACTCTTTCCACTATCTCCATCAAGCGTTAACAAGATTATTTCCCGGAATCGATGGAAACGGAATGGGATATACTTTGATAAACATCTTCGATAGTAAGGAATTTCACTGTAGATTTACTGAATTTTCTAAGCGCAGTCGCACTCCCGGTACACAGAATCAAATTTAAACCATACTTTAAAAATTAAGGATGAGTTTGCTGCCTATCTCTTTGCAATGTCAAATTAATCCATATTCTGTGAAGAAAGTAAATAAGTTAGAGTGCCATGTTCCCTGCTGACTTAGTAACACTATCTGTTGTCTTACTTATACGTTATCTTTTATCTTTTATTTTTTATGTGTATGTATCCTTTTCAAAACTTCTATATTTTCGCAAGTATCGTACAGATGAAACGACACTTCATCTGGTAAGTGTATATACAAAGAAAAAGATTTGTTTGTTGCTTACTACGTTGTTCTTTCGTTTTTGTCGTTTCTAGATCTAGAGCGTGAAATACCACACCAACTGTGTGATTTGGAATTGTGTCAAATGACACAAATCTTTGCCAAGAGGGACGCTGGCTGCTAGAAGCAACACAGGTCAATGTCAATCGACGCGACCATTTTACTATTCGCTTATAAGCAGTACTAAAAAATTAAAATAATTCTTAGCGAGTTAAAAAGCAACTCTCCTGTAATTTTCTCTGATACATATCCTAATGAATAATATTTTCCCATGTTTAATAGGCCCATATGGTAAGTCTGGTGGAGAGAGAACTTCGCATTCTCATCCATGACCTAGAAATTAGAGTGGAGGTGAGTAAATAGCAGGCATCATGATCCAGTAGCTTACACTCTAGTGGTTAAACCACACCTGTACTCATTTGATAGCGGAATGAGTGGATTTGGAGAGCCGTTCTGAACGTTGAGGATCGACGAAAAATCCTCGACTTCATCGGAAGTTTACAGATAAAATTAACTGTCCGTAATCGACTACTCTATAGCATATCCACAAACAACCCAATAAAATTTATTTCTCGAATTTTAATTACTGTTTACTAATCAGTTATGTTTCGGAAAAAAATATTAATTTTGTATTGAATATAAGGTGGTAACAAAGTAAGAGAGTCAGTAAAATAAAATATTATTGCTGAAATACTAAGTCACAGAAATTCAGTTAGCAAACAAAACAGGTTAGATTTAAAATGCCCACAGACCAACCAAGTCAGTCATTAATTTTATTTCATTTTTTAAATACATATACACTGTGGTTTGATGCTTGATATGACAACACTGACATTCGTATGGGTACCTGTCAGGAGTGTATTATGATGTGCCACTTAGCGCTAGAGGGTATAAGCCTTATTACTCAGATACCCTGTCATCTGACAGGTATAGTAGCGGAACTGGAATTTAAGTTATAAACTTTTAATCTACTTTGCCACTACTTTTCCAACTCAAAATATCAAACCGTATTTATTTATTTCATTAAAACATGTAAATTGCAGAAATAAAGAAAGAAAGAAAAAATAGGAACAACGAATGTGGATTGAAATAGTAGATCCATCTAGACATTGTAATTGAGAAGTCATATTAATGTTCCACAGAACTTTATTCCTTACTATCTTAGCTTTTTGAAAAAGTAGTCACGTAGAAACTAATACAATGGAATAAAATATTTTCCAAAAGATAACGGAGTGAGGAAAAAATTATTAAAAATTTACGTATAGCTATTGATGGAGATTATCTTGTATTGATTACACCAAGCGTATTAGCACATTAGCGAAAAAATTTAAAAATGATCTGAAGTATTTTTTAGCCTCTGCTATATCGGATGAACGAATTTAGCTGTTTCACTGGTTGATACTAGTTTTGTGTCGACTCTGCCATATTTTAGTTTGATAAAGCATATATTCGAATCCTCTTTATTTTTTACCTCTTCCACTTCATTTAGCGGATTATCAATAGTTACAGCAACACACAATATTAGAAAAACAGTATATCAGTTTTACGTTTGATAAAGGCTTATGTTGATATTAGTTATAATGATAAATTAGACCAACTACAAAAGGAGGCAACTAATATTAGAACCATCATCAGCATTCGCTACCATGCGCAGACTTCCTGATTACAATAAAAACAAAAGTATGGGATAGTGGACAAAGCGAATGGGATTTTGACAACAAAATAATCGGCCTTTATTATGTTCCATCCCGTCCCGGTTTTCACCCATCCTAGGTCCTGCAGTTCCTCGAAGAATGAGATTTAACCAAGGTATCTTTCCACAACACATGCACCGAATAAACCTCAGCAATACAGATGTTTGTGAATGTAATTATTCATAAACGGGCGATATAAATAATCTGGTTTTTTCGCGTGTTAGGGGAAAAAACATAAATCAACAGTCTTGGCATATTTTTCCGCTTCAGTATCCGTTGTCTGCCTCACGGCAACAGCAACGCAGTACATAACTCCCTACTGAGTTTAAAGGTCATTTAAATAAGTTTTTTTTTAGTTTTTACTTTTTAATAACTGTTAATTTCTTTGTGTATATATATATATTTGAGTCTTGTATGTCCTACTATTGATACAAATAATTTTAAACGTATTTCAACTTTTTATTTATATTGTGATTATGTACTTTACATGATGTAACTACATGTGAGACATATGTCTTTTTCACATTGTGATTATCTGTGCAATGGCCGATTGCTGTATACTAACACGTAGCGCTGAAGACCGTAAAAACAAACAAACAACTGTGTATAAAGATTAATAATAATTTCTATCAACCCAGCAGTGTGGCTCAGTCCGTTAAGGCGACGCACACGAAATCAGGATCAGAACTGGTCTTCGCGTACCGGTCGTCCTGTTTCCAGCTTTTAGGCGATATCCACGATCATTTTGGCTAATGCTGCGGCGGTCCCCAATCCGCCTCACAAACTACATTTCACAATTATAAATACACTTATCATTCAGTAGATGGAAAGTTACACGTTTCGAAAACTTTCCTCATATCGATTAAGTAGGTTGGTCTAGCCAATCGGTTTGAATTCGCGCAGGTCTCAAGTCCTTTCCTCCTATCTCATGATTCACGCTGACCAGAGGGATCTAGGAAGGGAAGAGGAATAATAATTTTGATGCACTAACTGAGTGTAGTACCTTTCGGTACCGTTGCCTTGTTACAACTAAGGAGCATCATACTTTTACTTGGTGAAGAACCAACGCCGGTAAACTTACTGCATGTTTCATGTTCATACACATTTATTTCAGAGCAAATTTATTACTTTCACATCGCTGTAAGCACGTAAAAGTGCTGATATTGTACTTTGCCGTAAGTAATCGTTTGTTGCGGTATTTTACTCGTTCAAGAAACAGTACACGACATATAAAGATATGAAATTCTAAGCTAACCTCTCATCGGAATTTACGTGCGTAATAAAGTATTTTTGTAATTGTAAGAATTTTTTTTTCGTGCAAAACTGAAATTTGTACGAAGTTAAAGTGACGTAGTTGTAGATGTCGTCGCGTACTGATTTTCGATAAGTATGTACAGCTAGGTCTTCCTGTTCCTAAAACTGTATAGAAAATTACATTACAGTTATTCCTTTAATTTTCATATATTTCATTGCAAACGTAACAATTACATTAAATTGTGAAAATGCCGTATAATCAAATGGTCATTAAATATCTTCAATAAAAGAGGTGACACTTCATACAAACTGGCAATACATATCAGCTGCAGCAGAAAAATAGCAAAGCCGTGAATAAACCATATCCACGACGTTTGACTGCCAACTAATACAAGAGTTACTGGAATCTGATTCAGACCAATCCAAGCAATATAAACTCTGAATTTATGGATGTATAAAGAATCAACAAGTTGATTTAAGAGAATATTGACACTTAATCAGAAGCAAATAGGGGTAATATGCTGTGACCACCTATCGTGTAAATTCAACGGTGGTTTTGTAAAGATTTATTCTGTGAAAAATGGTCAATTTTTTTTTATCTTGAAGCTATTAACTGGCGGCTACTGCGGTAAAATACTTAAGAAGCTTTGGGAAGCAATCAGAAGAAAAGGTGGGGAACTATGGGAAATGAAGTTTCGTCAAGACTCGCCAGCTTACTAGAGCAGCACGATTTCATTTCTACCTCTTCCAAAAGCTCCCGAAAAGATTCTTATGGGATATTGACTTAAGTCCACAATAGGAATGTGGTCTGATATGTGTATTTGTGATCAGTTACACTACTTTTTCCTGAACAAAACGTAAGGATTGGAGCACCAACAAGAGAAATTTTACGAAGTGTATAGAGACTATATTAAAAAATAAATTTAATTTCAATTAAAAATTTTATTTCATTTATCATGAGGAAACAGTTTTGGATCCTCCTCGTCCATCGGAAATGCGGATTAAAAACAAACTGTTCTGAAGATAAGATTCCCTTATTTTCTGACAGTTTGTTGTATCTATTTGAATTACGACATATCAAAAAAAAAAAAGAATGTAAGGTGGGGTGAAATTATTTTAATTATTCTCTTTTTTTAAAAAAAAATATGAAATAACTAGACCATCACCACAGAGAAATTACTCTGGATCATGAGAGTAACAAATTTTTAATCGATTTAAAAAAAATAAAAAAAACTACTATTCCTTTAAGTGAATACAAATCATAGAAAGATCAAATTTAAAATGATCGTACATCAATTTTATATCAGGTGAAGGAAAAGATTCACAATGTACAAAATGCAATCAAGAACACGTAAATATTATTTAAAACACAAGAGTATACCGACAGGGGAATTAGTTTTGGAAGTAGGCCTAACCATTTACACAAGAACTAAATTGATCGACGATCACATAACATACGTGCTTTTGAAGTGACAGGGTTAATACTGGTTTATTAGTAATTCTATCACTGTACACGCGTATGTCAGATCTGTAATGTTCATTCCAGTTAACCGTGTTCTACAAATTGTAAACATTCGTGGCTCGTGGAGCTGGAAGCAGTAAAATTCGATGTTTCTCTGAATGTCAGCGCTTCAGAGTAGCAGATGACCGATAAAGTTATTTGAGGAAATCTCACACATACACGCGCAGTCCACGTGTGTCTGGTCGCCAGTGAAAAACAAATTCAACACTACGTGCAGCGAGAAACGACTTTCCCTTTCATACTTTGCTTTCTGCCTACAATGAAACAGCATTCCAGACACTATCTAGGATTAACGGAAAAATAAGTTAAAGCGATGAAATCTATTGGTTATCTTAATAATAAATGTCGAAAGATATTTAATGGTGCGCATTATATTAAGGTTTCTTTTCTCACTTCACAAACTCCGTAGTAAATGCTCCTATAAAAAGTTTCACAAATTTACATTTATAATAACAAAAGCCTCGTAAGGATTCGGTCATATTCATAACACAATATAGTGGACTGATCTTGTAGGCGTGCTGAAGTTGGGTGTTTTACAATTTAGAATATTTCTTCTTCTCACTCCCCTTAAAAAAAAAAAACGAGGGGGATTAAGTGAAGACGTCTTCTTTCACACTATGCGTTCTTTCACATGTATACTATAGCCGCAGACACTTATGCTTTATGCCAGCACATGTGATATCTTTGGATTCGGCGCCGGTTCTACTATCCACTGAGACCAGTTTAATCGAATTTGACTTCATCTTTAAGGCCATTTGACGTAACATTCTGAAATTTAAAAAAAGTTACATTAAGTGTTTATTGAACCACTTTGTCATTTGAGAGTAAAACTGTAGAACGTAGATTATTTACTGACACTCGTTCCTAAAACATCGGTTAACACACCCGTTCAGTGTCTGGACTAAGGATTGCAATCCCGCAGTGTTTTCAATCCCGCGGGAACCGCGCGGGAATTTGCGCCGATCCCGCGGGATCCGTGCGGGATTGGCGCAAACAGTTTTTTAACGCTTATATTTAAAACATAGTTACTTAAAACTTTATTAAATTAATTAATAATTAAATTAATTAATAAATTTTAATGTTAAATGATACAAATTAATAGTTAACAATATTTTAATTGGCAAAATGATACTAAAAGTTTTTAGCATGTCTCAAGTACATTTCGAGGTTTTATATTTTTGTTTTTTAATCTAAACCAATTTTAAATAAATAATAAAAATTGAAAATATTCAGTGTTAGGTCATATTATGTGCATTACAATACATCACATGAATTTAAAAACGTGATTTGCTTAGTGGCCAAGTTACCAGAGTTTTTTAAAAAAATTCTAAATAAACGTTCCATAACACCGAGAGAAAGCATTCCATTTCACAAAGTGAAGTGAATATACTCTGTAAAGTGTAGACTTAGCTCAGAACAAGATCTCATAACTTTTTGTCACTGCACAAGCACGAGACTTGGCTATTATTTCTATTTCTTTTTTTTTTTTTACAAGCATTGTTTTTGTGGGATTCATTATTATATCTCCTGATTTCTTGATTGATCTTACAGTTGATTCAATGTTATTAAAGGAAACTACTCACCAACACTTAAACTGTCAAGTATTTCAATTTTACATATGTGACGTAACGACGTTATAAGAGTGGAAAATTATTACTTTTTAGTAAGAAAGGAGACTTTCTCGGCGAATGATTGCAGTGAAGTTTCAATAGGTTGTATCTCCGGATTTCATTGCAAAAACACGAGATTTACCCGTAAGGGATACGGTGGAGGCAGCCGCCGAAGTATGGTGTTCCTACAACACAATTCGTCGATACACCCGTGAAAACTTCATTATAACTTTTTCTGCCTTTAGTCGAAATAATAAGGAGAAGAGGTATTAATCTATAGCCTGAGCGGCACATGTAAACAGGCGGCTTTCGTCAAAGAAACGCATTGAGGCAGCGGCCAAAACACCAATAAGTCAAAGGATATACAATTACCTTTTGATAGCTGCTAAATAAATAGGTATGCGATTAAAATTACGATAACATTAGTTTCCTATCAACGAATAATCAAATTTTCAGCAGCAAAAAAAAAAAGAAATTGTCAAAATAACTTTATCTGCAAATACAAAAACTCGGAATAATGAAACTGTGAAAAAAAAGCTGTAACTGTGTAGTTCAGATAACGTTTGCGACACATAAATATTATATAGTTAGAAAATCGTACTTAATACGCAACATAACTCAAACTACAGAAATGTGTACTCGAAAATGAATACGTAAAAGTGTATCTATTTACTTACGAATGACGAAGGTTGACAAAAACAAACGTTTATTCACACGAGCCAAACGTAAACTGCAAGGGTAGGACAGTGCAAAACATCCGATAGAGATCGAGTGGGGCAGTGAGTCACGCAGACTGACATACGTTTCCGCCGGATTTTGCGGATTACGGATCCGCTTAATTTTTTGCGGGATCCGCCAGACTGTTTAATGATGCGGGATCCCGCGGGATTGCGGGATCCCGCTTTGCTGGATTGCAATCCCTAGTCTGGACACACGAAATTCTGCTTGCTTTACTTCGGGCTCCAGGGTGGCAGAGAGGGTGATGAGGGGTGGTTGTTCATTCTGTCGGACGCTTGATCATGTAGGCTATCCAATGTTGCCATAACCTTTGCCAGCATGTTATCACGATACAGAAAATTACTCATCGACACAACTTTCATCAGAAGCTAGGCAGGGTTAATCGCGATGTCGCGATGATGGATTAATATAACTGCAGTAATTTGCATAAAAATGTCAAGAGGCCACTATATTCAACACATAATCATATTTACAAAAATTAAAGTAAAAAAATTTATGACATATGATTTATTTATTTTTTTAGCTAAGCTAGTGATATGGGACTTGGAATTTATTAAGATACTTCTAGTCTGTAAAACTATTTAAGTATTTAGATATCGAATGACCGTAGTATTGTACTGAACTTACCAAACATGCGTGACCGCGTCTCCAGGAATGTAGTGCCGCTGGAACTCCCATCTGTAGGCTCCAGTCGCTTTTCGTTTCTGTCCGGACAAAATAAAAACTATGTTAAATCTCCATACAGTCTTTGCAGCAACTAGACACATACTATGACACTTAAATTAGACACAGGCAGTAAATGAACTAACCACTTTAATACTGTAACTAACCTAGCGCGACACCGATAAGAGTATCGCTGGAGCATTGTGTTATAATATTTGAATTGCTAGTAGTGCGGTTAATTTTTTCATTTCAACAACACAATACTCCATTAAGACGTTCAGCCCATATGAAGCAGTCTAACCGGTGACTCCTGAGCAGACTTGAGGCATCCTCTACACTAATGAGGACAGCAATGACTCAAATTAGGAGCGTCCACTCACTACATAGCTCTATTTTGACTTTCCCCCCCCCCCACCCCCACATAGCACAATGTTACTTTTGTCTCTAACACTCCCCTCCCCCTCCTCCCTATTGATTCCAGAAGACATTTTGTACTTTCTTCTCTTGTCATATTATCGTAAATTACATACGGGACAAATATTCCCATGCTGTTGTGTATTCTGTACCTTACTTTAATTGTAACAAATAATATAAATGAAAAGCTATGTGGCTTGGCTCGGAAACCCGCTCCCTCCTCACCATGTATCCCAGCGTAGCTTTCCAGCCAACCCCTCCCCCCCCCTTCCTTTTTTTTTTAGACCGAGCCACGTACGAGTAGTTTATGGACGCTCTCGTACAAGGAGCCATCCATAAAGTACGCCGCATGTTGAGGGGAAGGGAGGGAGGGGGTCAACAAAGTGTGCTATCGTGTGACAAGAGTGAAAAGGGGGTAGGGGCGGGTGAGCCATAAACTTAGTCACGTCACATACCAGATTTGTATCACTTTTTGTTACGTGGCGGCCAAGCGGGTGACACTTACTCAGGGCCGCCGTAAGCGGGCGTGCAAGGCGTGCACCCCACGCAGGCGGCACATCAAGGGGGGGCGGCAAAACGAGCGATCGACAATCGCCGCACCGCGATAGTTGCCATTCCATTGTCGCCGCAACGAAATTTGCGGCGTATTATGTAGCGGGCGACCTTTTTTTTTTTAGCTCAACAGCTGCATTGGGCGGCCGGCGACACTCGGAATGGCAACAATGGGGGCGGCAAATAATTTTCGAAGGGGCGGCAATCTCACAGTTTTTTGACCCGATTCGGAAATGTCCTAAATCCACCACTGGCTGTAGTTAGACAGAGGGCGGCATTATCGGAATTGCACGAGGGCGCTCAAACAGCTAGCGGCGGGCCTGCACTTACTGTTCCTATGGTGTCACACGTCGGCTGCCTTTCACATATCCTGAAAGGCCCTACCGCCTTTGAGGCTTTGACAACAAATGACTTGAGCAAGATTATTTAAACGATCGTGTGGCGTCTGTGGACTATATATTTCATCATACAAAGACACTACCCAACACAAGCAATCACGTAAAAGGCAACAAGAGGTTTTGCCAATCACGAAGATTCGTCCTCATAGAATTGCAGCTAAACGTGACGGTGAAGTTATATATTTGACAAACGATGACAATGCTATGTGGTTGGATGAAGAAATATTTACACATCGAATGTTTCTAACATTATCCAAATCTAGAACTAAGTGACTGTTATGCCATTCATAAACAATATAATAGTATTGGTCCAAAGTCTATGGGCGCAGGAAGGTTAAATTTTATGTCATTCGTTTGATTTATTATGTTTTTTCAGTTTTCTAAAATTTTTAATTTGTTGTCGATTTTAAGGAAAAATATTTTAAACAGAAATATATAAATAATTTTTAAAGTGCTGTTTTATTTTAATAATTTCTAAATTTAAAATTTCAAAATATATGATGTCATACCAGGGTGGGGGGGTCACACAATCGTGACCACCTGTGATAAGGGAGCGTCCATAAACTACGTGGCTACATGGGGGGGGGGTTCCAAGCAAAGTCACGTAGCTTCTTATTCATATTATTTGTCACATTTAAAATAAGGTACAGAACACTCAACAACATGTGAATATTTCTGTCATTTAACTACCTCCGCATGTAATTTACTATACTCTGACAAGAGAAAACGGTAAAAAACATCTTCTGGAATGAATAGAGAAAAAGAACTATGTGCTACTTCTTGGAGGGGGGGGGGGAGGGAATTCACAGGAAGTCAAATGGAGCTACGTGGTTTATGGACGCTTCCTAAGTAAGGCGTGAGGCCTTTCAAAAATCATTAAATTCGTTCGAAGTAATTTATGGATGGCTCCAAAATATTACGGAAAACCGCAGTGCTTGGTCGTGATACGATTGAACCGTAAAATGACCGCGTACCTCCTCGTATGTATTTGTTCATCTACAATGAACGACGAAGGATGGCTACAGCCACTGTATCGCAAGTGAACACAAAATTAAAAGTTTTTTTTCCTTGCCTTTTCAGCTAGTCGAATTCATTAGAGCTTGGATAGGAGGGGGGGGGGGTGGGGGGTAGGGGGGCGAGAAACTGAAGTAATTGGGCCACAGCCTTCTGTTTAAGACGAAATTTATGGATTATCCTTTAGGGCTATATATCTCACCGACGAAAATTAACTAGAACTAGCAGGCTATTGGATACAAGGAACTGAAAAGCAATGGATCATGGCCTTTTGAGGAAACCATCTCGGCATTCGCCTGGACTGATTTCAGAAACCATAAAAACTGAAATACTCGACTGTCGGACAGCGAGCTGAACACGTCTCCCTCTGGATACCAGTATTACCGCTCACTCAACGGCTCGGCAGGCGTTGGCTATCACGCTTACGCAACGTTCCGATAACCAGGAGCTGTTAAAAAATGAAATCAAGACTGCCACTAACAGAACGGGGGGCAGTTTTGCATTGGCCTCACTGAAAATTGCAGCGATGTTGTTTTTAATATGATCAGTATCTTCGCTGAGAGCAATTTCAATCAAATAGATCACCGAGCGTGATGGGTGAAAGGTTAACGTTCTGTCCTCACATTCGGGAGGACGCGAGTTCGAATCCCCGTCCAGGAATCCTGTTTTGGGTTTTCCATGGTTTCTCCAAATCATTCCAGGCGAGTGCCAGGATGCTTCCTTCAAAAAGGCCATAGCCGAATTCCTTCCCGTTCCTTGTCCCCAGTCCCATCCCGCCTCTATTGACCGTCGAAGAGGCGTAAAGCAGTAAGAAAAAAAACTAATATATGTCAGAATAACCTCAAAATAAAAACTTATGCTTATGTTGCTTTAAACTAGGACATATGTTAGTTGTTGGTATTTATAGCTGTTCAAACACTGGGTACATACATCAAGTTCGTAGTGATACTCCGTTTGATATAGACCTGTCAGCAAAAACAGTCTAAAATCGACAAGAATAGTCCTTATTTAACAAGATCTAAACATGTACCTAACTCACAAGTTGGTATAAAAAGCGATATATTGTTTTAATCACCTTTATTTTTATGAAACCCCTCCATAAAATAATTTCAAGGTTTTAGGTCTACGAAACACATAACGAATGTTGGTTTGTAGTCTACACATTATTGCGTTTAAATGTTAAAGGCCTGTCACAGACAGAGAGCGGTCCATGAACAATGTGCATTCAATATTCACTTGAACCCTAAAAACGAGTGTAAAATAATAATAGTATCATAACCCATTTGGTATGCGTTAAACAATCATCTTGTCATACGTCTCGTGCCCAATTCAGTCCAGGTTCTCCAGTACACAAGAAGTAGTTTTTCCTCTTTTTCTTTCGTTGCTGTTGTTACTGGGTCATTAGCGCCGTTTTTTCTTTGGTATTGTGTGGCAAATATGAGTAAATATTTTCTTATAGTCATATGGAAAACAAATGTCCTGTTTTGGGCTGAGGAGCTGTGTGGAGTTTGGACAGGGCTGTATTATATAACATCATGCCTGTTGCCAGGCCTCAGTTCGTAACGACGGTACAAAGGGCCAATTTACTAAAACGATCAGCCAAGGAGGTTTCTGGACCACCAGCAGCCTCAATCAAGCATCGCAGCATGCTGAAGTTAGGGCCCGTAGGCCTATCTAGCACATTTTACATACCTTTTAACTCAGAAGAAAAGAACTGAACTGGGTACAGAGGGAACAGTAAAATATCGCGTTATTATGTGTGTAATTATCAGATCTCTTTAATGAAGGTATACAATAGTTATTCGCCGAGCGTGGTGGGTGAACGGTTAAGGGAGCGTGCACAAACTACGTGGCTCAGTCTGGGGGAGAGGGGGGGGAGGGTTGACTGGAAGGCTACGCTTAGTTACATGGGGAGAGGAGGAGTTTCCGAGCCAGGCCACGTAGCATTCCTTTCATAACATTTTTCACAGTTAAAATGAGGAACAAAACACACAACAGCATATAAATATTTATTTCCGTCATTTAATTATCTCCACATGTAATTTACAATAGTCTGACAGGAGAAAACAGTACAAAATGTCTTCTGGACTCAAAGGGGAAAAAATCTACGTGCTACGTGGGAGGGGGGGAGGGGGGGGGGTAGAAGCAAAAGACACGTATGGCTACGTGGGGGGGGAGGGGGGGTTCACAGGAGGCCAAAATGGAGCTACATGGTTTCACTTCTGGTGAATGCCGTGATGCTTCCTTCAAAAGGCTATGGCCGAATTGCTTCCCGTTCCTTGTCCCTGGTTCCATCCAGCCTCTAATGACCTCGACGTCGATGAGACATAAAGCGATAAGTAAAAAAGTTCTTCACTACCTTTTCCCAACATTAGGCTACCTTACTGTTACTCTCTATTCGCATGGTTAAATCTGGAGCTATAATTTTACAGACGCATGCCCAAGCATTGGTTACCTACTGCCGGTCGTAGTCAGTACCAACGGAGGAACTGAAGTGTTGCCATCCGTTTGTGAAATGTGTAATTATGTTCTGTGTGTAATAAATGTACTTTTTGTTTGTGAGGCAGAGATTAGGGACCGTCCCGGTATTCTCCTTGATGGCTGTGGAAAACCGCCTAAAAACCGTAGTCAAGGGAGCGTGCATAAACCACGTAGCTCCATTTTGGCCTCCTATGAACCCCACTGCCCCCCCCCCCCACCTAGCCCAACGTGGCTTTTGCCTCTATCCCCCCCCACCCCCCTCCCCCACACGTAGCACGTAGCTTTTTTCCCATTTTGATTGCAGAAGACATTTTGTACTGTTTTCTCTTGTCAGACTATTACAAATTACATACGGAGATAATTATCTGAAGGAAATAAATATTCACATGCTGTTGTGAGTTCAGTTCCTCATTTTAACTGTGAAAAATGTTATGAAAGGAAAGCTACATTGCCTGGCTCGGAACCCTCCCTCCCCCCACGTAGCCCAATGTAGCGTTCCAGCTAAACCCTCCCCCTCCCCTGGACCGAGCCACGTAGTTTGTGCACGGTCCCCAAGACGGACGGTACGCGGGGACCTGTGCTCGCGCCTGCTGCTGTTGTACCTACTCGATCCAGTGGGCGTGGTCTCAGCGCACTGAACCACACTGGGAGGGTTGAAAGATATGCAAAACTACTGCCTGCTAATAGTTGCTGGAACTAATGTACCCTGCAACTGTTCAATTTTTTAACTGGAAGGTAACTTCGCCACCCGTGTTGACGATATCCTAGCTCCACGCCGTCTCGTGTACTGTTTCCTTCGCCACCTATTAGAGTTGAAAACCTTTATTCAGACATCACTTACACAGTTACTATGACATGTCATTGCTAGTGCCGAAAAGTAGGCTCTTACGTTATTTATAATAAAAATGTATGGGAAAGGTGGGGGAGACTTGGGAATTTTTCTTTCGAGGGAAGGGAGCCGTTGTACAAAAATCTCTGGTAACCCCTATTCTACATGAATTTAATAAAAGCATGAGAATAATACCTTACATGTGTATGTTATCTCTATTACAAGATTTTGTATAAAAGATTGCCTGAAATTATGTTTCAGTGCATTGAGTGTTCAAACAATTTTTGCCATCGTTATTATATCGGACAATTTCGGATCCGCTTGGAACATAACCTTCTTGATACTTTCTTAACGTCCACCCTTTTCTTTCAAAATATTTCGGTTCATTCATTTTCTCTCAACACTCAAACACCTCTTGTCCTTTTCGATTGCAAATCCTTGTCTGACATATTACTTGGTATACTCTGTTGTCCCTCTTTGTTCCCATAATCAAACCATTGTAAGCTTGATTTACCTTTTTGCACCGATAACTCATTTACCGTATTTCTCTCACTCCTCCCATCCTTCGGAAGGCCAAGACCGAATTGACCGAGCGTGGTGGTGTAGCGGCTAGCGTTCTGGCCTCGCATTCGGGAGGACGGCGGTTTGAATCCCCGTCCGGGCAACCAGATTTGAGTTTTCCATGGTTTCCCAAATCACTCCAGGCAAATGCCGGGATGCTTCCTTCAAAAGGCCATGGCCGAATTCCTTTCCATTCCTCTAAAGACCTCGCTGTTAGAGAGACGTTAAGCAGATTTAAAAAAAAGACCGAATTGCTTCCCGTTCTGGCTCCTTTATTCCCGACTCTAAAAAATGACCTTGATGTCAACGAGGCGTAAAGTCATAATCATAAGCCCACCAGTTTTGGTTCTTAACCACGCCTCTGGTTTTCTTTTCAAAAACTTAAAAACGTTTATTAGGACAAAGCTTTGTTGCTGTCCGCCGGTTTGATGATATTCAGTGAGCCTATCTTGGTAGCAAGAGGCCTAGTTAAATGTCGCCTTTTTTTTTTTCTCCCTCAATGGGACTTTTCTAACCGATGTCCCAGATTAGTATATTATTAATTAACTAGTGTAAGCCCGTGACTTTTTTTTCGTATCGTCACGGGTCTAGAATAGTTCCAGTTTTTAAGGTTAAAGATTATGACAGGTTAGCGTGATATGTTAAAATACGAATTTCACCTGTTATTCACCCTCAGCGAGAATAAAATCTCTTGAGCTTGAAGAATTCAGAAGTTTTAGTAAACGTATTAAAAACGGACACAGACGATCACGCTATCGAATAATTGTTTCAAAGGTTGTGGTTTGTAGACTCGAACTTGCTGAAATTCAAACTTGACTTGTATTTGACGCTAAAAGTTCAGTCTGCAAAATTTGAACAATTTCTGTTTAAAGGGAGAGCCCAATTGCTTCGAAATCATCAGATTTATTTGTTATTGAGGCTGGGCAAATATTCGTAATGTAATCTTTGGTCGTAGTGTCTTTAACGACCAGAGAACTTAACACAGATTACAGATTATTAAATAGTCGAGCAACTCCGATGAAATTAATTGCCAGAATACTCGATTCGGTAACATATTTGGTCTGATCTCCACTTTAAAGAACCTAATTACCTACTTACAGTGAACACGAACAAAGATCATTAACGAAAGTGGTCAGTAAAAAAAAAAAAATAATGGTCAAGTAGCAATATTAGCCAAAGTTTTAATTAACTTGAAATTTAGCCAAGGTCGGAATGACAACTGGCATTCGTGATTACAGCAGAGACCGTGAGTAATTTAAGTTTTCAAAGTTTTATTATGTTTTTAGCGACATGTTACTGAAAAACAGTTCCACATTTTTTCAGCGCTAATGTTTATCGACTTTTTTTTACTGTGTAATTCTAAGAAAATCAAATTTATTGAATGCATTATGGCATTTAATTTTGTATAACTATCGAGGTGAATGAGTGAATGAGCTTAGGAAATTATATAGAAGATTATTTATTTAATTACACTGAACCATATACCCTGATGAAAACAATGTTTCTCACTACTTTAACATAATACGAATTTTGGGTTTCAATTATTTCTGTTTAATGTAGAATATTCAGCAAGTATCTCGATTATTTGTTCCATTCTCTGAGTCGCTTACCGAGAAATAAATTTTCTACTGCTCCTTTCTGCCTCAAATTAAGAGTAAATTTACCATCACAGTCGCCTCTTTCTATTCACAAATTTCTCTACTAACTGATTCTTGACTGTCCGGGTGGCGCCGCGTCATGTTCATTGTAGCCGACGTTTCGACCCTCATTCTGGGGTCTCCTTCCAGGGCAGCGCGGCGCCACCCGGACTGCCAAGAATCAACTGACTCTGGCCGCGGAAGCCTACGATTACATTATCTACTAATTCTTCCAATATTCGTTCCGGCCTAATCACAAATATAAACCTTATTCCAAAAGGAAAAAGAAAAACATGAAAAACATTTTCTGTTTCACTCCTTACTTTCACATCAGTAATGAGGACATCATCAAACTGAAAATGGGTATCCAGCAGTGGTTATTCATCGCTGGGAATAGGAAAAAACCCTATAGTGGAAAATATGGTGAATACAAAGGTCGTGGTAACAGCTCGAATTTGCATTCTGTATTTCTGCGATCACGATCATATTTTGTGCTGTTTCTCTGTAGAGAAAGGGGCCTTCGGGAGACATTTTCGAGTCATTCTCCTATAGCTGCGTACTTGAACTTCCTTATTAGCTCGTAATGATGCTACCCGTTGATCGTATTGCCTTAATAAAGAATATCATTTATGATGACACCAACACAGAGAAGAAATATGTTGAAACCTGGCATTCGGTGCCTTTCGGCCATCGAGAGTTCGATTTCTTCATTAAATCAATTGTTAGTTCCTTCACAAAAGTCATGATAGAATTTTTTCCTGGTCCTTCCCTACAATCCTCTATTCTCAGATTACAGAAGCCGAATGAATAGGTTAAGAAAAAATTTTCTTTCAGCTGTGACAGTAGCTCGCTAAGCAATTAAGAAAATTGCCCATTCATATTTTAAAATAAGGTAAGACTTCTGAAATAAGTAAAACCAACTTAAAAACAAGTATTAATTAAAAATCCGGTGGAATAGGAAAACTGATAACAATAATTCAGTTATTAGTAATAGTTTCTGAAATCAGAGCCAATTAATCAGATATTTGAAAAATGCTGCTTGAAGCATTCGGTGCGACAGCCTTTACTTGCTTCTGTTCTTACGTGTCAACCCTTTCGGGTAGCATGCTTGACGGCATTGAAGCCTGTGTAAGGGGGGCGATTTTTATAGATATTGTGTGTCAACAAGTGAATGGTCGCCCCTCTTGTCACTAGCTAGGCACAAGAAGCTACTGGTATGTATGAGTAGATAGTAGATGGTGAAGTGACGAACAAGCCTATTTCTTTGTTAAAAATGTAGTACAAGTCTCAGATCTGTTTGAGTTAAATAAACATTTGTTAAATGAAATACAAAAAACCTTCCACCACAAAAAACTGGTAGGTTCAAAACTGGATTAATCGAAGAGAAAAAAATGGAGGCTTCTGCGCAGCTTTCGAAAAAACTAAATTCAGAGGATCCACTTGAGGACAGAAATATTCTTCATCTAACCAATGAAAAGTTTCATGAATTTCTTCAACAAGTTAGTCCTCAACTCATAAAAAAAAATACATTAATGACAGATACAATATGATGTAACACCGAGGTGCAAATTTCCTTGCGCTACTGGGTAAGTTTAGTCGGATGTTACTGAGGCTATTTACTAATAAGCTCAGTGGGTAACTGGCAAAGCTCTGGCTCAGTATTAGGAAAGGCGCAGGCTGACATCCCATTCCGGCTATCCAGATTTCAGCTTTCCATGGCCTCCCGAACCCCGGGATGGTTCCCTCCAAAGTCCATGACGCAATCCCTTCCCATTCCTTGTCTACAATCCTCTCCCGCCTCTAAGGGAGCGTTCATAAACCACGTGGCTCAATTTTGGCCTCCCGAGAACCCCTCTCCACACGTGCCCGACGTGGCTTTTGCCTCTACCCCCTCCCCCTCCCCCCCAAAAGCACATAGCTTTCTTCCCTGTTGATTACAGAAGAAATTTGCACTGTTTTATCTTGTCAGAATGTCGTAAATTATATACGGTAATAATTAAATGACGGAAATAAATATTTACGTGCCGTTGACCGAGCGTGGTGGGTGAGCGGTTAACGATCTGGCCTCGCATTTGGGAGAACGCCGGTTCGAATCCCCATCCGGGCATCCAGATTTGGGGTTTTCCATTATTTCCCCAAATCACTCCAGGCGAATGCCGGGGTGCTTCCATCAGAAGGCCATGGCCGATTTCCTTGACGTTCCTTGTTCCCAGTCCCATCCCGCCTCTAATGACCTCGACGTCGAAGAGGCGTAAAGCCATAAGTAAATAAAAAATCATGCTGTTGTTTGTTTGTACTTAATTTTAATTGTGACAAATGATATGAAAGAAAAGTACGTGGCCTGGCTCGGAACACACAACCCCCCCTCCCGCCCCACCCCTTTTCCTTCCTAGACAGACTTACGTAGTTTATGGACGTTCCCTAATTACTTCAACGTGGGTGAGGGGTAAAGCTCAAGGGACCTTTCATAAATGACGCCGCTCAAATTTCTTCCATCAATACTTTTTCGAGCCTCATCGCGCCTTGCATTCTATCTTTCCCCTCCTCCTACCATCCAGTGAATCCCAGTTCAGCTGCTCTATGATATCAGTTATTCATTGTGTCCTGCGTTAATTTCCACAGAAAATTATAGGAACCCTTTTTTTCTCCTCTTCCCGACTCCTGTATTTGATATCGAAAATGTGGGTCCAATACTACACCACCATATTCAAACAACAGTTTGACCAAAGTTTTGTAACCCATTTCCCTCACTTCTCTGTCACATCTTTCACTGTTTTGCCAAGATATTTACATAACACGTCTTCAACAAGCAATCCCTTCGCCACCATATAACTTTAAGTTTATACGTGTACCTAATAAGCTGTCTCTTTTGGCATTTATCTTGATTTCATGTTAGCCTACCCAACTAGATATCATATCCAGGTTATCCTGGTGCTGTTCATTACTGATTTAAAATTTAAAATTAGATTTGGGAGTCAATTTTGATTTTTATGAAAGTTTTCTTTTCTAGAATTTTTAATGACAACTGTAACTGTGCAGCAGGCTAACTCAGCCTACTATTCGATAAGCGGATGTGGTGATGCCACTATATTCGCGTTGTGAAATCCTAGAAACTCTACACCCGAAAACTGGCGCCTGCTTAGTGTTGCAAACAGAAAAAAGAAATGTTTATTTTAACCTTGTGAAAACAAAAAACATGAAAAAAACCAAGCACCCTTGTTTTTTTTCTAATTTTTTTTTTTCAGAAAACAGTATATTTGATAAATTATAGTTTTATTCACAGAACTTACATTTTACATGTGTGTTTTAAATCTTACTAAATCATATAATGTCTTAGATAATGATTCATAAATGTATCTATATAGGTAAAACAATTTTATTCATCCTCTATGTCAGTACCACATTCACTAGTATCAGCACTGCCAACACTAGTTTGGTCTGTGTCGGAATTTGTGTTTCTTCTTCTGTCTCCTCTAGATCGATAACTTCAGAAATAATTACATTTTCTTTTATTGGTTGTCCTTGTATTGAACGCAAAAGATTTTGAGATTGCAGTTTTAAATTGTGAGCAAAGTACACACTGTGCATAAAGACTGTGCCGATAATTCTGTATTAAGGTCTTTTAAGTTTGAATTTAAATCTATTATCATACAAAATAGGAGCTTTATTTCTTTTTCAATCGTTGGTTTACGCCAACGGTTGCAAGGAATCGATTCATAATTACTGACAATTTAATCACTCAGTATCACTATACGCTGAGAGTTTGACAAGTATATGAATATAAGTAAAGCACAATAAGTAATAAAAAGAGGCAAAAAGCGGTAGACAAATTTAAAATTCATAATTTTTTGAAAAGATCCGTAGGTCTAAAGATAAATTCACAGGGTTGGCAGCACTAATTCAAATAGCAAGTATCAATCCAAACAACGGGAAATGGGGATTCCTTCTCGCGCAACCTAGCCTCTTCGGGAAGTCCCCGTCCGTAAAAGAAAACTTCAGTCAATGTTGCCAATATTTTCGTATTTTTTTTTTTTTATTTTTTTTTTACTGAACCGGGAAAATATAGTACATTTAAAAATTAAGATAAGTACTTAGTATAAACTCTAAAACAGTCATATTAAACGATAAATGCCTTACAAATTAGAGATTTAGTAGTTGTGAAAAAAGAACGTGTCCCAGAAAAAACGTGTTTTTTCATAGTTTTTTTCATGTTTTTTTTTTTAAGTCAGAAAAATACCGTTTTTTTTAGAACACTACGCCTCCTCCTTCAGTTCAGCTAGGCGGTATGATTAAACAAGTAATATCTGTCAATGAAACTGCCAGTGTTTTTCTCAAGATACTTTAGTACACGGCAGGGAAGAGACGAATTCAGGAGAAAAGAAGTGGAAAAATTTTCTTTTGTAGGTAAGGGAGTCAGGGACTGGAATAAATTACCAAGGTAAATAATGGACAGTTTACCAAAAATACTGAAGGAAGTTGGAAATCGTAAAGGGCATGGGAAGTTGGGTGGGGAAAAGTCGTAACGTGGAAAGGTGAGAATGTAGGGACATTGCCACCGGACTATGTGTGCTCCATCGCAATTTAAATTAAATTAAGATTTTAAAAAGTCTACTCTATTCTACATTTCAAAGTTAGGAATGAACCTGTTACTTTCAAATGGAATGGGAGTTCAGCTGAAAAGTTCTAGGCTCAAGCTGTGGAATATTGTGATTATTCTGTTGAAATTCAGATTCCGATAGCTATTGTATATATGGTGAGGCCGAGGACATTCCAAACTACCATTGCATTTAACAGCTTTAACTATGTCCATAAGCTCTAGTGTCCTTCAGTAGCGTAGATAGGTTAACAAGGGCCCAGATGCAAATATATATATATATATATATATATATATATATATAAGCTAGATGACCTTTTTTTTTTAGCTCTACCAATCTGAGGTTTGCTGGGACTCCCTGAGCTTTTGAGGGCCCCTGAGCTGACCGTGGGCGCTCCTGAGCTGCGCTTGGGGGCCCCGGTGCACCGCACCGGCTAGCTCTACGATAGCTACGCTCCTGGTGTCCTTGAAGCAATATTAAGAAACTTAATGAATTACGCAAAATACACTTACTTTTTTTTCTCTCGCAGCTGATTTTTTGAATGCTTTTTACAAATGTTTAAGAAAATTTTCATTCTATATATTGCTAATTAAATTCCTTTGGTTTTGTCAAATTTGCTTGCGACTTTTTGTTTCAATTGTAGCATCAGTTATTTAACCAAATATATACAATATTTCTAGTCACTTAATTCAGGCTATATAGCTGATATTAGGGATGTTCACGGAGAAAATACATCGATGTTTTTTTGATACGATGCATTGAACAGTTGCATCGATGTTTCACGATGCATCGAATAAAAACATCGATGTTTCCGATGTATCGAATAAAAATAATGATATATGTATATTTATAAGTTATAAGGGTTGGGAAAGTAGAAAAATGAGACATTCATTTGGATCATATTGTCAATTAGCCTTTTACAAAGGCAGTATTGAGATTCTAATCTAAATCGAATTTAGAAATCCTAATATTTTTTATCTAAACTTTGTATAAATAATATTTTACTAACGCACTTTCCTTCTATTTGGTTACATTGTTGATTTAAAGCTTTCGAAAAAAGTCTTACTTATGGTACTGAGCTGGCTACCACAGTTCAATACTTATAAGCCATTTTGTACAATTCTGGAATCTGTTGTTTATAAACGGACCATACTTCTAACGGATTTTCAATAAGCCGACCAGCCGGGGTCCTCAAGTAGACAGACAGCTCATCAGAAACACTTTCTTCGGTCCTGTTTGATTTCCAGTTTCGATAGCTAGTTTGTGATGATCGGTCCAAAGACTGAGATCTCCCGATGTTTTGCCCGAACTATCTCAATCAAATTCTGTTCGCTTTCCTTCCAGCTCCCTCTTCATCACATCTTTGTTCTTTTGAACAGAATTTGCATAAGCCATCAGGTTTTCAAAATGTAGTTTTTGAGCCATAGGTCCAATAAGATCGCGATAGCTAAAGACGAAACTTGTTCGATAGCACCCATCCGTTGTTGATTTCTTTCAGGATTAGCTTATGTACTTCCATCAGCAAGGGTTCGTCAGTCACAATTGCTTTGCGTTTTGAAAGCATATAGTTCACCAAAGGGATTACTTATTGCTGGTTTATTATCTAACCCCAGATATTTCTTTAGTTACAGCTTCAACTCCAATTAACCTGTTGGCCATTATTTTGTTTACTTTTTATGAGCTCATAGAGCAGGAAAAGTCCATACACTATACAGACAAGCCTATGCGAATGTCGTACCATTGTGGTCCACCCTACAGTGGCGGGAAATTTGAAGTAAATTGCAGTTTTTTGTTGTTTTATTCAAGTTAAAAGAAAAAATTTAATGCGATTTTGTAGGTGACAAAAATTTCGTATAGTGATAAAATTTCCTGTTTCTGTTTTGTTTTAAAACTAATCCTATCGCATCGAAAAAAACGTGTGCGTTCTTCCGATGTATCGAATGAAATACATCGATGCATCGTTAAACATCGAGAGTAAGCGATGCATCGAATTGATTTGATGCACCGAATAGTAAAGATCGATGTTTTCGATACATCGATGTATATCGAATATCACTAGCTGATATCATTGTAACTTACGTCCTTAGTTATAGCCAGTAGGGATGGGCGTTTTAAAAAAATATATGGATAAATATCTAAACGATATTTACAAACACTATCGATATACATCGGGAAATTTTTTTTCGATAGATTTGGATAAAGGGAATAATTATTTTTTAAAAAATAATAAAATACATCAAAATATTTCAGAAAATTCTGAAAATTAAAGACACAGGTAGAAATTATACTACCTTTTATTAATTTTGTTTCAATCATTCAAACCAGTATTCGTCTGGTATGGACATCAAAAGGACTCTGTTTTATGTGCTCCCCCGTCAATCTACAGCTAAGTTGACTACAGAAGCCACTCTTTCGGACGACACAGAAGAAGCTTGACATGTAAGGTATTTCAGCGCGATTTCCGAAAGCACTGGCTTGGAGTGCTGGCAATTCACCCAAAACTTTACTGGGTCTGATTTTCTGTCTATTAATGGTTGTTCCAGATACTGCTTAAACTCATTAGGAACTGAACCAGAGCTTGGTACCTCTTGCATAACAGTAGTGCTAAGGGATAATAGCTTTTCATGTGTGGACCAAATTGATGTTTTATCTGCGATATCTTGTATTGCTGCCGTATACCTTACTTCTGGAGAACGTTGTCCTCGACGTCTAAGTTCCAAGCGAATATCATTACTTATTGTAGATATCGCATTTTACACGCCGATTGTAGAAGTAAAGTGTATACGTTTGAAATGAGGGTCCAAAATGGTAGCTGCTGCGAGGAATGTAATTCTTTCTAAAGGACTTAATTTCTCTGGATGCCCGGACGGGGATTCGACCCACCCTCCTCCCAGGCCGGAACGCTAACCGTTACACCAAGACTCTCGGTGAAACGGGAAACCACCCCAGTTCATCTTCCTAGGACTGTTCTTGGAGGGATATACACCTCCCATGGTAATCGCCTACGACCGGACACGGGAGAGGCGTTCGAAGAGGATCCACCTATCAGTAAAATCTATTGGCGTCTCAGTAATTGCAAAACTAAAAACCGCTCTCACTACATCAATCGAAGACAGCAATCACAAGAAAATATTCTTTAGTGGGGCTGTTATTCACGAGAAAGCTATATGTCTTTAAGCATATTTTAAAGAGCATTACACTGAACATTAGGATAGAGGATTTAAAGCAATCCAGAATTGGTTTATTAAGTTCAAAGCGCGACAATCACTCCAATTTTTCTGTATACTTGGACGTATTCCCTATTATCCTATATAAACTACCATTCCGTATTCAAGATTTCGTATTTGCGGCATATTTACGGAACGTATTCCTTGCTATTAAGGAGTTTTGACTATAGACTAGATTTTAGACATTTAAATGAATTAACGGTCATTCATAATGACTTGTGGTTCATCAACCCATTAATTATTATTCGTAAATGAAAAAAAAAATATTTCAACTACAAAGATAAAATAATCGCTTACATGCTAACATAAAAAAGTTGTTAAAATTTAACAGCTTTTTTTCACCTCTCAACCAATGATGAAGCTGTTATATTTCGGCGAATTCACTTTTCAAGACAATTTCAGAAGATTGGATATGTACTTATATTTATCCTATACACATGTAACGATTAAATTGGATACTGAATTGCATTTGTAGAAAAAATATCGAATTGGTGCTTAAAATCAATACACCAAATACAATATATCGAAAATAAAAATATCGGCGATAAATATCGATTATTCTTAGAAAAAATATCAATATATCGATACATCGATATATTTTGCCCGTCCCTAATTAGTAGACAGGGGCTTGAAGTGTACAAGGCGACTGTGATGAGGCTTGGAAAGATATTGGTCTGCGAATGAGCAGTAGTGCATGGAAACGAAAAGCTTACTATTACCACAACCTGGGTATCGATTTCATGCATAAGGGAGTGAGAAAATTTTCTTTTTCGGATAAGGTAGTCAGGGATTGGAATAAATTTCCATGAGAAGTGATTGGTAAATTTCCAAGGACGCTGAAAGTATTTAGAGTTCGTAGATGGGGAGATTAAACTAAACGGATATAAGATAATAAAAACAATAAGAAGAAGTAATGGGTAACTATATGACTATGGAAATTGCCATTACAATTAAATTAAATCTGCTCCATTTATTCGTTGTCTTCCTCCATATTTCTTTCCTGTTACCATTCCCTCCAATAACAAGTTAACCAATCCAGCATGTCTTAAAATATAACCCACACACGTTGTGTTTCCTTTTCCAGTCTTTTCTTTTATGATATATTTAAATCCATACATAAATATCGTGTGTTTATTCCACCATTATTCAGTTCTAAATAAATTCTGAAATGATTAGGTGGTTACAGCATATATCTTTTACATAGATTAAGCGGCTAAACAGTTCGATAAATTGCTACGAAAGCACTCATAATCACATTCTCTCACTAAATATAAGAACTGTTAAAATGTTAGGAAAGTTTGCGTACCTATGTGTGCTGAAAACTCTGAAAAGAAATTAACAACCGTCCACATAACTTTACTCTGTCTCGCACCTTTTAAAACTTTCATTCTATTACCCATAGAAATTTTGTGACCATGTCAATAAATACAGACATAAGGCGTATACGTTGGGCAGTGGATGTAAGTTTCAAGTCTAATATTTGGGTGATGCTTGCTACCCAGATCCTCATTTCGTTAACGCGAAACACTACTACTTAATTATTTTTCCTCGATCCATGTGGAGAATAAGTCCAGTCACTAATTGTTTCATTATCGAATTCGATATGATAACACATAATCACCTCTCGCCAAAAATCCGATCACACAGAGTATCTCATGAAATTCGTGACTGGAAACGAGAGTTCCTAAGTGAACGGTCGAGCTATATCATAGTGTCTGAAGGCTCTCTTCGTTTATATATCTATTAGGAGAACTTATTTTCGTAATTTTCATAAAAGATCGCGAGGACAGTGATTCCATTACGTATAGGGAAGTGAAAGTTCTACTCGTCACACGCCAGTTTGGCAGAGCACTGGATTCGAAAAAGGTTACATTCCTTGGTTCTAATCATGGACCTCGTTGGCTATACTGATTGATTAGGTGGTAATCTAGGCCAATGTTGGGACCAATTTTCGAGGGAAACTTAAAATATTGAAAAAGTATCTTCCGTCATAGGGTGAAATTAAGCTGGATTACAAATCATAAGTCAAATACGTAAATAATAAGTGTGTACAAACGAATATGCGAGATGCTTGATACTGCAACATATTGGTGGGATGACTTGAATCTCTGCTCTAACAGCACGTGGCCATAATCTTTCATTTCAGATAGCGCAGAACACGTTTCACTAGATTATTTAGGTGAAGGGAGACGTCAGGTTGTAGCTTCTTTCCTTCTGTTCCACAGGCATAAAGTATAACACATGCTCCATACTTCATCCGGTTAGTAAGCAATATCATAATGATATCGTGTGAAGATCTGAAGAAGATTCACTTATTCTTAATATTTATCATGACTGATTGTTATGAAAAAAACTATTACCTCTTTATTCATCTCAAATGTCGAAACAAAAAACACCGAATAACAGCTCGGGAGAAAAAAAAATCGTAGTCGGCACGTCGCAACAATGCTTCAGTCATCGTAGACCATATAAAATCCAAAATAGTGTTGCTCATATTCTGTCAGTTGTTGTTTGAGTAATTTTTTGTTATTTTTGTTTAGTACCAATTGATTATATTCTTTCATTTTGCATTGTTTTAGTTCGATTCTCTTAAATGGTTATTATCTGTTAATACGAGCGTCATGATATATAAATTCGTTTATAGTTTAAATCAGACTTTATTAAACCTCTGTGAATTTGTCAATATAATTCGGTATTTTAATTCATTAAAAGTAACATCATCCCTTTCACCCATTGTATTTCATTATTTGTGGAAAATGGATTATTTCAAAACAATAATAAGGCTTTAGGGAACAAGCTGTCTGAAAACCTTGGATCACAGAAACCTGATGGATCAGAGGAGAAGGTACAAAAATGCTCAGGATGAAGCAGGAAGAGAGCAGTACAGGCAATTTAGAAAGAAAATAAATAGGAAATGCAAAATAGCAAAAGAAAAATGGCTATAAGCAAAGTGTGAAGAAGTAGAAAAGGAAATGGTCGTAGGTACAGAAAGATCAAACAGAATTTTGGAGAAATGAAGAATAGAGGTATGAACATTAAAGCTGCTGATGGAAAACCTCTTTTAAACTCAGAAGATAGAGCTAACCGATGGAAAGAATACATTGAGAAACTGTATGTTTGGGTCGACTTGAACAATAGTGTAATGGAAAAGGAAGGTGATGTCGACATTGATGACTTAGGAGATCCTGTTTTGAGGACAGAATTTAATAAAGCTCTGAATGACTTGGAAGCAAATAAGGCAGTTGGAATTGATGAGATCCTTGCAGAACTTCTTAAATCCCTAGGAGAGGAAGGAATCAAAAGATTATTCAAGATGATATCAAAAAGTTATGAAAAAGGAGAAATTCCAACTAATTTTAATAAAAATATCATCTTCACACTTCCAAAGAAAGCACAAGCCGAAAAATGTGAGAATCATCGCACCATTAGTCTAACATTACATGCTTCAAAATTACTGACCAGAATAATATACAGAAGGATGGAAAGGGTAGTAGTAGTAGTAGGTGGAGATCAGTTTGGATTTAGAAAAAATCGCGGTACAAGGGAAGCAATTCTGTCTTTAAGATTAATACTTGAAGGGCGGATCAAGAAAAACAAAGATACTCTTATGGCATGTGTTGATTTAGAAAAAGCTTTTGATAGTGTTAGGTGGGACAAGATGTTCAAAATTTTAAAGAAGTCAGGTCTAAAGTATCGAGATAGAAGAATACTCTATAAACTATATAAGAAGCAAGTGGCTGTAATAAAAGTAGAGAATCACGAGAGACATGCGTCAGTTAAAAAGGGTGTGAGACAAGGTTATAGTCTATCCCCGTTAATATTCAACTTGTATGTAGAAGAAGCAATGAAGAAAGTCAAAGAAAAATTTCCATGTGGCATAAGTTTTCAGGGAGAAAAAATCAGTATGCTACGATTTGCTGATGACATTGTCTTGTTAGCAGAGAGGGCTGAGGATATTGAGAAGTTACTGAATGGAATGAACAAAATACTGAAGGAAGATTTTGGACTGAATATAAATCAAAGCAAGACAAAAGTGATGAAATGTAGCAGAAATGATACCAATACTAGTAGATTAAATATAAAAATAGGATCGGATGCAATAGGAGAAGTAAGTGAATTCTGTTACTTGGGAAGTAAAATTGCAACCAATGGCTGAAGCAGGAATGATATTAAAAGCAGAATAGCACTAGCAAAAAGAGCCTTCATGAAAAAGAGAAACCTTTTAGTTTCAAATATTGATCTAGGAATTAGAAAGAACTTTTTAAAACTTTTTGTGTGGAGCACAGCACTTTATGGTAGCGAAACATGGACTTTAGGAATACCGGATATAAAGAAAATTGAAGCATTTGAAATGTGGTGCTACAGAAGAATGCTGAAAATTAGGTGAACAGACAAGTAAGAAATGAACGAGTTTTGGAAATGATGGGTGAGAAAAGAAGTTTGTGGAAGAAGCTTACGGAAAGAAGAGACAGGCTGGTAGGTCATATTTTGAGACATGCTGGATTGGTTAATTTGTTAGTGTAGGGAACCTTCGAAGGAAAGAACTGTAGAGGAAGACAGAGATTAGAATATATGAAACAGATAATTGAGGACGTGGGCTGTAAAGGGTATGTAGAAATGAAGATATTAGCACAGGATAGGAAGGGATGGAGGATTGCATCAAACCAGTCAAATGACTGACGACAGCAAAATCGGGTACTGTTCCAAATATTCAATAGTAAGATTGTTTCTTCGTTTTCTATATTTTTATAAGTGGCAATGGACCGTTCCACATTCACTGATGTTACTGGGCAGTATTTGTATTTGGGTTCTGTGTTAGCAGTCATTGTTTCAGGAAAAAGTTCACCCATCCTATTAATAAAACCATTAATTTGACACAAATTTCAAATACTGGGTTATTGTTCAAAATATTTTCAAACTTCACTTTCAGTTTACACAGGAATACCTCTTACAATGCGGAGTTCACTTGGCGGGTTTTATTCATTAACTGAATAGATTCAGTCAACGCCAAACCTTGAGTTTTGTGATTTTTAATACTCGCAGGTATGTGGGAAATATGAATGTTAATCACAGCTATGGTTTTAATACTGGAATTGTTAAACGCTTCAATGTACTGACAAACTGTCATAGCCTCTGCACTATCAAAGTCGCTTACTACACCTTTAATGGCCTCGAAATGTTCGTTGTAAAACAAGTACAGCTTCAAAGCACGTTGCCCATAGAGTTTTACCTACACTGGTTCCGTAGGTAAAAGCACATTTGGCAACTGTTCTTCTAAGGACAGCAATCTGAAATAAACAATGACATGAGATCTGTTGTCAACCCTCCCCCCTCATATTTCACCTCCCATTATCCTAGGAGACTATAAAACCTACCCTCGCCCGAGTCAGGCCCCCTCCCCCCACATCAAAATCCTGGATCCACCACTATTCCCAAATGTGGATGGTACTTTTTCAGCGAGTCGTCGTACTCCGTGAGCAAAGAACGTCACAAGAGTAAAACTGAAATAAAATACTACGGGGGCATTGGCTGCCTTGATCATATTGGGAGCAGCATCTGAGGGAACTATAAACTTTTATCTGCAGACGAGTCTGGAAATACTTTTTTAAAACCCTCATTCACAAATCAGGCGATCGTAGAATGATCTTTGCAAGCCACCAAAAAGGAAGAAGAAGGTTTTAATCTACCGACAGTTAAATTTGCAATATAACGACCACAACTGTCGGTGGTATCGTCATCGGAAATCCAAATAATGCTATTCATGAGTTCATTGTTTAAGAACATGGAGGTAAATTGCTGGTATGTTATTTTTACGATATGTTGATTTATGTGTTTTATTTTGATCCAAGAAATATTTTTGCAGAAAATATTTGAAGGCAAGATTTGTAAGTTTGTGAAGAGGAATATTACTTGTAAACAGGGCTTCACATA
Source organism: Vandiemenella viatica (assembly GCA_031002005.1). NCBI lineage: Eukaryota > Metazoa > Arthropoda > Insecta > Orthoptera > Morabidae > Vandiemenella > Vandiemenella viatica. Next base: position 341,580,420 of record CM061920.1, on the reverse strand, counting down.
GATCCATGATTAAGTGATTTTTTTGTTTGCCTTTGCTGCTAAAGCAACTTGCCACTGTTGAAAGTTGATGTCGTGGATCTTTCCTTTGCAAGACTTGTCTTGACATGCTGGTCTATTTGAAACTTTTTTGTGCACGAAATATTTTTCTCTCAAACTCAACAATATAAAACATTTCCGTCATATGTAAATATTCCAGGATACTCACTATCCACGAAAATACCACCTTTTATTCCGGAGACATGGTATATATTAAACTTTGTAGAAATCAATAAAAATTAAAAGAGCCCGCGAAGAATAGCATGCGTAATATGTCTAGTAGGAAGAGTGCTACAGTAGGCGAGCGCAACGCAGAACGGCATCGTCCGTCTTTATCTCCCGTGAGTCTGTTTTACCAGGTCGCATAATATTATCTATCAAAACAATAGACGCATGACTGCTATGAGCCTTTCCGCTAGTACGTTTTGACGGATACAACGTAAGAATTTATTGTTTAACTAGGTACACTACCTAAAAATATTGTAAACTAGCCTCGTACCCGCGACTTACGCGTGATTTAAGAATTTTTTCGCCAGAATTAAATATAGAAAGTTGTTGGTAACGAAGGATTGGTCCCAAACCATATCGAGTCGGCATAATATGACAGGAAAGCTATCAATATATCATTCTACCGTCGAACCTGCCTCTTGAAGAGAATCAATTTCCAACATATTTCTGTCACTATTCGATATGATTTCAAAATTTCACGACTACAACTGTTAATCATACTGGAAAAAATATCCTGTGCCCTTCATACAGCTTTCCTTATAAAATTCCATCACAACGATATAGCCATTTAGTCGTCAAAACGTAACAAAAAGACAGAGACTTACTTCCGTATTTATATTAATATTACTGTGGTTCACACTCACACACTGACTGCGAACAACACCTGAGGGATCATTATAACGTAAAAAAGTGTACTACCTACGATTTGCCTCGCATTGCACCCCTAAGTTTATAATATCTACAGTGTAACATTCAATCCGAATAACCTACGGCCCAGGCCTAACTCTTACGATGAAACACAATTTTTAAAAATCTTAGCCTCGACAGAGATTTGAACCGGAGACCACGACGTTCGAAACCAAGCTCTTTAGCCACTGAGCTGCCAGTTCACTACACGGAAACACGGTCTGGAGACGTCCACATCCAACGTGTGTGTCAATCGCCGTATTTCGAAGTTATGAGACAACATGTGTTATTTATACAGATAATTTTTCAACCAAATGTAGACAGTCTTTTTCTCCTTGTTGCAAAGGATAAGTGTGCAAAGTTTCATCGAGATCGGATGAAAACTGTGGATTTGTATGAAGAACAAACAAACCAACAAACAAACAAACAAACATACATACATTCATCTTTATATATAAAGATTACTGTGGTTCACACTTACACACTGACTGCGAACAACACCTGAGGGATCATTATAACGTAGAAAAGTGTACACTTACAACATTGCAAGACTACCTACAATTTTCCTCGCATTGCACCCCTAACTTTGTAATATCTACAGTTTAACATCCAATCCGAATAACCTACGACCCAGGCCTGACTCTTACACTGAAAAACAATTTTTTAAAATCTTAGCCACTACGGAGATTTGAACCGGAGAACACGACGTTCGTAAACAAGCGCTTTAGCCACTAAGCTGCCAGTCCACTACACGGAAACACGGTACGGAGGCGACCATATCCAACGTGATGTCTATCGCCGTATTTTGAAGTTATGAGACAACATGTGTTATTTATACAGATAATTTTTCAACCAAATGTAGACAGTCTTTTTCTCCTTGTTGCAAAGGATAAGTGTGCAAAGTTTCATCGAGATCGGATGAAAACTGTGGATTTGTATGAAGAACAAACAAACCAACAAACAAACAAACATACATTCATCTTTATATATAAAGATATAGCGAAAATATGCATCATCACTAGGTCATAGCTAAAATATGCAATAACCGGTGAAAATAGTCTCTAGTTATAACTAATACTGATGTTGGCGCACTATGTTACGTGACCAACCAATCTTTGCAAGATCCGATGTTTTCGCGACTGGTGCGAGACATCGAACCAGGACCTCAGGCAGAGGAACCGAGGCGACTTGGTAGCAAAGCGGAAAGATGAGGACACTGGTTTCGGCAATTGTTGGTTCAGCACTGGTGCTGGGCATCTTTCGGCGACTGGTCCGCGATCGGATGAAGATTAATTCTAGCTAGCAAACTGGTCACCCTTAGCAGACCGCCACCCTTGGACTCTTCATCCCTCTGCCGGAAGCGCGTCGGCAATCCTCATCACACCAAATATGTCGACCTGGGTTAGAAACATCACTCCTTGCGTCTTACGTCGTTGTAGTATTACGCTACATGCACACGTTCATTTGTCAACAAAGATTGTTACTAGACCGTAAATACACATTGAGAGAGATTCATCCAATTAAAGTTTTTTGTTTCATAAAAAGTGAGGTCAATAAAATACACATATCGTCACTTAAAGTCAAATTGGATTTTTCATTAAAGTTGTCAACATGAGCTATGCCGTGTCTTAAAAACTCAGTTTTAGCATTTATCCCAATATTTAAGACGTGTCATGCAAATTAAATTATATGAAATCATTTTCATTAATACATTTATGAAAAAACTCTGTCATCTCAGTACATACTTCGAGTTTCCTTTTGCTCGTGTCAACTTCTTTCTTAAGACACGAATGATGTGTAACGACAGAGAGAAATAATTAACAACATAGATATTGGTAAGCGAAAGATAAATTTCTAATACAACTTTCATCAGCATATCTGTCAGTGAGAGTGCCTTTAGGAATATCATCAATAGCATACCTAATGGATCCCCTAAGTGTTGCTCCGTTATGTAAATGCCCTATAAAAGAAGATGTCAGTTTGTTCTGCAATAGGGAATTATCAATTCTGTCCACGTGGCAGTCATCATATGATGTTCTGCCCCATGTCCATCGTCTCCATGCAATGTTAAGCCGTATTTGAAGACTAAGGGGAATCTAGGATCTCAGAGAGGCCTAATTCTTGCTTTATAAGCTTTTTTAATACTATATGATCCAGGAAAGAGGCAGATGTTAGTGAATCCCAGTTTCAGGGATGGTAGTAAAACCCGGTTAAAAGCGACAGAAGGCAGTAGTGGTAGTTAAGAAGAACTTTCTGGCAATGAGGAGTAGTATTAGCGCAAAACTGATGCTAATCTGAGACTAAGCGATTTGTGCCAACTCTATTTTGTACTCTGTAATCTTGAACACATTGGTAAATCTGCTAAATACAATCAGAGGTTTGGTAATTTTATATAATTATTATTTGTCTTTGCTTTGTCGCACTGATGTTCTTGCGTTGGAATTGCACAAGTCCGTCGGAATGCACAGTGGACATGAATGGATGCAGGTGATCATCCAGGATGCGTACGTGCGTGTCACCTGTCAGCGTCGTATCTAGACGCATCAGGGGTCCCATGTCACTCCAACTGCACACGCCTCACACCATTACGGAGCTTCCACCGGCTTGAACAATCTCCTGCTGACATGCAGGGTCCATGAATACCCGTACACGCCCATACGCTCGATACAATTGAAAACGAGACTCGTGAGACCAGGCAACATGTTTCCAATCATCAACATTCCAATGTCGGTGTTGATGGGCCCAGGAGAGGTATAAAGCTTTGTGCACTCAGCAAGGATACATGAGTGGACTTCGGCTCCGAAAGCCCATATCGATGATCTTTCGTTGAATGGTTCGCACGCTGACACTTGTTGATGGGCCAGCATTGAAATCTGCAGCAGTTTGCGGAAGGGTTACACTTCTGTCACGCTGAACGATTCTCTTCAGTCTTCGTTGGTCCCGTTTTTGCAGAATCTTTTTCAGGCCGCAGCGATGTCGGAGATTTGATGTTTTACCGGATTCCCTATATTCACGGTGCGCTCGAGAAATGGTCGTACGGGAAAATCCTCACCTCATCGCTACCTCGAAGATGCTGCGTCCCATCTCTCGCGCCGACTATACCACCACGTTCAAACTCACTTAAATCGTGATAACTTGCCGTTGTAGCAGCAGTGACCGATCTAACGCCTGCGCCAGACACCTGTTGTCTTATATAGGCGATGCTAACCGCAGCGCCGTACTCTGAGTGTTTACATATCTCTGTGTTTACATTTGCATGCCTATACCAGTTTCTTAGTCTTTTCAGTGTAGTTCAGTTTCCATACTTCCCTGGACCATCCGTCTCTAGCACACATTGAGATATTAAATCATTTCGCACTCTGATTTGTCCAACTAGAGCTCGTTTTCAAGTTATACACCTACCACACCTCCACTGTATTAACATACAAAACCCTTTTTTTCTCTCTCTCCAACTTGTACTTGAGGAACAAATTCATGGATTTTTTCTTATAATTGTGTTTACCGTGGTATTCTTTAATTGAAGTGGTTCCCACCATGTTAAATTGACAAACAGTGACCTAGTTGCAATATGCCGCCTCCAAGAATTGTAAGATCATCAAACTGTTTGCTACATAATAATACTAAAGACAGAAAGAAATTATTATTGGTATTAAAACTATTTTATCAGGATTACGCGTAGCATATTAAATAACAGACTTACAATATTAGATGATGAGTGAAGCTTCAAGGAAAAACAGGAATTTTTTTTTTTGTTACAACCTAAAACATAGCGGTTATACCACATATATGTCGGAATTCAAAAACTACATTTTTTGTGTGAAGCAAGTAAAGAACAGACGACGACTTGCAAGTTGATTACTTCTCTATTTAAAGAGTGTTTATTTGACGCGTAAGTTTTCTGCGAAGAAAGAAAAGAGAAAAATGAGAGTTTTTGAGTGAATCAGATATAGATTTCTAGAATTTACAACGCATTTCTCTCATTTTTCGGTTGAAAGCTAAGACAGATTTAAATTTGAAAACGATGACATTTCATTTCAGACTCCTGTACTTATTTCAACCAACTATTCATAATGACCTGTATACAATCACAATACGAAGTTTTATGTGATGATTTGAATAAATAAACATTTTGATTAAAAAAATCTCCCAAGCAATTCGAGGTCTGGATTTATCGTTACCTTGTATTTCTAAAATTACGGTTCCCTTAACATGGTGTAGTGTCCTTAGCGGTGAACACCACGGAAATTGAGTTCGTCTCCGATCAATCACTTCTAGGTTAGTTTTACGAAAGCTATGTGATCGTGTGATCAGAGAAATTACGTTCCTACTATTACTTATTGCTAGTAATGATCAAGTAATCAGTGATACAAGTGAAAAATGTAGTGGAAAGAACAGAGAGTCTTTAATAAATTCAAGGTATATAAGTACATGAACAAACATTTGAAATGAATGAAACTACTGTGTAAAAATAGCTCTCATGAATTAAAATCCTTACTAATAAAATCTTGTCACTCGGAATATCCTTTCTTAGCCAGCAGAAGGATAGATAATGCATTAGCCTTTACCTATAAAATTCTTGATGTCAACTGGTGAAGTGGTCAGTCATGAGGATGGATAAAAGACTGCCTCGAGCGCCCATTACCGACTGCTCTCCCGGGCGGAGAAAAGTGGTGGGGAAGTCACGTGGAGCTATTACCATTGGCTTAGGATCTCTTACTAAGGGCTTTAGAGTTACTACAGTGGAGAGCTCGCTTCCGACGGGAAGTGAGTCTGCTTAACCTTCAGCTCTGCTGCGATGAGCGGAATTAAGTAACATGGCTGTAAGCTTGTGAAAATTTACTCCGAGGGAATATTACTATAGCTAAAACCCCTCAGTCTACTATAATGGTTCGACACCTCTTCAACGTCGAGGTAATCCAAAGCGGGAAAGGACCCGGGGCAAGGAGAGGGGGAGTATTCAACCATGGCATTTTGAAGGAAATCTCCCACTTTCATGTGCACTGATTTCGGGAAACCATCCTGGTTGGTCGGAAGGGGATTTGAACCTGCTTCCTCCCGAATCCGTTATCGCTAACATGCCACGCCCGGTGACGGTTACGATATAATTAAATTTTCTGACTGTTAGGTTTTTTTTCCATTTGTAGATGTATGTCTCACTTTTAATATGTCTATGTGATTTTTATTTGTCTATGTTATTGCCAAGGGTGAAAGTTTTTTCTACCCAAAGGTATCTCTGATTTCACTTCCATGATTCTGACGAATGTAACGTGTGCCTGATCATTGGATACTAGTCGCCGTTGCGTTTTAAGCCATTAGACAGTACTACAGCTTAGCATTTCAAAGTCCCTTAAAACTTCCTTTAGAATCATTTTTATTATTTTTTATTTACATATTTGGCGTACGATATTTACATACATTTATGTTTAATACACAGTACACTAGATGAGAATCAATTAGCTATCCACATTGTGAAACTAAATCCATTATATTTGCATAAATACTTAAAATTGTGTGAACAAAGTACTCAGCTGACAGGTGGAAAATCCGTTCCAGTCAAGAAAGAATCAGCTGCAGAGGGTTTTTTTTTTTTTTTTTTCAGCCACCGCCTCTACAGAATACTGGAGCGAAGTAATACACATCTGCAAGAATATGACGATAATCTCTAGTAGTCTTCAGGGCAAAAATAGTGATTTTTTCTTCAAATTTCCTGACAGTATGGTCATCCATCCAATTTCTTATGTGTTCAAGGCATGAAGTGGATGTCGGCAGGGTTACTAGGAATCATATACCGTGTTTTTTATGTCTAACGTCATAAACCTCAACGGTCCACCTTCAACAGGCGTTCGGGCATTTAAATGGTCTTCCTAATGATTCTGTATTCGATCGGACATCCTCCGCCAATTTCTCAAACGAATTCGATGTCCTTGTGTCAGATATATCCTCTGGCGGTGTGATTTCACGGTAACAGAGAATGGTGGTGTAACGGTTAGCGTTCTGGCCTCTCATTCGGGAGGACGCCGGTTCGAATCCCCGTCCGGGCATCCAGATTTGGGTTTTCCATGGTTTCCCAAATCACTCCAGGCAAATGCCGGGATGCTTCCTTGAAAAGGCCATGGCCGAATTCCTTCCCATTCCTTGCCCCCCATCCTTTGCCGTCTCTAAAGACGTCGCTGTTAATAGACGTTAAGCAGTAAAAAAAAAAAAATACGACTGAACGGTACAGAATAACGGGCACAAATGACTTTGAATTTAAGCAGAATATAATGTAGCTTGTCTACTTGCATTTTGCGCTGTTAAACATTTTATGTTTGATGTGTTAAGCAACACAAAAATTTCTAAAATCTTCTATCCTTCACGGGTGCACTATAAGTTCTTTTTAAATTAATTTTGGTATATTTGTCGCACGTAACACATTTATCTGCGGCAAGTAAAACAAGAGAACATAGTTTAGAGATACCAGAATTTATTCACTAAGTATATAGCACAAAGATTTCAAAATTAAATTATAATTTGAATTTCGAGTTTTGTAAAAGAATAAATTCATAATTTGTAAGGATCTAATCTGTGGGAACAAGTAATAACCTATGTAGGTCAATCACACTGCTATATCACGTTTGTAAGTTCCCTAACATCTTCAGAGAGTTTTGAACAACAAGAAATGATTTCAATGAAGGTTAGTAGAAAGGCGAGAAGTAACTGTAACAGTAATTACAGTCCATTGCTCGTGATAATACCTGTGGATTACTTGTAGAGAACACTACACCAACGGTATTGAAGCCTTACTGGCACTGTAGTGGCCTCACAGGTCGAAGCAGTCAGCATCCTTATAGATTTTTATTTTAAAATATTGCCTTCGGTCTGTGTGGCCATATAGCCAGCTGCAAGTTGTGTAGTACTAAGAATTGTATCACGCTTTAATTTGTGACTAGACAACCGGTGCAAAAATTTAGAGAATAAAATGCGATGAATAGTGAGGTTGAATGCTTGTAATATAATAAAAAGTAGAATTGTACTATTGTAGCTTATATTTTTTTTTTTTAGTGTAATAGGTACGCATCAAATACTTACAACATCATATATATTATTTCTATAAGGTATTTTTTTGATCACAAGCCTGTATCTTCCTTCATACTTACCCGAAATCAATGAATGAGGTGTCATTTTAAAGCTTATGGTCTCTACTTTAGTCACATCATATTTTAAGAAATGAAGTTTTCGGAATTCGACCCTTAAAGGGAAAAAGGATCAATATTTTTGCAATTCGTTTTTGTGTCACGAGCGATTTATCTCCCTTAATATCTAACCGGTATAGATAAATGAGGTATCATATTAATGACCAAAGTCTCCGCCGTGGTAACGCTATATTTTAAGAAAGGAATTTTTCGTAATTCGACCCTTAAAGGGCAAAAAGGTAATTTTTCTAAAATGCGTTTTTTGTATCTCGAGCCATTTATCTCCCTGGATCTCTAACCAAAATCGATAAATAAAGTAGAATTATATGGAGTAATGTCTCAGCTTTGTGAAATTATATTTTAGGAAAGAATGTTTTTGAAATTCAGCATTAAAGGGAAAAAGTATAAATTTTTCTAAAACGCATTTTTGTGTTACGAGCGATTTATCTCCCTTAATATCTAACCGATATAGATAAATGAGGTATCATATTAAAGAATAAGGTTTCCCCCATGGTAACATTATATTTTAAGAAAGGAGTTTTTCGTAATTCGACCTTAAACGGTAAAAATATCAATATTTCTAAAGTACGTTTTATGTCTTTCGAGCCTTTTATCTCCGTGGGTTTCTAACCAAAATCGATAAATGAAGTAGGAGTATGAAGAGCAACGACTCAGCGTTGGTGAAATCATATTCAACCTCACTTTTCATCACATTTTTCCGCGAAATTTTCGCACGGGTCGTCTAGTATTACTAAACAGTAAGTAAAATTTAAAACACTCTTTACTTATAACAAACTGTCACTGACCTTAACAGAATAAAACCAACCTGAACAAAATGCACACAACATATCAACATTTCCGAAATATTTGTTGCTGTGCGAATAAAATGTTTACATTGGAAAACGACAGTGTTTCCGTAACAGAAAAAAAAAATCCGAAAAGCTACTTATTGAATAAAAAAAATAAAAAATAAAAAGTTTATTGACATCTCTGTACCGAGCGTGGTGGGTGAACGGTTAACGTTCTGGCCTCGCATTCGGGAGGACGCGTGTTCGAATCGCCGTCCGGGAATCCAAATTTGGGTTGTCCATGGTTTCCCCAAATCACTCCAGGCGAATGCCGGGATGCTTTCTTCAAAAAGTTCATGGCCGAATTCCTTCCCGTTCCCTGTCCTCAGTCCCATCCCGCCTCTAATGACCTTAGCATTCAACGAGGCGTAAAGCAATAAGTAAGTAAATAAAAAAGATATCTCTGTGAGATCCGCTGCTGCAATCTAGGGACTTGGCTCTGAACTGTCTCATACGTGCTACCACTTTAAGCACCAAATTCCGAAAAATTCTTTCTTAATTTATGACTGGAGACATTAATCGATTTTGGCTAGGTATCGAAGAAGATAAATGGTTTGTAATAATGATAACAATAAAAAACACGTTGTATAAATAATATTGATACTATTGCCTTTTAAGGTTCGAATTCCAGAAAATTCCTTTTATAAAATATGGTGTGACCAAAGCAGCCACCTTGGTCTTTAAAATGATACCTGATTTATCGATTTCGGTTAATTACCAAGCGAGGTTAAAAAAAAGAAAAAAGTTTTGGAAATGATGATATTTTTGCCCCTTAAATGTTGAATTTGGAGAAAGTTTTTCTTAAAATATGATGTGACCATAGCGGATAATTTAATATTTAAATCGATACCTCATTTATTGATTTCAGTTAGGTATCAGGGGAAATAAATAGCTCGTGACAGAAAAGTGCGTTGTAAAAATGTTGATACTTTTGCCCTCTATGGTTAGAATTTTTAAAAATTTCTTTTTTAAAATGTGGTAACGGAACCTAAGGCATTATAAAGACCTCAATCTTTTAAATGGTACCTCGTTTATCAATTTTGTTTAATTGTCAAGGGAAACAAGAGACTCAAAAAACGCATTTTAGAAAAATTGACATTTTTGCCCTTTAATGATCGAATTACGACAGAATCATTTCTTAAAATATAATGTTACCACGGCGAAGACCTTATTCTTTAATATGATACCTCATTTATCTATATCGGTTAGATATTAAGGGAGATAAATAGGTCGTGACACAAAAATGCGTTATTGAAAAATGTATACTTTTTCCCTTTAAGGGTTGAATTCCAAAAACATTCTTTCTTAAAATATGATGTCTCAAAGCTGAGACATTACCCCTCATAATCCTACTTCATTTATAAATTTTGGTTAGATATCCATGGAGATAAATGGCTTGAGACACAAAAAAAGCATTTTAGAAAAATTTACATTTTTGCCCTTTAAGGGTCGAGTTAGGAAAACATCATTTCTTAAAATATGATGTGACCAAAGTGGATACTATAAGCCTTAAAATGACACCTCATTCATTGATTTAAGTTTGAAGGAAGATACAGGTTTGTGACAAAAAAATACCTTATAGAAATAATATATATGATGATTGTGAACACTTCACTAAGGACAAAACAGGACGAGCACGATACCTAATTGAAACCACCATGCCCGAGGCTGGAATCGAACCGGCGAGTCTTATAACGCTAGCCTCTACACTGCCAGGGTCGGCCACCCTTATAGATTCAATTCATTGTCACTGTTGTAATATCACCATGACATTTAGAAATTGCAAAGGTAAGGTGATTACTCTTATTATTGTACTCTGAAGCCATCCACAAAATCGATGCTGAAACAATGCGGTATAAAAGCGCAGGACAATTACTGTATAAACTGTGTAACTGGTTATCAGCTCGACCTTGTGGTTGCCTTCAAGGTGGCGATGTGCAACGTGTTGCTGAAACTGTGCCAGCATCGTTCGGAGAAGCAAGCGTCGTTTTCTGAGACTAAAAGTGCAGCCAATGGTGCATAAAAATTGCGACTCAGGATAATGCACGAAGAGAATGGCACATTCGAAGGCGACCAAACACTGATTTGTGTATTATAATTTACTGCTTGCAACTTCTTCCGTCTTATCTTTTGCGGCGAGATGATCCACGCTCCTCGTTTCCTGGAGGTGTGTTAGAATAACAAGTGGGATCATAAAAACTTGCACCCGATGCTGGATATTTTTCATAGTAGTAGCGATAAAATAATAAGAGTTCGTTTTTGGACAATCGTCAGATAAAAATTAGCATTCGGCAAACAGGTGATGTTATGTATTCTGTCACGTGCGACAGAATAAGTGATGGGGAGATATAGGGAAGGCTATTTAAGTACTTTCAGGAATACCTTACGATGAAACCAAAGAAATTTTGATATCGTATGAAAAGGATACGTCAGATTCATGGACAAATACGATACTCTTAACCAAAGAGAACACATAAGAGAAACTACAGTTAGTAAGGCAGAAGTCTTCAATGATCTCTTCAGCCAAATATTATCTGTAGAAAATAAGACCAATGTAGCGTCATTCTTTTGCAAAATTACAAATTAGTGTTCTTTGTTCTGATGTAGAAAAGTAGTTAAAATAATAAGAAATTAAAAACGACCAGAATTTCACGAAATTCTATTCTGATTCTAATCTATTTAAACACAAGTCATTATTCTGTAGTTCCACAGATTATAAAACACTCCCCTGCAACAATAATTTATTCATACTCGGTGTGGAAACTAAAACTATCATCGTGACAACGATTTTCAAGAGTAGGACTAATATTAACCCTAGAAACTGCAGGCTACTTTCATTAACTGAAGTACTTTGCATAATTTTGGTGTACATAATTTCCTGAAATTTCGAATATTATATAGACAAGGATGCATGTCAAAACACACTTAATACGGTTTTAGAGAAAAAAAATTCTCGATGACACAATTTTTACCCCTAACTCACGATTTGCTTCAACTGGATGATAACTCACGGGCATTCTAAATTGACATTAAAAAGATTTTTAAAAATATGCAGCTTCCAACATAATGTTACTGAAAAGAAGTCCATACATCGATAATCTGTTGGGTACACGACTTTCTCTTCGTATGATACTTTCTTCACTATCTTCTGCGCGCAACTGAGCGATATGCTTGCCGCCTAACTACTTAACTGCACCGGGTGCCACATTCAGCCTCCAGCATATATCTTACTTCGCTTCGTCATTCTGTTCAATATTAACGGAATCTAACAACTCAAAAGTATTCACAAAGCAACATCTACCAGTAAGTGACTCCGCAACAATCGTCTTATGCTGATGACTGAATTATAATTTGTAATTTATTTTATAATATATATAAACACATTCCGTGCTTTCAAAATCAATTTTTCTTCTTCATTTTATTTACAATACCCAGTCTCCTTTACCAATTAATACAATCCCATGTGACGCAGTTAATAATTAATATACCATATATCTACTGCGAGCAACAGGACGAACAGATCTCAGCGTACTTCAACTATTCTAATCATCATAAAAACCACAGACCCTTCAAAGATACTAATTATGTTCTGTGTAGGTCGTATTTCAGTTTGAAATTGATACATTTCTGGTTTAACCTTTCAAATTTCAACTCATTGCTCCTTTCTAAAAGCATTAAGAAAATATTTTAAGTTACATTATTAACACTGGCTGTGTTTAATTGATTTGTATTATTCAAATTCGTCTGTGAATGCCACATTAGGGAAACAGTTAATTACTGTAACTACGCATTGGGAATAAACACACATTACGTTTCTCATAGGAGCTGCTGGTTTCCAACGGTTGTGTGTTGATACATTATCAGTGTTTTATTAATATTGAATTGCAGAGATATAGCCTTTGAACATCATAATAACTATTTTAAGCTGATGCAACATTCATAATAAGTACCTGCAATAGCAAACGTATGTTTAATAGAAAACGGTATAATCAATTGGCCCGAACCTAGTAGGAGAGCGGATTCAAATCTTTCTCGGCCCTTCAGAGTTTTGGTTTTACGTGGTGTCCCGAAATAACTGCAGGGAACTGACGGTATTGCTCTTTCAAAAGACCTTGGCTGAATTCTTCCCTATTCTCATTTCCATCCTTTCTCGGCTCTAATGACCTCGACATCGACGAACCGCAAAGCACGAAGAAAACAAAACGGAGGTTATAATTTAATTTATGACTTAACCGTCTAACAAAACAAAAGAAATATTAGGCGAAATAGTGCCCACACTCCGTTAGTGTCGGTACGAATAATGAACTGAGAGTTATATGTTTGAAACTTCCGATTAAAGTTCAACTGCATTCAAGCGTGCAACGACTTAAAGTTATTAATTTTCTTACAAAAGAAAACACCAAATCATCAGAAACTTCTGAAAGACTTAAACGCCACGTTCATAGAAAAATCATTCGACATTAGAGTCTGTAAATGATGGTTTGACTTTAGAGATGATGTAGATCGTACTGCGTGTAAACTACATTGGAAAAAACACAATGCCAATAACTTGGATTGTTTTTACTCTTTCAATAAATAATGTTTTTTAATAAAATATGAATTTTCCTCGCAGAAAGGGGAAAGATTGCCAGGAATTTGAGATTGTTCAGTGAGGCAACTGATTGATGTTTGTTATCGGAATCATAGTTTTCTGAAAATCCATTTTGACGGATGCTTCTCTAAATTGTTGATCAGGTCCCAATCTGAGGAGTTATTCTCTCCACGTCCTCTTGAGATCGACCAAAACAAACACTAACCAAAGGAGATCATGCTGAGAACTGGTGGAATCTCTAGCAGTACGAAGATTCAAGAGGATTACGTCTCCATTTACGGTTGCGACAAGTACCTGGCAGCTCCAGACTTTGTACAGCAACTAGCGGAAACACGCTGAAACGGTAGGCTCACCAAGGTGCACCGCTACCACCGGCTGCTGAGACGATCTTCACACGACACCACACACCGCTTCCAAGCAGCATTACGCATCATTGCGGTAAGAATGTCAATCTGTGATCGTCCGCAACATCAAACAAGCCCACAAACGACCATTTTAAGAGAGAACCTCCACTAATTTTATGTACTAACTAGCTGATACCCGCGACTTCATACGCGTGGATTAAGAATTTCTTTGCCAGAATTGAATACAGAAAGTTGTTGGTAACGAAGGAATGGTCTCAAACAACACCGAGTCGGCATAATAAGACATGAAAGCTATCACTATATCATTCTACCGTCGAACCTGTCCCATGAAGAGAATCATTTTCCAACATATTTAAAAACAGAAAAACAAACGAAGGTGCGGGAATGTGGGGGGTGGGGGGAGGGGTGTTAACTAAGGCAGCTTTATTTCAGGTTGGTCTTTTCTTCTTTCTTCAGCATGAGCCCCCGATTCTTGGGTTCTAATAACTTTAGCTGCTCGTGCTCTGCTAGAGCTACAACTTAGGCCAGTTTACGCCCGCAAGGCATGTCAAAAAAGAAGGCAAAATAAACTGGTGCCAGAAACATTTAAGCCATTGATTCCCAAAGTGGTCCAGGTGAACCCCCAGGGGTCCACGGGAGACTCGACAGGGGTCTATGTTGGCGTGATAAAAAAAATGGGGGTTCACAATTCGGTAGCAGGGGTCTACGAAAATTTATCTGGTTTCAATAGTAAAGAACTTCGATAGTAAAAAAATGTAGGTTTGACTTCACCTATCTATGCAGGCAGATAATATTTTAAGAAGCTCAGCGACTATTACTGGTAATAGTGAGAATTAATTGGTTTCTTGTGCTGTGAGTTGTTTTTTGACAACCACTCTTAGCACAATCAATTAATTAATTGACCAGTCGATTTATCACTTCTTTTTCAAAAACTGTTAATAGGTACGTGGTTGGAACTCAGCCGCAACGCAAATTTCCAGTTAGATCTTCACATTTGACAAAAATATGATCTAACTAGGTTGGGAATATGGTAGAAATATAGCTTCAGGGGGTCCACCGGAACCAGCAAAATTTTGAAAGTGGTCTATGAGAAAAATAAGTTTGGGTACCTCTGATTTAAGCAGACACAAAGTAATAGAACAGAGAAAATCGACATCTACACTAAATAATACGTTTTATCTCTAAACGAATTTTTTTAACAAATTATACACTAATATAATGCGCGAGAAGCACAGCTTGTGCAACCGACGTAACATTACAGACTATCACACACATCTCTGTCACCATTCGATAAGTTCTCAAAATTTCGTTACTACAACTGTTAATCATACCGGAAAAAAAGTCCTGTGCCCTCCCTACAGATACAAAGTATTTCCTTGACAAATTCCGTCAATATCGGTATAGTCATTTAGTCGTAAAAACGTAACAAAAAGACTTACTTCCGCATTTACTAGTATTGTATTATTAGTGCAGATCACACACACACAAGGACTGTAAGAGTACAACCCCTGAGGGATCAATATAACGCAAAAACGTGTACATCTACAGCATTGCAAGACTACCTACGATTTGCCTCTCATTGCAACCCTAAATTTGTGATATCTAGAATTTAACATTCAATCCGAACAATCGACGGTCTAGGCGTGACTCTCACGATCAAAAACAATTTTTGAAAATCTTTGCCTTCATGGAGATTTGAACCGGAGACCACACTCCAACACATCAGTAAGCGGGCGCTTTAACCACTAAGCTACCATATCACTGCATGGAAAGGTAGTACAGAGACCTACACATCCTACGCGTCTGTCTATAGCCGTTCAGTAATTTTTCAAAATTATAAGACAACATGTACTATTTATAAAACCAAATGTAGTCTATTTTTCTCCTTGTTTCAAAGGATAAGTGTGCAAAGTTTCATCGAGATCGGATGAAAACTGTGGATTTGTATGAAGAACAAACTAACTAACAAACAAACAAACATACATACATACATTCATCTTTATATACAGGGTGTTACAAAAAGGTACGGCCAAACTTTCAGGAAATATTTCTCACACACAAACAAAGAAAATATGTTATGTGGACATGTGTCCGGAAACGCTTACTTTCCATGTTAGAGCTCATTTTAGTTTCGTTAGTATGTTAGTACGCTCTCCTGACCTCAACCCTCTTGACTTCCATTTATGGGGGCATTTGAAAGCCCTTGCCTACGCAACCCCGGTACCAAATGTAGAGACTCTTCGTGCTCGTATTGTGGACGGCTGTGATACAATATGCCATTTTCCAGGGCTGCATCAGCGCATCAGGGATTCCATGCGACGGAGGGTGGATGCTTGTATCCTCGCTAACGGAGGACATTTTGAACATTTCCTGTAACAAAGTGTTTGAAGTCACGCTGGTACGTTCTGTTGCTGCGTGTTTCCATTCCATGTTTAATGTGATTTGAAGAGAAGTAATAAAATGAGCTCTAACATGGAAAGTAAGCGTTTCCGGACACATGTCCACATAACATATTTTCTTTGTTTGTGTGTAAGGAATGTTTCCTGAAAGTTTGGCCGTACCTATATGTAACACCCTGTATATAGATTTAATTTAAACGTTTGTGATTTAATGGAATTTCAATTATTAAATACATTCGTTTTTTTTTATATTTTCAAGATCAAATAAATACCCCTGGAATGTAACATATTAATTCATATATTCATTCATTTATAATCCCATTCCTATCAATCATCTTAACTTATTACATCGGTATTGGTAAGAAACGAGGCTTTTGAGTAAGACCGGTTATTTATAAGTACAAACTAATAACTTCTTCCCCCACTAATCTTTAACGTTTCAAGGGGTTTCCAGCAAAGTGAATGCAATGCGGAGGAACGGACGATGCAACATACCTTGGAGGACTTCCCGCTAATGTGACCTAAGGCTTTGCATTAAGTAAATCCAAGTACTCTGGCAAGGTTGTCAAACCTAGACATTACGGTGTAGGACATATAATCTGCTTTTAAAGAAGTATTGGTACTTGAGTGTCGCCATCTGAGTGTTAATGTGCTCTTGAAGTTTTTGAGGAAACCATTTCGAAAAGTCCCACATTCGCTTAGATGATTACGGAAATACGCCTGATAGTACGCTGGATTCACACACCCAAACTGTCTGGTAGCATTGTATTCTCTTAAACTTAGTTGTGCGTCGTATTTATAGCGGATACCGGATACGGGCGTCAAGTCGTTGGCGAAACTGCTGCCGCGTCAAGCCTAATCTCTGTGGCAGTCAGCCCATAAAGACTCTGATAAAAGTTAGTGGTCACACTCAAAATAAAAACGCGTCACTTGAGTCTTTTAATTGCGCCTGCGGGGTTGTAGTTTCCTTTCAAAAGTGTTTTATGCGGGGCCTTTTGGCCACACGCTCAGAACTGTTTGGACGGCGTTCAAGATGCGACCTTACTCACGGTTGTAGTCTCTTTCTTGTTTCGTCACAAGCTAAAAATTACTCAAAACCCGTCCTCGGGCGGGGGACTCGCGGTGATATGCTCCGACGAGAGTCAAATGACGCCGCTCACAAGAGATATACCGTACACAGCCGAGTAAATGGGGCTCGGCACAAGCGTGGCCTGGACTATTGTGTCTACTCCACACAGTTTACGTGCGAACAGCCTGCAGCCTGAGCAGGCAGTACTGTATCGAGCTGGAAAAGTAACGAGAAATTGAGTACCCGCATATATTCGTTACTAAACCAATCAGTACTCGCTACTTTTGAATCGTTGTACTCATTAGTTACGGTACAATCGAGCGCTGGCATGAAGCGTTGTGTCGAGTCGAGCCGCGTACGGGACGACTTCGTTACTATCTTTTCGTTTCGTTACTCGTTACTTTTAATACAACCGAGCACTAATAAGAAACATCGCATCGAATCACCTCGCGTACTGGTTACCAGACGACTCCGTTCGTACTCAGTAAAGCTTAAGTTACTTGTTCATTAAGTGAAGTAAGTTGAGGTAAAATTTGCATGTAAAATAAAATAGAAAATAGAAGTTAGAATGTCACATTTCAGAATGAACGCATTTTATAAATGTTTGAAATCAATTAAATCTCACTGATGTATCATCAATTTAAAAAAAAAAAAAAAAAAAAAATAACCATTTCAAATTATCTGTCCAAATGTTCTATTTACAAATTATGCTCTGTAAATTTTAACGTTAAACAAAACTACATAACAACTCTATGTTGTCAAAATTATTTACCTCGTTAAAAATATCAACACTAAACACTTAACAATAAATAATTTTAATTATATTAAAATAATGTACGTGCAACATGTTTGCACTTGCGCATTTTTCTTTGTAACGAAACGAATCCAAATCAAAATTCCCCGAAATATGCGACGCACGACCTTCAAAAATTGATTCTCTCGTTCAGATTCATTTAGTCGCTGGGCGAACCATTCCGGTTCCCGCATGATACGTCGTATTTTTCGTTCATAGAATCAATCTGATATCTATACGACAAATTCGAGTAACGATATGAATTTGTGAGTAACGTTTCGGTACTTCGAGTCAGGTGTCGAACTCGTTACTCAGTAACGAATACATACGGTTTACTGCAACTTTAATACTGTACATGCTTGTCGGTCTCTCGCTGATTATTACCAAACTGAGCGTGGTGGGTGAACGGTTAACGCTCTGCCCTCGCATTCAAGAGGACGCGCGTTCGAATCCCCGTCCGGGCATCCAGATTTGGGTTTTCCATGGCACTCCAGGCGAATGCGGGGATGCTACCGTCAAAAAGGCCATGGCCGAATTCCTTCCCGTTCATTTTCCCCAGTCCCATCTCGCCTCTAATGACCTTAACCGTCGACAAGGAGTAAAAAAAAAAAAAGAACACAGCTCCAGCAACCAGAGGGTGGCGTTTCAAGATGCTTAATGTAGAAGTACATAAAACGGAATATTAAAATGTTGTTGTGGTAGATTTTTGTAACATTTCAAATAATTAATTAAAAGCGAAATTTTAAATCAATACTAATTTCCTAAATTCTTACTATTGTTGTACCTATCTACAATAAATTTCTTTTTCCTGTAAGATGATTGTTATTAAGTCAGATATAAATTTAATAGTAAAGTAAATAAATACATTTTTATGAGGATCAAAAAGTTCACATTCTCCGTAGTAGATTACTCTGCACTTTTTTGAGTTAACGGATCTGGCGCACTGTGAAACTGTAAAACTTAAGACTTTTTACCAAGTGCTTTCTTATTTTACCTGAACTCATTTCATTCTCTTCTTAACTTTCTTTGCTCCCCGATTATTAGAACTTTCGGTTTTTGTTTTAGGGCCTTGTTTAATCTGGAGGCTGCAGATTTGGTCGCTTGAACTCGCTGGCATTGTGGTCCATATCTGGTGTAATTCGCATTTGTTCTGCCTGTCTCTTGACCTCAACAATCACCGTAATAGAAAACATGAATTATGATATTTTACCGAGGTATATTTTGGTGATATTCTATGAAGCAACTTAAATATTGTTGAGAGATAACTAAATCTCGAAATTGTTACCATGTCTTAATGGTAACACGAATGTGTAATGATTTTATTTCAGTGCGGGTGGTGGAAAAAAATATTTAAGGGTTCAATTTAGCCTTCCGATTAAAACATAAAACATTTACTGGCAATGTAAAACAGTGAATTTTTTCGGCCTCAACTGTACTGTTTTTTATACTGTACCTGACTAGTTCTAGAGATAATTTTCTTATCCTTCAACAACTTCATTCTTCCACTTTTTCCTTTCTTATCCGTGCCTCAGCTGTCATCAATCTATTTTTAGTGGTTTGTTCTGTAATTTCGAGTTGATGATTCGGTTCCCAGAGTCCCATCCGTTGTGAATCATCGGTACAAACTGTTCTCTGTAAGCCGAAAGGCAACTGGTATTTAAATTTCGTAAATCCTTCAATTAAGGTAGCGAAATTTTTACTTCTAAAACATAAAAAACTGTTCTTGTTTTCGTCTATTTCTAAAGGACAAACTGAAGACTCCACGATGTTAATGCTGTGTATTTTTGTAATTACCTATTGTTAAACTTCCTATCGTGAAGGTATAACTTTCGGAATTTGACGATCCGTGATGTTTTACAGTCAGAGCAACATTCCGGTTAATTACAAAGTAGTTTGTTCGTTTTTTATTTTAGACTGATTCCTTTCCTGGTGTGATTCATGAACCGTACAAAGAAAAAAGGATATACACGTGATATGAAGAAGGTAAAAGTCATGATTCCTGACATAACATCATCCTTTGCCAGCTAATCAATAATCCGTGTGTTTTACACAATTAAAAGGTGTCACTCAAACGTATCCAACATTCTTTTCCTCTTTGAGCAATATGTGTAGTTCTTTAGCGATACGCTATACGATAATGGATGTTTACATAGGTTGCAACTGAAATATTAAAGCACTCGATGTGGATCGTTCAAAGCGTACTTTATTTCTATAAAGTGAGAAGCGAATGTTAGCGCTGGGTATTGGAAGCTAACAAGACTTGCTAAAAATGGGTTTCGATCTCCCGAATTTATGTTGAATGGTTCTCCCCGCCATGTATGTAGCCTTGGTATGGACGATCCTTCAAACAGACCTTAGTTTCTGAAATATTCACATGCTAAGATCCACATTTACACAGCAGTGCACTTAATTGTGCAATATTTTCCGTAATTCCTCTGCTGACTCAGGTTCGAGCCCGTTTACTGTTAATTTGTTCAACAATTTATGCAGAAATTTGATCGAGAATAGGTTTCGGTTAACAAATTTAACACCGACATAAACATTTGAATGCGTGTAAGCATCAATCTCTTATTGATTTCTGTGTCTTTTTATACCACAATTCAACTGATGAAGTCGGCTGTTGCAACCATTATATTTAATGTTTTAGTTTAAATCGTTAGTTCAAGAAACACAAGTACCAAAATGATCATATAAGAAGATAGAAAAGCATCCCTATTTCGGAATCACCTTAAAACACGATGTGTTTATTGAATAAAGAGAAATTTTTCTATTTGTTGGGAAAAAATGTAGTCGACGGTGAAGAGACTAAAATAAGCCAGCAGGTTATCAGCTATGAGTCTTACCCATTGCATCGCGTGTCTTGTATTTAACGCACGCATAGTTTAAGAAGCAAGTTCCATTTTAACGAAACCACTGTGCCAAGGGTGTATGGAAGGAATACCATTCACCATATATACAAGAGGACAAATCGAACCATGTAGACGGACGCGGGTCTCCGTTATAAAACAAGACCACTCACTGATCGAAAACGCAGTTCTTCCCTGGAAGAAGACCCCAGAATGAGGGTCAAAACGTCGGTTTCAAGAAAAATGACGCGGCGCCACCCGGACAGCCAAGAATCAATATATACAAGAGATCAATCTGTTTTTTCAAAGTTCCCCTGCGAAAGATTTGAATTCCATGTTAGATACTCACCAATTATCCACAAGATCACTGTCAAAGCGAAATAAAAATATTCAGCGGAAAGGTACGTGCACCCAATGTATTCGCGAAAGGCTAAAAGATTTGGACGTTAACGAACTTCGTTTGCAATCTGCGCGTTCATAATGCACAATTTTTTTTTTTTTTTTTTTGCTGCCATCAGTTCTTCGACTGGTTTGATGCAATCCTCCATCCCTTCCTATCTTGTGCTAATCTCTTCATCTCTAAATAGCCCTTGCAACCCATGTCCTCAATTATCTCCTTCATATATTCTAATCTCTGTCTTCCTCTACAGTTCTTACCTTCGACTGTTCCCTCCACTAACAAATTAAACAATCCCGCATGTCTCAAAATATGACCTACCAACCTGTCTCTTCTTTCTGTAAGCTTCTTCCACAAACTTCTTTGCTCACCCACTATTTAAAAAACACGTTCATTTCTTACTTTGTCTGTCCATTTAATTTTCAGCATTCTTCTTTAGCACCACATTTCAAATGCTTCAATTTTCTTTCTTTCTGGTATTCCTAAAGTCCATGTTTCGTTACCATAAAGTGCTGTGCTCCACAGGTCGAGTTTTAAAAAGTTCTTTCTAATTCCTAGATCAATATTTGAAACTAAAAGGTTTCTCTTTTTCATGAAGGCACTTTTTCTAGTGCTATTCTGCTTTTAACATCATTCTTGCTGCGGCCATCGGTTGTAATTTTGCTTCCCAAGTAGCAGAATTCACTTACTTCTCCTATTGCATCCGACCCTATATTTGTATTTAATCTAGTGTGATTTGTATCATTTGTGCTACATTTCATCACTTTTGTCTTGCTTTGATTTATATTCAGTCAAAAATCTTCCTTCAGTATTTTGTTCATGATACTCAGTAACTTTTCAATGGCCGGTCTTGGTAGCGTAGGGGCGTACCAAAGGTCGCCGGTTCGAGTCCGGCCGAGGGCATGGGTGTTTAGTGTTTGTCTGTGAATGTCTTGTCCGTTATGTAGTGTCCTTGTGTCAATACTTGATAGCAACAAATCACATTGAGCTGGCTGTATGGCCCAGTAGCCAAATGTCCTTAAAAAAAAAAAAACCTTGTCCCACCTAACATTATTAAAAGCTTTTTTTAAATCAACAAACTACATGAAAGTATCTTTGTTTTTCTTGATCTCTTCAAGTATTAATCTTAAAGCCAGAATTGATTCCCTCGTACCACGATTTTTCCTAAACCCAAACTGATCTAAACCTACTATCTCCTCTACTACCCTTTCCATTTATCTGTATATTATTCTGGTCAGTAATTTTGAAGCATGTGATGTTAGATTAATGGTGCGATAATTCTCACATTTGTCGGTTTGATCTTCCTGTGTGCAACATCTACTTTACCTCTGACCATTTCCTTTTCTACTTCTTCACACTTTTCTTGTAGCCATTTTTCTTTTGTGTTTTTTTTTTAATTTTCTGTTTATTTGATTTCTAAACTGCCTGTATTGATCTCTTCCTGCTAAATAATATCTGTTTAAGAACGTTTAAAAAACTGAGGTTCTTTTACATTAGTGACACGAGAATATCTAAAAAAATCAGATTAGTTTAAGCTGCACATGAAGTCTTCAGTTAATTCTTATACGTAATGTGCCACCATCCTCAGTTTGCTATGGTGCTGTCCCGAAAGTAGTTTCTTTATGGTTCGACTCAACGAATCACGCAGATGGCCGAATTGCTTAAGCGAATAATGCCTACGTGAAGCAACTGTACATGACCTCAACATTCCGCTAGAAACCAGTAAAAATAGCGGATGCAAAGTTGTTTGTTCATCTCCACTGCTGAAACTGTAACAAAGAATACACTGAATACGTTGTTTTATCAGAGCCTCTATCTACACTCCAAGAGATAGGTGAAAGGTGATAATTACTGATTTGTGCACTTCATAAAATCATTGGCTCCATCAAGTTGAAAAGAATTAGTTCTGCGGTAATGGAAATCCACTGGTTATTTTTTCCACAAGAAAACGGAAAACCCTCCGCCGTCATTAAGAAAGTATGAACGAGATACTCTCCAAACAACTAAACGAAATCATTTAACGTTTATTAGGAAACAGAGGGGCATAGTTCCAAAATTAGAGCTTTCTCTCCTCTGTTCTCAGCTCTTCTGCATTCTTGGTAGAGTGAACCTAGGGTTACAAATCGTTACGCCTGAAAATATTAAACAACAACAAAGGATTTTATTTGTCGAATGATTATGATTTTTATTGATGATGCCGTAAATTTAGATGTAATGCTGCAACTAAAAAAAAAGGACTTAAGTTGGTACTAATATTAGCAGGTTGAATTAAATATCATAATATCAAACAGTTTATAGTAATAAGAATCACTAAGATAACGAAGCCCTTTAATTATTAACATGGTACTGTCACAAAAGTATGAAGTATCAATTGTAAATTATCCTAACAGCAGGAAATGCAAAAAATAGACTCAAGGTTACATGTTTAATTTTTAAGAATTGCAATTAAAAAACATGACATTGAGTGAATCTACTACTAAATTCTTGTAATGATGACGGAGTATATCAGGTACAAGTTAAATAAGTTACAAGATAAATGACGTTCTCCATAATTAGTTATTACAGCTCCCTACTCTTGTCAGACGGAAGTGAAAATTTATTCTTCTTTAGGAAGGACGCTAGTACATTTTTAGGTGAATCCTGCAATATACTGGTACTCAAATGCTTTATAAAAATAAACACGCAATTCCTTACAGAAAATGGTGTTTACTATATTATATTTAATAATGAATTCAGTTTATTATAAAAAGCAATAAAGAAAATATATGATGTAATGTCCGAGGGGAAATTAGTTAAGGGAACCAGATGCACTAAGTTCAAAATACATTCATGACCAAAAACTTAAAATGGAATTAACGCATTCCAAACTTCCTTTAAAAATGTATTTCTTCTACACTGTCAAAAAAAACTAGAATAAATAATGTGGGAATAGAAAGTAGTTAAATTTCGCATAAATTTCCATCATACTCGCTTATGGAGTATTACATTCTTCACTATCAAAAAATATTTTGAAAAAATGTGGTGTAAGGATTATACAGAATGCTAAATAATATCCCGCATATCATAAAGAAATCTGTTTAGACATGTACGTATAGTCAGATAATACTAATACGACATTATATAATTATTATTATTACTAATTACTTTTACCCAGGTGGCAATAACTACACACATCTATTAATTTTTAATCTGTATTTAGTTCTGTAACTTTTTTTATTTACTTACTCCCATCCGTAAACGAAATCTTTACCACTCTCTCACTCCCGAAGTACTAACTCATAATAGTGGTGGCCTGTTCTTTCCCCATATTACACCTAATTCTTTCCCCAAATCTTGTGCGCCATTGCATTTCAGTGGTTATCATACAAGCCACTTTTATATCATAAAATCCTAAACGCTGTATCATACCTATTTACATAAACTTATTATTAGCATCAAATATAGCATTGAAAAAGATTTCCGATCAATGTCAGCTGTACAGAAAGAAATGCAATATGCAACTTATGCCATATAAAATTTGACAGTTCTGAGTTTAAACGCGTAAAACTTTGGCTGCAGAACTCATTTTATCTTATAAAGATGTTACCATAATTGGATTTTGCCAGTAAGAAGACTAATTCATGCTTTGAATTAACACGTGAAAAGTGGTAAAGTTATTCACAACAACTTTTGTGATGTACTATATTCAGAAACTAAGAGAAAAAGTATCATACGAGTAGGGTCCTTGCAAATTACTCTCAAAATGGAGGAACTCAGGAAATTATTATTATTATTATTATTATTTGAGATACTAAGTTTTGGTGGTCTTAATTCAATTATTTATTATTAATTTAATTGGTTTTTGGTATACTTAGTTAATTGTGAAAGAGGTGTGAATTTATAAAGCATAGCTGTACAAGCTAGACATGGCTCAAAACGTGACCAATTTATTTCATAAAAAGGACATATGGCCAACAGACAAAGGTGCATTTATCGTTAGGCATATTCGTAAACAATCAAAACTTCAAAATCAACACCTTGCCCTGCGACAGAGGCCGTAAAGTGCTAAAAATCTAATAAAACATTACATTGTGATTTTATCTGACTTTAATTGTTGATCATCTCCAAACAGAAATAAAAGAACGTTAAAGGTATCCAAGTAGACACGCAGGGTTAATGAGTTCACTGTACATTACGTTCATTCAAAGCGTGAGCACTAATGTTCATTCTCGCTACTAAAAGCTCGCTCCCGGCTGTAACTTAACTCAATTTTTTAAGTCGATAGAGGATGGGACTCTATATTCAAATCAATACAGGGTTAGTTATACAAGCGAGCAGTAACTTGTGCCAAACACTGTGTCCGGCAACCTATGAAGCACGTTACCATTTTAAATACAGTAGACGTCGTTAGTAGTGCAACAACTTATCTGATAGTCGTCATCCCGCACAACCTAATGTGGGCAACAAAACGTTCAACTTGAAGTTGATAGTTTGCTGTACTACCAGCTCACGTTCCCGAAACATGCGCCCTGATGGTTCGGATTAGTCTTGTGTAGTTCGCGAACAAACTAGTTCGGAAGAGCGCTCCCACAGGCGAACTACGCGTACTAGTTCCCAGATCTCTCGCACCTTAATTCGTTAGTTCGTTCGATTCTTTCCCGAAGACCGACTTTTGTTTTAGTTTATTGTCTAAAACGAAACAGTTCCTTGTGGACACATTTCACTGAAGATACAGATATATATATATAAAACTGTTCAACAATAATAATTATTACAGAAGTCAAAAACGGAAATTTAACATGGAATGTGAAAACAAAAAACACTTTGATCCCATTAACAATTAAAAGATAACCGCAACTACCATAACAAAGAAGAGAGTGCGTGCAGTAGCGCTAGCAAAGCGAGCGAACGAGCTGTCTTTCTGGAATTCCAGAGATGAGTGACCTAGTTCGCTAAGGAGCTGCGAACTAAACTGAGCGCTCTCGGTCGCGAACTAAACAGAGCGCTATCGGTTGCGAACTAAACTGTGCGTTCCCGGTCGCCAACTAAACTGAGCGCTACCGGTCGCAAACTAGCACTATTCGCCGCTAGGGTTACCAACATTTTTTCGGTTGATGGTAGTAGGTTTTTTTTAGAATAACCTATAAAAGTATAGTACACTTTAAAAATATAATATTTGGCGAAAGAGTAGAAAAGGACAAAAGGTATGTTTTTTACTATTTTATGTTTTAAGCTATATTTTTTGCACTTCTTGCCTGTTTAACAATTTTTTGTCTACAGTAAATTTTTCATATGCTTAATCGCTTTCAATGTTAAATTAATGTCGATCAAAAGCTCATTTTTTATTCATGAAATACTGCTCTTACTCTTACCCAGATTTCGTGTAATATTGTTATTTCAGAGTAAAGTTCGTTCACTTTGATACTCATTTTTCCTCGTAAATTTAGAACCTCTAATATTGCCTTACAGTCATCAAATAAAACCTCGTGTTTTGAATTTAATTTTTGTATTTTATATAGCCAATATCTTCAATTAAAATCTAACCATTTATTAAGATACTCCATACATTTATCAACGAATATTAGAACATTACTTTTAATATTATCACTTTCTGTGGAGAACTTGGCTTCTAAGGACTTTTTCTTGTTTTCTTAACCAATGAAACAGTCTCTTTTACATTTTCTAGCACTGATTTTAAAGTTCACATAATATGAGACTTATCTGAGTCTGTGACGTTAATATCTTCCAGTTTTTGACAGCTTTGTGAATGTTATGTAAAGAAATGGCTCACGAAATTCAGAAAGATTTTAACTTTATGTCATCATTAGTTTCATTTGTCGCCAAAGTATTTTGAATTTGTGTTGGATTATCCTCCCCACACTAATAAAATAATTGCTCAATGACTTTCAATTCACTGGAAATTGGTGCACTTTCGTTATTGCTACCACTTTCCATAACTAATTTAATTTAATAAAATATCAAAAGAAAGAACAGCTTCCAAGTGATAATAATTAACCGAAGAAAAGACAGATGCACAAGCAAACATGCCTTTCTTCAGCACTGATTGTAGCATAAACGGTATTTGAACCATACTACACTTTCTGTTATATGGGAGGACAGTGTGGAGGGGTGCAATTTGGCAACGTTGGACGGAGATACCTGGTCGGTTTGGGAGAGACTACATAAGTACATGCCAGTAAAAACAGAACAGTTATTGAATTTACCCATTTGTGCAAAGGACAATGAGCACTTTGGTTTTTCGGCGGCCACTGATCATGCTAATGTCATTTGAAAGGTCTATTATCGAGTAATAACTTTTTTTAAGAAGGTCATATTAAATTAGAAACGACAAAAAATGATTAAGTGGTGTCCTAATAGAACTGACATAACAAACAAAATAGCAGGTGCATAGTGGTAGCAAGGCGAGAGAACGATCTGTTTCTCTGAATTCGAGACGCGAACTAACGAACTAAAAGAGCGAACTAGTTCGGGAGGGAGCTGCGAACTAAACTGAGCGCTCCCCTTCGCGAACTATTATGCGCAAGTCTAGTTCGGATCGTAAGATCCCATATCTCGCATTGGAAGATCGCTTCTCCTCTCTCTCTCTCTCTCTCTCTGTCTCTCTCTATCTCTTTCTCCGCAGCGTGCTATTGAACTACCAACCGCAGCATTTCCCAGACCCCATATGAACAGAATTTCAAGAACAGCAATCAAAAAATCTAAAATCAAGATTTTTGTTGGGTAACACTCTTTCGCACTCATTCATGTCACCAAACTTTCCAGATTTTCGGTACGAAGAGTGGCCAGTATTATTCGGCTTAGATCGAGCGTTGATTTGGCTCCAACTTACCTGCCTCGCTATCAGAAAGCCGCCGCAATTCCCTGGATCAGCTGCTGTCGCTATCCAGACGTAAATTCTCGATAATTGACATATTCACTCGGGCATAATGGCAAGCAAGAAAGTATCAGGCTATCACTCCCTTCAAAACAGCTTTTGTGGGGGGTGTGGGGTTTTCCTACTGTCTGCAGGTAGTCTCCCTTGACCGCCACTTTCCAAAAGGATTAGGAGACCGTTTCGTGACTACAAATATAGACGCTCAGCTATTGTAGACTTGTCGCTTGTAATAACAAAACTTATTGCAGTGCAGTTACCATTCTGTTTTATTCATTGTATGAGGACAATGGTTCGTCAGGATGATTAGATTAGGGAAAGAATCAGGGGCAAGGAACGGGAAGTAATTTAGCTTTGGACTTTGGAAGGAATTTCGGGAAACTAGGAAAACAGAAATCTGGATGGAGAATCGAACCAGCATCTTAAAGAATGTCGGATCCAAACGTTAACCACTCACACTAAGTCATTTAAAAGAATTGAATCGATTATATTTGGTAAGGAATGATGAGAAATACAGCTTCCTCGAAACATAGAATAATGAAAGAATAAATGAAATTACATAGATTAATAAACGATTGATTTATTCCCCATCTCTTAAATAGGCAATGAATTATGAAATGATTAACATAAAATGTTTTAAATGTAACGAGAAATACAGGTATCCAAATCATTACACTGTCCTAGACAACTTTTAAAGTTCAGGCTTGGCACTCAGTTTCGATTAACGGTACCTGCTGCTGTTCAGATCTTGACATTCCATAGCTTTCCGTAAACACCACAGCCTTGGCAGATTTCCTTAATTCAAGCCCTATCTCAGCCCTAAAGATAACGTCGCAGACGACGCGCAAAGCTCTAATAAAAATGCCTTTTTTAAAAAACTGCAAAATATTTATGTTCTTGAACTTGAGTTGTTTAAGTGGAATCTGGTTAGAGGCCCGACAGACAGCAAATTTTTAAAATCGGCATAGCCAATTGGTGGATTAAGCTAAGTCTGGAATGTCAAGACATTGTTCCCACTATCATTGCCATGTCTGTCATAGTCCTTACATGTCAAGTATTGAAGGAACGTTCACGTGTTTACTTGGTTTAGATCTAAGTAATCATACCGTTAAAACTGAATTCAAAATATTCAGTGCCACTGTCTGATGATTTATATATATTTTTACATGACAGTCAAAGCTACCTGCAGTATCTTTTAATGGATTTGCTGTAGTTCGTGTACCATTTTTTTTTAGGTTGCATATGTTGATATAAGCGTTAATACTTTGTATTCAACATTTCTGTCGGGATTTAGCTGAAACTCAAAGCCAGTCAAATCCTCGAAATAATTATCATAAATTCATCTTCGTTCTACCTTCCAGTATAGCTACATTAAACCTTATCATTCACATTTTCAACGTAAAGAATTTGTTTTTTCATAGATATTTCTCATCATTATTATCAGTTTGCCCTTCACTGTCAATAGTTGGTGGTACTTCAGATGAAACGTTGCACGGTACATTTCCATTGGATCGAGTCCTCTACTCCTGAATTAGTTGTCCTATGATATGTTTGTTATTTTCTTATCTTGTCTGTGACCACGGGATACATTGTATGCGACATCTGTCTTTCCAGATTTCCCATCATTACTTTTTTTTAAAGTATATAATACCTGCCTTTGGCGAATAATACGTTCAAAGAGCAATACGATTAGTTTATACAATATTGAGGACATTCTTTTTTCATCCATAATATTCTCAATATCCTCATTGCGAAGACATCTGTTAACTTTATAATCTGTCTTTTTGCACCATAAGGAAATACAGAAAACTCTACGTTCTTTAAGAGTCTCAATTTAGTTCGCCTGGATATAACACGATCCTTCTAGAAAATACTCGGCTTTGATATCGCACATTTAGAACGTATCACCGATTATGGTGGGTGAACGGTAACGCTCTGGCTTCGCATTCGGAATGATGTGGGTTCTGAGCATCCAGAATTGGGTTCTCCATGGTTTCCCCAAATCACTCGAGGCGGACGCCGGGTTGCTTCCTTCAAAAAAGCCATGACCGAATTCCTTCCCGTCTTTTCCCACCTCTAATGACCTCGACGATTACGAGGCGTAAAACCAAATAGGGGATGGAGGGGAGGAACGTATCCTTCTCCTTTCTACGTAACATGTATTATGGAGCAATATAGTGCGTATTATTACAAGTATCGAACCAATAAATTATGCTACTCACTGTCAGAGCATCTCTTTAACTTTTACTGCATCTCGACTAGCATTACCATGATGCTTGACATCAAACCTATTTCAAAGCATTCGGAAAAACTAGTTTTATGTGCTATTGCCATCACGGTAGCTATTAAACGAAAAATAGTTGCAATAATTTACTCTTATTTTTTTAATTTTAATTTCGGATATTAGCGTGGCATTAGACTAACAATGAGATTAGTCAGCAATGATTGCCTGAGTGTCTTGTTGTTAAAATGAATATGCACTTAGAAGAAAGTAAACAATTTTTAGCATTCCCACAGTATACCCTAATCACATCAGCATTACTCATATGAGAACAAGGTATTCTTTCGAGCAACTGAGAGTATTAAGTCCTACGTCTCGCTGTAATGGCCAGAGATATACACAATGACGAAAGTGAAATGATGACGTAGATGTAGCCGGCAGGTGCTACTGACGTCTATGATTGCGTGCGAATTAAAGGTTGGTTACCGTGGTTGACTGAGTTTGCTGCTACTATGGTCAGGCTACCAGTGGCTGCTAAGTATGCATGTAGTGCTTCGGTCATCCACATTTGGTGTAGGTGTTTGTATTCAGACGACCAGCTCGCCCAATACAGGTGGTTACATTTATGGGTAGACCGGCGTGGAACGTGTCTGTAGTAGCAAAGATGTTATATCTCCAAGTGGAAGTTGATTTGGTGATCCTGGTGGTTCACTGAGCTCAAGGAAAGCAGAGGCAGCGGGTATTCCTAGCAAACAATGTTCACTGATGAGCCAAAACATTATGAGCGCCTGCTTAATAGCTTGTTGGTCGACCTTTGGAACGCAATACTAAAGTTGTTTAGCGTGGAAAAGATCCGGCAAGTCCCTGGTAGGTTTCTGGCACCAGATGACTGCGCACAGGTCACTCAATTACGGGCCTGTAGTTTGTGGGTGTGGAGCTGGCACCTGATAGCGTCCCAGATGTGTTCTATAGGATTGGTCGCCAAGACATCAACGTTTGTTCACTAACATGCTCCTAGAACCAATGTAGTGCGATTCTGGCATTGTGATACGGGTAGGTTTCTCACTGGAAGATGCCATCGCTGTAGTTGAAGACATAAAGTATGAAGAACTCTAGTTGTTCACAGATGTCACGGTATCTTCGATCACTGCCCAACGTCCCAGGAAAGCTCGGGTGAATGTCCCCCACAGCGTAGTACGGTCACCCACAGGCCTGCGTCCGTGGGGTTGAGCATGTCTCGAGCAGTTGTTCGCCTGAAAGACTGAGTATCCGGACACGATCATCGACCTGGCGTAGCGAAATACGTGATTCAATCGACCAGGAGACACGTTGCCATTGATCTCGATGATCTCGTTCACACTGTAATCACAATTGATTATGTTATTGGGTCATCATGGGAACACGTAGACGCCGACTGCTGCGGAGTCCCATGTTCAGCAATGTGCGCTGAACGGTGTGCTCCGAAACACTTGTGCCTGCACCAGCATTGTACTCTGCCGTCAAATCTGCCACAGATCGCCTCCTAACCTGCTTTACAGAGCGTGCAAACCTCCGACCTCCTCGTTCTGTGATGAGCAGTGAAGTATCCACCACCTAGTCGCCTACTTGTAGTTTCACCATCCTTCAACAACTTTCCGTAGATACTCACTACAGTAGCACGAGCAGCTTCGCCGTTTCCGAGATATTCGTTCCCAGGCGCCGGGCCATAACGACCTACCTTTCGTTAAAGTCTCTTATGTCAGAGTATTTCCTCATTTGCCACAAGTATCGTCGCTGAAATGATTCCCCAAGCGCCTTAGTTCCGATAGTATAGTTATCTTACCCCATGATCTACCAACAACGTCACTAGACGACATTCAGTCTCGCAGTCGACAGTGGTCATAATACTTTGTCTCATCAGTGTACGTACATATCAGTATTAAATCTAAACATGAAGGTTTCCATTCAGCTTATGAATACAATAGTTTAACGCTCAACAAAAATGACGGATACAGGCATGACCATCACCATGCTGAGGAAAAGTTTCTAAAAAAATAATGTGGCATTATTATCTTTTTTGCTGTAACCTTTTTTGGCTGTTCATTTACTTTCCCAAAGTTTTGTCACTTCACATCAAAATAAAACATATCCCCAGACCATGGACTGTACATTCTTCGAAATCCCACCAAAATCCGAGGGGTAACTTTTCCGTGACTCCCATTCATCCAGACAGAATCATTGTCAACTAAATTTAAAATTCTTCTCACAGTCGCAGTGTCTACAGCCTAGCATATAATAAAAATCAAGTAGTATAAAGTAACAATTTTAACGATATTTTTGTATACTTTATAGGCCAATAGACTCTGAAATATTTGATAAGTAGTCCAGAACAGATGCAAAGATGTTTGTTATGTATTTTATCATTTGAGAGAGCGGTCTGGTAGATCAGTACTTAAAGTGTTTTCTTTCTAAAATCATAGTCCCTGATTCAAATACCGGTGGCGCCAGAAACTTTTAAGAGAGATGTGTTTGATCATATGAGATTCACCTGGCCACTCAATGTTTCAGATCTCACGTTAAAATGGAGGTTCAGCTACGAAAGTGGCGGAACATGCGGAAAAATCGAAATTCTACCACCATGTAAGAACACATTAATTTATTTATGCAGAGAGAGTAATACGAAATCCAAAAAAGAAAAGCTGTTGTGTCAATTCAGTTTCTAAAGAGAAAAAGTAGTGTTACATTAATACCTCTATACACTTTTACATGAATGGGACATAATAAGAGAATTAAATAAAAGAAAACAGCTCATATTTATTTCTGTATTTCCAAACTTCATTCGACGAGCATGAAAAGTGTCGCGCTCCAAAATGTTTTAGTGTAAGCTTCCTTTAATGAAAAATTTATAGCTGAAGTTATAATCCTTTATAGAACAATTTCAATTAATTTTTTTAGTTGGTCATGATTATAACACAGCGCTTACAGTTGGTTATATACGTCTTTCTGAATGTACTAAAAGTGAGATTAATGAAACTATAAATTGCAAAACATAGATTTTTGTGGATGCTGAATTAATTATCATGAATGACAACTCCATAAAAATTCTGCCACATGTGGATGCATGCCTAATCGTTGTGAGTTTTGACGGCTGCAATAAAACACCTGAAGAAGTTCAGATAATTACTCAAATCAACCAACATCAAACTAAATTTGTAAGCCCAGGTAAATATAAATATGGTAAACTTGCCACAACAGTTTATTATAGCATGCCACGTATACAAAGTTATATTTAAAGAATGGCCAAGAGTGGTTCTCTAGATGAAACCACAAATCAGGTAGAGCAAATACAATAAAAAGCAAGAAATTAAAACAAATCAAGACAAGTAAACACGAAAAATACTGTCTATATCTTGTCTGCATTGGTGATTAAATACTTCAGGAGTGTTACGAAGTCATCCCAACTATTTTCTGAACGAGTAGTCCTACATTATATGAAACGCATCCCACTTACCTTTTGCATTATATCATTAAGGTTATCAATACTTATCTACTGGTGCAAAAGCTGCTTTGCATGTAATTCAGCGATAGCAGCTCCATTTATTTCGTTGATACTCTCAGTGACCAGAGCGCTGTTAATCAGATGCTATACACGGTTGTACTCCTTTCGACCAAAATAAAAGAATAGTTCGAATGAAAATCATTATTTTGCACTTAAGATTCACTTGTGGTGTAGTGAATGTTTCATTAACTACCTTTAATTATATATATTTCAAGATTTCTGTACCTATTCATAAAGTTTATTTTTCTGTAGTGGCTGCTTTAGGCGTAAAAATGGAGCGCAATATTTATCCAACGAGTCCACCAAGGATTAAACCGCAGTCTATTAGCCATATGCGTAAGCTTCTTAAATGGCCCTACCAATGTTCACTTGTTCCCATTTTTGGTTCATCCCACCTACATCAATAGACTGCAATCAAAAATTTCTACTCCGTGCATTAGAATCTCTAACAGGGCATGAAAGAAGAAACAAAAAATATAAGCAACAGTGTGACACCTTATTTTCAACATTTAATCCCCCAATCATTGCCGCGCAAGCAGGTTGGGAATAAGGTATTCCCCCATAACTGCAAAACGAGCGGCTTTTCTCGGCGCTGTTGCTTAAGTAGACTTGAGAGGTTTGTACACCTCCTTTGCAAAGTATATAACCGAAAATCCTTCGAATTTCGTCCACTGAATAAGCCCTTCCCACAATCGAGAGTATGTGCTGTTGCAATTTTACCTCTGCTTTGTATTATTACTTCCAAATATTTCAGGCAGCTAACCTTATTAACGATTGAATAAATTGCTTGGTATTGAGTAGAGTAGATTCTTTTTGTTAGTTATACTTGTTACTCTGTACTACTTACAACTTATTGCGTGCTAAAATAACGGCGAGTCACGATAAATTTCTAAACTATCAGCTGTATTCTTTACTTCCCCATTCAGACACTATAAAACAGTCTTGGTGTGAGTAACTTTGTCTTCTAAATCATTTATAAGAATTAACGAACCGATAAGTATAGTTATGCCGAGATATTTTTTGTTACGATTATGGGTTAGTTTCCATTCACACGATGGTGTTTCCCAGACTTAATAACAAAACAGAAGTGACTCTATATCATGGCCTAATCAATTTCATGACATAGCAGTCTCCTTTTCGTAGCACTTTGTTTTAAGTTACATGCGTAGATTTAGCTAAAAGCTAATGGTAAAACATTACGGTTGAAAAAATGTTTAATAAAATTTTACCATTCGATGAAGTCCTTCCCGACGTAGCCATTTTTCAGTCATTATTGTCACTGCGATCGCCATTAATTGGGTATTTAGATATTTACATTGGACATCAGACTTAAGGTTAAGGCTATTCAAAGCAAAAACTTGTATGTTTTTTGTAATTCAATTTCATTTGCTTTTTATGCTGTATTCATGTTCACTTTTTCTGGATCATTAAGTTTATATTTGTGTTTCTGCTTTGTGTTTGTTATTGTGGATGTCTTTTTTAAATTAATTAAATTGTAATGGAACGCACGCTTCGGTGGCAGTTTTCCTACGCACCTATCTTCCACCTTTCCTTCACACACCTACATTTGCCCTTCTAAAAATTTCAACTTTAAATACTTTCAACGTTTTTGGCAAATTATTCATCATTTCCCGTGAAAACTTATTCCAATCACTGACGCATTTACCTAAAAAAGAGAATCTTCCTATACCCTGGTGCCTGAAATCTAATGCCAGCATGTGGTCATGGTCATCTTTTCTCTTCCATGCATTACTTTTCATTCCTTCACCAATATCATTCCATGCCTCATCACCTATATACGCCTTGTACACTCGATGACCCTCTTCACCCTCCTCCTGTCTTGCAATGAATCCCATTCCAGCTCTTTTATCGTAGTAGTTACTGATTGCATTCCGTGATAATTTCCAGAAACAAATCTAGCAGCCCTTTTTTGCACCCTCTCCAACTCCTGTATTTGATACTCAAAATGTGGGTCCTATACTACATTACCATATTCGAGCAATGGTCTGACCAAAGCTTGTAACCCAATTCCTTTACTTCTTTTGTACATCCCCTCATCACTCTCTCCAACAAGTGCAAAATTTTGAAACCTTTCCGTACCACCTGTCCAATGTGTCCTGCCCAGTTAAGCTTGTTATCAAATGTAATGCCAAGATATTTACATTACAAGTCTTCAACAAGCCATTTTTCCCCACCTTGTAATCATAATTAAACTTTAGTTTTTTATTTGCGTATTTAATAAGCTGAATCCTCTTTGCATTTATCTTCATCCCATATTTTTTATCGTGTTTTTTTTTTACTATTTATCAAACTAACGGAATTGTTAGTTATATTCGTTTTAACCTATGTCTAGGAGGGATTGTGTAAATTCTAGATCGTTGACCGAACCCATAACTCCGTCACTGGCTAAAACAATTAGGAAAAAGAACTGCTGAACTGAAGGTTAAAAATTTTTAAAACCACATTACGACCACATTGTGGCTTTCTCTAGTCACGTGAGTGTAACTGGATAAGGAAGTCACGTCGGAGCGTACTGCGAATGTGTGTTGTGGGGTCACCTGCAAAGTATGCGTCTGACACAGAACCGCATAACAATAGCGCCTTGTCCACTCGCTTTGTGCTCGCACAGAAACAATAGGTTGAAGCTTAGGTACGTGCTAGTACTACGTACTTTCTTCTTCTCACCAAGTAATCCATTACGTGGAAGACATATGCAGTCTCATTCTTCTTTACCTCAAATAATTGTAATTCCTGAACAACAGTTATAGCACAAGAAGTTACAACCCAATCACTACGACCGACTTAGAAATTTCTTTGAAAACGAGCTAGTTGTTAAGTATTCAAAAAAAAAGCAATAACAAATCTGATGTCCAATGACATTCAGACACACCCTAAGTATAGACTGCCAGATTGTTAGCTTCACTGAAATGGGATCAGGAACATTACATCATATTCCATGTACTCTCTAGCATAGCATACGAAATCATACAACTCCTACAAAATATAGTACAATTTTCTATTTCATGATCTTTCGATTCCCAAAGATATTATCAATATTTTTGGCAGAACCTCTGTGACAAATTTTTTGTGTGAATACGTCACTGATTTACATTGTTTTTACTTATTTTAATTTCTCTGCGAAGAAGCACACAAACCCCAGTGACAATCTCCCTATATACCCACTTCCTCAGTTCACGAATTTCTATCTTCCACTATTTCAAGTAAATTGATTATAATTTCCCTCGGTAATTTAGTCCAATACATAAAAAAGAAAGTTTTTCCTACGCTTCACGCCTGCACCGAAATGCTACTTCGTGAACACCATCATCTCTCCTCCCTTCCAAGTACTAAATCTGCTACCAATACCTCTCCAGGCATCATGGTCAGTATATGCCTGATTCTCACTAAGAACTCTTACCTGTCTCCTATCTTCCAATGTCTCCTACCACAGCTCCTTATCGTATCAAATACAGATTTAATGCTGCGGTATTTTTCACCTCGACTTTTGAAATTGCCTTCTTTATCACCTCCTTCAGCTAGATCATTTGATACGCTTAATGTGGATCTCATACTACACCACTGCCACCTGACTAAGCTTTAGTATCCTAATTCCCTCTTTTCCCAGTTACAGCCCCTCGTCACACGCTCTAATAAATGAAAGAATTTGAAACCGCTCCCTATAACATGCCCAGTCTGCCCTCGTCAGTTGAGTATATCATCAAAGCATGCCACAATACTTACACCTTAAGCGAGCAATTCCTCCTCTACCTTTTAATTATACAAAACTTTTATTTTTTTATCTGCGTACCTAGTAATCTAACTCTTTTTGACATTTATCTTCATTCATTATTGATCGTACAGATATTATGTACAAATCCCTCTGTAACTGTTCATATACCACTTTAATTCAATTATATATAATTAAGTCATCTCTAACCAACCTAACTTCTGAATATAAACTATCAGTACAGTCATTCTTTACAATAATTAATAGCGATGGTCCAATTCTGACAGTCTTTTTTCACTAAAGTCTCTTTCGACTCTCCATTTTCAATTATCTCTTTGCCGCCTATCTTTTAAAAATTCCTTCACTTCGAATGTCACTTTTTAATCCACCCCAATTATTTTCGCCTTATTTATGGTTTACTCTATCTGATAACTTGGAGAGGTGTTACATTGTTCACTTGGCTTTCTTTATCCATTTCATATGAGATACCTTGAACGTACTCCACTGAGAGTCACATAAACATTCTCTCCTAAACGAATACTGCTGATTTGCAAACCGCTTTCTTTCATTGCAAACCTTTCCTATGTTGTTTGCTTGCCTAGGTCTCCAACAACATGCCTACCACTGAGGTTAAACTAATTAGCCTGTAATTTCCAACCCTATTTGTCTCTCGACCTTTATGACCCAGTACTAGTACGGCACTTTTCCAGTCTTCTAGGAAGTAGCAGGTCTCCAAACCCAATCAATGTAATCTATATGGAAATCAGCTATAGCATATCATCGTGTACCCCTGATCTATTACACATCCGTAGAACTTGTGAAAACCCTCCTTCCCTTACTAATGTATTTTCAAATCTCTCAATTTCTTACCAGTCTACATCTGTAAAATTTAAGTCTCTACTAATAATGACCGTTTTAAGCCCACTTATGAATTCTGAATATGAATTTTAGTTTCTCTAAAATTACCCCATTTAGTCATTCATTCTTTCAGAACGGTAAGAAACCAAGAAACTAACCTTTTGTCCGATATCCCCCATTAGCTAACGACTATAATCCATGAATATCAGCGAACAGTTGTCTTTGTTAACCAGTATGAATATTCTTCATCAGTTTCTTCTTTACCTCTGCTGTACACGCCTTGGCCCTCGGGGAAAGCGTCCTTCTTTAACTAAAACCCGTATTGCTATTGGATTGTGCATCTCTATTAATTTACCAACGTTCACTTTTAGTTTCCGAGTCGTTTCTGAGTAAACGAAATTAAAGTTTCTCTATTATAAACCTGACTCTGACGATATTTTGCAAATTTACTCACAAGTTGAATATATCGTATAGCTTTGGGTAGACTAATTTCTTGACGGTATCTTGTATCTTAATGGGGGCTGAAGGTATCATGGATGACGACTGTGATAATGTTCGTAGTTTTAAATGTCATAAGGTGTCTACTAGACATTAGGCGTAGTTCAGCTTATCTCCATTATTTCTTCTTCTTCCCAACTGAGGAGCGCGAATGAACTTCTTATTTAGTAGATGTGTTTTTATTTTTTTTATTTTCCCAAAATCTCTTCATCTTCTTGCTGAGCTCCTTCCTACGTTCTTCCGTCCAGGTGTTCCTTCTTCTAATATAAAGCTTGTTGAAAGATCGGTGGTTATTGGCCATGCTACTAAATCTGCATCTGTGCTGTATGATATCATCTGTGATTCCGATTACTTGGAGATCCTTATCGATTTCAATTAGCCAATTGTTTTTCAGTTTCATTGAAATGGCCAGGTTGAGAATTCTTTTGGTTATTCTGTTGTTATTCATTATGATAATATGGCCGAAGAATTTAATTCGTCTTTTCCTGAATGTGTTTGATATTTTTTTCTGAGTGCTGATATAGTTCACGTGATCTCCTTTTCATCCAAATTCCTCCTGTACGAACTGGACCAAAGATTTTCCTTAAAATGTTGCCTTCTTGCAGTTCAATATCTTTAATCAATGAACTACCCCCCAATAATCAAAGTTTTCGATGCGTATAATTCCTCCGGTTTAAATGCAGTGTTATAGTGACTTAATTTGGTTTTTCGGGATATTGACTTTTTGTTGTATCTTTTCCAGGTGATTCTGTAGGCTTTTTGTAATTTATTTCAATTATTCATTTATTATTATTACAGTGAATTTTGTTGATACCCAACAGCGTGGCTCAGTACGCTTAAGCTGCGTTCCCACGTCTTGTAACGGAAGCCGCCCCGGACGGATACCCAACAACACGATGTGGAAACGGGGCCACAGCTGCTGGCGGGGATGGTGCGCTGCTACGCACTATGCTCTGTCGGTAAACGTCACAGGCGTGTGTAGTGGTGCGCTGTTGCCATCGTTTTCCAGCAGAGGTACGCACACCTTCTGTTGCTGTAAAGTGCTCTGTGCCAAACGACACTAGGCAACGTGGTGAGGAGGTGGTGGCGAGGTAGCGAGAGCTAACCTGTGGCGCGCGCTGATCCCTACACTTCGGATAATGAGGTGCGGCCTCTGTTACAAAACGTCGTGGCAACGCGGCTTTAAGAACCGCGCACTGGATCGAAGAGGTACAACGGAACGGGCAAGAGCCCAAGCCCCCGCCTGCCCGCCGTAACGACTGCGGTCCTGAGACAGTTTTTCTCGCCACAAAGGCAAAATCGGGGCGGTATTAGTATCTTTGATTGTTTGGTTGTTAAAAAAAAAAAGAGAAAGGAGAAAAAAAAAGATTGTTAACTAAAAACTTAATGTGTGAATTTGTAATAATTATTATTGAATTGAACTTTAGATATGATTAAAAAGAATTGCTGCAAGGTATATTCACCTGGTGTATTAATTTAAAAGTAACTTGGCTACCGCTGCCAGAATCTTACTGGAATCTTCTGATGTGATGATGCAATTAGTTATCGTTGAGAAAAGTCTATGAAACAGTATGCAGTACTGCATATGTCAACTACTGTAATAACGGAAAACGGAGGTAAACGGAACTTCTGATACGACAACTCGGGTAGGTAGCAAAGAAGCGACTACGGAACCGAGCGACGCAGTAGGCAAGTACTAATTTGTTCCTTGTTTTGGTCCGGGCGTCGACATGCAACTACTAGAAGGATTGGCAGTTAAAGTGGACAGTTGATTGATAATTAGGTTTGCTATACTGAAATTAAAAAACAGAAACTGAACTTATATTTAAATTGTTGAGTTTAATTTTGATAAAGATACAGAGAGTTTTGTGGATTCAAACTAAATTAAAGTCAAATGGTAATGGAAGTATAGTTAAAAAAAAAAATAGAATTATTGTAAAAGAATTACAGTAAAATGTCTAATGTAGAATTAGGCGTCTGTGGAAAATTCGTAATTTAAAAGAAGTAAAAGAAAGGCATTAAACAAAAAGGGAGGAAATTTATTTTACAAGTAATTATATGAAATTTATGATTAGTTGTATATGTATGTGGATGTCTGATTTAATTTCAGCGCTGTTTCCGAGTGGGTTTGTTCCGTTGTGCATTTTTGGTATGCAATACAGAATTTTCAAAAAGTATTAGTAAATGAACTTGGTGTTCTTGGACTCTCTTGTTGAAGTATGTGAAGTATTTACGGCGTTGCAAACAGAGTTGAACCATTGCAGTCTATCGTGCAGTTTGATAGAGCATTCATTGTTGTGTGTTAGCGGACTGATTAATTCCCCATAATAATATTTTTTTGTGTCGGTTATGTTGTGGGTGTGTGTGGTTTTTTTTTTTTTTTTTTTTTTTTTTTTTTTTATGGCAAACAATTGTACCACTTTAGTTAGAATGAATATTCAAAGTTATTTGGAAGATCCGAGTAATATGTCGGATTGGCAAACGGACAGTACGGGTGTTATTAGTTTTAACATTGGGGATGCGAACAATGGTAGGCATGTTCAGATTGAGAATACTAGCAGTCCCAATATTAATGTCGAACAAAAAGGGGTTGATGAATATTTTGAAAATAGCAGTATTAACAATAATGACCACAATAGCGGGTTAAGTAACGAAAGTAGTATTAATGGGGGGAGAGAAAATTATGAAAGTAGAGCGATCTCACCAGAATTATGTCAAACATCAAACACTCGAGAAAGGAGTGGTGATACCCAAATAAAATGTCCTTTTTAATGCAAATGAAAACAGAAATTATGTCAAATCATGAAAAAACCATTCAGAAGATCGCTTTGAGTCAAAAGAAGACAGAAGAAGGATTGCAAGTCATGAGGGATGAACTAAGTAAAATTCGGGAGGATTGGAAGCAAGAAGTGGAAGGTAAATTAAACAACTGGAAAGACGACGAAATATCAAAGTTGGTTAAAATCGATCTGTGTAAGGATAGTTGTAGAAAGGAGGAAGTTGTGTTTAAAAAAATTCAAGTGGCGGAGAAAAACATTCTAGCAGAAGATATGTTCAGAGAAGAAGAATTAGATAGGAGTAGTACAGGGCTACCGTTAGATGTTTACGTAAGTGAAGAAGATATGTCAAGCAGCGATAGTGTAGAATATGAAGAGGAAAATGAAGAAAATGACGGAGATGAAATGAGAATATTTTATATAAGATGTTTAGAAGAAGAAATGAATAATGCAAGTGTATCTCAAAGAATAACACGGGATGATATGAATTGGTGAGATGCAGAAGGGAAACATTCCATGTAACCTAGTTTTTCAGGAAACGAAAAAAACGTTATAAAATGGAAACGGTAAGTGGGAGAGAAAAAGTTACTATTGGTGGTTTGTAGTACTAATTGAGGTTAATATTTTCCACTTGTTCAATATCATGTAATGTTCTCCATGACCTTGTAATTTACCTCCAAAGAGCATGGAATATTTTCCTTTTGCATCTCACTGATTGCTGAATGAAGTATTTTTCAAATATTTTTGTTAATTAGAAGTTTATTCCAGGGTAAAATTGAAAAAAATTATAGCAGAATTACATTCAGAAATACTTATGCATATAAAGGTAGACAAGAGCAAAAATCACCATATACATGTTAATAATAAACATGAAAAGCGAGTGA
This sequence comes from Vandiemenella viatica, assembly GCA_031002005.1. NCBI lineage: Eukaryota > Metazoa > Arthropoda > Insecta > Orthoptera > Morabidae > Vandiemenella > Vandiemenella viatica. The sequence continues at coordinate 341,537,615 of CM061920.1, read as the reverse complement.
CTAAGTTTGAATAATGTCTCCCTCGTAGACTATCCTCATACATTTAGTCAATATCTTCTGTGTCATTTTCTGCTGACCATTGCAATATTGTGTTGTAGAATTCTTTATGTTCATGTGGAATATACTGCATTATCTTTGCCACATCCATTATCTTCTTCTGGTCGATGGGAACTTTATGATCGTAGGCACGGTCTACTGGTAGCATCAGGTCACCACAATGTTTGTATAGTTGAAAAATATCACTATTCAATCCATTTATGAATTTGAATGCTTCAATAAACTCTTTCTGATCTCTCCTGTATATGAGATGTTTGTATTGACTGATCTGGAAATCTGCTCGATGATGGAGACTCTTTGTATACTTCTTGAATATTGTGGGCCACCATTCCTTGTAGCTGACTATCTGCTCAGTTTTGACAGATCTCACTTCAAATGGTGATTTTTTTCTTTGCATTTTGAATGAGGGTATCATACTGTAAAGGTGTGTATATTCGATCTTGGCGTCGCACAGTTCTCTTGACAATGGCAAAATCTCTATCACACGGTAAGAAGCTATATCCGCGTATTGGGAAGTACTGATGAATTTTTTCAAACCGGCCAATCATGGTGAGACTCAATAGAAATCTGACCAGAGTGCGGTTTCGATTTTGCCCGCCACAGGCATCACTGAACACATGTAGAGTTTTCACTTCAGGCGGTACACAGGTGTTTAAATAATCACACAGAAAGCTACAAACTTCATCAGGTCCCTTTTTACAAGTCCCCTCGTGGTAAGTATAAAACACAGATTTACCATTTGCAAGGTAGTGGATACAAAAGAACAATGTGTGATAATTTCCTCAAATAAAACATTCCCTGAACTGGAAGTAAAGGAAGAGGGAGATTTTGCATATAATCAAATACTATTCCTCCTTCGTCAATTTTGTTTTTACATAGCGCGGTTACTTCATTCAATTTCGTATAAAATTTCTTGGCTCTGCGTTTATGAACGAGAAGTTCAGCAGTTGCAACCCTTTTGGCAGCATTATTAAGTGCAGGGGATTTTATTTTATTTCCCAGTTCCTCACATTGTGAACACACATCTACTTGAGGACACCCAAATTGATAGTTAAAATTTTCTTTTAAGTACCTCAAATAATATTCATATTTCACTATATCTCTCAGGTCTTGATGCTTATCCAAAAATAATTGAAACATAATCTTACATGTCAAACCACACTCCAAGTACACTAAAGGTGAAGGCATGTAATGGGAAACCTTTGTGGGAAAAGATGATATGTGCTGATGAATCTTTGTTATTACATCATTGGGAATACGAACACGGTTATTGTGCTTACCTCGTAAGTCTGTAGGTAGTTCATTCTTCTCAACCAGATGGGCCAAACGAAAAACTGCCTTGCTGGAAACACCGTGTAAACTTAGGAAGGCTTTTCTACATACTTCAACTCGTGTATTCCCTTTTACTGCAAAATACTTGTAGCTTGATGTGATTTGCTTGGAGTGCTCATATTTTGGTCTATGGTGCGCCACATCATGTCTCTCAATGAAACTCATCAAATATGTATCTCGTTCATTTTTCTCCCTAACACTATAAACGTTCACAATAATTCTGTCCTTCTCTTCTTGATCAAAATTCAACATACACTGTTTTTTACATCTGCAATCTTCACCAGTTTTCTTCTTCTCTACAAGAAAACCTTTATCAGTCACAAACTCTTCCCCTTTATTTCGGGCTTCTTTCATACAGTCTCAAATTTCCCGAGCACTTTCTTTTCTTCTGGGGGCTATCAACCTCAGATTCTGACAGCGACATCACACTATCACCGTTCTTCTCTTACAACACACACTTGATACAAAGTTTACACTGTTACAAGAAAGCTGATTCACTAACAACAATCACAATGCTAGAGCTATAGGTCTGAAATAGCACAACAATTTACCAATGTAAACATATAACAATATAAATCCAAAGATCCCTACTATATTTCCACATTCTAACGTCTAGAAGTGCGCTCTGCTAAAGAAAGTAGGAACTAACAGACTAATGAGAGCAAAATGGAAAACATTCCTGGAATCTTTTCTTTTGCATGTCACTCAAATTTTAACAGCTTGTTTTAACCCATTAGAAGTGGAGGAATTTTTTCTCTGTTTAGGTCAATAGATGGAGGAAGGGTTGGTGAACAAAATGGCTATCTCGGTTTAAAACGGCCAAAAAGAGGAATGTTTTCCTTTTGCATCTCACCAATTCATATAATAAATTGTAGCAGTAGTAAAATGAACGTATCTGCAAAGCAAGATAATATTAACTTCCCGACGTATTTTGAATGCAACAAGGTAGGAGAGGGCAAGGAATTTTTGGTCCAAGGTACAAAGCTGGATAGCCAGCATCGATTAGAAATGAAATTTTTAAAGGATGGGAGAGAACAATTAATGAAATTGTGCCTTTTCAGGGTAATGGTAGGATTTGTTCATAAGCTTCTAACCATATATAGTGTTGGAAAAGACGTTTTATTTCCAAAAAGACAGTTGGTTTTTGAGTATGAGTTTGCAAAGGTTAAATTGGAAACGCAGAAAGAAGCATTTTCATTAACTTTGATGGGCGAGTGAACTCGCTACCTCGTATTACGTACAAATTTATTTCTGGTAAGGGGTCTAAATGCATAGTCTACTCGAATTGCAAATATTTTAAGTTTTATTCCAGTCGAGTTTTCATTTATGTTAATGTTCTTACTTGACAGCAACAATATTCTTTGTGTCTTTGTTAGCGAAAATAAATAAATGAATGAGTGCTGTAAAAAAATTAAACAAGTTTATAAAAGCATGAGAATTATAAAAATTTATTTCATAAAGTTTGGGGGAAGCAAATTTTCGAGACAATTTTTGAGCGGAGGGATATGTCCGGTAACAACGTTATCTGACTACTTTTTTAAGGAATGTAGTGGACCTAAAATTGTATAAATATAAAAGAGCAATGAAGTGAGAGTGTTTAATGGTCAGCATAAACTGATAAACAATTTTAGTAATGAACGACCTGACAAAAGACAGTGAGATTTACGATTATTAATTATTTTATGTTGTGTTACTGAATGGTGTGTTGTGGGTGAGTAATTTTGCTGATGGTTTGAATATTATTACAGTGAAAGAAAATTGTAAAATAATGTGTAATTTACATCTTACAAAAGAAATGAGAATGAACGATGTAATATTGGTACATCTCGGCAAATAAATGCTGCACTGTGGTAATAGAAAAGTACAGTATTTGGCAGCATTAATTATGCCTCGATGTGGGGGCATATTGTAACATATGGTCATTTTTTGATGCACCATTTTTTTTATAAATTAAGAAATTATACTTGGAATAATTATGTTAAGAAATAATTAATGATTTATGTAAATTTTTTTATAGTAACGAGTATTTCCACAGACGTTATATATAAATTGTGTGTCGTTAGAATAATATAAATGTCTTAATTTTTTATTGGTATTAGTATCTTTGATTGTTTGGTGTGTTAAAAAAAGAGAAAGGAGAAAAAAATTGTTAACTAAAAACTTAATGTGTGAATTTGTAATAATTAGTATTGAATTGAACTTTAGATATGATTAAAAAGAATTGCTACAAAGTATATTCACCTGGTGTATTAATTTAAAAGTAACGAGGAGGTTACAACGGTTGTGACAATTTTCATTTGATCGTTCATAAATTTGTTAGGATGCCAGTTAGCTGTAGACGGTGTTTTTTAAAGTAAAATATACATTTGCTTATGTATAAATACTAAAGTTTTGTCTCTAAGTGCAATGGTTAACTCATAGCAGCAAATTAGAAAAAAATGGGAAAAAATGTCACAACCGACCACACCTCAGGGGCGGTTGTGACAGTGCTTGGGGTCGGTAGTGACAGGTTGAAATTACACCAAAATGGTCTAAAATCACTTTTATTGCTAGTAATATCAAACATAATGTAAAATAATTTTCTGGTAGAAAAATTTAATATTTACGTAACAATAGAAATTAATCTGGGAACACTTTAATCGCTTATAAGTAATAAGACATCGTAGAATCTATAGTTGTTATAATAGTCTTGATAATGACATTCTGATAATACCTGGTATATCGTAGATCGTCATTGTTTTTCCGGGGTGACTCCACATCCATCCATCACAAGCAATATTTATATAGTTTTTAAGGGCCCGAAGACAGTTCGATCCAAGGCTGCAGTTTGTACGAGCAGTGTTGAGGAAATGAAAGTAAAATGATTACATTTTCTTTACAAAAATCAAATGTATCAAAGTGGTTGTGCGAGAATTGGTTATCCAGCACTTGCACGAATATGCGATGGAGAAGCATTAGAGAATTTCTTAAATTGTTCGAGAAATACTAGTAACAATGCATCTTGCATCCAGCGCAAAGAATTTGCAGTCCCAGTCGATCCTACTGGTCCGTCCCAACAAAATGATCATGATAACGAACCCGTTGAAACATAAATAATGGGGAAATAATATTGCCCAAGGCATTTACTGCAAAAGCAGGCGTGACTAATGTGCCTCGTACAGATGAAGTAACTGCTCTCACCTGTCGTGTACGACGTCTTGCTACTGCTTTATCAGGTTTCTGGACGGTTTCGTCAACATTGTACATATCCTGTGGCTCATAGATGTGTCTGTCCATTACAATTTGCGAATTGTCATAAAAGACTTCCATATTTGTTTTGTTAAAGCTTGCTGCTCTTTAAAGGCTTGTAGCCTGAGGTACACGAACGGATAGTGAAGGATTTCTATCCATGAATGGACAAAACCATTCCTCATCAGCCATCTCATTCTCAAGCCAAGTAGCAGGTCGCTAGGGCGCCAATGACCTCGCTGTCTACGCACCCTGAAGCCACAACAGCAGGTCACTTCAGATAGTATTAAGTATAAAGCTCAAAAGCTAATTTCCGTATCTCTTTCGGAATAAGGCCAAAATATATTTCCGCGCAACGTGTTACATATCTTGACAGCTGCTGTTCATGCTATTTCATTACGAGCGACATACCCCATGCTGACGCTGCTCGATCGCGTTTACCATTGTATTGTAACAAAGTCATGCGAATCACTTCGTACATAATCGCAGTACTCCTTAAAGAAATACCGCGTTTCACTTCTTTATAAGTGTCTTCATATTTTGATGCCACACTTCTCTCTTTCGGTCTTCCTCGAGCGTTTTCTGGGCATCAAAACAAAATTTACTGGTGTCACAAGCGTACACAAAAAATATGCCACAACTGTACCCAACGCACTCCTTCGCAAAACAACAATCGCCATGACAATACAAAATAATCTACGTGCAAAGTAATCACTGCTACTTAGCTACTAATGTTTAATTTATAACGAGGAAAAACACTCATTACTCTATCTATACACATACAACAACAATTGTTAAAAGAAATCAAATAAAAATACTTTTGACTGTTAAAAAGTTATGTAGGCTTCTGCGATTGTTAATGTCGCGCGATTGCTGACACGATACTGTGAAACACGTTCAAACGTCTCGTCTATGCCCCCTCCCGGTATTCCTGATAGTTTCGCTAATATGACGTATGACACAACCGTACCCAGTCTACCCTACTAATAAAATGCTTGGCGTCCAGAAGGCCATGCGGACGTATTATCCATAGCTCCAAATTTGACCATGCCAACGATGAGTGAAACTCATCGTTGGCAGCCGATCCCTAAATGTTAAGAAAAGTTGGTGAAGAAAAAGAAGAAGATTAAATTTTGTTGATAAATGTGATTTAAATTTAAATTTATACGTAGGTCTTCACCAGCATTCTGCAACTCGTCACTGTATACCAGTTGAAATGAACAGTTTTACACAGCACTGCAGAATTGCCGTGTGAAAGTCGCGAGGAAGCCATTGTCTCCAGGAAGCTCCTTATTTGAGCGAAGTACCTGACTCCACGCTACAAAGAGGTTTAATGAGTGACTATCCTAATCCCCCGTCACCTGCGGGATGAGTGACCGCCTTCCTCGCTTCGCACAGTGCGGAACAAAGCAATCGTGGGAAATGGCTCACTTCCTCCATCTGAAAGGGCAACTGGGGAAAAAACGAACTGATCTCGCTGATACGTGATAAAAACCCTGCTGATCACGCTGTAAAACATGGTTCTGCAATGAAAGAGTATCTTCACACTGACAAAGCAAAGTTTACCGGAGTTGAAGGTTAGTCGAAATATTAATTCGAAATTTAGGGGACTTTTTTTTAATGGCTTTCGGCAACGAAGCCATTCAGTCAGTGCAATGTGTTTGTGATATCTCTTCCAGTGAATTAGTTTATCCAGTACGTTATGATTCCTAAGTATAGACACCACAGGACGGACAGGACATTCACACAGACACACAACACTTAACATCCATGCCCGCGGCCGGATTCGAACCGGCGACCTTTAGGGGACGTTGTTGATCATTAACTTTGAGAAACATTCTACAACATCATAAGAATTTGATCCCAATTCATCGATTCTGTAGTAAAGATTTCTAACGAGTGAATCATGGACAAGCTAAGTATACTGGGGTAAAAACATTTATTTGCGACATTACATGATATTGTCTTTTGTGCAACAAATTCCATAATTGTCCCATACACTATAAGCTACATTTTCAACTTTTTTCTTGCGCAGTTTTTCCCCTTTAGATCACCTTAAGGGTTCCGTAAGGCTCATAGTGTAGATCAATACTCCACTTCAGAAACTCCCTATTAACATATTTCTGCACGCAGACGTTCTTTCGATACGTATTTACTGTTTAATTTTTAACCTCCTACTACAGATAATATTTAAAATATTTGAATCGTTCTTCTTTCAAGCCTTGCATTTTTTTTTTTAATCGCATTCTCAGTTTATATAAAATTGTCTTATGGCTTCTCTTATAAATGTTTCAGCTTTCAAGAATTAGTTAATTTTTATTATAGTTTTTGATGTAGCTCATTACTTCCTGTTTTTGTTTGTATTAAGTATATACCTGCTAGTGAGTATATATAAGCTATAGATATTTCTCTCTCTCTATTGTCCTATAGCAACTTTGCAAAGACGTCATATGTTTTTCTCTAAACCTTTATGACTTCTTCCTTATGTACACAGTTTTACGCTAAATTAAACGAGAATTGTAATATTTGTAATCAATTGTAACATATCCTAGTATCCCATGTATGTACGAACTCTGTAAACCGGCCATTTTAATGTATATGACCTATTGTTAAACATAATATTTTAATGTATATAACATAATATTAAACTACTTATTTTAATGTATGTATGTGCTAAACAAACCTACTGCCTTATGTACACAATGTATTATGTAAATGTATTAGCCCCGTCTCTTAATTTGCGTACGGTACTATGTAGACCCGCCAACCTATGTATATTAAGATATATTATTACAATGTATTAAACATCTGTAAACTTGGCAATGGCTAAATGGCTTGTTTGGCTAAAGGCCAAATAAAAAAATCTTATATATATATAAAAATAGACGTGTTTTTTCCTATATTTCACTTTTCAGCCACCACTACCTAGCACAGATCACTGATGTTTGTGGGTGGAAGTAGCTTGGAGTTTCCTGCCGTGCACAACGTTGGCCGAATGCCGATAGCTGTGGGGATGTGGGAGATATAATGATTAAAGTTGGTCAGTGCAGGGCGTTTTCATATTTCGACCAAAAATTCGTATCTCCGTATACTTCACTTTCCTGCCACAACTACATAACATAGACTTTTGGTGTTTGTGTGTGGTAGTAGAATCGTCTTTCCTGTCGTGCACTATGGTTGTTAGATGTCGGTAGCTATGGGGGTGTGGGAGATATGGGGGTTGAAAGTGGTCGACCTGTGGCAGTTTCATACTTCTGCCAAAGACAAAAGTGTCATGGTGTATCACTTTTCAGCGAAAACTACAGATCACAGATAACTGGCGTTTGTGTGTAGTAGTAGCACAGAGTCACCTTTCGATCACAACAGCAGCCGAATTTCAGAAACTGTGGTACTGTGGTACATATGGTGGTTGTAAGTGGCCGACCAAGGATATTTTCGTATTTCGACTGTCTCCGCATATGTCACTTTTCTGCCACAACTACATAGCATAGAGCATTGGTGTTTGTGTTTGGTAGTAGAATCGTATCTCACGTAGTGCACTATGGTTTTTAGATGTCGGTAGCTATGGGGGTGTGGGAGAAATGGGGGTTGAAAGTGGTCGACCTGTGGCAATTTCATACTTCTGCCAAAGACAAAAGTGTCATGGTGTATCACTTTTCAGCGAAAACTATAGATCACAGATAACTGGCGTTTGTGTGTAGTAGTAGCACAGAGTCACCTTTCGATCACAACAGCGGCCGAATTTCAGAAACTATGGTACTGTGGTAGATATGGTGGTTGTAAGTGGCCGACCAAGGATATTTTCGCATTTCGACTGTCTCCGCATATGTCACTTTTCTGCCACAACTACATAGCATAGAGCATTGGTGTTTGTGTTTGGTAGTATAATCGTATCTCATGTAGTGCACTATGGTTGTTAGATGTCGGTAGCTATGGGGGTGTGGGAGAAATGGGGGTTGAAAGTGGTCGACCTGTAGCAATTTCATACTTCTGCCAAAGACAAAAGTGTCATGGTGTATCACTTTTCAGCGAAAACTATAGATCACAGATAACTGGCGTTTGTTTGTAGTAGGAGCACAGTGTCACCTTTCGATCACAACAGCAGCCGAATTTCAGAAACTGTGGTACTGTGGTAGATATGGTGGTTGTAAGGGGCCGACCAAGGATATTTTCGTATTTCGACTGTCTCCACATATGTCACTTTTCTGCCACAACTACATAGCATAGAGCATTGGTGTTTGTGTTTGGTAGTAGAATCGTATCTCATGTAGTGCACTATGGTTGTTAGATGTCGGTAGCTATGGGGCTGTGGCAGAAATGAGGGTTGAAAGTGGTCGACCTGTGGCAATTTCATGCTTCTGCCAAAGACAAAAGTGTCATGGTGTATCACTTTTCAGCGAAAACTACAGATCACAGATAACTGGCGTTTGTGTGTATTAGTAGCACAGAGTCACCTTTCGATCACAACAGCGGCCGAGTTTCAGAAACTGTGGTACTGTTGTAGATATGGTGGTTGTAAGTGGCCGACCAAGGATATTTTCGTATTTCGACGAAAGGCATGTGTCTCCGCAGATTTCACTTTTCTACCACGACTACATAGCATAGAGCATTGGTGTTAATGTGTGGTAGTAGAATCGTGTCTATTGTCGTGCACTATGGTTGTTAGATGTCTGTAGCTATGGGGGTGTGGAAGATATGGGGGATGAAAATGGTCGACCTGCGGCAATTTCATATTTCTGCCAAAGACGCATGTGTCACGGTGTATCACTTTTAAGTGAAAACTATCAATCGCAGATCACTGGCGTTTGTGTGTGGTAGTAACACAGAGTCTCCCATCGATCAAAACGTTGGCCGAAATTCGGTAACTGTGGGAGTGTGTGAGATATGGTGTTTGAAATTGGCCGATCATGAATATTTTCGTGTTTCATCCAAAGACTTGTGTGTATCCGTAAATTTTACATTGCTGCCGGAACTACATAGCGCAGAAGACTGGTACTTGTGTGTGGTAATAGTACCGAGTCTCCCATCGTGCACTAGGGTGGTTAGATGTCTATAGATGTCATTATGAATTCTTTACAATCACGAACGAAGTCGTGGGTACCAGCTAGTAATAAATAAAACCTTTATGAATATCCACTTAATATTTCTTTCACCTCTCCTCTTAGTTTACAATCAAGTTAAATGTAACTGCTGACCTTTCCCATTTTAACTGCAAGTGAGTATAATATATTTACAAATACTTACAATATACTTTATAAATGAATCTTATGTCTCATAACTCATGTTATTACAAGCTATTTGAATCAAATGCATCTATAGTTTTCAAAATCTGTCTTAAACTAATACGATCCGGCGTACCCTGGGCAACATTAGGAATAATCCTAATGGCAGATCATTCCACCACCAGGATAATGTTATGTTCGGGACACGGGAAATAAGAAATAAAATAATCTGTCTTTTTAACACTGATCTAATCCTCCGCAAAATCTAGCTGGACGTTGTATCTCAACTACTTCACTTTATTCTTCTACTAGCAGTGTTCCCGGCGTTGGCCGGTATGATTTGCCCACATATCTATATATATAAAGATGAATGTATGTATGTTTGCTTGTTGGTTGGTTGGTTGGTTTGTTTGTTCTTCATACAAATCCACAGTTTTCGTCCGATCTCGATGAAACTTTGCACACTTATCTTTTGAAACAAGGAGAAAAATACTGACTACATTTGGTTGAAAAATTATCTGTATGAATAATACATGTTGTCTTATAATTTCGAAAAATTACTGACTGGCGATTGACAGACGCGTTGGATGTTGAGGACTGTATACTCTTTTTCCATGTAGCCGTCACGTAGCTGAGTGATTAGAGCACTTGCTTACTGATTTTTGGGTCGTGGTATCTGGTTCAAATCTCCGTAGAGGCAAAAAAAATTAAAAATTGTTTTTGATCCTAAGAGTCACACCTGAGCTGTCGGTTATTCGGATTGAATGTTAAATTGTAGATATCACAAAGTTATAGAGATGAAATGCGAGGCAAATCGTAGGTAGTCTTGCAATGAGGTAGGTGTACACCTTTTTATGTTATATTGATCCCTCAGTGTGTGTGTGATATGCAGTAATAATACTATAAATGCGGAAGTAAGTCTCTGTCTTTTGTTACGCTATGGCGACTAAATGCCTATATCGATACTGACGGAATCTGACAAGAAAATCTGTAGGGAGGGCACAGGACAATTTTTTTTTTTTCGGTATGATTTATAGTTGTAGATTTGAAATTTTGAGAACTTTTCGAATGGTGACAGAGTGACGGATGTGTGTGTTAGTCTATAATGTTACGTCGCTTGCTCAAGCTGTGCTTCTTGCGCATTATGTTAGTGTATAATTTGTTAATAAATTTCGTTTAGAGAAAAAACGTATTATTTGTTATAGATTTCGATTTCCTCTGTTCTATTCATTTGTGCCTGCTTAATTGTTTCTGGCACCAATTTATTTTGCCTTCTGTTTTGACATGCCATGCGGGCGTAAACTGGCCTAAGTTGTAGCTCTAGCAGAGCACGAGCAGCTAAAGTTATTAGAACCCAAGAATCGGATGCTCATGCTGAAGAAAGAAGAAAAGACCAAGCTGAAATAAAGCTGCTCTTAGTTAACTACCCCCTCCCCCACATCCCCTCACCACCGTTTGTTTTTCTGTTTTGAAATATGTTGGAAATTGATTCTCTTCAAGAGACAGGTTCGACCGTAGATTGATATAGTGATGGCTTTCCTGACATATTATGCCGACGCTGTATTGTTTGAGACCAATCCCTCATTACCAACAACTATCTATATTCATTTCTGGCAAAGAAATACTTAATCCACGCGTACGAAGTCGCGGGTATCTGTTAGTAGTAAATATTGAAGTTCATAACACAGGTCAGTATTCTGCACTTGTGAATCAAATTTCATGTCAGTACCTCCATTTTATATACCCATTTACACGGCAAAGGCCCGGTATAACAGAAAAGAGATGGGGTTGAAGTTGATTTATTCCTGCGATTTTTAGCCATCCTTATCAATAACATGTGTGTCAAGTTTCATCGCAATAACCATAGCGATTCATGCAGCAACAGAAACAATGAATTTTTTCAGGAAATGTAGTAAATACGGAAACGTTCAACACTAAATTATAAAAATACCGGTAATGCCAACACTAAAGCTTTTAAACACTTCATTTTCATGTCCAAACAAATCAAATATGCATTACTTACTATCAACAGCGAATATAATTTCACTCCCATCTACGGGATTTAAAGACTAAAAAACAAAAATTAAGGAAGGAAACGTTACATGCTGTTATTTTTTTACGAAGTATGACTTAGTATTTCATCTATGGAGGCCTCAGTATAGGGGGGAGGGGTTGGCTAGACGACTACGCTGTGCTATGTGGGGGGAGGGTGGATTCCAAGCCAGACCACGTACCTTATTATTTATATTATTTTTCACGGCTAAAATGAGGAGAATATTTTTTCTGTCATGTAATTTACAATAGTCGACAAGAGAAAACACTGCAAAATGTCTTCTGGAATCAAAAGGGAAAAAAGCAACGTCTGGCCCAGGCTTCAGTCTGTTGGAGGACCTCTTGTAATCTTCTGATTGCAGCGGCTTTACTTCTATGTGCAGTGAAGAATGCAGTATCGTCTATAAATAGGGCGATGCGTACTGGTATATCTGCGGTATATAGATTGTAAAATACCGGACCTAAGACCGACCCTTGTGGAACTCCGGCGTTTATGGGGAGGCGAGTTGACAGATCATTGCCAACCCTCTCCCAGGACCGGGGAAATCCTGGTTATAAAGTTTGTAGAGCAAACCGCTGTGCCAGCGGCGTCGAAGGCCCGTGCGACATCGAGTAACGGACAGTATCCACGATAATTGAAGGTAGTAGTGGCACGTTCGACTATTCTTATAATCTGTTGGGTTGCAGAGTGTCTTTTTTTGGAACCCAAACTGGAATTGCGGTATGATGTTTTCGTTCTGTATGTGCCTCCAATCGCTTAAGCAATAATCTCTCAAAGATTTTACTCATTGAGGGAAGCAGGCTGATGGGGAGGTAGTTCTGAAGAAATACTGTATTCTTCCCAGATTTCGGCACAGCAACAACCGTAGCGTGCTTCCAACATCATGGGTAGTGCTGGCTACGTAGAATTATGTTAAAGATTTCTGTGAGGTGTTCGATGGCCTGTAGTGCAAGGTTCTTCAGCAGGTGATTACTTAAATTGTCAATTCCCGGGGCCTTCCTAGGGTTTAGTTTGCTTAATATGCGTCGAACTTCATCGGAGGTGATCTCTTCTATTGTGTAGCCATCCTCGCTTTAGCCTTGTCTGAGTCGTTGAACAAAAGGCCTCTTTCGCCATGAAGTGGGGGCAGTCTGGTACGCCGCTTTGTAAAACGTCGGGTTTCTACTCAACGGTAACCGTCGTTAACGTCTAGGGAGGCCAGACGTTACGACCACTCTCGGTTTCTATGCTCTTCGAGCGCCGCTTTCAGCTTTCGTTGGAATCGATTTAGTAACCACCTTGTTTCCGGGCATCTGGTTTGTCGCCATTTCTTAGCTACCCTGTTTTTTTGCCTTATATGTGGTAATAGGTGTGGCGGCAGTTGGCGAGACCTGTATCTTTCAGTTGCAGGAGTCGTTGCTGTGTTAGCCGCTTTGACAATGACTTTAGAGACCTGTTTGATTGCGGTCTCTATTTGTGTCGCATCTAAGGGCCTCAGGAGGTGAAGAGATTCCGCGATATCCTCACAGAAATTTTCCCAGTTGATCTTGTTGTAGTTCTTCAGGTTGGTAGTTATTGGTCTCCATGAACCTACGTCAATATTTATCAGAACTGGAGAGTGATCTGACGAAAGCCTGTTCATTGTGGGTGAAGCCTGCAATCCCCCGCGTGATCACAATGTCCAAGGCATCTGGGCGTCCGCCATTCCAGGGGTGCGATGAGTCCACCGGTCTCCGGACTAGCAAGTTACGTCTGACTGCAAGCCTGTGGAGTAGCTTTGTAGTTCTCGAGTTCCAATCGCGGTGTTTCGAATTAAGATCACCTCCGATGATCAGCTTGTCTCGAATGGAAAGGAGACGATCAAAGTCCTCTTCTATTGGCTGCCTCCGCGGTGGTCTGTATACTGATACTGGCCCAGTGGTAGTTTTCACTTCAATGGCCCTAATGTCTATCTGGTTGGTTTGTGGCGACAGTATTTCATGATAAGGGCTGTCACGCTTTATGTATATTGCCACACCTCCTCCTGCAGTTGGCCAGAAATATGTGTGAAATCAGATAACGGAGTATACGGGAATGGTGTATGTGTTACGCTCAAAGACCGAAAACGTTCATTGAGCGAAAAAAAATCACCACAGCGCGTTCTGGTTTCTTTATAACGGCCACAACACATTGTTTGCGTTATGGCACTTACAAAAAACAGCCATAAGCCGTTTTGGCTAACTCAAAAAGGCCATTCGTATCTGGTTCAGGTCGCATTCTCCACACACAACGATCCACATCAATTTTTTATTTTTTTATATTTATTTTTCTTTACTGCCTTCACCATGCACCGATTCGTCATGAACACAAAAAGTTAAGATACTGATAAGCCACAACGAGTTGTGGCCATTTTCAAAAAACCAGAACCACTTTTGGTCGGGTTTTTTTTTTTCGCTGAATGAGCGTTTTCGTTCTTTGAGCGTAACATATATAAATATGTAAAATTGTCTCTTGTTTGTATTTCTTATGCAGATATAAACACTTTTTAAAGAAAAAAGTGTTAAAGTTTCACTATCATGCAACTTCATATCCATCTACAAATGATCATAATTGTATTTGTTTAATTCTGGTAATAAGTGATAGATCTCCAAAGAACATCGAAATAACGCCACTCAGTTTGTCATTTACGAGATAACGTACTATTGACGCCCTACACCAGTACATCGTAATTCGCTGTCGAAAAGTAAAATGTAGACGTCTCTTCTGAGTCTCTAGGGGCTTGTGACCTCAGACATGGTTTCTCTCTTCATAGTTCAGATTTTACGACATCGCCCATGATAGAGGCAGCCTAATGTCAGTTGTTTCAAGTTAATGAATTAAATAACTATCAAACTACTTTCTGTCTGTTTTCCTTCATGGTTTATTTTTTCAGTAAAGTAATATGGTACAGGTGGGTAATGAATTTCCTGTTCAGGACTTGAAATTAACTTGGCACAACACTTAAAAGTAAGGAAATTTAGTTACAAAACTTTGGTCAAACCATTGCTTCAATACGATAGTGTAGTATGGGATCCACATGTTGGGTATCAGGAGAGTGCAGAGAAAAGCTGCTAAATTTTTCTCTGGAAATTACCGCAGAACACAATCAGTAGCTTCCATTGGATGACAGGAGGAGGGTGAAGGGAATCATGGAAGTACACAAGGCGTATACTGGTGATGAGGCAGGGAATGTCATTGGTGGAACCGTGGAAGAATTAGCATAGCTGTATGGGAGGGAAAAAATTACAATGACAACAAACTGGCGCTCGATTTGAGGCATAAGGGTGTGGGAATATAATATGTTTTGTAAATAAGGGGGTTAGGATTGGAATAAATTACCAAGAGAAATGATTAATAATTGATCAATATAATTTAAAGTTGAAATTAGTGGAGGAGAAATGTGGCAGAAAGAAAGAAAGGAGACAAATGAGTGTTCAGCGAAAATGTCGCCGGAGCATTTAAATTAACACTTCACTTTTTCGTACGCCATTGACAGATAAATTGATTTTCCAATACTTTGCAAAATAAAATGAAAATAACTTAGCTCTTTTTTTTTTTGGCGAAATCGATTAGCTAAGACTTTTTTCCTCTGACTTAATATTTCTTGTTTTTTGGTAAATTAATAACCTTATGTTAGTTCTTTCACCAAATGTGCCCTCATGAAAATGTGTTGGTAAATATTGATGCAGATTTAAAATGGTGGTTTGTAAAGTTATAAGCCTTGACTGTAAGAGGCAACACTACACAAAAAATTGTCATAAAATCAAATTTAAATTTATTTCATAGTTCTGTAAATTTATTTATGTTTAAAACATATAGCAATATAAAGAACAATATATGATTCAGCAGGGAACGTTGTCAGACTTCTATTTTTAAAAAGAAAATGAGGATTTGTTGTACTATTAAACCGCAGAAATTAGTACGTAGGAAACGTTGTATGTTTGTTTTGAGTTTGACCGAAGAATTTGTTCCAAGCAAACATATTCTCTTCTTTTTTTCAATGTAGTGAAACATATAGTCTGTACTTTAACAACAATGATGTAGTTTACAAGTATTTTTAAAGTCTTCACATCAAGTAAATTTACCCCGACAGGAACTTAAAATAGTGGAAGTATTAGCAAGGAGCAGCTGAGATTTCCGCCAGCTGTCTTCGGCTATTGATTGTCTCGTCGTAAACTGCCAGACGCCTTGATTAGTCGTTCACTTTACGATCTATAGGCACCAAAATGTTTCACACTATTTCGATTGAGCCGATTCTCTAGGCGTAGTTCCCGGGAGTCTTAATTAAATGTTTCTTTGCTTACAAATCTTTACTGAATTACAATCACGACGTGTTTTCAGTATGTTACTACGGCACATTTACTTAGTTCATCTCTACCTGCCTACAGTGAAACTACAGCGAAGCGTTATTCCGGTTGAATATCTCGAGTTCAAAGGTTTGTTTAAACCTTGTACATTTCAACAACGGAACATTCAAAGGAATATATTTCTTGGCTGTGCCGAGTGTCATGTGTTGCTAATGACCGACCACTGCCAAAGTATTCCACATACTGCTCGCCTCTGTCCCTGTAGACTATCACACTGTGTTAACTAGTGTGGCAACAAAACAGTCAGGAATCCCACCGCTTCAGTTCGACGAATTTGAGGTTAATACTGTAGTAGTACTGCCTGCATGTTTTGTTATGGTTTTTCCTGGAACGGCAAAATTACTTGCCCCAATAATCAGCAATGTTTCATTCTCCTCTACAATTAATCGCATAGGAATTAGGCCATGGTATTTTGAAGGAAGCATCCCGGCATTTGCCTGGAGTTATTTGGGGAAACCGTGTAAAACCCTACTCTGAATCCCCTGATGGGGATTCGATCCACCGTTCTCCCGAATACGAGGCCAGATCGTTAACCACTCACCCACCACGCTCGGTGAAGACAGAAGGCCGTGAAGTGGCTGTATAAGAAATACTCTTATTAGTCAAATCATTAAGCATTAAGAGCACTGCCCATATGGGAAGGTATAGGGTTCATCATGCGTAAGTACACCAGCGGAGCAGAGAAACGTTATAACAACTATACGTGTGCAAACGGGGATATCCAATTATGAATGTGATTTTGAAAAAGGGCAGATTATATGCCTGGCGCCTGGGAAAGAGCTTCTTAGGAACAGCTATGCCAATTGGCTGTTCGGTTCACGTGCTACTGTCACGAGCATCTCTGCAACGTGGTTGAGGGATGATGAAGCCACGAGTTAGCAACAAGGAGTTGGACGTCCGAGACGCATCACAGAACGTATAGATCGGAGGCCTGTCCACTCTGTAAAGTAAAATAGGAGAGTGACCTAGGACAGATCTGGCGGTAACAATGCTAGTGCAGGAACAAGTGTTTCGGAAGCACACCATTTTGTTTCTGCAGTTCAACGCACATTGCTGACCATGGGATTCCGCAGCAGACGGCCCCTAGTGTTTGCATGTTAACGACATCAATTATGATTGCTGTGGGCACGATATCATTAATGAAAACTTGTCGCTTGGTCGGTTGAATCACGTTTCTTGTTGCACCAGATCGATAATCGTTTACGGATACGCCGTCTTTCAGGAGAACGGCTACTCCGAACATGCACCGCGCCACGAATACAGGGAGCAGTATTATGCTAGGAAGGACATTTACCCGATCTTCCATGGGACCTGTGATATTGACTGAAGGACCCGTGAAAGCCAAGTTCTTCTTGAAATTTATTACGGACTGCCTGTATTTTTTCATGCTTCATGCACGACGGCAATGGCAGGATAACTGTCCGTGTAATAAGACCACAATCGTGATATAGTGATTTGAGGAGCATGATAGTGAACTTAAGTTGATGTCTTCGCTACCAAAGTCACCTGATCTCGGCCCGGTAAAACATATCTGGAACACTATCTGCCGCCAGTTCTCCATCCAAAAACCACCAACACGTAGTTAAGGAGAACTATGCAAATTGTGTGTATACATCTGATGCCTGGTACCTTTGAAAACCTACCAAGGACTTGTTGAATCTATGATACGCCTAAACGTTGTTATATTACGGTACAAAGGTGGACAAGGGCGCTATTAAGCAGGTGGACACAAAATTTTGTTTCATCAGCGTACATTGGTCATGAGACTAGAATGAATATTCGTGGACGGAAGAGATGACGGTGATCATAAACTGGTACCTGATTCCAGGCATAAGGAAGAGGTAAAATTTTATTTTGTAGGCAATGGAGCCAGGAAACACCTAAATTGCCTAGGAATATAATGAACAATTTATCTGAAAAACTGAAATGATTTAAATTAAAATTCGTCACAATGAAAAGTAGGTGTGAACGTAAATTTTCACCATAGGATATGTACCATCGCAATTAAATCATTAAGCAATTATCATTCGTTTCTATATAACATTAATTCTTGGTGAAACACTTGTTCCAGTAGTCTTTTGCCGCAAGCAGTCCGTTTTTAACCGAAATTGCACCCTGTGCATGAGATCACTTTTTCACATAACAAATGACGTTATCTCGGATATTAACCGGACGCCATTTGACTGATCGCTTCATTTTCGGAAGAGAAACAAGTCAGTTAAAACAGGTCTTGGGAATACGCAGTGTTTAGTAAGATATTGAATCCCAAATGAATATCTTTTGTACTGCTGTTGCGCTCTCTGCCAGCAACAGTACTTCTTTTGTGCTCATTCCTCCCATTTTTACCTTCAGTTCTTCACGTACCGTGTTAGCAACGCATGGCATCACTTTCGCACCCTTGCTGTTTCAGCCTTTTTTTCCTGGATACTCGAGGTCAACTCATTTCGTTGAAAGAATCCTCTTCTTCCAGATCACCGGGGCGTAGTATCTTAGTGCTGCTTTCTCTCCAATTCTTGAAAGAAATGATAGGATACTTAGTTATTGTATTGATATTTCAGATGCCGCCTATCATGTATTAGTGAACATTCTCTTCCTTCTAACATCAGCTTTTCCAGTTCCTGGAAATTTCCTCATGTTACCTTCTTATAGGGGCACTTTCCTCTCTTTCACTTACTTATTATTTACGTATGGGCCATATATAATGACCATGAAATAGAGAACTGGGAGTGAGCGCAAAGGAAGGCAGCTAATCGTCTGTGGGACTTGGGAGTTACCGTAGAACGCACCGGTAACTGATTTAATGAAGGAGTTTGGTTGGGAGTCTCTGAAAGACAGGAGGCGGGTGAAATAAATCACACCTGCGGTGAGACGCGGATGAATATTGGACATAAAACTGGGAGTAGTGCTCGAAATGGAAGAGACCATACTGACTATAAATTTCATGCACGAAAGAGCAGGAAGTTTTCTTTTTTAGATAGAGGAATCAAATATTTAAATAGGTTAGGGATGGTTTAAAAATGCATGGTGTCCCAAAAAAGAAGAAACGGAACATGAAGAACAAAACTTTTTTATATGCAATCCATTCTACATGGAATCTAGTTTCTGTTACCACCCTACAACAGTTCTGTGTCTTCCACGGGCTACATGGACGACGTTAATTCATGTCAGATCCTGGAAAGTCTACCCTTGAACTATTTTCACGCGATTGTTGACCCTCTATTTCATTTCTTAAACATACCTGGGTAAATGTGGCACAAAAATCGAATCATTTATGTATCCCCAGATGAAAAATTCTCAAGATGTGAGCTCCAAGGAATTGGAGGGCCAGGCCTAAAGTACCAGGTCTGGAATCAACAGCAACCAATCCAGCGTTGAGAGTCTCATAGAGAATACGTCTGACTTCCATATGTCAATGTTACGGGGCTTCGTCTTGTTGGAAGATGATATCACCAGAATCTTTTTCAAAAGCCTGTAGCCAGGCATATCCATGTTATCCCAGTTACATTTTTTGATTCAGAGATGGCTTTTAATATGCTCTCTAATCTAGTCTGTGCTATCATAAACTTCTAAGCGATCTCCATTTGTCTGTCCGTTTCCCCGGTCTTCACGCAAAAGCTACCGAACTCATTTGGATGGGGTTTTCACTGTTTGAAAACTTATGTTCTCGATTAAAATTTGCTGTATATCATACAGCTCTACGTGAACGGGGTGCGGAAAATGGTAATTCGCCCCTACGGAAAACAGATAGGCGTAAAAAATCATACTACACCTCACGTAAACACTCCTTTACTACATACTCACCAATGATCAGGCTACAACACCGTTCTTTGGATTCTTTTAATACCGTTTATTGACTAAATAACTTTGTTTATTTACTTATATAGTATCCTGAAATTTAGTTCGTCAGATTACAAGTAAAACATTAACCAAACCCCTGAATCTAAGATCAATATTTCAACAGGCGTAATTAAATTGTGGAATTTAACTTACGGTGAAAGTTACAAAGTACTATCTACGTTACAAACTTAACGCTTTGCTACAAGGGAAAAAAAAGCACATGCATCACTGTTCATGTCAATATCCACGCGGGAGAAGCCGCGGTAAAATACTAGTGTAATATACATGAACAATCTCTGGTCAAACTTACTTGATTACTTACTATTAACAAAATATGTATTTTTTTTTAAATAATTCTCTTGAGCGTAACTCTTCAAGAGAATTGATGCTGTTCATGAAATCCAAACACATGAGTAATCAATTTTAATTTAATGGTTGGAACGAAAGATCACAACAGTATTTACAACTATGTGAGTAGCAACTGTGACCTATGTTTATAAGCAAACTTACTGTTCTTATGAGAACGTGACTTCTGATATCAGTTGACCCATCTTACTAGGAAATCTTGGTAGTATGTAAATCTAGATCATATCAAAATTGCTTCAACTGCAAAGGGAATTTCACCGTATACTGAAAGGCATATGTATAATAACGGCAGTTTCGAGAGCCAGACGTTTGTTTTGTCGGTTAAAAGAAGCGTAGTTTCTAGCGCGTTGGCCTCATTAATTGGAAGATCTCTCTGGTAAACAACTAACTAGGAAGCCTCATCACTGGGCCAAGAATTCCTGTAACCATTACAGAGGGCAGCTAGGTTGTTATAATTCAGTCACTGGCCTGTAGTAAACTGAAATCGAATTTATTTAGAGGATCTCTAAATAGATCGACAATCTGACAGCAATTAGCAGAACAAGAAGAGGCTTAACAAATAATTTCTTTACGCTGGAAATCAACGCCCAGAATACTTTTCGTGTTTGGATATGGTGTTTCATTTCAACAGAATGGTAATAGACCATAATTTGCCTCTAATGAATGTTGAAGAACGATCTAACAGTCATATTCATACTGTGAAGTGTCAAGGTATCTATTATTTTATGACCACTTCTATATCCAATCTTTATTGAACAGTTACATTAAACAAGTTACCTTTCAAGTAAGTAATTCTGTAATTTTCTTGTTCATCTTTCCTTCTCTGATGTTAATAAATAGTTTCTAAACATCTTGACTCTGAATCCTCTAAATTTTTCACGTTTTTTATTCTGCATTTACTGCTTACTGATGAGTGTGTTAATGAACTGAAATGTTTCTACGGATATTTGAATGATGAGCTTTTTAATTAACCTAATGTGATATGATAGTGCGTAGAACAGAGAACAGTTTCCGGTAACTATTCTAGATTGAGTAAGGAGTTGTACAATATAGATTTTTTTTTCTGTATCTCACCAGAATATCATTTTTAACGTGAAAAATGATTAGACCAAGCAAACCATAAGGCTAAGTAGGGAGCCTTCACTTCTGTTAAGTTTTTTCCTCAAAGCTAAAGAATTTGTTTTTTGGAGGATACTATGAAACTAAACATGTGATAAACGGTTTTGACATCAATGTTATGACCCACCTTCATCTTATTGTTGTAGCAAGGATGAAAGAGTGTTTGCAGGGATCTGTGCTACATTTTATTACTCGTATTTTCCTTACACTGTTTTTATTTCTTTGTGTCTGGTCGTTAGCCTCCTTAGTTTCCTTTTCGTCAATTTCATATAGTTTCATCCAAGCTCTAAGCACTGCTGCTAGTTCCAGAAGGAAAGCTGTCTTTGTATGAACTTGAATATTGTGTTCTGACACATCTCTCCACTTATGAAGAGCCTGTGAGTTTCTTATTTGACAATCCTTTAAGATACGATTGGGAAAACGTTTTCTTATGTTAGACTTTCTTGTCACTGATGTTATGGCTACAAATCATATTTTTCTCAAACATAATGTCCACTTGCATGATTATTAATATCACAGTTAGTTCGAACACAGCTTTGTGTTGTAGGGTGTAAATGTTAATTTTAAAAACAAATTTCATCTCAGAGCATCGAACCGGTTAATTTAAACATGAAACAATGAATTTTAAGCTACTTATGTTATAAATATAACTTTGTGTGTTATATAGCGTAAATGTTTAGATTTCATCAAAATTCCATCGCCCGCGTCCACAGAGCAGACTAATGGCGTCAAATCTTAGGTTAGTTGCAGTGAATATTCACAAAGTATAATTATTGCGATTAACACATGACTAAATAGTTAAATACCTGTTCAAATAAAGGTTACATAAGCTTTGCAGCCTGCGGGAGCACGTGCATATGACGCAACATTGTAGAATGTGGGACAGTAATTGGTAACCGCCAAGAGAGTGCACATGTACGGAAAAATCAAAAAACTTTTGTTGCTCGGTGGCTGGATCTTTCGAGGATATCCCGGCCAAGAATTCCATACGCATTTACACTTTTTCACTCTCATGATAAGTACGCTTCTGAAATTATTTGTTTCATAACGTAACTTGGCAAAAATAACTTTAAATCAGCAATCAGATTTTAGTGCAGTCTGTGAAAAGTAAAAAAAAAAATATTAGTGAATCAATTTTGTTGTTTACCGAGCGTGGTGGGTGAACGGTTAATGTTCTGGCCTCGCATTCGGGAGGACGCCGGTGTAACAGGCTGGCCTTGTGGTTAGGTGACTGCGTTTGGCGTTTTGACCATTAACTGGGAATGTGGCTTTACATGTGACCGACCTTAGTGTTTATCTCCTCTTCTTATCTTCTTCCGGATACCATCTTGACTTCTTGCAAGCTAACTAATTAATTCAATCAGGATTGTCTGACACCACGTGGAGGTCACGACCCTTTTACTATTGGAATACTATATACTCAAATAATCAACACGAAGTGTGGATGAACGGTTTAATGGATTCAAGCTGCCGATAGTACATTTGATTATGATACCAACTTGTTCTACTGGATCGCTAGTCTGAGCGTAGAAGATATTAAGTGAAAGTCAGTCTACTAATACTCGATGGAACGTAAGATCGTTACGACGTCTAAGGCAGGGCGGCTAAGCTTTAAGCTAGCGGTTCGCTACCCGATGTTGCTACTAAGCTGGCTGGTAATGAATAGAATGATTTATTGGTTCTACAGGGCCCACTACGGCTCTGTTTTGCGTCACAAGAAGGTATTGCTGACATGCTATTCAGCATTCCTGAACGGGGCAACGACTTTGCTTGCGTCTGCGCTGCGTGGCTGCAACTCTCCACTCTAACTTCGCCAATGTCTCCAAGATTTATAAAATCATTCTTAATTAATAATACAGCCCAAAACGACCCTTACACCGGTTCGAATCCCCTTCCGGGCATCCAGATATGGGTTTTCCATGGTTTCCCCCAAATCACTCCAGGCGAATGCCTGGATGCTTCAATCAAAAGGTCATGGCCGAATTCCTTTCAGTTCCTTGTCCCCTGTCCCCTGGCCCCTCCCACCACTAATGACCCCGACGTCGACGAGGCGTAAAGCTACAAGGGCAAGCAAGGGAGCAGAAGCTAAATCCAGCATAGACCATCTACAGCAACTTCAAAATAGATTCCTACGAGTAATATTAAGAGTACCTAGATTCATACCAAATGGCTTCCTACACGACACAGCGGGCATCAACCCATTAAACGTAGAAATTTTCAAACAGACAGAAACATTTTATGACATGATAGACAAATTCAGACAAATTGACTAAAGGCTCGATACCCTTGGCACAACAATGCCAAGGCACTGGCACGTCTATTAAGTGCCACTAAGTATTATATATCAGGCAGGAGGGAACTGATATGATCATAAGAAAGCTGTAGGTGTGTTTCACACAAGGTAGTCAAGAAAACAAAAAAACAAAAAAAAAAATATTTGTAGCTCTGAAAAATAAACTATCGGCAGTGCTTTGTAATTAGTCATTGTAGTGATTCAAGTGCATGATTTGGAATTAAAAATGATGCTGAGGCCAAATGCGATTACAATAAAATGGATAAATCAACATTTTGGGTCAAGTATAACAAAGTGAATCCCAGCATAGCACAGCAAACGCTGCAATTATATACACCTGTTTCAAGCACTTATTAGTGCGAAAGAGAGTTTTCAGTTCTTGTCGCGATAAAAATAGTATCGAAGCAAACTCGATATTGCCAATGACTTACGCTGTGGACTTATTTATTTATTATTATTATTACTCCGCGATTCACTAAAAGTTTGTGGCGGAGAGTGCATTATACCAATCCTAATGTGTAACCATTTGTGCATAGGAAGGGATATACTGAATGTGGCAGGACGATCCATGGGCTATTTTTAGGAACCATTTCGGCATGTAGCCTGTAGCGATTTGGGAAAACCATGGAAAAACAGAACAGGATGGAATTTTCTAATATCCAACCACAAATAGGGAACCTTGTAAAAATAAATGCTACCTCATCCTTCCCACTGATTTATTTTTCCTTTCTTACTTCTTTTCGGTAAATTTTTAATTTAATTTAATTTTTGGAGGTTTTTGTTTTACTTTTTGCAGAAAATGTAAAATTTGTAATTTTATAAACAATAAAAATAAATATTTTCGATTTCATATTTCCTTTTTTTACCTTTATAACTGTAAAACTGAGACTAGGAACATGGGATTTGGGAGGGGGTGGGCGAGGCGGAAGGATGGCGTTGAAATAAAATCTTTGGGAGTAGGGAACTTCTGCATTGTGATGATATGTAATTAGAAACATTTTATTCTGCCATTCTCACAAATACTGTCTTGTGGGACACATAAATCATAGAATTCAAATTTGACTTTTTTTAACAGGTTTTTCACCATCTCTCATACGCCGGCAGCGCAAACTTGTGCGCTCTGGGTCCCTGGTTTTCCTGGAGCAGTTCTGTCCGTCGGCTTGGCCTGGTGCATGATCGCTGTTGTATTTGGGCGAGCCGCGCACTGCTACACATAACTCGCCGGCACGGAGTATTTTTAAAGATTGCCGATCGGTGCAACATCCTTGATGGCGCACTGCCAGGGTAAACCCCCGTCTGTCGGAGCTATCCTGCGCCCATAAAATCGAATGACTGAAATACGGCCCTCTGCAAGCGCACCTCTCTTCACTCGCCACCTAGTCTGGAAATATTTGCCAGGTGAACCCAACACCAACGGAATGTCTCCATAAGGCCTCCTTGTTGAACATTGGACGGTACATATTTTCTGAAGAACGTTGTACAAGTTTTCGTCTCTGATAAAACATTTGATACAAAATACAGTTTGACTTCAATTATATAATTCTTAACCTAAGTTTACAACAAATGGAGAACCCATATTTGAAATGTAGCAGGAGAAATAAATATTTCCTAGGCATTTAATAAATTATTCCACTTCAAATGGTGAAGCAGAACATAACAATTTTTATACATAAAAAAAATAAAGGTCACGGGGTCGCCACGGTTCCTGCCGCTTCCCGTAGGATTGACGATGGTAGAGTTCCGCATTCCAATTACAACTACAGTAGAACTCCAGTTATCCGAATCAATTGCGACCGAACCCAATTAGGATAATCAAAAATTCGGATAATTGATTTTTCCAAAAATGGTCTATTTTAATTAATTAGTGTACATATGTTGAAAATGGTAGGAAAAAAAAAACAATTTTTAAAGAAAAAGAGCTTTTAATTAATTAATGAAAAGGCAACACTTTTACATGTTAAGCGTACTTACAAGTGGTGTACATTAGTACAGTATGTACGTACCGTACTGTAAATAAAAGTAATTGCTTGCTGACAGCTGTTTGAGAGTATTCATCTGTTTTTGGGCAGCCAAGTCGGGCATCCGCTTGACAGTGAGAAGTTGCGTGTGGTCACACTCGGGCTGACACTTCATCCTCTTCAACGCAGTTTCAAGGTCGGCAAATGCTTGACTGACTTCGATATTAAGGTCATCTTCTTCCTCTACATTTTCTTCTCTCACACTTTAAATAAGTTCCATCATCATTTAGAATTTCATACACAGGGTCTGGCGAATCACACACCACCCACTCTCCTATATCTTCAGCACTAACTTCTAAACAGGAATTTTCAAAATTTCCGTCTTAATTAAAAAAGCGATTCGGATAGTCGGAGTTCGGATAACTGGAGTTCTACTGTATTCGCATTAGAATGGATGTGGCGGGGTCAACGCCACGCTCCGGCCGTTCTTTACCTTCCCGCGGAGTTTGCTCCACGGTACTCATTAGATAGCAGGCTGAGTGAGCCTAGGGAGTCGCTGTGGACGTTCAGCTGCGAAGAAGCATCCTCGGCTTCATTAGGATCGAACCTCGGTCAGATCCTCTACTGCCTGAGCTACGCGGCAGCCCAATTTTTATACATACTTGCCGAAAATTAAGCAAATAATCTTTAAGATCTTATTATTGCAGCACTTTTTTAATTGAATTGAATTACGAAGGAGAACAAGCCCTACACACCTGCTTCCCATTTATCATTTACCTTTTTAAAACAGAGCGTAGTGGGTAAGCAGCAATGCTCTGGCCTCACATTCGGGAGGACGCTGGTTCGAATTTTCGTCCAGTCATCCAGATTCCAGTTTTCCATGGTTTCCCCAAATCATTCCAGGTGAATGCCGGAATGGTTCCTCCAAAACGTCCATGGCTGCATTCCTTCCCTACCTTGCCCCCACTCCAATTCCACCTCTAATGACCTCGAATTACATGAGGCAAAAAAAAAAAAAAAAAAAAAAAAAAAAAAAATCCTTTTTAATATTTATTGATTGTAATGAACTAGCCAACTGCTGTTCTTTATTACCAATTTTAATTTTACTTCATTTCCAATTTTACTCTAATTTGGTAACGTAACAAAATTTTAACTAGAGTAATTTTCATGCGAAGAGAATATTATTTCGTGCGAACGTAGTTTCTATACACTTACACTGAATGATATAACATCAGCTTATATTTCGTAATGACTGTACATGCTTTTCCTTTTTTTGTATCTTATGGCTTTACGCCTCGTCGACGTCGAGGTCATTAGAGGAGGGATGGGACTGGGGACAAGGAACTGGAAGGAATTCTGCCATTGCCTTTTGAAGGAAGCATCCCGGCATTAGCCTGGAGTGATTTGGGGAAACCATGGAAAACCCAAATCTGAATGCCCGTCGTCCTCCCGAATGTGAGGCCAGAACGCTAACCGCTCACCCACCACGCTCGGTATGCTTTTTCTCCATAATTCCCTGGGATATAAGTATCAAGCAGAACTCTTAGGGAAAATTTAATGCATTAATACATGTTCATTCATGTTTTCTTTGGACCGTAATTCTGCAATTGTAACGTAAATTTAAACATGAAAGATGCTTGGTTTGAAGATAAAAGATATTTGACAGTTGTTAACTGTGAATCAAGCCTTACTAACTGTTATCTTGAGGTTGTTATCATCGCATTGGGAGCTTCGCTGCGTGGGCCGATATGAAAGGTAAGACAGAGGAAGGAAATCGGTTATGACCGATTACAGCGTTTGACCGGATTCACTAGAAACCTAATATATAACGGATGTTTCTCAAAGGAATATTAACTTATGCAGGATGCAGACTGGTCTCTTCAGAATGTTTGTGCGGGCCGACATTGAATTGTGCGTGATGAGTTCCCGGAAAGCCTTCCGAGTCGATTAGTTAGTTGAGGAAGTAACCGTAACCAGACTAAACCATTTCTTAATGGTAGCAAACCTGGAGCATAAATAAAATACCTTGATTTATTTGACACACCAACTTATATATTGTAGTTTACGTTTTCCATTACTATTTCTCTGCCTAGATTGCATACAATAGCATAGAAAAAAAACAACTGATAAACAGGTTTACAGCCAGAAAACCAGATTAATTACCGCAGGCACGTTATACATTTAACAAATATTCAACGTTCGAAATGATTTGTGGAAGTCTCCGAAAGCAGACCAATGAAGCGATCAGAAATTTCAGCAACCATATGCGACTAAAAGTGGAAAGTTTTTTCGACATTTGGATCGTAAAAAACAAAATCATGGGAAAGTACTTTGGACAAGGAACGGGAAAGAATTCGACCATGGTCTTCGTGAACAATTCTTCCCGACCTTCGCCTGCCTTGATTTATGGAAAATCTGAAAAGCTGAAATCTAGATTGCCGATAGATTCTATCATAATGCCAGGCACACACATGACCATTCATGCACCAGACTTGATAAATGGGAAATTTGGAAGTCCCCAACCAGAATGCGATCGGGGGCCATTAGATCAAGTGTTAACATTAATTACTAGTGCTATGAAATAACATGCATACTTTGCGGCAGCGGGAATGCCCGGGCAGTGAAGCATATGTACAACTGCACCATATGTGGGACAGCATGCGCAAGTTGTGATTTGATGTCAATACAGCCAAAAGCAATGAATCTAACTTGGTTTTGGCTAAAGTACGTTGCTTTTTAGCTAATACATGCACTAGTTAAAAAAGCAACATTCTGCCTGCACCCTTAAATTTTTATACTTTTATGTACACTGTTTCTATATGTATGAACCTTGTTCTTGACATTTAACATGGTCGTAAGACGATTAAATGAAGAAAGATTCCTGAATACTTAAACTCTGGGGATTAAAACTTCTAACCTTGCAATAATATATGCTAATAAAACGTTTGGTTATTTAATTTAATTTAATTGCAATCGAGCACAGGCTCCGGTGGCAATTTCCCTACACCCCCATCTTCCCTCTATCCTGCACCCACCTACATTTGCCCTCTACAAATTTTATCTTTAAATTCTTTCAACGTTTTCGGTAAATTATTCATCATTTCTCTGGGTAACTCATTCCAATCCCTGACACCCTTACCTAAAAAAAAAAAAAAAAAGAATCTTCCCACACCCTTGTGCCTGAAATCAAGTGCCAACTTGTGGTCATGGTCATCTTTTCCCTTCCATGCACTACTTTTCATACCTATTGCCATATCTTTCCATGCCTCATCGCCAGTATATGCCCTGTACATTCCCATGTAGCCTATAGCCATGTCCGTAACGCCTTCGTTGCTGGATTAACAATGGTCAGAGGTATTATTTACTGCATAGTAGAGGATACGAACTTTATTTAATAACATTTCTACTTACAATGAGAGGCAGCCAATTGTAAAATTCATATTCGCTATACTATGTGTTATAAAAGCTCATGGCCAGAGGTGTAATGTGGCAAAGCAGTGACATCCGCTTCTTCGCCGTTGTCAAGAAAATTGGCATTGAAATATTCTGTTGCGTTCAAATACTTTATGCGTTACAGTAAGGTGACCAAGTTTTTTACACTAAAAAGGAGGACGAACCTATTTTTTTACAATGAAAAGGAGGACGAAAAAATTTAAGAAACGAGTACAACGTAAATAAATGAAACATTTTATTAATTAAAACGGAAATACACTAATTATGCTTACATTCCTCTTAATTATTTAATTAAACAAGTATTTTTCCATTGAATTAATGTTTTCTGTCAATGCATCATATTTTTTGCGGAAGGACAGAACCTCCAAAAGGAGGACTGTCCTCCCTAGAGGAGGACGATTGGTCACCTTAGTTACAGATTTAGAGGGGCGCGTGGCACAGTGAGCAAGCTATGTGTCTCATAAGGCCGTCTTCGCCGGATTGAACCTGGCTGCTGCCAAGTTTTTCATTTTATTTATTTATTCGAACATGTATACAGAAAATTCCCGGCAAACAGTTTCAACGATTATAAATATAATTAGATTTTTTTAATGTCGTTTGTTGGGAAAAAATCAAAGATTTCGAACTTCATTTTGTTGTTCGCAAACAAGGTTGTATTTCAAAAACAGAAATATTTGATACGGCGTTATGAAATACAAATTTCGTTACTCGACCGTTACATTTAAAGGATAGATGTTCGTTCCCACAACAGTGGATAGGAGGGTCGAAACGAGACGCCGTCGGTTTTTCCACAACAAAAGGCATTTAAACTTATTAGATGCATAATTGTTGACACTGACTGCTAGAATTATCTGTATACATATTTTAATAAATAAATGAAAAGTTGCTTGCAGTGAGTTTCGATCAGGCAACGACGGGTTTAAGAGACTGAAGGATTGCTCGCTGCATCACGCACGGCTTGAAATTTATCTAATCCCTTGAGACAGAAGAATTGAACTGCCAAAACACTGAAAGTGAAATAGATATTTCGTGTAAATCAACATATTAAATATTAGTTGCTTTTCTATTTCTGTTCAATCGATTTAGATGTTTTCTTATATCTCTGACAAGAGATACCGCTGTTGCATAAGCTAAGAATTATCTACTTTACATCAGTTTTAAGGTTATGAGCGTTATTTATCAACAATTGTATTTAGTTAGCGAAGAAACATTATAAGCTGCCTTCAAAAACGCCATGTTACTGAAGTTATTACTTCATGCGGATAGAAGTAGTTCCATACTTATCGTACAGTGACTGGAATCAGGAACAAAACTGATATTACGTGGCACAGCATAAGGTTTTGTGATCCTTAATTTATCTTTAATTTCTTTGGTTACATACTTCTGCTGTCGCCGACTCATTAGAAGTTACAACTTTATCGCTATGTAAACTACAACCTAAATATGTATAAAATTAAGGTTGTAACATAGTAAAAATTCCATGTATTTAAGCAACTGTAAAAAAACGGATTGCCATAATACTGCATTCAACCAGTCATTTTTTAGAAGCTAGTAGTGTATATAGGACTAAGGAGTAGTAGAAGCAATAGAAGAGAGGACTATAAGTTAGCTCTTAATTTCAAGCAATAGGGACTAAAAATTTACGTTGGTTAATTTATGAATTCAAGGACTGAGATGAGTTTCTTTCTTTATCGTTTTTTTTAATAAAAAAGGATTTTCGTCTTTTTCCTCCACACACCTCAAACACAGTCTTGTTTTTCTACTCTCACAAGTGGTATTAATCACTTTATTAGGAGCTTTAATGCTCGAATCAGCCACCCTCGGCAACCTACTGAAGATAGAATATAGTGTACGAAGAAATGGGAATTAGAATACCTTATTGAGGAGACAATGATCAATATAACAAAAACAAGTGAAGCAAAAATGTGGTTAACGTATAACTAAGTGTGAAACAACTGTTAATACGGGCGTTGTTTTGAAAAGCAAGTTTTTCTGATACAATTCGTAGTTACAAGAACGCTTCGGCCACGATCTGGTATCAGAGTAAACTTTGATCGCTGTGTATGGGTCTGCTTACAAATAACTGGAAACTAGCGCGACCAGAATGCAGCGGAAGTGACGTCGCGCCGATTTCTTGGTCACTGGGTGCGCTTCCTCTTCCCGGATGAGGCAGCTCTGTGACGTCAGAGACCCCGCCGGCCACTCGGGAGATGCGTCTAACAATACACCACCACTTTCTCTGTGGCTGCTTCAGATCCAGTTAAACACTCTGATCACGTTAGGCGTAGTAATGCTAAGTTACAAATTTTGAAAGGAATCAGTCATCCAAGCACATCTTCAGTTATTTAAACATGAATCTTAGACTTCGAGAAGCGAAAGCTATTGAGCACAAGGAACACATTATGTACCGAATAAAACTAGGAATTCTATTAAGTACTTGGATTATAAACTTGATGCAAGGAATGACAGCACAAACTTTAGAAAAGAAAGATCACCATCATCACATGACATTTGTGGCCCCCTGAAGTAACCCTGCTCCTACCTCCCCAAGAACCCCCAAGTGCCCCCACCCCTAACACAACGACCACAAGTTCCGTGAACAGGTACATGTACTTGAAAGTAAGTCCACGGAACAATCCCTTTACAAAGGATAATAACTGAGACTGTCAGCTATAATTTTTAAAATACTGTAAGAAATATGCTACCCGCCGCGTTGACTCGGCTGGTTGCAGCAACGTAAGGGGCGTCCATTAATTACGTAAAGTGTTTTTGGCTCCCCCCCTCCCCCTTGGTGTGATCTAGTGGGATCCCCCTCCCCCTAACGTGATACTGACCTCATAATGTGTGTACTGGTGTATATATATATATACATATCTGTATATATTATCCCTACTGCTTTTCGAAGGGGATCAATCTGAAATAAAAAATTGACATGAGTTTTTTTATCGATCCCCTTCCCTTTAAATGAGATTTGGTGAAATATTGTCGGACCCCTCCTCCCCCTGTTTTGAGCTCACGTAATTAATGGACGCCCCCTAATGGTAGTTAGCTGGTTCGATTCCTGGTGTTGGAAGAAATTTTCGTCACCAGAACTTGGTCGGCAGGGGCGTAGCTATCGGAGAGCTAGGCGGTGCCGTACACCGGGGTCCCCAAGCTCAGGGGCCCGCGCTCAGCTCAGGGGGCCCCCTATAGCTCGGGGAGCCCCTGCCAGCAAACCTCACAAGACTTGGTAGAGCGAAAAGAAAAGGTCTCCCAACTGGCGTGAGGTCCCAAAGTATTTTTTTTTTTTTTTTTTTTTTTTTTTTTTTTTTTTGCATCGGGTCCCTTGTTAACCTAGTTATGCCACTGGGTTGTGGTGCACAGTTCCAAATCACCAGATTGTGCACCGAAGTCCTGGGCTAAGCGCAAAACCTATCCGCAGTACGTATTGAGTAAGGGCATACAGCACGGTGATTTTTCCGTCGTATGGGGATGTTAAGCATAGCTCTACCCTTGGTGTGCCTGGGAAGAGTAGGATTGAATGGGCTGAAAAGCAGTTTCACTCTCTTGCTTCTTTCATTTGTTTACAACACACTATACTGAACATCACAATCATGTACACAAAACAACAAAATCTTAAGTACTCTACTGCAAATGTGTAAGGCACGCGGAAACTACCGTAATTTAAATATTCTTGCAAAAAAGTATCCAGCAATCCAACGGTAGAGATGAAAAAGAAAAAGGAACGTATGGGGGAAATGTTGTATAAATGTATTATACGTTCTTATCAAATGTTTCATGTTGTGACATAGAATGTGTATTGCAAGGATTGATTAATAGACTTTGGAAGATGCCCGTTTTATGATAGAATTTATGAGGATCTAACATTTTGGTAAAGCAGTTGATACGAGATACGATATATCTACATTTCTAACTTTTTTGATAAACATTTATAAATATGTGCATTCAATTCATGTTTCGCTGAGAATTTTTTTGTTGCCAAAGTATCTGGAAAGCAGTAATAGGACGGATAAGATTGGGAAATCAATTGCCGTACTGACTGACTACTGTGTGTAGAATTATTCTCCCTGTCGTGAGAAGTTCAATAAGTGTAAGTAGTTATCGTGAAAATGAAACCTTGCGCCCCTAATTTTGTTAATATCATATTAGTAATTTACTTTATGAATGCATGTCTTTTCTTCAAATAATACCTTTTTTGTTTATCGCTGCAGAATTAGATTTTTCAAATTGAACAAAACACACGAGTTCTGCAGAAATCAATTGTTACTTTAAATATAAACTTGAAGGAGCAATATAATGTTTTTCCAATGTCTAGATCTTCTAAGATAATGATTTTATAAAATAATTCTGTTGACTCAGTGGTATGTTACTGCATACCTACATTTACACTTCATTACAGTATGTTACCACGGCTGACATGAATAACATAATGTTTTATAATCATAGTGCTTTCTGATGTTTGTTAGTTATGAACTGTTCAAAACAAATTAGCCATGCATCAGTTTCAGTGATAATGAGTATGCAGGTACTACTTTTTTTTCAAGTTAACAGTAATCAGAATAATGACTGATTATAGAAACTATCACTGAGCAGTGTCAGTAGTAGTATAATCACGAAATTATAATCGTACTCTCGTCAATGGTAAATATTTGCTGTAAGAATCCTTAGAGATCACTGAGAGGATTACTCAGAGTTATGAGTACCGGTAACAGATGGGATACGCTGTGGTGATGTGTGCGTCGCCAGAAGAAACAAAAATGTTTACTATGCTCTTTCGTATTACTCTCGGTGCGTGATTATTCACCAGAAAAAATGTTTTTGTTTATGACTGAGATGCCGTGTTTTACATATTTCGAAGCCAAGAACCTACTGAAGCTCGTTTGAGTCCTTGCAACCCGGTTGGAAACTGGAATATGTTGTTTCTTTCAGGAAATTCCCCATTTTTTATACGTGTATCTTGAAGAAAGTGGTAAATATCTTTATCTTTCCCTATAGGAAAACCATAACAGTGCAGTTTTAGGATGGCTGAACAAAGCTCTATGACGATAGAAAAGGTCGATGGGAATGTTTTAAAGTGGTTTCCTAGCTTTCATGGACGGCTAACATAATATAGGTTAATCTTTCACTGTACAGCGTAGTTATATTGCTGTATCAAATTTTATTCTTGAGTCGGATAATAAAAAAATAGACGTTCATCTCAAAACTTTTAGTTAAACATAAAATTGTACATTTATTATCCGTTTTAATGCAATATTAAACCACCGTATTTTCTATTATACCTTCGGATTTAGCAATTTGATTCGTGGAACGCTTTCATTGGTACCAGAATATGTTTTTTATACAAATTATTTATTTTGATGCATTTAGTATAACACAATTTTTATGGAAAATATTCAAAGTAATTTCAAGAATTTAGAAAGATGTAAACTGTTACATTATTGATTTTTTTTTCTTTGTTACGTGATGTTACAACTGTAATATTCTAACATGTGGATTATGATTCTCAGTAACTCGATGAGCAAGTTGCTGAGATATCAATGCTACTGTGAAATTGCAAGCGAGCTGCGATGTCTGTGCCTTTGCCCAACCATGACACAAAATCTACTCAACGAATGTGGATGGGTATTTTCACTCGAACTTATGGTCTATCTTAAAATATGCGGTGAATCGAACCGACTTCTGACAGGTGCCAAAGATGCTTTTCATTTTAGATGAACAATCATTTACGAGATAGCCAACAAAGATCACGCCAAAACACAGATAAACATTGAACCTTTTTGATTCTGTTAATGTTATTTTTTTACTACGTGACTTTGTTCATTTTTCTTATATGTTTTACGTTAGCATACAGGCCAAAACGTCAGTCAAACCACAATGTCAAACAATTGTACATGAAAATACCGTTTATTATTGATAGGTTGATAGCTTTTGACACAGTGATATAGTTACCTCCAAAAAAAAAAAGGAGTAACAATAGTTATTTTTACAGTTATGTGGAACCACAACAACAGTTCTGGTCAAAAATAGGGCAGATAGAGTTGCTCCCGACCACCATGTAACTGTCTCAAACATAATTCGTAAGTAGAGTGTAGTTTATTATTAGTTAATTATGAATATTAATATTGCAATTTTCTTAACACCAACATGCCTATTCGCAGTCACTGACGATGCCCCATTCCACCAGGGGGAAACGCGTCTGAATTTATAAGAATAAAACCAGTTGCTAATAGACAGTATCTTCATGTACAGTTGTTTAACAAGCAACTGCGGAAGAATGGCCTATTTACCATACACTATGTCAAGGATTAACAATAAGCGTAACGAAATTGTGAAATTTAATTTACGGTAAATGTTACAAAGGTACTACATCACTAAAGGCAAACGCATCACTACAGACTCCAAGGTTCGTGCAGGAAAAGCAAAGGGTAAATGTTAGTTTCTTGGAAAACACTAGAAAAAGATTTTATCAAGCAACGATTTTTGCAAACTGTCAAGAGACACACGATTACTTTGCTGCTTCGGTGATTTTCAGAATGCTTAAAATGAGACGTGTTCATTCTACCTACAATAACATTAGTAATTCCGTAATAGGTATTCCTCGTAAATACTGTTTTGAGGGCGGAAGGCAAGAAATCCGGTGAAGAGTGCCGGGAGTCAAGACGTTTGGTGGAGTGTTACCTGACTGGTTGAGATTATCAATATGAAAAATGTTGTGAAAAGCAGAAAAATATCTAGAATATGAATTTTCTGAATATAGACTAGGGTTTATAAGATTTTTACTTGGTAGAAACTAAAACCTAGCAGTTATGGTTTTCCATGATGATTAATAGTAAATAACAGAAATTATTTTGAACACTGTAAACTGGAAATTACTGGCAATGAAATCATAAAGCTAAAATTGTAAACATCAGCTATGCTCTGTATGGAATTATGGAAGTAATGTGGATGAAAACAAAGATCAGAACGAATAAAGCTGGCAATTAAGGACATGGGTTACGAAGGATGCGTCGAGCTGAAAAGATTATACCCAGATAAAAGAGGAAGAAGGGAAGAGGACTGCATAAAACCACACTTTACTGTCAGGTTTTGGACCATGCTCGGTCTCTGAGGAGTAGGCAGAGGAAATTTTCAGTCGTCATTTTTCCATTGCTTTCTGTAATATGGATACTTTTGCAGTATGTGCACTGTCTTCTTCGTGTTGCAAATGGGTAATGGAGGAACAGGAAAGGGTGAAATAGATATCGGTCCATTCACATGTGCTTTTCATAACGACTCCAACAAGGCCTTCAAATTTTACGTTCCCATATGACAAATCAGTCAACAATGTCATATTCTGTCACTCTGTAGCCACTGCGTAAATTTAGTTATTTACTTCCATTTTGGTTTTACGGCTTGTCGACGGTGAGGTGATTAGAGCCTGGAGATTGTGGTGGAAAAGGAACGGGAAAGAAATCGGGGAACGATTCTTGCGTCCTCCAGAATGCTAGCCTCGGAAGTTTCAACTTACTGCGCAGAGTTGTAGTACCTAACAGTCCTTTAGCACACATTCTTGTATTAGAGGTTGGGCACCACTGCCTACCCTCTGCTCGACATTTATCTGACTAGCTGTTACCAACGATTTCGTACGCGTGGAATTAGAATTTTATTGCTAGAATTGGATAATAGAAAGCTAGAATGTACTGATTGCGAGGGAAACAAAGCCTGAGTCACCGATATAGATTCATAGAGACTTATATGCGCTATCATTCTGTCTGCCACCGTTCAGTTAGTTTTCAAAATTCCATCACAAAATATGTTTCTTGTCCCTAAAATAGTAGCCTACGTCCTTCTTAATGATACATAGTATTTCCTTGTCAAATTTCAAGATCACTTTACCCCTTTAGTAACAAAAAGGCAAAGAGATAGAGTTACTTTCGCATTCTTGTTATTAGTTCCTCCACGATTGAGTTTCAAACCAGCTAACCCGTTTCGCGTGCTGAGATCTCAGTTACTATGCCGTAGTGACCGTATATGAGTTAGATGTGAACTAGCTCATGATATGTAATAGTTCCGTGTGGTCATTATGACCTGGTGACAGGGTTCCTATTGGCAGCGCATTCCACCTCTGTCGTTGCCGCCTGAATCCAGCCCAGTAATCATATCGGGTATTTGGAACCTACACTTTAACGGGAGCGTTCTAACTTGCTTCACATTACACAGCAAGCTGTGCCAGAGGTGAAGGTTGGGTTAAGTTCCTTTGAAAGTCCCAGCCAAGACAGCGATTCGAACCGGGAATCTTTCGATCCCCACTCGGATACCTTAACCACTGCTCATAATGATACGAGGGAAGACAGTGTTTCAATCTATTTAAGAAACTGTATTGCCCATATTTAGCGATGATTTTCTGCAATATAATGAGCAAACCTTAAGGGAAATGCGAAAAAAAAAACATTCCGAAATTACTTCACGCAGGTTCGAAAATATCCCAAAATTTCGTCTCGAGTATTTTGGACAGAGCAGAACTTGGATGATCGCTGGTCGTACACACTGTGCCGCGTCTGTACTCTGTACCTGCAGCCCGCGTCGCCTTGGCGGTGGACATGAAGGTGGCTGCGCTGCGCGTCCTCTTGGCGACGACCGCGTGCGACGCCTTGGCCGACGCTGGCGTCGCGGCGTCACTGGGCATGGCTCCTCGCACACATCACCCGCGGACACACGCACAACATAGCGGCTGGCCGACGCAGCAGGTAGCGTGCCTGCGCCAATACTAGAGCCGACGCCGCGCGACTATTTCCACGGCCCCCTCCCCCCACCGCCCCCGCATCCCCCTCCACTACCGGCGCGGGGACCATCGGCCGTCGTGTCAATGGAAACGCGCAGCACCCTGCTGTGGTCACAGCTCACGGCGTCTGCAACAGGTGCGAAGAAACGGCCAGCACGATCGTGTATTTGATTCTCTTCCTAAGCTGACAGTGGCTTGAGACAAAGATCAATTTTGATTCCATATAGCAACATGCCTAGTAAAAAGAGTGGCACTGCAAACATTGCGTAATTGACACAAAACGGCAGTAAGTCGTAGCCAATCCCGGCAGTATCTCGGTGCTGGTCTGATTAAATGTTATTTTGATCTTGTGTCTTACTAATATGGAGAACACGAAATTAAAATTGGAGAAAAGCGCGACAGTATAATTTATTGTGCCAGGAAAATAGTTGCCACTGCTGAATGAACACAGAAGCCACAAGCATCTTTAAAAAATGAAAATAAAGCGGATAAGTGAACTGATTGGAGACAAAGTGGTTCCTAGGATCCTTAAACTAACCTTCTAACAAAGCTTTCACGTGAAATTTTATAGAATACTTTCTAGTATGGATTCAGCGTAAGAATTTTGTTTACCATAACTTGGTGGGTTACCAGGTTAGGTTAACTGATTGTAAATTTTACTCCCTTCAGTCTCAACTAGCGGTTCAAGGTCATATTTCTCTGGCCCCACTCCTCACCTCACAACCCCCTCCCGTTGCCTAACCTTCCGAGCAGACCATTGTGTCCTCTTTAACTTTTAATTACCTCTTTCAGTTTTTTAGATGCTTATCCACATGGTGACCGTGGTAGGACAATTAACAGAAGGTAATAAATCTAACAGTTACTAACTTCGAACAAATCTTGTTTCTTTCATAAAGCGTGGCCACAAGTAGTTAAACACTATGAAATCTAAAATTTCTCCAATAAAGGAAAGCTGTTGTTTCTGTACAGCAAAAATAACCGCAAATTACATCTGAAAATAAAGCCACTATAATTGATCTACTATAATTAAATGAAACAGAAATCATAAATAAAAGAAACTAAAATAAATTAAATTTTAAAAAAACTCAATGTGGTAATATGTTGGGTCTTCTCGAACGAGGCATATTGTGAAGGGCCATCATTTTGGTTATTATTTTAGTAGTTGAATATTGTAAGGCTTCACAGTCGACTCGCGGAATTAGCCATTTGCGAACTTGTTTGTTCAGTAATGAATCTGGCGACCGGCCATGTAAAGTGCAGTACACGTGCTATGCTGAGATGGCAAACTAAGTGAATCTACGACTGAGCCGCAATCAATTGATAGGACTCACTTCTTGCCAGACCGGCAGCAAGACTACTTCTTTATCCTCGGACTTGTCTATTCTCCCACAGCAACCTCGCCCACTCTGTTAGTTGCATTCAGTAGTGCCAACTAATCATCCGTCTGATTGTGTTATAACGGATAACGAGATACCTCAGTGTTGCTATACATCATCGATAGTGTTAAAAGAAGTTTCCATAACTGCGTCTTTGATTGCAAGTAACCCTTAGCTGTCCACTCCACTCCACTCCTAAGATAGTACCCACCACGCTCATAATATTTCAGCATTTTGGTGTCAGATATATAAAGAGAGAAGTTTCAAAAAGAAAAAAGATAGTAGGCGCAAGTCTTCGTGCTATAGGAAGTAATAGTTCACACCCCACATACAGCGGTTAACCACTCGGTCCTCCACGAAATAATCTCAGTATGTCAGAGTTAGGGTCAGTTTAACGTGAAATCCGAACCACGGAGCAGTCACAGCATACTTCACGTATACAAAGCAAATTCAGCTTGCAACTTTTTTTTACTTACGGTTTTACGCCTTGTAGACGCAGAGGTCATTAAAGGCGGGATGTGGGAACGGAAAGGAATTCGGCTATGGACTTTTGAAGGAAGCATCCCGGCATTCGCCTGTAGTGATTTGGGGGAACCATGGAAAACCCAAATCTGGATGCCGGGACGGAGATTCGAACCCGCGTCCTCCCCAATGCGAGGCCAGAACCGCTCACCAACCACGCACGGTAGCCTGCAACGGGCAGCTTCGTTTTTCAATGCAGTCACTCCATCTTTGAAATGCTGGGCCACTCATGAAATACTCAGCAGCTATAAAAAATATGTGCAGAACATAAAATACAGGTTCTATTTAGAAGATGTAATTTAAATTGAGATTCGAGGATTTATAAAACACTTTAATTTCACACATATCATTTAAAGTGCGCAATTTGTAGCTATCAGCACCAACTGGGCCTAAGAGTCTGACACACATTTATTTAATGTTCTTACTTGCTTTTAGCAGTGTGACCCAGAAAGCAAGTTGTACTAACATGTGTCGCAACCATGTTACTAAACTGTTACTTTATTTCCTGCTTGAAGATCCTTTCATACGGCCACACCGTCAGTCCAGAAAAGGTGATGGTTGCTCCATATAGGGGCAAATTTTTTACGTGATTACGTATTTAACGGGAGAAGCAAACAAATTAAGATCTTGTACAACTTGTAAATTTTGTGTCTAGTTTGAAAATTCTTAATTAATTGATTTTATATTAGTTTAAATATTCAACAGGATTTAATTATTTTCTGACAAAGATGAATATAAATACAAATGAAAAGTCAAGTTGAAATATTATTTATCTTCACACATTACGAAAACATTTTATCAAAGTTAGACAGTTTATTACTATTCGTAAACACATATACTTTTCAAAACATAATAATTAGTTGTTTCTAAAACGATACATGAGAATGAGACTAATCAGGTCGCTTATGAGTTCTGTCGATATGACATATTTTCTAATCAAAGATTTATTTACCAGGTTTTAAGCTATTGGCGTAAGGTATCGGCGGAAGTTAAAATGCACGCGTCCTGATGACGGGAAGAGAAAGTTCCCCTCTCGCTATAGTACAAACGCTCCAATCGCTACCCACTGCCGAAAATGTTCCGATGTTCCATACTGCATCACCAGACAGTACTAAGCCAAAAGCCAGCAAGTTCTGCTCTTTAATGCTGTACTGCGTCGCCGGGGTAGTTTTCTCTTCGTCAACATTTTGGCGACAATGTATAGCGGGCGCTCTACAACAAAGGCGCGGGAGGTTCTACCCACATCATCCCTATAACTCAGAAATTACATTTTACTGGCGCACGTGAGACTGAATGCGT
Organism: Vandiemenella viatica; assembly: GCA_031002005.1. Classification (NCBI taxonomy): domain Eukaryota; kingdom Metazoa; phylum Arthropoda; class Insecta; order Orthoptera; family Morabidae; genus Vandiemenella; species Vandiemenella viatica. The sequence continues at coordinate 341,496,375 of CM061920.1, read as the reverse complement.
GTTCGCGTATACGAGATAGAAAATATTTCAAAGGACGTCCGACGTGTACCTTGAGTTAACAAACGCGAGAAATGTTTGCCACGCATTGACGGTGATGGTTCCTGTAACTTAATGAGTTGGGTGTTGAGTCGCAACACATGAGATGTGAAACATTTTGCCGTCAGTGATTTTTATTCATGTAATATATGTGGGAATTGTTACTAACCGCTATTGCAAGTTGCAATTTTTACTGAGAAGATTTATTTTTAGTTACTTAACATATTTGTGGCGGTGGTATATCATACGAGAAGTACGGTACATTTGGCTAACACTGTTTAGAAGCTTTAGTAGTCAAGGTGGGATCTATAATTGTATTTTCAATAGTCGTAAATGTGAAACTGTTAACGTTAAAATTGATTCAGGTTTTTTTAATAGTTATGACTTTTCGAGGTCAGTAGAGACGGGAAAGGGTTAGAGCCTTGGAACGGGAATGAATTCTGCCATGGCCTTTTGAACAAGACGGGAATTCGCCTGGGGTGATTTGGGGACAATGGAAAACCCAAATCTACATGGTCGGTCAGTGATTCAAATCTGCGTCCTCCCTATTGCGAGTACAGAGCGTTACGTTTCAACCTTTCACTCATCCCGCTCGGTCGACTCAGAATTCATAAATTTCAAAAATGATTTCTTTTTCGTGGTCATCATCTAAACGTCACCCCCGTGTAAAGCATTAATCTCAGTGCAGGGAATTTTACTCGAAAAGGATCCATTGAATGACTTAAAAGTAAGTACTTAGTATTTGAAAGGTTAGTATTCCAGTTAACACTATTGGATAGGTGTAAAACGTCCACAGTATAAATTTCTTTTCGTTGTCGGCAGTCACTACGATCAAACTAAACTCGTCGACCAAATCATGTTTCAGTCAGTGTGAGGATTAAGAGTGAGCAATATATTAGGGCTCCTCAGGTAGCGAAATATACCACGCCAGTCGCAGCTCGTTTTCGTTGCTATCCACTACCATTGCTCACTTACTGATCGATAGCACGTTTCGCATTTCTGCCAAAATTTGGGCTTGTGAAATAACTCGTACTGGTCCTTGTGTTACCAACTCACGTAATTTTTTGTTGGAGCTGCAGAATTTTTTTCTCAAATTCGTCATCTCAGTGTCACCATCGTTTTCTGAAGCTTCAAGTGCGTGAATCACCAAATTTTACAATGAAAAAATTCGCATTAGTATTCAGCTAGTCGAGATCACCATTCGTTATGCTAGCAACTGTGACATACGTTCACTTTTGCTCTGTTCAATGACGACACAGCGGCCAGAATTGGGCAATCAAGTCACGATATTTTTTGAAGAAAGATGGGCTCGGCCATCGCGCAGACAGCTACACTCAAGCCTACGCTGAGGAGTTTGGCTGCAAACGCTGAGAGTTTCTTGTGTCACCTACTTTGCGCGTACGTTTTCTGAATTTTTACTTGGATTTCTGTGGAATATAAACCAACAGTATGATGACTCGATACTAATGTTTAATACATGAACTCTATACATCTCCACGAGCAGGGCCCGCTCTAGCGGTATTGCCACCCCGGACAAATAGACAAATTGCCGCCCCTTAAGATTATGTAGAATTATATATTTTTTAAAAAAATAATTAATTTTTAGTCGAATAAAATATTTAATTTTAAATTTTAATAAAATCATATATTCATAAATAAACTTATTGAATTTTGATCTAGAGGCACAAAATAGAGAAATTAATTATGAAATATCTGTACATAGCCACAAATTAACCATATTTTTTACGTTTTTAAATGCTATTACAGATGGATATTATCACACAAACAATCTAAATTCCATTATTTTGAAAATAAAACGAGATTACATCAAATACGCTAAAATCACAAAAAAAACTTTTTTTTTCTTACTTTCAGGTTGCGAATTTTTTATTACATCTTTAAATTTACTTCATCAGCAATTTCATACTCAATTGCCAAAATGGCTAAATCATTAAATCATCAATTTCTTGGTTTTCGTAAATGCTTAGCAAGGCATCGTATACATCTCCCAAATGAAATTTTAAAGATTTTAATGCCTCTATCCTCTCTATCCTACTCTCCCATCTAGTGTCACTCCATGTTTTCAAAGTTGAACCCTGAACATGCTTTAAAAGTATTGCCAATCGAAAAGTAGATGCCAAAAAGAATAAATATATTTTTTGGACCATGTTGAAGAAATTAGCGGCTTCCAAGGATGTTTTTGCCATTAATAACAAGATTGAGAGAATGGCTACTACACGGAACATTGAATGCTCGCGAATTATATTGTTTAATTCTAAATTTCACTCCTGCTTTATTGCCCCTCATATTGGACCCGTTGTCAGTCCCTGTCCTCTGATATCCTGCATATTTAAACACAAGTCATTAAGTTCTCCAACTATAATGTCAGACATTTGTTTTCCTGTGAATCTTTCGACTGGTAAGAAGCCTTAAAAGCTTTCATTAATTTTAATTTCAACATCAGGATTAAATTTATTGGTTGAAACATATCTGATTACAAGAGTAATTTGCTGTATTTTACTAAAGTCAGGAGTACAGTTAAAAATTATGGAAAAATAATTGATTTTTTTATTTCATTAATAACATGAGACTTTATGCACTCTGATGCAGCAGATCTACTATTCCGGTTTGTATATTTTTCCCCAAGATATTGAGCTTTAGTCTCTACTTTTTAGAGCACTCAACGGACGTGCTCTTCCATAATGGAATCGTATTAAGACAGTAACTCAACTATTTTTAAGAAATTACCGGTATTATGCTCAAACAACTTGTCGCTTGTACCTTGAAAAACCAGTCAACTTTTACCAAGCATTTTGGTAATTGCAACGATTCCTAGAAGCACCTCATTCCAATGACTTATTTCGGCATTAATAACTCTATGAGTGGCAGCATCTACAGTTTTACAACAATTTAATCTTTTTTGCCTGAATATGATTTTTCGAAATTTCATGCTCTTTTAAAGTTTCGTCGAGGTGCTTCCAATTTTTAAAACCCTCCTTTGAGAGAGAACTAACTAACAACTGAAAATTTTGCAACAGAAGCTGTAAACGCAGTAGCTAATCTCGCAATATTTGCACTGCGTTGCTGAAAATTCGTGCATAATATTTTGCGCTAAAACTTCGATCTGTGTCATTGGAAGGAAATTTGAAATTATGCAATAGTTTAGGTGGACCTAAAAAGCTTCTTACGGCGTCTCATAAAATTCTTGGCCACAAAGTTTTAGAACGCCTTCTGTGAGTCTCACGTTGGTCAGTTCCAGTTGGTTTACAAACTTCGTTCATTTGTTCGCTATTATTCTCTGACGATTCTATACTTCTTTTGTATCCCGACCTGATATTGGATTCTAAGATTTGTTTTGGTAAACCCTGAATACAGTATATTTTTTTAACGCGCCAGATTGATTCTGCCTTTACGCATCCTTTCCCAACCTTCTTTTTGTACTGGTAACCAGATAGTTTCCTTTGACCGTCAGACATTTTGGAAGAGACATGCACGTAACTCAAACAATGTACACTATAAAATAATATAAAAAAGTAAATATTTATCCTTGCTCTAAATAAGCTAAAACCATAACTAAGATAAATTATTCTCAGTCGATATAAAAAAATATTTATGCACAAAACAAAATATTTTCATACCCTGTGAACATAAAGAAAATCTAGTGTTACTACACAGTCAAAGCTTATTCGCGGATGATACTATCCGTAAATTTGCTGCAAATACAGAAACCGTGTATACAGAATGGCAATTTCTATAGGCTTAAACGGAATAGGTTCCATGTTCACAAACAAAAAAATGATGTTGTGGAGTGATTGTCACGCAATGCACTTATTAAACCAACTGACAAAGTTATTCACATTCACTAAAATAGTTAATGAATTTCTTTTTGTTGAGACGATTTACAAATGCAGCAATTAGAGTATCTGTAAACCGCATTCGTATATATAAGAAACATCATGGATTATTGTATATAAGCAGTTAGCATTCGAAATTAAATATACTAATGGTATGTGAACTAACTAATCGGTAATCAGCAGCTGGTAATATTATTTATTTATTAATGATTGTAACTACTGTCCCACAACCACTAAACTACAGTATTTTCACAAGCGATCAAAGCTAACGTATGTAATTTAACCCAACCAAAACACTTACAATGCCTGTATCTAATTTGTACAGCAAATCTGTGAGGCTCGGATTACGAGAAGAAATTATTATTCAAATTATTCCACTTCGATTTCCAATAACTAAGATCCATATTGATTTGGTTAATCAATTCAATAAAATAAATACTCAGCATCTCCCGCCAAGCACTATCGATTCCATGTATTAGAGCCTAGCTGCAATTGCAAAAAACACTCCTTTTCACCGCGTCTAGTCGTTGTGCGGCGCGCCTATGTCGTATATCCAACTAAATAACAGTTTAATCATAGATGTACTTACCTTTAGAAATTATGAAATCCTGAAGTAAATTTTATGAACTTCCACTAATAACGTAATAGTAAGACTAATGCTGTTGTGTAATGAAACCACTTTTGTAATTAGCAATAATAAGCAAATTGAGACAACAACGCGTTCTACTCGCGTGCTAAGTAGTCCAGTCATTTAAGCTTAAATTAGGTAAAAATCTCGGAATTAGAGATACCCAGCTGTAAGTCTGTAAATACTTGTATATTGACACCCTAAAAGTTGTCTGAAAACCTACATATGGTAGGCTGTACGCAACTATTAAATTTCAAGGTCAAAGGTCACAAAAATCGTTTTTTTTGCGCTTTTTTTTTGTAAATATCTCATTTCCTATGGGTTTTTTGCTATTTGTATTTATTATCAATATTGTAGAATACAAAATTCTCTACAAATTTTGTCTAAAAAATTTTTTTATATGGTGAACCGTTTTCGAGATAGAGGGCGGAGAGCGCGCGGTCACAGCATCACTTCAGGTCAACCGGTGCCTCCGGTCGAAAACGAGCCATATACAGTTGATGAACTATCGATAAATCAATGATTATAAATATTTGTCAATTTTTATTAACTATTATATTATATTTTATCATTTTCTTCATTCATTAAATCTATATCTATTCAATAATACTGATAACCGTTTCCTAAAATTAGAAAATAATTAGGGAAGAACTTAAATCATAATATAATTATATTCCCATTTACACTAATGACATTTTAAAATCATTCCACTACGTCAAAAATTATACCTTGGAATTATACGGGCCCGTATTATACACTACGGACCTTTCTATTTATAGCCAGTAGGGACAGATGTTCAATTGTATTTTATAGTTACGACCGTCTTCTCTTTCTTTCAGTTTGAATCTTGGTAACTACGGACGTAAAATTTAAAGAACTATGGCTGATTTGTGTTTTCTATGTAATAAGTCAGATTCGGGAGGTGAATCGCTTATTGAAGTAGTGCGCGGTATGAAATCTCTACGAACTGCAAGTGTAGAACGAAACGACGGAAAAATTGATTATTTAAAATCAGTAATCTCTGTTAAAGTGCATGAAAAGTGCCGAAGTGTTTACATTAGTAAAAACTGTATCCAAGCAGCAAAACGGAAACAAGAAGAAGGAGAAACTATAACTTCTCCATTAGTACTCCGTAAAAACGAGGTGAAGTGTTTGATTTTAAGAATCAATGTTTATTTTGTGGTGAAGTTGCTGATGAGGCTGCAGAGAAAAAGAAAAGAGAAAAATACAGGCGGAAGATAAAAAATGTGAGTACTCTTGCGTTCAAAGAAACTGTTATCAAAAAAGCAGAAGAACGTGGGGATGATTTCGGAGAATTGGTGAAAAGTCGTATAATTTTACAGTATGATTTGATCGCTGCTGAAGCGAAGTACCATGCTGCTTGCTTTACAAACTTTTCAAATAAATCATCATCATCGCTTCTTGAGAAACCTCGTCAAGATAATCAAGTTACAGAAGCTATGTTAGAGATTTTCAATTACATCGAAAATAATAATGATTCTCAGTTCACACTAAAAGAGCTTAAAGATGTCTTGACAGGGTATGTGCCAGATGATAAAACTATCATTACAAGAATACAACAGAAGTACTTAACCGATATCGTAATTACGAAGAAAGTTGGAGCTTTCACAATCATTTCTTTCCGTGATGCACAAGCTAATATATAAGAACGAAGTCTTCTGGAAGATGGCGGCAGTGATTCTAGTCGCCGAAATATCGTGTAGCAACGCACTCTTGACTCGGCTAGTCACCCGAGAGCAGTTTATACACAAGCTAATATTCTATCAAAAGCTTGGTACGAAAGTAAAAAAATAGATACTGAAGCAGAAAGGCTAAGAATTGTAGTAGCTGCAGCAGCAATTATTAGAGAAGATATCCGAACATCTATAGTTGAAACTAAATATTATCCACCTCCTAGTAAAATATTGGATAATGTTAATCAAGAAATTCCAAAAACTTTATTACATTTCTTAGAATAAGTCATCATCAACAACAGGAAAGTTATTAATATTAATTAGGTTAAAAGTCAAATATAATTCCTATATTTTCATTAACAATTCTGCAATTACATGGGCAGGTAAGTGTTGTTAAATAAATTAATACTGAATAAAAAGTGGATAGGTTAGGAAAAAATGATAAAATATAATATAATAGTTAATAAAAATTGACAAATATTTATAATCATTGATTTATCGATAGTTCATCAACTGTATATGGCTCGTTTTCGACCGGAGGCACCGGTTGACCTGAAGTGATGCTGTGACCGCGCGCTCTCCGCCCTCTATCTCGAAAACGGTTTACCGTATAAAAAAAATTTATTAAACAAAATTTGTAGAGAATTTTGTATTCTACAATATTGATAATAAATTCAAATAGCAAAAAACCCATAGGAAATGAGATATTTACAAAAAAAAGCGCAAAAAAAACGATTTTTGTGACCTTTGACCTTGAAATTTAATAGTTGCGTACACCCTACCATATTTAGGTTTTGAGACAACTTTTAGGATGTCAATATACAAGTATTTACAGACTTACAGCTGGGTATCTCGAATTCCGAGGTGAACTTACTATAATGACTGGACTAAAGGCCCAATTCACACAGAAGAGACGTGGCGCGGACTTCGGGCTGAGACATGGCGCGGACGCGGTGCATTTTGAAGTTGCTCCTATGGCGGAATTCACACAGAGGCGGCTGGGCAACGACGCGCCCCTTTGAGGTCCGCGCCCCGTCTCTTCGAAGTCTCTAGGGGCGAACCCAAATAGCTAAGAACTGTAAGTTTTTAACGAACGAAAAAATCTGTATGTGGATTTTTTTATTAATTCGGTATTTAACCCATTAATATTATTAATATTTTTCTCACACTTACAGCCGAAATGGCGCCCCTAAATTTTAGCGCCCCGGGCAAATGCCCGGTTTGCCCCCCCCCCCCCCTAGAGCGGGCCCTGCCACGAGAAAGTAACGGATGTCGTATGTTTACCGAGCCAGAAGTTGTACCTCGTGGAAATTTATAGAAGGGGCGAAACGAACGCTCTCGGAGTAATAAATTCTTTATCCAACAATGAAAACTAAAGTTCCCTTGTCTCTCACAGCTCATTTTCCTATTCTGTCTGTACCTACAAAATTAAAATGAATAAAATCAGAATGATGTTCAGTTGATATAATCTTGAAAATGCTGTAATAGATGCCTAGAATTATGTTTCACATAGGTTTATACGTTATTTCATTGTGCCCATTTAAATAAATTATTATTGTTTTATAATCTTTATTTGCTTGTCATGCAAGAACTTAAATCTCAAATACAGGTCAATCGAGTAACTGAAGTAATAAAAAATAACAATATAAATTGCGGCCTTGAACTACTCCTCCAAGTATAAGCTATTGAATCAGTATTTTTAGGTGAAAATCGTGAACCATCCCAGCATCCTCCACATTAATTATAGAGACTATGCAATAAAAAATGTTTTGGCAGGAATGCACGTACCTACGCCTAATTTGTAGAAGACTAAACGCACTCAGCAAAAACTCGAAGAAGAGCGCTAGCTGCCATTCCAAATGTATCATCTGGTGAAGACACAGCATTCTATAAGACCATTTATCCATATTACTGAGAGGACAG
>CM061920.1:341449319-341487240 GCA_031002005.1 Vandiemenella viatica | reverse complement strand
GTTCAAGTACGCAGCTATAGGAGAATGACTCGAAAATGTCTCCCGAAGGCCTCTTTCTCTACAGAGAAACAGCACAAAATACGATCGTGATCGTGATAGTAGAAATACAGAATGCAAATTCGAGCTGTTACCACGACCTTTGTATTCACCATATTTTCCACTATAGGGTTTTTTCCTATTCCCAGTGATGAATAACCACTGCTGGATACCCATTTTCAGTTTGATGATGTACTCATTACTGATGTGAAAGTAAGGACTGAAACAGAAAATGTTTTTCTTTTTCCTTTTGGAATAAGGTTTATATTTGTGATGAGGCCGGAACGAATATTGGAAGAAGAGTTAGTAGAGAATGTAATCGTAGGCTTCCGCGGCCAGAGTCAGTTGATTCTTGGCTGTCCGGGTGGCGCCGCGCTGCCCTGGAAGGAGACCCCAGAATGAGGGTCGAAACGTCGGCTACGATGAACATGACACGGCGCCACCCGGACAGCCTAGAATCAGTTAGTAGAGAAGTTTGTGAATAGAAAGAGGCGACTGAGATGGTAAATTTACTCTTAATTTGAGGCAGAAAGGAACAGTAGAAAATTTATTTCTCGGTAAGCGACTCAGAGAATGGAACAAATAATCGAGATACTTGCTGAATATTCTACATTAAACAGAAATAATTGAAACCCAAAATTCGTATTATGTTAAAGTAGTGAGAAACATTGTTTTCATCAGGGTATATGGTTCAGTGCAGTTAAATAAATAATCTTCTATATAATTTCCTAAGCTCATTCACTCAATCACCTCGATAGCTATTGGCTGGAGAACGGTGTCGCGTGTCAGCCTTCACTTGGAAATCAACAGCTACCAGAAATATCGTTAGAAAAAATTGGAGGTTATGTCCACAACATAAAAGCTAAGCAACTGTTACAAAATTAAATGCCATAATGCATGCAATAAGTTTGATTTTCGTAGAATTTCACACTTAAAAAAAAATAAAAAAAATTGTTAAACATTAGTGCTGAAAAATGTGGAACTGCTTTTCAGTAACATGTCGCTAATGAAAACAACATAATAAAACTTTGAAAACTTAAATTACTCACGGTCTCTGCTGTAATCACGAATGCCAGTTGTCATTCCAGCCTTGGCTAAATTTCAATTTAATTAAAACTTTGGCTAATATTGCTACTTGACCATTATTTTTTTTTTTTTACTGACCACTTTCGTTAATGATCTTTGTTCGTGTTCACTGTACGTAGGTAATTAGGTTATTTAAAGTGGAGATCAGACCAAATATGTTACCGAATCAAGTATTCCGGCAATTAATTTCTTCGGAGTTGCTCAACTATTTAATAATGTGGAATCTGTGTTAAGTTCTCTGGTCGTTACAGACACTACGACCAAAGATTAAATTACGAATATATGCCCAGCCTCAATAAAAAACAAATGTGATGATTTCGAAGCAATTGGGCTCTCCCTTTAAACAGAAATTGTTCAAATTTTGCAGACTGAACTATTAGCGTCAAATACAAGTCAAGTTTGACTTACAGCAAGTTCGAGTCTACAAACCACAACCTTTGAAACAATTATTCGAGAGCGTGATCGTCTGTGTCCGTTTTTAATACGTTTACTAATACTTCTGAGTTCTTTAAGCTCAAGAGATTTTATTCGCGCTGAGGGTGAATAACAGGTGAAATTTGTATTTTGACAGATCACGCTAACCTGTCATAATCTTTAACCTTAAACTATTCTAGACCCGTGACGATACGAAAAAAAGTCACGGGCTTACACTCGTTAATTAATAATATAATAATCTGGGACGTCGGTTAGAAAAGTCCATCCGTTTTGAGGGAGAGCACACTGAAAAAAAAGGGACATTTATCTAGGCCTCTTGCTTCCAAGATAGGCTCACTGAATATCATCAAACCGGCGGACAGCAACAAAGCTTTGTCCTAATAAACGTTTTTAAGTTTTTGAAAAGAAAACCAGAGGCGTGGTTAAGAACCAAAACTGGTGGGCTTATGATTATGACTTTACGCCTCGTTGACATCAAGGTCATTTTTTAGAGTCGGGAAAGGAAGGAGCCAGAACGGGAAGCAATTCGGTCTTTTTTTAATCTGCTTAACGTCTCTCTAACAGCGTGGTCTTTAGAGGAATGGTAAGGAATTCGGACATGGCCTTTTGAAGGAAGAATCCCGGCATTTACCTGGAGTGATTTGGGAAACCATGGAAAACTCAAATCTGGATGCCCGGACGGGGATTCGAACCGCCGTCCTCCCGAATGCGAGGCTAGAACGCTAGCCGTTACACCATCACGCTCGGTCAATTCGGTCTTGGCCTTTCGAAGGAAGGACCGAGCATGGCGGTGTAACGGTTAGTGTTGTCGCCTCGCATTCGGGAGGAAGGCGGTTCGAATCCCCGTCCGGGCATCCAGATTTGGGTTTTCCATGGTTTCCCAAATCACTCCAGGCAAATGCCGGGATGCACCTTCAAAAAGCCATGGCCGAATTCCTTCCCATTCCTTGCCCTCAATCCTTTCCCGTCTCTAAAGACCTCGCTGTTGAGAGACGTAAAACAGTTAAAAAAAAATGTCGAAGGAAGGAACCATCCTCGCATTCTCTCGGGGTGATTTGAAAACCATGGAAAACCCAAATCAGGATGACCTGACGGGGATCCGAGCCACGAGGCTAGAGCTTTCTCGGTAAACAAGGATGGGCAGAAGAGGTGAACAATCTTAGGAGAAGGAGTAATGAAAATAGAGGAAGGTAGGAGTGAGAGAAATACGGTAAATGAGTTATCGGTGCAAAAAGGTAAATCAAGCTTACAATGGTTTGATTATGGGAACAAAGAGGGACAACAGAGTATACCAAGTAATATGTCAGACACGGATTTGCAATCGAAAAGGACAAGAGGTGTTTGAGTGTTGAGAGAAAATGAATGAACCGAAATATTTTGAAAGAAAAGGGTGGACGTTAAGAAAGTATCAAGAAGGTTATGTTCCAAGCAGATCCGAAATTGTCCGATATAATAACGATGGAAAAAATTGTTTGTGCACTCAATGCACTGAAACATAATTTTAGGCAATCTTTTATACAAAATCTTGTAATAGAGATAACATACACATGTAAGGTATTATTCTCATGCTTTTATTAAATTCATGTAGAATAGGGGTTACCAGAGATTTTTGTACAACGGCTCCCTTCCCTCGAAAGAAAAATTCCCAAGTCTCCCCCTCCTTTCCCATACATTTTTATTATAAATAACGTAAGAGCCTACTTTTCGGCACTAGCAATGACATGTCATAGTCGCTAATATGTAAGTGATGTTTGAATAAAGGTTTTCAACTCTAATAGGTGGCGAAGGAAACAGTACACGAGACGGCTTGGAGCTAGGATATCGTCCACATGGGTGGCGAAGCTACCTTCCAGTTAAAAAATTGAACAGTTGCAGGGTATATTAGTTCGAGCAACTATTAGCAGGCAGTAGTTTTGCATATCTTTCAACCCGCCAGTGTGGTTCAGTGCGCTGAGACCACGCCCACTGGATCGAGTAGGTACAACAGCAGCAGGCGCGAGCACAGGTCCCCGCGTACCGTCCGTCTTGGGGACCGTGCACAAACTACGTGGCTCGGTCCAGGGGAGGGGGAGGGTTTAGCTGGAAGGCTACATTGGGCTACGTGGGGGGAGGGAGGGTTCCGAGCCAGGCAGTGTAGCTTTCCTTTCATAACATTTTTCACAGTTAAAATGAGGAACTGAACTCACAACAGCATGTGAATATTTATTTCCTTCAGATAATTATCTCCGTATGTAATTTGCAATAGTCTGACAAGAGAAAACAGTACAAAATGTCTTCTGCAATCAAAAGGGAAAAAAGCTACGTGCTATGTGGGGGGGGGGGGGGGGGGGGGGTAGAGGCAAAAGCCACGTAGGGCTAGGAGGGGGAGGGGTTCATAGGAGGCCAAAATGGAGCTAAGTGGTTTATGCACGCTCCCTTGACTACGGGTTTTAGGCGGTTTTCCACAGCCATCAAGGCGAATACCAGGACGGTCCCTAATCTCTGCCTCACAAACAAAAAGTACATTTATTACACACAGAACATAATTACACATTTCACAAACGGATGGTAACACTTCAGTTCCTCCGTTAGTACTTACTACGGCTCGGCAGTAGGTAACCAATGCTTGGTGTAAGTAAGGGCATGCGGCCGTAAAATTATAGCTCCAGATTTAACCATGCGAATAGAGAGTAACAGTAAGGTAGCCTAATGTTGGGAAAAGGTAGTGAAGAACTTTTTTACTTATCGCTTTATGTCTCATCGACGTCGAGGTCATTAGAGGCTGGATGGAACCAGGGACAAGGAACGGGAAGCAATTCGGCCATAGCATTTTGAAGGAAGCATCACGGCATTCACCTGAAGTGAAACCATGTAGCTCCATTTTGGCCTCCTGTGATCCCCCCCCTCCCCCCCACGTAGCCATACGTGTCTTTTGCTTCTACCACCCCCCCTCCCCCCCTCCACGTAGCACGTAGCACGTAGATTTTTTCCCCTTTGAGTCCAGAAGACATTTTGTACTGTTTTCTCCTGTCAGACTATTGTAAATTACATGTGGAGATAATTAAATGACGGAAATAAATATTTATATGCTGTTGTGTGTTTTGTTCCTCATTTTAACTGTGAAAAATGTTATGAAAGGAATGCTACGTGGCCTGGCTCGGAAACTCCTCCTCTCCCCATGTAACTAAGCGTAGCCTTCCAGTCAACCCTTCCCTCCCTCTCCCCCAGACTGAGCCACGTAGTTTGTGCACGCTCCCTTAACCGTTCACCCACCACGCTCGGCGAATAACTATTGTATACCTTCATTAAAGAGATCTGATAATTACACACATAATAACGCGATATTTTACTGTTCCCTCTGTACCCAGTTCAGTTCTTTTCTTCTGAGTTAAAAGATATATAAAATGTGCTAGATAGGCCTAAGGGCCCTAACTTCAGCATGCTGCGATGCTTGATTGAGGCTGCTGGTGGTCCAGAAACCTCCTTGGCTGATCGTTTTAGTAAATTGGCCCTTTGTACCGTCGTTACGAACTGATGCCTGGCAACAAGCATGATGTTATATAATACAGCCCTGTCCAAACTCCACACTACTCCTCAGCCCGAAACAGGACATTTGTTTTCCATATGACTATAAGAAAATCATTTACTCATATTTGCCACACAATATCAAAGAAAAAACGGCGCTAATGACCCAGTAACAAGAACAACGAAAGAAAAATAGGAAAAACTACTTCTTGTGTACTGGAGAACCTGGACTGAATTGGGCACGAGACGTGTGACAAGATGATTGTTTAACGCATACCAAAGGGTTATGATACTATTTTTATTTTACACTCGTTTTTAGGGTTCAAGTGAATATTGAATGCACATTGTTCATGGACCGCTCTCTGTCTGTGACAGGCCTTTAACATTTAAACGCAATAATGTGTAGACTACAAACCAACACTCGTTATGTGCTTCGTAGAACTAAAACCTTGAAATTATTTTATGGAGGGGTTTCATAAAAATAAAGGTGATTAAAACAATATATCGCTTTTTATACCAACTTGTGAGTTAGGTACATGTTTAGATCTTGTTAAATAAGGACTATTCTTGTCGATTTTAGACTGTTTTTGCTGACAGGTCTATATCAAACGGAGTATCACTACGAACTTTATGTTTGTACCCAGTGTTTGAACAGCTATAAATACCAACAACTAACATATGTCCTAGTTTAAAGCAACATAAGCATAAGTTTTTATTTTGAGGTTATTCTGACATATATTAGTTTTTTTCTTACTGCTTTACGCCTCTTCGACGGTCAATAGAGGCGGGATGGGAATGGGGACAAGGAACGGGAAGGAATTCGGCTATGGCCTTTTTGAAGGAAGCATCCTGGCACTCGCCTGGAATGATTTGGAGAAACCATGGAAAACCCAAAACTGGATTCCTGGACGGGGATTCGAACTCGCGTCCTCCCGAATGTAAGGACAGAACGTTAACCTTTCACCCATCACGCTCGGTGATCTATTTGATGGAAATTGCTCTCAGCGAAGATACTGGTCATATTAAAAACAACATCGCTGCAATTTTCAGCGAGGCCAATTCAAAACTGCCCCCGTTCTGCTGATGGCAGTTTTGATTTCATTTTTTAACAGCTCCTGGTTATCGAAACGTTGCGTAAGCGTGATAGCCAACGCCTGCCGAGCCGTTGAGTGAGCGGTAATACTGGTATCCAGAGGGAGACGTGTTCAGGTAGCTGTCCGACAATCGAGTATTTCAGTTTTTATGGTTTCTGAAATCAGTCCATGCGAATACCGAGATGGTTTCCTCAAAAGGCCATGATCCATTGCTTTTCAGTTCCTTGTATCCAATAGCCTGCTAGTTCTAGTTAATTTTCGTCGGTGAGATATATAGCCCTAAAGGGTAATCCATAAATTTCGTCTTAAACAGAAGGCTGTGGCCCAATTACTTCAGTTTCTCGCCCCCTCCCCCCCCCCCCTCCTATCCAAGCTCTAATGAATTCGACAAGCTGTAAAGGCAAGAAAAAAAAACCTTTTAATTTTGTGTTCACTTGCGATACAGTGGCTGTAGCCATCCTTCGTCGTTCATTGTAGATGAACAAATACATACGAGGAGGTACGCGGTCATTTTACGGTTCAATCGTATCACGACCAAGCACTGCGGTTTTCCGTAATATTTTGGAGCCATCCATAAATTACGTCGCACGAATTTAATGATTTTTGAAAGGCCTCACGCCTTACTTAGGAAGCGTCCATAAACCACGTAACTCCATTTTGACTTCCTGTGAATTCCATCCCCCCCCCCCTCCAAGAAGTAGCACATAGTTCTTTTTCTCTATTCATTCCAGAAGATGTTTTTTACCGTTTTCTCTTGTCAGAGTATAGTAAATTACATGCGGAGGTAGTTAAATGACAGAAATATTCACATGCTGTTGAGTGTTATGTACCTTATTTTAAATGCGACAAATAATATGAATAAGAAGCTACGTGACTTTGCTTGGCCCCCCCCCCCCAGGGAGCCACGTAGTTTATGGACGCCCCCTTATCACAGGTGGTCACGATTGTGTGACCCCCCACCCTGGTATGACATCTCATATTTTGAAATTTTAAATTTAGAAATTATTAAAATAAAACAGCACTTTAAAAATTATTTATATATTTCTATTTAAAATATTTTTCCTTAAAATCGACAACAAATTAAAAATTTTAGAAAACTGAAAAAACATAATAAATCAAATGAATGACATAAAATTTAACCATCCTGCGCCAATAGACTTTGGACCAATACTATTATATTGTTTATGAATGGCATAAACAGTCACTTAGTTCTAGATTTGGATAATGTTAGAAACATTCGATGTGTAAATATTTCTTCATCCAACCACATAGCATTGTCATCGTTTGTCAAACATATAACTTCACCGTCACGTTTAGCTGCAATTCTTTGAGGACGAATCTTCGTGATTGGCAAAACCTCTTGTTGCCTTTTACGTGATTGCTTGTGTTGGGTAGTGTCTTTGTATGATGAAATATATAGTCCACAGACGCCACACGATCGTTTAAATAATCTTGCTCAAGTCATTTGTTGTCAAAGCCTCAAAGGCGGTAGGGCCTTTCAGGATATGTGAAAGGCAGCCGACGTGTGACACCATAGGAACAGTAAGTGCAGGCCCGCCGCTAGCTGTTTGAGCGCCCTCGTGCAATTCCGATAATGCCGCCCTCTGTCTAACTACAGCCAGTGGTGGATTTAGGACATTTCCGAATCGGGTCAAAAAACTGTGAGATTGCCGCCCCTTCGAAAATTATTTGCCGCCCCCATTGTTGCCATTCCGAGTGTCGCCGGCCGCCCAAAGCAGCTGTTGAGCTAAAAAAAAAAAAAGGTCGCCCGCTACATAATACGCCGCAAATTTCGTTGCGGCGACAATGGAATGGCAACTATCGCGGTGCGGCGATTGTCGATCGCTCGTTTTGCCGCCCCCCTTTGATGTGCCGCCCGCGTGGGGTGCACGCCTTGCACGCCCGCTTACGGCGGCCCTGAGTAAGTGTCACCCGCTTGGCCGCCACGTAACAAAAAGTGATACAAATCTGGTATGTGACGTGACTAAGTTTATGGCTCACCCGCCCCTACCCCCTTTTCACTCTTGTCACACGATAGCACACTTTGTTGACCCCCTCCCTCCCTTCCCCTCAACATGCGGCGTAATTTATGGATGGCTCCTTGTACTGGAGCGTCCATAAACTACTCGCACGTGGCTCGGTCTAAAAAAAAGGAGGGGGGGAGGGGGGGAGGGGTTGACTGGAAAGCTACGCTGGGATACATGGTGAGGAGGGAGCGGGTTTCCGAGCCAAGCCACATAGCTTTTCATTTATATTATTTGTTACAATTAAAGTAAGGTACAGAATACACAACAGCATGGGAATATTTGTCCCGTATGTAATTTACGATAATATGACAAGAGAAGAAAGTACAAAATGTCTTCTGGAATCAATAGGGAGGAGGGGGAGGGGAGTGTTAGAGACAAAAGTAACATTGTGCTATGTGGGGGGGGGGGGACTCAAAATAGAGCTATGTAGTGAGTGGACGCTCCTAATTTGAGTCATTGCTGTCCTCATTAGTGTAGAGGATGCCTCAAGTCTGCTCAGGAGTCACCGGTTAGACTGCTTCATATGGGCTGAACGTTCTTAATGGAGTATTGTGTTGTTGAAATGAAAAAAATTAACCGCACTACTAGCAATTCAAATATTATAACACAATGCTCCAGCGATACTCTTATCGGTGTCGCGCTAGGTTAGTTACAGTATTAAAGTGGTTAGTTCATTTACTGCCTGTGTCTAATTTAAGTGTCATAGTATGTGTCTAGTTGCTGCAAAGACTGTATGGAGATTTAACATAGTTTTTATTTTGTCCGGACAGAAACGAAAAGCGACTGGAGCCTACAGATGGGAGTTCCAGCGGCACTACATTTCCTGGAGACGCGGTCACGCATGTTTGGTAAGTTCAGTACAATACTACGGTCATTCGATATTTAAATACTTAAATAGTTTTACAGACTAGAAGTATCTTAATAAATTCCAGTCCCATATCACTAGCTTAGCTAAAAAAATAAATAAATCATATGTCATAAATTTTTACTTTAATTTTTGTAAATATGATTATGTGTTGAATATAGTGGCCTCTTGACATTTTTATGCAAATTACTGCAGTTATATTAATCCATCATCGCGATTAACCCTGCCTAGCTTCTGATGAAAGTTGTGTCGATGAGTAATTTTCTGTATCGTGATAAACATGCTGGCAGGCAAATGGGAAGACTCAGACACCCAAAGGTTATGGCAACATTGGATAGCCTACATGATCAAGCGTCCGACAGAATGAACAAACCACCCCTCATCACCCTCTCTGCCACCCTGGAGCCCGAAGTAAAGCAAGCAGAATTTCGTGTGTCCAGACTAGGGATTGCAATCCAGCAAAGCGGGATCCCGCAATCCCGCGGGATCCCGCATCATTAGACAGTCTGGCGGATCCCGCAAAAAATTAAGCGGATCCGTAATCCGCAAAATCCGGCGGAAACGTATGTCAGTCTGCGTGACTCACTGCCCCACTCGATCTCTATCGGATGTTTTGCACTGTCCTACCCTTGCAGTTTACGTTTGGCTCGTGTGAATAAACGTTTGTTTTTGTCAACCTTCGTCATTCGTAAGTAAATAGATACACTTTTAAGTATTCATTTTCGAGTACACATTTCTGTAGTTTGAGTTATGTTGCGTATTAAGTACGATTTTCTAACTATATAATTATTTATGTGTCGCAAACGTTATCTGAACTACACAGTTACAGCTTTTTTTCACAGTTTCATTATTCCGAGTTTTTGTATTTGCAGATAAAGTTATTTTGACAATTTCTTTTTTTGCTGCTGAAAATTTGATTATTCGTTGATAGGAAACTAATGTTATCGTAATTTTAATCGCATACCTATTTATTTAGCAGCTATCAAAAGGTAATTGTATATCCTTTGACTTATTGGTGTTTTGGCCGCTGCCTCAATGCGTTTCTTTGACGAAAGCCGCCTGTTTACATGTGCCGCTCAGGCTATAGATTAATACCTCTTCTCCTTATTATTTCGACTAAAGGCAGAAAAAGTTATAATGAAGTTTTCACGGGTGTATCGACGAATTGTGTTGTAGGAACACCATACTTCGGCGGCTGCCTCCACCGTATCCCTTACGGGTAAAATCTCGTGTTTTTGCAATGAAATCCGGAGATACAACCTATTAAAACTTCACTGCAATCATTCGCCGAGAAAGTCTCCTTTCTTACTAAAAAGTAATAATTTTCACTCTTATAACTTCGTTACGTCACATATGTAAAATTGAAATACTTGACAGTTTAAGTGTTGGTGAGTAGTTTCCTTTAATAACATTGAATCAACTGTAAGATCAATCAAGAAATCAGGAGATATAATAATGAATCCCACAAAAACAATGCTTGTAAAAAAAAAAAAGAAATAGAAATAATAGCCAAGTCTCGTGCTTGTGCAGTGACAAAAAGTTATGAGATCTTGTTCTGAGCTAAGTCTACACTTTACAGAGTATATTCACTTCACTTTGTGAAATGGAATGCTTTCTCTCGGTGTTATGGAACGTTTATTTAGAATTTTTTTAAAAAAACTCTGGTAACTTGGCCACTAAGCAAATCACGTTTTTAAATTTATGTGATGTATTGTAATGCACATAATATGACCTAACACTGAATATTTTCAATTTTTATTATTTATTTAAAAATTGGTTTAGATTAAAAAACAAAAATATAAAACCTCGAAATGTACTTGAGACATGCTAAAAACTTTTAGTATCATTTTGCCAATTAAAATATTGTTAACTATTAATTTGTATCATTTAACATTAAAATTTATTAATTAATTTAATTATTAATTAATTTAATAAAGTTTTAAGTAACTATGTTTTAAATATAAGCGTTAAAAAACTGTTTGCGCCAATCCCGCACGGATCCCGCGGGATCGGCGCAAATCCCGCGCGGTTCCCGCGGGATTGAAAACACTGCGGGATTGCAATCCTTAGTGCAGACACTGAACGGGTGTGTTAACCGATGTTTTAGGAACGAGTGTCAGTAAATAATCTACGTTCTACAGTTTTACTCTCAAATGACAAAGTGGTTCAATAAACACTTAATGTAACTTTTTTTAAATTTCAGAATGTTACGTCAAATGGCCTTAAAGATGAAGTCAAATTCGATTAAACTGGTCTCAGTGGATAGTAGAACCGGCGCCGAATCCAAAGATATCACATGTGCTGGCATAAAGCATAAGTGTCTGCGGCTATAGTATACATGTGAAAGAACGCATAGTGTGAAAGAAGACGTCTTCACTTAATCCCCCTCGTTTTTTTTTCTTTTAAGGGGAGTGAGAAGAAGAAATATTCTGATGAAGTGACGTAAAAATTGTAAAACACCCAACTTCAGCACGCCTACAAGATCAGTCCACTATATTGTGTTATGAATATGACCGAATCCTTACGAGGCTTTTGTTATTGTAAATGTAAATTTGTGAAACTTTTTATAGGAGCATTTACTACGGAGTTTGTGAAGTGAGAAAAGAAACCTTAATATAATGCGCACCATTAAATATCTTTCGACATTTATTATTAAGATAACCAATAGATTTCATCGCTTTAACTTATTTTTCGTTAATCCTAGATAGTGTCTGGAATGCTGTTTCATTGTAGGCAGAAAGCAAAGTATGAAAGGGAAAGTCGTTTCTCGCTGCACGTAGTGTTGAATTTGTTTTTCACTGGCGACCACACACACGTGGACTGCGCGTGTATGTGTGAGATTTCCTCAAATAACTTTATCGGTCATCTGCTGCTCTGAAGCGCTGACATTCAGAGAAACATCGAATTTTACTGCTTCCAGCTCCACGAGCCACGAATGTTTACAATTTGTGGAACACGGTTAACTGGAATGAACATTACAGATCTGACATACGCGTGTACAGTGATAGAATTACTAATAAACCAGTATTAACCCTGTCACTTCAAAAGCACGTATGTTATGTGATCGTCGATCAATTTAGTTCTTGTGTAAATGGTTAGGCCTACTTCCAAAACTAATTCCCCTATCGGTATACTCTTGTGTTTTAAATAATATTTACGTGTTCTTGATTGCATTTTGTACATTGTGAATCTTTTCCTTCACCTGATATAAAATTGATGTACGATCATTTTAAATTTGATCTTTCTATGATTTGAATTCACTTAAAGGAGTAGTTTTTTTTTTTAAATCGATTAAAAATCTTCATTGTTACTCTCATGATCCAGAGTAATTTCTCTGTGGTGATGGTCTAGTTATTTTTTTTTTTTAAAAAAGAGAATAATTAAAATAATTTCACCCCGCCTTACATTCTTTTTTTTTGATATGTCGTAATTCAAATAGATACAACAAACTGTCGTAAAATAAGGGAATCTTATCTTCAGAACAGTTTGTTTTTAATCCGCATTTCCGATGGACGTGGAGGATCCAAAACTGTTTCCTCATGATAAATGAAATAAAATTTTTAATTGAAATTAAATTTATTTTTTAATATAGTCTCTATACACTATAAAATTTCTCTTGTTGGTGCTCCAATCCTTACGTTTTGTTCAGGAAAAAGTAGTGTAACTGATCACAAATACACATATCAGACCACATTCCTATTGGGGACTTAAGTCAATATCCCATAAAAAATTTTCGGGAGCTTTTGGAAGAGGTAGAAATGAAATCGTGCTGCTTTAGTAAGCTGGCGAGTCTTGACGAAACCTCATTTCCCATTTTTCCCCGCCTTTTCTTCTGATTGCTTCCCAAAGCTTCTGAAGTATTTTACCGCAGTAGCCGCCAGTTAATAGCTTCAAGATAAAAAAATGACCATTTTTTCACAGAATAAATCTTTACAAAACCACCGTTGAATTTACACGATAGGTGGTCACAGCATATTACCCCTATTTGCTTCTGATTAAGTGTCAATATTCTCTTAAATCAACTTGTTGATTCTTTATACATCCATAAATTCAGAGTTTATATTGCTTGGATTGGTCTGAATCAGATTCCAGTAACTTCTTGTATTAGTTGGCAGTCAAACGTCGTGGATATGGTTTATTCACGGCTTTGCTATTTTTCTGCTGCAGCTGATATGTATTGCCAGTTTGTATGAAGTGTCACCTCTTTTATTTGAAGATATTTAATGACCATTTGATTATACGGCATTTCACAATTTAATGAATTTGTTACGTTTGCAATGAAATATATGAAAATTAAAGGAATAACTGTAATGTAATTTTCTATACAGTTTTAGGAACAGGAAGACCTAGCTGTACATACTTATCGAAAATCAGTACGCGACGACATCTACAACTACGTCACTTTAACTTCGTACAAATTTCAGTTTTGCACGAAAAAAAAATTCTTACAATTATTGTACAAAAATACTTTACATCTTCGATTTATTACGCACGTAAATTCCGATGAGAGGTTAGAGCTTAGAATTTCATATCTTTATATGTCGTGTACTGTTTCTTGAACGAGTAAAATACCGCAACAAACGATTACTTACGGCAAAGTACAATATCAGCACTTTTACGTGCTTACAGCGATGTGAAAGTAATAAATTTGCTCTGAAATAAATGTGTATGAACATGAAACATGCAGTAAGTTACCGGCGTTGGTTCTTCACCAAGTAAATGTATGATGCTCCTTAGTTGTAACAAGGCAACGGTATCGAAAGGTACTACACTCAGTTAGTGCATCAAAATTATTATTCCTCTTCCCTTCCTAGATCCCTCTGGTCAGCGTGAATCATGAGATAGGAGGAAAGGACTTGAGACCTGCGCGAATTCAAACCGAGTTTGCTAGACCAACCTACTTAATCGATATGAGGAAAGTTTTCGAAACGTGTAACTTTCCGTCTACTGAATGATAAGTGTATTTATAATTGTGAAATGTGCAGTTTGTGAGGCGGATTGGGGACCGCCGCAGCATTAGCCAAAATGATCGTGGGATATCGCCTAAAAGCTGGAAACAGGACGACCGGTACGCGAAGACCAGTTCTTGATCCTGATTTCGTGTGCGTCGCCTTAACGGACTGAGCCACACTGCTGGGTTCATAGAAATTATTATTAATCTTTATACACAGTTGTTTGTTTGTTTGTACGGTCTTCAGCGCTACGTGTTAGTATACAGCAATGGCCGATTGCACAGATAATCACAATGTGAAAAAGACATATGTCTCACATGTAGTTACATCATGTAAAGTACATAAATAATCACAATATAAATAATTAAGTTGAAATACGTTTAAAATTATTTGTATCAATAGTAGGGCATACAAGACTCAAATATATATATATATACACATATATATACAAAGAAATTAACAGTTATTAAAAAGTAAAAACTAAAAAATAACTTATTTAAATGACCTATAAACTCAGTAGGGAGTTATGTACTGCGTTGCTGTTGCCGTGAGGCAGACAACGGATACTGAAGCGGAAAAAATATGCCAAGACTGTTGATTTATGTTTTTTCCCCTAACACGCGAAAAAACCAGATGATTTATATCGCCCGTTTATGAATAATTACATTCACAAACATCTGTATTGCTGAGGTTTATTCGGTGCATGTGTTGTGGAAAGATACTTTGGTTAAATCTCATTCTTCGAGGAACTGCAGGACCTAGGATGGGTGAAAACCGGGACGGGATGGAACTATAATAAAGGCCGATTATTTTGTTGTCAAAATCCCATTCGCTTTGTCCACTATCCCATACTTTTGTTTTTATTGTAATCAGGAAGTCTGCGCATGGTAGCCGAATGCTGATGATGGTTCTAATATTAGTTGCCTCCTTTGTTAGTTGGTCTACTTTATCATTATAACTAATATCAACATAAGCCTTTATCAACGTAAAACTGATATACTGTTTTTCTAATATTGTGTGTTTGCTGTAACTATTGATAATCCGCTAAATGAAGTGGAAGAGGTAAAAAATAAAGAGGATTCGAATATATGCTTATCAAACTAAAATATGGCAGAGTCGACACAAAACTAGTATCAACAAGTGAAACAGCTAAATTCGTTCATCCGATATAGCAGAGGCTAAAAAATACTTCAGATCATTTTTAAATTTTTGCTAATGTGCTAATACGCTTGGTGTAATCAATACAAGATAATCTCCATCAATAGCTATACGTAAATTTTTAATAATTTTTCCTCACTCCGTTATCTTTGGAAAATATTTTATTCCATTGTATTAGTTTCTACGTGACTACTTCTGTGGAACATTAATATGACTTCTCAATTACAATGTCTAGATGGATCTACTATTTCAATCCACATTCGTTGTTCCTATTTTTTCTTTCTTTCTTTATTTCTGCAATTTACATGTTTTAATGAAATAAATAAATACGGTTTGATATTTTGAGTTGGAAAAGTAGTGGCAAAGTAGATTAAAAGTTTATAACTTAAATTCCAGTTCCGCTACTATACCTGTCAGATGACAGGGTATCTGAGTAATAAGGCTTATACCCTCTAGCGCTAAGTGGCACATCATAATACACTCCTGACAGGTACCCATACGAATGTCAGTGTTGTCATATCAAGCATCAAACCACAGTGTATATGTATTTAAAAAATGAAATAAAATTAATGACTGACTTGGTTGGTCTGTGGCATTTTAAATCTAACCTGTTTTGTTTGCTAACTGAATTTCTGTGACTTAGTATTTCAGCAATAATATTTTATTTTACTGACTCTCTTACTTTGTTACCACCTTATATTCAATACAAAATTAATATTTTTTTCCGAAACATAACTGATTAGTAAACAGTAATTAAAATTCGAGAAATAAATTTTATTGGGTTGTTTGTGGATATGCTATAGAGTAGTCGATTACGGACAGTTAATTTTATCTGTAAACTTCCGATGAAGTCGAGGATTTTTCGTCGATCCTCAACGTTCAGAACGGCTCTCCAAATCCACTCATTCCGCTATCAAATGAGTACAGGTGTGGTTTAACCACTAGAGTGTAAGCTACTGGATCATGATGCCTGCTATTTACTCACCTCCACTCTAATTTCTAGGTCATGGATGAGAATGCGAAGTTCTCTCTCCACCAGACTTACCATATGGGCCTATTAAACATGGGAAAATATTATTCATTAGGATATGTATCAGAGAAAATTACAGGAGAGTTGCTTTTTAACTCGCTAAGAATTATTTTAATTTTTTAGTACTGCTTATAAGCGAATAGTAAAATGGTCGCGTCGATTGACATTGACCTGTGTTGCTTCTAGCAGCCAGCGTCCCTCTTGGCAAAGATTTGTGTCATTTGACACAATTCCAAAATCACACAGTTGGTGTGGTATTTCACGCTCTAGATCTAGAAACGACAAAAACGAAAGAACAACGTAGTAAGCAACAAACAAATCTTTTTCTTTGTATATACACTTACCAGATGAAGTGTCGTTTCATCTGTACGATACTTGCGAAAATATAGAAGTTTTGAAAAGGATACATACACATAAAAAATAAAAGATAAAAGATAACGTATAAGTAAGACAACAGATAGTGTTACTAAGTCAGCAGGGAACATGGCACTCTAACTTATTTACTTTCTTCACAGAATATGGATTAATTTGACATTGCAAAGAGATAGGCAGCAAACTCATCCTTAATTTTAAAGTATGGTTTAAATTTGATTCTAGTGTACCGGTGGAGTGCGACTGCGCTTAGAAAATTCAGTAAATCTACAGTGAAATTCCTTACTATCGAAGATGTTTATCAAAAGTATATCCCATTCCGTTTCCATCGATTCCGGGAAATAATCTTGTTAACGCTTGATGGAGATAGTGGAAAGAGTGAAGGATATGTGTGGAGGGTAGTAAGAGCTGTGTCAAAGTTGGGAAGGGATAAGACTGGACGGTTCCACTTGAAAAATGGACTAAAACAAGGAAGTGTCCTATCACCCCTGTTATTATTTGTAGCATTGGGGAAGGAAAAAATAAAAGCAATGGTATTTGCGGATGACATGTTAGTTTGGGGAGAGGATGAAAGAGAGGTGTAGGATCAGCTGAAAGTTTAGGAGAAAAGTAGTTACAGATTATGGCATGAAGTTCTCTGCGAGGAAAACGTGAATTGATGCTAACAACAAGAAAGAAGAACAGGGACGGACATAGGCATATCACCTGGAGGGAAGCAACTAAATAGAGTGGAATGTTTCAAATATTTGGGAAGCTGTATTGAAGAAATGGAGGAAAACAAGATGGAGATAAACGAAAAGAGGATGATGTGCAGATGGTTTTTTTTTTTTAAGAGTATTAGAAGTCTCGTATGGAGTAGGGATATCCCCAAAAGCGCAAAGAGTCAATCTACAAGGTCAATACCAAAAGTAGTAGAACTGATTTTTTTTTAAAAAATATTGACGAGATGTTTTACAGTTCATTAATACTCTTCGAAATAGCACCCTTGGGCAGCTACACACTTAGAATAACACTGCTGCCATTGGTCGTACGCCTTCTGGAAGTCTGATTCTGGGACACTGTTGAGAAACCTCGTCGATGCTGCTTGAACGTCCTGAACCGAGTCAACCGCTGTCCCTTCAGCTGCCTTTTCATCCGTGTGAGTAAACAAAGTGTCAGATGGAGCCAGATCAGGACTGTAGGCGGATTGCAGCTAACGCGGCAATGTCGAATCGGTTCAACAGTTGCCTCTTGACGGCGCACCTTGGCACGGCGCAGTGTCGTGATGCAGTGTCCAGTTGTCGGAGATGACTGGTCGGACGCGATTCACTCGGTCTCGCAGGCGGTATAGCACTTGCACTTAAAAGTTCAAATTGACAGTTTCCCCAGGGGGAACGAACTCCTAATGAATTACTCCACAACGGCCAAAAAACATGATCAGCATTGTCTTGATTTTTGATTGATCGTGAAAGTCTTCGTTGGACGGGAGGACGTGGGAGGCATCTGTTGGCCCGATTCGGCGTTGCCACGTTGCTTCACCTCCACTTACAGTCCCAATCTGGCTCCAACTGACTTTTGTTTTATTCCCACGGATGAAAAGGCAGCTGAAGGGACAGCGGTTTGACTCAATTCAGGACGATCGAGCAACATCGATGAGGGCCATCCTCGAATCTCACTTCCAGAAGGCGTACGGCCAATGGCAGCAGCGTAATTCTAAATGTGTAGCTGCCAAGGGTGCTATTTTGAAGCGGATTAAGGAATTGTAAACATATCTTCAATATTTTTTTTTATTTTTTTATTTTTTTTATTTTTTTTTTTTTTTATTTTTTTTTTTTTAAAAATCAGTCCTACTACTTTTGGTGTTGATCTTATATAAAGCATACTTGGTGCCAATTTTTAACGTATGGGTTGGAAACGTGGGTATGAAGGAAAGAGACAAAGGGAGAGTACATTCTGTGGAAACGAAATTTCAGAGGAGTAGAGTAGGAGTAACAAGAAGATACAGAATAAGGAATGAGAGAATCAGCAGATGCTAAAGGAAGAACCGCTACAACGGAGAATTTAAAAATCTATGTTACCGTGGTACGGGCATTTAAAGAGAAAGCGAGAGGAGAAGTTACCAAGGAAGATGCTGGACATGGAGCTCAAAGGGAAGAGGGCTAGAAGAAGACCGAGGGACAGATGGCTTAAAGTTGTTAAGAAATGTGTGGAGGAAAGAGGAGGAAATTGGACGACAGTGGAAGAAGAGAGATGGTGGTTAGACAGAAAGCGCTGGCGAGGCTTTTTTTCCCAGCAGACCCGGCCAGTGGCTGGAAGCTGTCCTAGATGATGGCGATGTAAGCTTGACTATTGCGCTTAAATTGATTATTCGCAGACCCAAGAGTTCTCTCAATGGATTATTTGCGAATTTTTCCCTAACAGAAATTCAGGTCCTCTATCTTAATTACTGGCTCAGGCGATTTTATCTCCCCATTTCAGTCAAAATACACTTCTCTAATAATAATTTATTTTACTACTTCAGAGTTTTTACGGTCTACGAAATGGTTGTTGGACATTATTATATCAGTTCGGGGTAAACGTTGTGATTTACGTCAAACGCCAGGAAATTAACAACACGTTTCATAAACCACGGAACAATTAAATTTGTGGTATATTTTGTTCTTCGTTTCTCAGTCTCCAGATGTGACATCAAGATGAAACATTTTACTTTTGGAATTCTTGGCTGTAAAATGTTTGGCATCTCAGGAAAATCCGTGCAGTAGTTTCGAAAATGGTTATATTTGTTTTCTTTGTAGCTCAATGGCTCAAACTTATTTCTCGAAAAATATGTTCAGTGCAAATACTTCTTTGCTTTCCAGTTTTGTTATATGTGTGGATAGGCCGTCCAAAGTTTGCGCTTTCAAATCGCGAGCAAGCAGCGCTTGGTGCTATTTAAATATAGACCGCGCTGATACACAGCTTGTCAGGGGGCTAGCGCACCAACGTTTCCGTTGCTAAGCTTTCACACGGACGGAGACTAATATCACCACTGTTTTCAAACAACTCTCAAGAGTTACATTAGCGCTGTTGCCAACATCTGGAATCTCATGTGGCGGGCAACTCCTATTCAATGATGTAGCCGTCCACGGATAACTAAAAATTCAATTTTAAAACTATTTTATTCAAAAGATTGGTATTATTCGGGAAACAGAAAACAAAGACTGTATATGTGAGGAGATGGTGTTATAATCGGAACATATAGAAGAACTAAGATAAAAATAGGTTTGTACAAATTTCCAATTGTATTTGGTGATGAGTGCAAGAAACAAAGGATGGAAGAAGCGGTAAAACTAAAAACCTATTTCAGTTGCTACAGCATTATTAGCTAGACACGCATCGAAATGTAGTTACTAGATTTCTGAAAATGAAACCTGTGAATTTCCTTAAAGGTAGTTTGGTGAGGATACCAGACAAAATTAAGCTTCAGAAAGAGGATCTGATGGCCCAGTTTCTCAAAGCGCGTGACTAGATTACAGAATATCTCCGGTTCAAAATGCTCTTATTTTTTACTGTGAAGATTCTATTACGCCCTGTGCTTCGGATTCCACGTTAAACTGTATGTCCCCTTTACCTGGTAGGATCATCAGGTCAGGTTAGCCTTAGAGGTGCATGCCGGTAGGCCTTTGGGACCCAAAGAAATTATTGTTGGTAGCTTTCAAAGGTGGATAAGAATCTATAAAGAATTAATTCCTTTCTAGAAGTTCTAAAACACCAGAGATGTTTAATCTCAAGGAGTAAGTAAAATGACGGAAGATTGAAAATGGGAGAGATTTTACTGGAAAACAACGGTATTTAAAATATCTAGTTTCAGTTTGGTAAGTCATATGCTCTTGGCAATCCGATGCCATCGTCCCACAGCAAGCGTTCTACGCCTGGTCGCACAGATGGGATAGCCAGTTTCTTTATTTCAACTGTTTTTAAATGTCGTTTTATGTGTGCAAATGACACTTATGAGTATTGTTACGTTTACTGTGCTGCGTATGTAAAGAGGAATTTTATTGCTTACATGTTACGCCTCTCCGCATCTTGGTCATTAGAGGTGGAAAAGGACTGGTGGCAAGGAAGAGGAAGGAATTTTGCCATGTACTTTAGAAGGAACCACTCCGGAATTCCCATGCAGTGATTTCGAGATACCGAAATCTGGATGGCATGTGGGGATTTCGAACCCGCATTCCCACTTACTGCAAGCCAGGTGTTTGGTTTCACCCACCAGGCTGGATTTACAAAGGGGAAAGGATGGAGAAGGTGAAACCGGAAGCACATTCTGACCAATCGTTATATAAAGGACACCAATCCATCAACAGTGTCGTATGGCATAAATGCAAAGGCATTGAGATGAGGTATCGGATTTTGTCCAAGCATCTGGTGTTTTTGATATGTGCACCGTCACAAGTGTAGAAAGATTTCCTTTGCCCCCGGTGCTCGAATAATCCTAAACCCGTGCCTAACTTCGGATACCGCCCTGGTTTGTTAATGTCCTTAATTATAATATAGTATTAGTGTTAATATAATGTAGTATTAACATTTGAAACGAGATTTCGAGGAGGAATCGCCGCTAGTAAAATACGTGAACACGTTCTGTAAATGCTGGATGAAGAAATACGATACGTATCCATTAAAATGACAGTAACATTTCTGGATTACATTTTGGGACATTAATGATTCGAATAATTTGTTAAAATAAGACGTTGGGTGAGCGAATAAAAGGAGAGCAACAGAAAAAATTAAATATAACAGGTGGATGAGAGTTTGTGTAGATTGTAACTCATACATGGGGATGAAATGCTCGAAACCGAATTTGAATTATTCCATAAAACAAGAGTAACCTAAAACCATATCAGTGAACTTTGAGACATTCGATTTAATTGACGTACGATTTAATTGTGGCACGTAAATAGGTCGATTCCGAATACATATGAGGGTGAGTCAAATGAAAACCTTAAATTTGTAATAAAAAATCGATATTTCGCGCCGTTATCCTGTAAGATGGTAAGCGTGCTACAAGCAGCGTGCAGAATGGCCTGTAGGTGGCAGCATAATGCAGATGCACAAATACCGTAGCAGTATCAGTATAAAGATGGCTGCCCCACTTGAGACTTGCACCAGGGAAGAACAGCGTTCTGTTATTCGGTTTTTGAGTAGTGAAGGTGTGAAACCTATTGAAATTTATCGAAGAATGAAGGTTCAGTACGGTGATGCATGTTTGTCACAGCAGCAAGTCTACGAATGGAGTAGGAAGTTCGCAAATGGTGCTCCTCGTCCAGGTTAGGCACAACGAGTTGTGACTCCACAGAACATTGCAGCGATTGAAGCCATAGTGATGGAAAACCGCCGAGTCACACTGAATGATATTGCAGTATGTTTAAAGATTAGTCAGGGTTCAGCACACCACATTGTGCATGATGTGCTCCAGTTTCACAAAGTGTCTGCAAGATGGGTGATACGGCAGCTGACTCCTGAAATGAGAGAACGACGTGTTGATGCTTGTGAAGAACTTCTTCGGCGCTTTGAACGAGAAGGTAATGGCTTCCTTACAAGAATCGTTACTGAGGATGAAACCTGGGTTCGCTTCCACCAACCGGAAACGAAGAGAGCGAGCAAGGAATGGCGCCATTCCTCATCACCAAAACCAAAGAAGTTTCGAACAGAACCATCAGCAGGGAAGGTTATGCTGACTCTCTTTTGGGACGAAAAAGGCGTCATTTTGGAGCATTACATGCCTAGAGGGACCACTGTCACCAGTGAATCATACACAGATCTCCTAAAAAATCATCTTCGGCCTGCAATCAAATCAAAGCGATGTGGATTGCTGTCATCAGGTGTCCTTTAGCAACATGACAATGCAAGGCCCCACACTGCCCGTACAACATTTGCAACAATCACAGACCTGCATTTTGAGTGTCTTCCTCATCCACCATACTCACCAGACCTTGCCCCAAGTGATTTCCATTTGTTTGAACCACCCAAAGAAGCAATGGGAGGAAAGAAGTTCCGTTCTGATGAAGAGGTACGCCACGCGGTGCATGAGTTGTTGCGCGGACTACCAAAATAATTTTTTTTCTAAAGGAATTTATGCACTTTGTAAGCGCTGGTGGACTTGCATTGAGCGTGGGGGAGATTATGTAGAAAATTGATACAGCTTTGTACCACTTCTGCACAATAAATAAAATTTAAAAAAATGTTTAAGGTTTTCATATGACTCACCCTCGTATTTAAGGTCGATTCAAACCAACAGTTGTCTGTACAGTGGTCAAACAATTTTGATTTTAAAATTGTTCAAGAAAATATGATTAATGCATGAATGAATCCGTAACGGAAAAAATCGTTTAAACAATTATTCAGTCATGATCTTAGAGTGACATATCAAAATTCTAAACTTAGAGTCAACACGTTCATAAAATTTTGTCACATCAGTGAACACTTACAACCAGGCGTGGTTAAATTTGTTTCTGGGAAAATTCGACCAGCTGCGTTTTGGAAATGGAAGTCATTAATCTTGTAAAATTAGCATGCTTCGTAATATTAAAAAAGTTAAATAAGTTTTCGGCGTAACTGTACTTGGCTTCCACGATGATGATTACAATTTTGGGGAATCATAAATTTCCCACCGTTATGAAGCTTTCACAGGAAGATCTTTTTTCAGAAACAATTGAAGCACGTTACGGGCTCTCCGGAGGAAAAGTATAGAAAAATCGGGTGTTTGTTGCCAGAGCTTGTTGTATATTTTTATTTAACTGAACTCAGGAACCCACACGTTTTCTTGTACGATTCACACTTTCTGGCTACTCTCAACATCTTTTTTGGCCTGGCAGGTTTCCCACTACTCCGAAACTGCTGCTTGAACTAATTAACTGTCCTCGAAGGTAAGTGACCCCATTTGAATCACAGCACAGTGCGATGACTCAGGAACATCTATCTCCCAAATAATTCTTGCAATACGGGATGGCTGGGGATTTGGCTGACTAACAAGGAATGGAGAGCCGGAATTCAAATGCATGAAGACAAAGATGTCTCTCTGAAGTCCACTAATCTCACAAATACATCCCAAGAGAAAGTCGTCATTAACAACGCCTTCTACCCCTGCTTGAAACGTACACTGTATAAGCTACAATTTACTTCCACAAATGTTTCATCAATGTTCCTACATACTCGCCTCGTGGGCGACTACGCTAATGCGCTACAATTATACCTAGCGTTATTCACGGGATTAGCTGGTGGTAGAATCTTCACCATCTCGCTATA
This sequence comes from Vandiemenella viatica, assembly GCA_031002005.1. Taxonomy (NCBI): domain Eukaryota; kingdom Metazoa; phylum Arthropoda; class Insecta; order Orthoptera; family Morabidae; genus Vandiemenella; species Vandiemenella viatica. Next base: position 341,463,421 of record CM061920.1, on the reverse strand, counting down.
AGCCCGAGGAGTAGGAGAGATGGCTACATAAAATTTCTAATGCCTGTGGATTGAGACCTGATCGGTCCATCTGATTAGGTGACCTTGTTTTATTGAGTAAGAATAAGCCTAATAGACACATACGGATTTTTACCCTCTCCCTTCTTCTATTCCCAGGTACAACGCTGAACATACATACACATCACATATCTCTATATATACCAAAACACTTGATGACACATACTTGAAAAATTGTCAGGAAATGAGCAACTGAAGTTCAGAGATAATATATTTATGGTAAACGCATGTGGCCATACCTTTACTTTTTAATGCTGGTATGTCTGAAAGAAGTGCGTTCAATTCCAAGAAATATTACGAAGTGAAAAGTCTATGTCAGTAAATGTGGACAGACTGGCATCTTATAATATGGCGCATTTTAAATTGATATAACCGGAAATTCTTTCAGAAATTACTTAGTTATACAAATAACTAACTTTAGATAGATCTATTCCTTGAAACCAAAGTGTAAATTAATATTACCACAGACAACTTTTTGGAGGATGCCAAATGATTAATGTTATCTGTTTGCCTTGGTGTTTATTAAGTAGTAAGCTACATCTTTATTATGAAGTATGTTTTCAACACTGATGTCTCTCTAATGTATCACAAGGACGGATATTAGATTTCGAAACGTCGAGAGCTGCCGCTTGTTGCTAAAAATGATTTGGGAGTTTCCTAATTAATTCCGAAGAGCGCAGCTCGTTGCCTTCAGGCGGGGAAACGAATGGACTCATAAATATTTTGATAGTTGTGTTGGGAGCTCAGTAGACCCGTCGTCATGCTAAAGAGCCGGCTTACTGGCTCTGCAGTTTTATGGCGTTGAGCGGCGAGATGCAGAAGTCTGCTCTTTAACTGGCGGCCTGGAATATACCGCCCTGTGACTCACCAGCTGCGTCTGCTCCCTGGATCATTGGCATCCACCACTTAACCATTTCCTTATCCGACCCGCCCATTGTTCTGAACAATGCTGATATATAAAAATAATTGGCATAAAACAAAAGCCGTGATTCATTGTGTGGTTGTTATTGACGCAAATGACGTAATTTTTTCAATTTTATTCATATTGGAGATTGCACTATAACCTATTTCGTCATATTCTATCTTGCGGATCGCGTATAACATCGGTGAAGGTTGTCTGAAACAATTCGTCCACCGCATCAGTTTAAAATGTAGGAAGCCGTCCTCACCTTCTTCTGATTTCTGGTTCCCCAAGAAGAACAACTAGTTTCAGATTGCCAGTTTCTTGTATTACGTAAGAAACTCTGATCGGGTGACGTTGTAGAAGGCAACCATCATTTACAATCAATGCATTCCGTGATTTGATTATCGTTGTGCTTTAAATCCCCAACCAGAAGACCTTAATTCTTCCGCTATCAGATTCTCTGACGACCGAGTGTTGGAGGAATTGGTAACGACGAAAGTCACATCCTTCCGGGTCATTTCTACATACGCACAACGAACATAATCCGTGGTATGAGGATGGGACACTTAAAAATGTAGATATAACCGTTCTTGGATTGCGTAGTCTTGGAAGTGTTTACAGTTTTTCTGCTGATACTAGAATAATAGCAACTTATACAGCGCTGATAAGAACGTATTATTACTAGTGAAAACGGTCTAGCTGCGTAGTTCATTAAATTACTCTTTAAAAGAGTAATAAAGAGTGATATTCAGCAATTTTAACCATCTATGTATATGATTAGCAGTTTCAGTATCTCTGTTTTCAGTTCCATTCATCTCGATCTGAATTTCCACAGTTCATTTGCTCCCACTAATTTCGTTTAACGCAAGCCCAAGATGACATTTATATCGGAATATTCTTCACCGGAAACTAACCGAGTTAAAACGTTGTATAAGCGCAATATTTCAAAGACTGTGCGTCGTCATCTTTAGGTGAAAAGTGTACAAGCAGTAAAACCAGAAGTTTAAAGGATGCCAAGAGTGCGTTGTTGATAGACTGACATGGCAACGGCGGCCGTTGTTACGTTGCCCAAAGGCGCGTTCCCACGACGCGTCCCTCGGCGTGTGTTAGGGGACGTCTCTTATCTTTGCCGCATATGCTAGCAGGTACGGCGCGCCTCGACCCACCGCCAGGCGGTAAAAGAAGAAAGGCGCGTACTACCATACCACGCGCCGTGGTAATGGGCCTTAACAGCAGTTTCAGACGTCATTAGCATCCTGCAGAGCACGAAACACGGAACGTTGACGACGAGAAGCTTTTCTGGCCTCGCATTAAGGAGGGCGGCGGTTCGAATCCCCGTCCGGGCATCCAGATTTGGGTTTTCCATGGTTTCCCCAAATCACTCCAGGTGAATGCCGGGATGCTTCCTTCAAAAGGCCATGGCCGAATTCCTTCCCATTCCTTGTCCCCAGTCCCATCCCACCTCTAATGACCTTAGCCGTCGAGGAGGTGTAAAGCAGTATGTAAAAAAAAAAAAATCCCCGTCCGACCACGCATATTTCGGTTTTCCATGGTTTTTCTGAATCACTCCTGGCAAATGCTCATGACCAGTAGATCATGACTGAATTCCTGCCCATTTCATATCTCCATCCTCTCAGACTTTATTGCTCGACGTCGATGAGGCGCAAAGCTCGATGAAAAAACCTATCCGCATCATATACTAAGATGGAATTAAAAGTTTAATTTGGATTCAACGAACAAAATGTTCTTCAATCGTTTCTGGGATGCAGGTGTTTAGTGCATGTACGTGCAGAAATTTTTGTTTATACTAAACAAAACTGTATAATTCTTGTTATTAAGCCTAGGTGGAAGCCAACAGCGATTCGCAGATTACCCTCACAACAACAAGAATTTTCACCTGATTATTAAAAGTAAGGATAAGAAATAATGGATTCAACAACTATCCAGCTACAATATCGGTAACACTATTTTGGAATAAAATTATATTAGGTATACGATATAGGGAACCAGACACGTAAGCCTAACGGGATATACGAAATGAACCAGGTTGTAATGTTAAAATGACCACGAAAGTGACAGTGACACCAAAATGTACACTAAATGGCCTAAGTAAGGAAACGAGGGAATGATTTTCTTACTGTGTTATGCGGTTGAAACTCGTTCATTGCAACGACTACTATCATAACCCTGCTCTGTGTTTTTGCTGTATATCATATTCGCCAGGGATTGGAATGTTTCAACCCACCTTATGTGACCTAAGGTCACGTGGTGCATATTCAGCGGTTCTGGTCTGTCACAAAGTATACTAAAGCATGGTTAAACTGGGACGTGGCAGGATCATTTGTTGCATGTTTACCAGATCCCATTCTATACGGGGGTAGCTGTAGTGTTAAGCTTCCTTGACCATAGCGACGAATCACATATCCACAGCCCATTCAGCAGGTACGGTTCATCACTGATTGTAACAGTAAGGCCCTCGTCACTGCTACTCGACTAACCGGATTTGTTCAATCAAAGCAAACTATAAATGCCTGAAAGATTCTTTAACGTATCATCTAATAATGAATCGCTCACCTTTGACGAAAGTTCCAAACTACTTGAGCAACTTCATAGTACGATAGCAACGTGTTAATGTTGCAATCCATGTAGCTAGTCGCTCATCCTCCAATCCGTGTTTGATATTGCCACTGATTAAAATTCTGTACCTTCTTGGGTAACATTGTCATATCTCTAAATAAGAGGAAGATTTGTTGCTATATTTCACTAAATAAATGGTTTTCAAAATTTTTATATTTTTTCATTGCCCATCGCATTAAAATTATGAGTTAACAAAAGCATCCATGCCGTAGATTGCACTGAAATATCTGACCTACTGGCTATTGTGCTACTCTGACTTTTTATCGTAGTGCTACAATACAATGATTCGTTTCTAGAAGATGCATACATACAGAACATTTGAAACATACTGTTAAAACAGGCAAAAAAGTTGTCTACTTTCGAGGTATTTTACATCAAGTGTTTAAAAGAAATCCTGTTTTTTTTTTGTTTTCGTAGTTTCGAAAAATTTCTACAGGCGAATGCCTGGGTGCTTCATTCAAAAGGCCATTGTCGAATTCCTTCCCATTCCTGGCCCCCAATCCTTTCCTGCCAGCAATGGTCTTGACACCGATGTGGCGTAAAGCCATAAGCAAAAAAGTGTTTTTAAAAAATAAGAAAATGACTTTTTGGAAATAATAATCCTCACTATCTCATTTATACGTGTGACATGATAAGCTGGTTGAGAAAAACCGGTAATTATTTTGGCAGAATGATATATGTAACATTACTGAAGGCAGATTTAATTAACAACACATTTGTGTAATTAATTTCTTTAAGATTTCCCAGCAGCAAAAACGTCTAAATTCTTATTTCAAACTGTATGTCTTTTTCTTATTGCTTTACGCCTCTTCTACGTCGAGATCATTAGAGACCGGAAAGGACTGGGGGAAACGAACGGAAAGGCAGCAGCACCAAACTACTGTTGCTATCGACTGACGGTTGGTGGGGGTGTTGCGCTCTACATAAAACGCAGTATTCCACACTGTGAAGTCCCTCTTCCTCCACTTCAGCAGGTAGAGGCTGTCGCGGTTCGGATGAAAACATCCTCAGGCGCTATCACCGTCGTCGCAGCCTATCGACCTCCGTGCAGAGTGCTTGACGAAGCCAACATCGCCGCCCTTATAACACACACTTCCTGGTAAAATACTCATTGGCTGAGATTTGAATGTGAAGCATCAGGATTGGCATAGTAGAACTGCTAATTCAGCTGTAAACCTCCTAAGACGCCTAGCCCACCACCACAACCTATATATATGGGCACCTGATGAACCAACGCGTCAAGCTACAAATGGAAGCCGGCTTGATGTGTTGGACATTGCTGTAACAAAAGGAATCACAGGGTTTGTTTCAGCAACAACCCTTAACAGACTATCGTCGGACCACTCTCCTGTGCTACTTGAGGTCGACGTTGGGGAGTGGCAACCAAAGAGTCAACCAATTCCTCATTACAAGCGAACCGACTGGGATCTGTTTAGGGAAGTCGTAGCGACCGAACTGAAAGAGGTACAGTGGACAGGAATGTTCGGGAGGTTTTAAGAGTCTTCACCAGCACCGTAAATAAAGCTACAAGAGTCGCTACACCACTGGTTCATCTAAGTATGGAACGTTTCTGTCAGCTCTCACCGTATCTGCTTGCACTGATCAGAAACAAAAATCGGATCACAAAGAAATGGAAACTAACGAGGAACCGTGCCACTCGCCGCCTTCTGAATCAAATGCAGCGAGAGCTGAAGGCAGCACTGGTAGAACACCAAAATCGTGGTAGTTCACACGAGTTGCAATGCTGCGACAAAACGATGGCAGCTCGTGGAATGAAACCAGGCGCATCACCCGCAAAAGGAAGCTGATACCACCGCTCCATGGCGAACGCGGTCTTGCACTCCTACCGGAAGACAAGGCTAACGCGCTTTACTACTCCTTGATTAGGCCGGTAATTGAATATGCTTGTTCCGTCTGGGGGTACGCTGCTAATTGCCACCTGAGAAAGTTGCAGGTGCTGCAGAACAGAGCACTCAAGCGGTCACTACATCTGTCCGACCGTTTCCCACTGACGCAGTCCACGAAGCGTCTGGAACAGTCATTTTTATTTTTTATTTTATTTCCTGATTTTACATAGCCTACTACCTTGTTACCTAAAGTAGGCCCTTAGTTTCTACAGTTTTATTCTTAAAACAATTTACTTTATTTTCTTGTTAATAATATATCTGGATAATTATTTTTAAGGATTTAATGGATTTAAGTATTCTAATAGTAAATCTACTAATTATTCTACCACTTAATCTACCAACTAATCTACTAATTAATCTACCATCTTACTAATTCACACCAATATCAGCAATTGTCTTTGTATTTTCATACTTCTAATTAATAAACTGTCTATTTGTATACGTTCTTCTTTTACCACTGCTGGCCTGCGTCGACATCTGGCCGCTAGCTGTCTCTGCTGATGCAGCGGGGCGACTGCTGACATGCTGACCACAAAGTGTCGTCAGCCAGCTTCACGTTCCAGGTAGTGGTCTCGTTCTTCTCCGGTTTGTCCCTGGAGCCACCTGCTCCCCCATCAGGAGTTCTCTCCTGGAATCAGAGCAGGCCACCCCCTGAGCCCTGGAGAAGGTGCCTCTGGCTTCCAGAGGCACTACGATGAATTGAGTCTTTGCCGTCTTCCTGGTGCAGGCACCGCCTTAGTCATGGGCAGTGCTTGTAGTCAAATTTGGGTTGTTCTTTACTCTTGAGTTTCTTCCTCTCCTGTCCTTCTTTCTGCTTCTGATGCCGGTTGCTCGCGGCGTCCCCTACGCTCTGCCTGTTTCAATTCAACAAATCTCGCCTTCTCGCGCTGCGACGCTAGATTAGCAGCTTCATCCAGCAAGTGCCAGAGCTCGGTATCACGCAGTATATCGTATATTCTTCTGTTCTGAAGTTGTATTTGGAGATATGCTCTTGATTCTTCAGTTTGTTTGCACTCCCAAACCACGTGCTCGGGAGTACTTACTTCACCACAGTCGCACCTGTTTGTTTCTTTGAGGCCTCTCTGTTCTAAGAAACTGTTGTATGGACCATGGCCAGATATGTAGTGTATGAGCCCTGGAGATGGTTGTAGGTGAGTCATGTTCATTCTCTCTTTCACGCAAGGAAGCATGTCGAAGGTCCTTCTGCCCGTGTTGCTGTTAGTCCATGTTTGCTGCCATTCATCCATCAGCGCATCCCAAATATCTTTTTTGGTTTCAACAGGCCTTCCAATTATTTCAGCAGCTTGGTCATACCTTCCTTTTTTAATCCAGTATAGCGCTCCTCGCTTCCTTACTTCCAGGTCCAGGGGCCAGATACCGAGTATAACCGTTAGGGCATCTGTGGCCGTTGTTCTGTAGGCCCCAGTTAGTCGGAGCAGAATTCCTCGCTGCGTACGGCGAAGCAGCTCCTTTGGTTTGACCTTTCTTAGGTGCTTGGCCCACGTGCTTGCAGCGTATCCAGTAATGGAGGTCAGTATTGCATCGTGATATCTTCTTATGACGAGCGGAGGCAGATTAAACCGTCGTTCGCCAATGCTTATCAATTTGTGCATTACCAGTGCTGCTCTTCCACATACTTCCTCCATGTGAGACGCAAATTTCAGTTGTTCCTCCAGGTTTACACCAAGGTAGCGGACTACTGCTTTTCTCTTTATTGTTTTTCCCCTGGATCCTAATTACCGGATTTCGTTTGAGTGTTCCTTTTAGGAGCATGTAGGTCGTCTTTTGTGGGGCTAGGTTTAACTTAACTGCTGCACACCACTTACTCAGGCAATCCAATACTGCTTTGCATTTTGTTTCGAGTTCCTGCCTGGTGTCCGCGTCTATCAGAAGTGCGAGATCATCGGCGAATGCCACCACACCCAGCAGTTCTGACATTTGTTGCAATATTTCCATGACCGGTTCCAAACCAATGTCCCAGAAAATTGGTCCACACACTGATCCCTGCGGGCAACCTTTCGTCAGTCTTTTCTCTATGTACTTGTTGGGGCACCGCAATTTGGCATATCTATTTCTACAATAATCTCTAAAACTGGTATAGAGGTTTTTTGGACAGTTGATGTTTCTTAAGCGTTCGAACAGCGCGGGCCACCAGAGATTGTCGAATGCGCCGGCGATATCCACAAATACTCCCACCACATAATTTTTGGAAGAGTTTTGAGCTATTTCCATTAAGCGGTTGATGGCGTCCTCTGTTGACTTGCCTGCTCTGAACCCATACTGATTTGGGTTCATCCCATGTTTTAATCTATGTTCCTTTAGTTTCTTGCAAAGTATCTTTTCTTGTACTTTCCCTAGAACATTGAGTAAGCAGATTGGACGATAGGATTTTGGAAGTTGTGGGTCTTTGCCTCCACCTTTCGCTATGATAATCACGTCACTCGTTTTCCATGCATTTGGTATTTTTCCCTGTACCAGGCATTCGTTAAAAAGTTTATTTAAGGTTGGAACCAGTTGGATGACCAGCTCCTGGAGGACCTCTGCTGGTATCCCATCAGGTCCAGGTGCTTTTCTTTTTGAAGGGAAAATATTGCCTCTACTATCTCTTCATCTGATATGACGCAGTTTTGATGTTCACTCTCGTAGGGATCCCACATTTTTTGACGCAGTTCACTTTGCCGATCTGTCTCGTTTTCTGTATTGTCATCTGGAAGTAGCACGGCAAGTAACTCCCGTGCAGTTTCCATCCAGTTGGTGGTCATAGATCCATCCAGTTTTCTTACAGTAGACAAGGTTGTAGGTGGCCTAATTTTGCCAGCGGCAATCTTGTAGGGGATGCCCCATGGGCCTGATCTCATATTTTGTCTGACGAAGGCTTCCCAGCTTTTTTGTTTTGTCTTCAGCAACAGATCCTTGAACTCTTGCTTTTTGTTCCTATATCTATCTAGAAGAGTCTGTCTCTCTTCTGTAATGAGGCAACGTTGATATGCTTTTCTTGCCTTCCTCATTGTGATTCGTAGTTTCTGCAATCTTTCTGTCCATGGTTTGTCTTTTACTCCCGTTGTTTTCTTTAGTGGAATTGCAGTTCTCATTGCGTCCTGGATTGCTCGAATTGTTTCTTCCGCAGCCTTGTCCACATCAAAATCTTTATCTTCGACTTGGGGGGGAATAAAGCAACTCCTCAACCTTGGCCAGTTGGCTTTGCTGATGTCATATAGCCGTTGAATATTGGTACAGGCGCCTTCGCGCGCACCGTCTCGCAGTCTTCCCAGTTCGAACATAATTAGATTGTGATCACTGGTGGTTTGGTTCTCAATCACCTTCCACCCGCTTACTAGGTTTCCTGCTCTTCGATTTGCTAAAGTTATATCTATGTTCGATTTGGCACCTGCTCGGTCACTGAACGTGTATGGATTGTTTGGCTCGTTTTTGACATACAGCTGTAATTCTCCAATCAGCTCGAGTAACTTTTCTCCTCGTGCGTCTGTACGACCGCTGTGCCAGAGTGCAGATTTGGCATTTGCATCGGCAACTATCACCGTAGGGCTGTCGCCTATGGCTGTACATATTTCCCTAATCTTGCAAAGATAGGGATCAATATCGTCTCTGTATTGGAAGTACATGTTAACGAGGACTACGTTTCCCCATTGCGTACCTAACTCCACACACACCGTATGTTCATCGCAGAATTGTGTTATTTTTGTGACTGTGATTTGCTTATTGAAGACTATGATGGCACTCATTGGTTTTTTCCCTGTCGAGATTATCTGAGACGTCACTGGCATGTGTGAGATTTTCCCTTCCCTGGAATGGGGCTCTTGAAGACAGAGGATATCTATTTGCATTTCCTCAGCCAGTTTACTCACTTCATGCAAAACCAGACTGGTTCTCCTGCAGTTTAACTGTGCGATCTTAATTCTCTCTGCACCCCTACTCATGGATGCCGAGTATGGATATTGCACTGTGGCCACGGCTGTCTCGAGTCAAGCATTATTCTTCCATGAGTCATCACAAAATGACGATAAATTTGATCTGGATCAAAGATTTCGTTCCGTCTGTCAAATACTTGCTTGACTATAGTGAGTAACTGGGCTGAATTAGTAGGTATATTGTTTATCTTAAGTTGAATACGATCAATTGCCTCTGGTTGCGGAAATGTGATGTTTTTGCCATTTGGATGTGCTATTCTGGTTAGGTGGCGTAACGCCATAGTGAGATTTTGTGTTTCCTCTAGTCTAGCAAGCTGCAGATTGTTTTCAAACTTTTGGTAGATATGGTCTGGAGCTATAGCAGCGTGTCTTGGTTTTTCGTTCGCTCGGTTTTTGGAGGCGCCACTAATTTTGCAGTAGTTGGATGTCATTGGAACTGGTCCTACCCACCCAAGTCCAGCTCGTTTTGGTTGAGGTCTAGGAGAAATATCACAGATGGTAGAAGTAATCTCTGAGTGTTGGAGGATAGTTTCATCTGTCTGCGTGCTTACGCTGTTTGCTGTTTCCTTCCCTTCTTGCAATATTTTCTCCCTGTATCTTGCAGCCCTCTCTGCGTTCCTCCTCTTCCTCGATGGCGTGTTTCTTGTTTTATTCCTCTTTCCTTTCCCTACTGTTTCTTCTATTAGGTTGATAATGATACTCAATAATTGATCTTTGTATGGTTTATCCATCCTCTTGGAGTTCCTTCTACTGTCCATAATCAGTTCTGTTTATCAATCTTTGAAGAAACAGTTGGTATGTCGGACAATCTTTGCCAGATTTGTTGCACGATTTTCCCCGTTTCCTGCATGGGATACAAACAGCTGACTGTAAGGACTTGCTACAGCCTTCTTTCTTGTGGCTAGTTTCTCCACAATGTTTGCAAGCGGCCGACGTTTGGGTACAATGTTTGCTAATATGACCATAATCGTAGCAATGCATACATTTTGGTACTACCGTGTAATCTTTTGCGGATATGGCACTGAATTCTATGTATATTTTTCTTTGCTGCATTATTTGCTTCCTTATTTCAGCACTTACTTCAACAACTTGATGGACAGTGCTTTTATCTCTGGGGCCTGTTCGAAATTTTGACTTGAACCCCTCCAGAAATTGTTGTCTTTCTATTTTTCCTTCAAAATTTTGTTCATATACTTTTTCTGGGATTTTGCATGGCTCAAGTGACGTGGGTACGTCGTACAGAATCAACAGTGGTTTCCTTTTCCTCGGCATTTCACACTTCAGATTTTCGTTTAGTTCTTTATTTTCCATAATTTTTCTTACATCATCTTGAGATGCTGTTTCTACGATTACAGCATTGTTTGTGCTACGTATTTTGTTTATTTTTATCTTATCTTTCCCTGGTTTTATGATTCTGGTTAGTTTATCAGCAACCTGTTTCGGAGTTTCTCCATTCTTGGAAGTTATGAAGACGGCTGCACTAGTAGCTGTTTTTTCTATTTTTGACTTTAATGTAGGTTCCATCCCTGATTTTGTCACTGCTGCATAACTAGATGCTGACAGTTTTTTCTGCACGTTCAGTTCTCTGTTCTCTTCTCTGAGTGTCCTTATTTCTTTCTTCATCTCTTCATTTCTTCCCTCTATGTGAGCCATAGCCACTGCGAAGGAAGCAAGGTTGTCCTTAAATTCCCTCAGTTTGAACTCAGTCATTTTTTGGCCTAACAGTTTGTTAACATAATTAACAAGTTTTTCGTACCTGCTGTTAACTGTGTCGATGCACTCCGATTCGGGATTTAAGCTCTGTTGTGTATTGCTATTATTGTTACCTTCAGTCGAGTCCATGATGTCAGCTGAGCCTTGAGGCAGGCGAGGTGTTGACTCACGTCAGCTGGACGCCAGGGTGCTGACGGTGCGCTCTGACGCACCCGCTCCGTGACGTTGAAGCACTGACGCGACGCAGCGCGCTGCGGACGATGACCGTTGACTCGTGGCACTGCTTTCCAGTTCAGTAGTTAGACAAAATAACTCATACAACGTATATTTTTTTTTTACCGCAGTTAGCGAGAGTTTTTACATGCACTGACACACACTATTTACACCAGCACAACTTGTTTCGTCACTTAACGATTGTTTTATCCCTCGCGAAATGCATTCAACGGCAAGAGCGACGTGACACACAACCGCACGCGGCAGCCATCTTAACTGAGTCTGGAACAGTCAGGCTAATCGAAAGATTCCGGCAACATGCCGACAAATTCTACAGTGAAGCACATCGATCTGCTAAATTCACTAGTCAGTTGTCTCGGCGAATATGAAACTGCCGCTGACAAACTCAACAGACCACTAGTGCTGATGGAGCGAAAAGAATAATCAATACTACTCCAACAAGACGACCAACCGAATGTCAAGAGAAGTCAAAATAGAAGCAGGGAGGAAATGTCTCAGGACAAGAACCCGAGCTTTAATGCTGAGACTGGCGAAGAAGGATGGTTAATAATACCTTTCATTGTTTTAAACATCTTGGAACATAAATTGTAACTTCGGTATAACGGCTTTGCTCTTCAACCTTATTCTCAGTGTGAAGCTACATTATTTCGGTTGTCCGACCCCTGCTTTTTCACCAGGGTGAAGCACTTCCGTTTCGGTCGGACTGACCCCAGCGTTTTGAGGCGCTTTTGCGATCGCGGTTGCACTTGCACCGGGTGAGTAAACCATCCTGTTTTCGACTTTCCATGGTTTCCCGAAATCACTCCAGGCGAATGTCGCGATGGTTCATTTAAAAGGTCACGGACGAACTCGTTCCATATGCCAATCTCCTTCCTCTAGTGCGGAGAGACACTCTGGTGCCTATAGCGCCCATTGATGCCGTGGGTTAGCCCTGGGCGTCACAAACCTCAATTTTCTTCAAACCTTCTTACTTACAACATACATTTAAAAACATTACATAGATTCAGCAATGGAAACATCAGTACACTCCCTCTAGCTTCCAACCATATTCGCAATGACATATACTCGTCGTTACAACAGTAGCCATCGGAATTAAAAGATGAAAATCAAACGTCATAAACTGAAATATTCATACGAGGTGTGTTCAAAAAGTAACGGTAATTTAAATTAGTCCTGTTGGCAATATTTTTTCGTTATTGTGTTGGTAAACATGCCTTAAAAGTATCTATGCATTTTGAACTATATTGGAGGTAATCTCTTGTCAGCTGGTTTGATACAGTCGGCAATTTTTCATTAGTATAAAGTTCTTGCCACAAGATCAAACGATCAATATTGAACACGACCTTCAAACAGTCCGAAAAAAAAGCCAGGTTTGTGTCAAAACAATTCAGGGCTTTTGTATCCCGATAATGCACCTGCTCGTACATCGTAGCTTGTTCGTGATTTTTTTTTTACAAAAAAACAACACTGTAATGATGTCCCAGCCTCCATATTCGCCAGACATGTTCCTAAAAATAAAGAGAACTTTGAAGGGCCATTGTTTTATGGAAATAGATAAGATTAAAAGTACATCGCTGAAAGAGCTCAAAGCTATTCCAAAGATCGAATTCCAGAAGTGTTTTGGGTATTGGATGAAGTGCTGGCATAAGTGAATAATATCTAATGGCGGCTATTCTGAAGCGGGTAACATCGATGTAGACGAATAAATAAAATTCTTTACAAAAACTGAAGATTCCAGTTATTTTTTAATACACATCGAATGTGTATAATCCGGCAATCTTGTAAAATAATGATCACGGATGAAATTATATTTAAATATCTATACGAAACTTATGAAATAATTTCTGTAAAGCCATTGTTAGATTAACAATTGTAACAGGAGCATTTTATGTAATTAAACCGGTATGCTGAAGAGTGGGCGTCACTCTACTCCACACACCATTTATGGGAGATGGAAAAAAACAACAACAACCTCATTGGGGTCTGGCGACAGAAGTGAAAACTTAAAACTATGAATATCATGCACGCAACACGTCATACTTATAGCTACAGATATATTAAATAATAATAATTGGGCGTGGTCGTAACTACCTGGTGACATGGGTTTCTATTGCTTGCGCATCCTGCCCCCGTCTTAGCTGCCTTAACCTAACCCGGTAGCGTTACCAGGTACAAGGAACCTACAGCTTAACGTGGAATCGTTCTGGCGTACTTCAAATTACACACCAAGCTGTACCAGAGGTGAAAGTCGGGTTAAGGATCTATAAAAATCCCTACAATGACAGTGATTCGAACCGTGGACTTTTCGCTCTACAGTCACACACCTTAACCACTGAGCCACTTGACCGTTACAGATAAACTGTTACGTTAGCATGTCGGTGACGCGAACTCGTGAGATTTTTACCCGTCCAAAAACCGCCCAACGTCCCTAAAGAAGTTTTCACTCAAAAAACTAAAAGTCTAACTTCGTCCACAACCCGAAGGTTGGTAGAATCTTCCCGAAGGAGATGTACCAAACTATTGTGTCAGAGGCAGGAAGACCAAATCCTTTCCTCAGGGGTCTACAGTTTAACGAGGAATCAGAACTGCGGAACGTTCCAGCGAGGCTCATACAATTAAAGAAAACTCCTGAAATTTCCTGCTTACCACGGGATTCGAACCCACGAACGAAGATAAAAACTTTTGAAAGTAAGCGCCTTAGCCGCTGAGCTGTCAGACTGC
>CM061920.1:341406927-341448319 GCA_031002005.1 Vandiemenella viatica | reverse complement strand
TTTACCACCATTTTATGGCTCCTTCTCACAAAGATATCTTTTTAGATTACAGCTTGGCATCTCTTCTCGATTTCATCGGGAATATCCTACCAGCTGACATACACATGAATATCCTTGTCTAAAGCCAAGTTGTCAACTCATCAAACGAGTCTTTTTCTTTCCAGACATATCAAGCTTTCTATTAATTTACTTACACCTGATGTCAAACTAATTGGCCTGTAATTGTCAACTCTATTATTATTATTATTATTATTTTTATTCACAAAGGACAATGATACAGCTTTAATGTATTTTATAGTACCGGTACATAAGATGATTTTGTGAATCCCACATAAGGTAAAACTTGTGTGTGGGCTTCATGATGCAGGTAGCTTGATTCTTATAATACAAATATTTACAGTGACTTAGGATCTAAGAGATATACTATACATGACTGTGCGTGAATAACAATCATTGGAACATGTGAGTAATACAATCATTATAAAGATTAGTTCGATATGGTTTGACATAACAAAATTTTTTTTGTACTACATATATAAATATTGTTTATATCAGGTAATGGAAGTTTATTAGTTCATTTAACGAGTCATGGTTGTCTAAAAGCCATGTAGTTATATGTTTCTTCATGGTTTCTTTCGGCTTATTGATAATATCTTCTGGTAATTTATTATAAATACGTGAACCAAGGCAGTGTGGATGTCTTTGCCCTAGTAGAGTGTTCCGGCGAGGGACGTATGCTCCACTTCTTTTTTGTAGTCTAGTTTTTAAGTGTGGTTGGTCACTAGTGCTGAAGATTTTTATGTTGGCATGTATGTACATGACTATTTTTTTAATAAACAGCTGGCGGACATTTAGCAATTGGCTTTGTTTGTACAATTCACAAGTTGGAAAAGTGTATGGCATTTTATACATCACTTTCAGAATGTAATTTTGACATCTGTTGACCTGAGTCAAGTGTGTATCTAGTATTCCTCCCCAGCTGTTTATACCATATTGTAAGTGTGTTTGAACTAGTGCAAAATAGAGAGTTCTTAAGGCTTTTATTGGGAGAGTGTTTCTTATTCTAAAAAATATATAAACAAGCTTCTGCAGTTTGGTAACTAAGTTAGATGCATGGTGATTCCATCTCAAATTACAGTCTATTTCTATGCCTAGATACATAATGGTTTTTGTTTTCTGTAGTTTCACAAAGTTACATTCTGTATGACTATAGCATGTAGGTTTGTGGAGTATCAGAGTTTGATTGTCCAGTGGTTGTGTAGCTACAGTGTGTGAAAAGCAGACAAATTTGGTTTTGCTTTCATTTATAGTTAGCAGATTATGGTTTAACCATTTCTGAACAGTGTTTAGAGCTTCCTGGGCTGCATTGAAGCTGTGTTCTCAAGTGTTACCTGTAGCCGTTATAACTGTGTCATCAGCATACAAAGTGATTTTTGCATTGAGATTTAGTTCACAGAGGTCATTTATGTAAACCAGGTACAGAATTGGGCCTAGTACCGTTCCTTGCGGAACACCTACTTTGACTTCTGCGGCTTCACTTATGGTATTTCCAATTCGTACCATCTGTGTTCTGTTACAGAGGAAACTATTAAAGAATTTTAGAGGAGTTCCTCGTATACCAACCTTTTCGAGTTTTGTGAGAAGTATAGTATGGTCAACAGTGTCAAATGCTTTTTTTAAGTCTAGAAATATTGAGATTGTCCTTTTGGAACTATCGACCATCTGGCACAAGTGATCTGTCAATGAGTATATAGCATCCTGAGTGCTTACATTTGGTCTGAAGCCAAACTGATTTTCTGAAAGTATATTAAATTCTTCCAAGAACTTCATTAATCTACTTTTGATACATTTTTCTAGTAATTTTGAGAGATGTGATGTTAGAGAAATTGGCCTATAGTTGCATACTTTTTTCTTATCTCCTTGCTTATAGACTGGTATAATGATAGCTATTTTAAATGGATCTGGAAACTGTCCTTCTGTTAAAGATAGGTTAAAAATATATTTCAGTGGCTGCAGTATAAATTTATTCACAGTCTTCAGAGTTTTACTACTGATATTGTCATGTCCATTTGCAGATTCATTCTTTAGTGTTGCTATGTGACTTGCTATTTCTGCTTCTGTTATGGGAGGGAAGAAAACTGACTGCATCTGGGATTTTGGGATGTTACTGTACCTGATACTGTTTGTGGCTTTATCGTTTGTACTTCTGATGTTTTCAGCGAGTTGTAGGCCTATATTGCTGAAGTATTCCATAAATTTGTTTGCTATGTTGATGGGTTCTGATGTTTGCTGTGAATCATTAATGTAAATTTTTTCAATAGGTAACTTTTTATTTTTCTGTCTGCCTGTTATTTCATTGATGTTTTTCCACAATGTTTTTGTGTTACTAGGGTCCATCATAATGTTTTTGGTGTAGTATTTTTCTTTTGTAATTTTGATTAGCCTGTTTATCCAGTTTCTGTATAGTTTATATCTCTTTGTAAGATTTTCCAATTCTGCCACGGAATGATTTGTGGACTTTCTCTTTACCAGTGTTTGGTGTAATTTGTCTCTGATTCTTATAGAGGTTATCAGACCTGCAGTGATCCATGGAGTAATTTTTTTTAAATTTTGACCTAGTCTGCTTTATATAAGTGGTATGGTCTATGATATGCTGTGTTAGTATCTGGATGAAGGAGTGTGTTGCTTTATGAGCATCCTGTTGTATTAGAACAGATTCCCATTTTTCTTTTGCCAAATAATTTGTTAGTGATTCATAATTAATCTTAGAAATAATACTTTCCACTTGTTTGATTTTTAGGGTTTTGTTAGATGTGTTTTGCATAAGAAAAATAGGACTGTGGTCAGTGATACCCGCATGCATAATGGCTGAAGTAAATTCAGCATTTCTTTGGGGTTTTACATAAATGTGATCGATACAAGTTTCAGAGTTGGGTGTTATTCTTGTGGCTGAGTTTATATAAGAGATGAAACCATTTCCACTAAGTGTATTTATATACTAGCTATTTGTTATATGGTTGTGAGTGTTTATATTTGTGTCTCCTATCAGTATAATATGTCTATTTTTAGGTAGTAACTGAAGAGTATTTCTTAGTTCTTCAATGAATATCTTGGTGTTTGTAGAAGGTGATCTATATATTCCTAGGATTGTGTATGTTTCTTTGCAGTACATTAGATTGATCTGACACATGTTTGCTGCTTTCACCGAGTTCATTTCTAATATTTCAACATCATTTGTGGATTTTGAGTGTATGTATATTTTTAAGCTGTCATGGGTGGAGTGTTTTGGAGGTATGAAGAATTCATGGTAGTCTGGCAGAGTGAAAGGTATATCTACAAGAAGCTGTGTTTCTGATAATACTATGACTTCTGGTTTGTGTTCAAGCTGGTCAATCAAGACAGAAAAACTTCCAAAATTTGTTATGATACCACGTACTATGTTGATGTGCATAACATGTATTCCTGCATAGTACTTAGACAAATCATTTAAATCACTTGTGCTGTTAACAATGTTTGTGTTAATTCCTTCACAAAAACTAGAGTCTAACTCAGTCCTAGAGTCTTCAAGTTCTCTATTCATTTTTATACCAAAGTGTTCCAAAAAAATAAAAGGAGAAAAAAAAACTAAATTTAGTCACTCACTCACATATTCTGTTTGCAGTCAGCATCTGGTAGATCTGCTGCTGACTTGATTTGTAGGATGGCGCTATTTTCATCTTTCCTTAGGTAGATCTTCCCATTTTTGGTCCAGGTATATTTATAGTTCATGGTCCTCTTCACATTTCTTGCTAGCCAGAACAGGTTTTGGTTCTTCTTCGTCAGATGTTCATTTATATAAATTGTGGAATTTCCATTTATGGCGATGTCTTGACAAAAGATTTTACCATGTTTCCTCTTCTTTTCTAGGAAAAGATTTTTTGTTTTGTGTGAGTGAAATTTTGCGACTATCAGTGGAATTTTCTTTTTCCCATCTTTGTTTGGTTTTGTTGGTAGCCTATGACAGTATTCAATGTCTTTTTCGGCGTCCAGATCTGTACCTAATGTTGTCGCAACTTTCCCCACTATTTCATAGACATTTTCTTTTTCCATGTTTGGAATTCACAATCACCATCATACTTTTAACTTTCCAGTGAATTATTATTATTATTACTCCACAATTCACTAAAAATGGGCAGCATTGTGTTTTTTTTTAAATTATTTTTTTAAACCATGTGTGCTCATATATTACTGTATTGATATGATTTTGCTCTCTTTTTTCCAGTCTCTTTCTTTTGTTGTGACCCAATCATCTCATCTCATTCTAGGATGTATAATTGCATTTTCCCCCATACATTCCTATTTAGATGCTGCCTAGGTATTGAAGACTCTTGCATTTCTTTCACACAGCCAAATATCTTTGACCTTGCATAGTTCATTGTCAGATCCATCATCAAGCCCCTTCTTGCGTATTCATTTCTGAATTTGTCCTTCATACTTTTCTGCACAATTGGTAGAAGATATGACAATCTGATTAACTCATGAAGGGAACTCTTCGATTCTGCACTTTTTAGGCCAAACTATATCCTCTTCATTAATTTAAAATCTTCTAAATGATTTTAAGTTAGTCATTTGTATAATTAAATACATTAATTTGTTATGCCTGTGATTTAATATAAATATTATTAAACTGTTTTATCCCAACTATTACAATTAAATTTGCTGATTTATTTGGTCTGAATTTAGGAATATGTGTACTGTTTTCATGGGTTGAATATCTTTTAACATATTTATTCTTTTTAATCCATAACAAAACATTAAATATTTATTGGTTTTTGGCAGGTTTACTAAGAGAAACTTTTTAACAATTTGTAAATTATTCTAAGAATATTCTTTTATAAAAGCAGTACTTCATTCACTTTGGAGTTTTTTCCCATAGTATCAAAGCTACAGATTATAGTTATGTTATTTTTTAAATTAAAATAGCATTTCTCAAATAAGTGAGTTTTACATGTCCTGTGAGAATCTTGATTAAATTTAACTCTTAAGAGTCTAGAGTGGATTGAATATACATAAGATGTCTGCATCATATATTGATCTATAAAGAATACTGATTATTTGTACTTCTGGACAAATTTTTCAACCAAACTGAATATAAAGGTCTGATTTTACTTTCACTAGTAACAAAGTCTTTGTCTCTAAACCATATTGTTGTTAAATTGTTTGATGCCAATCCGCTTCCAGCTATTTCTGATTTGTGCATTTTTAAAAAGTTTACATCATTGGCAAGTGTTGTAAACACTGAATCAATAATAGGTTAGGTAGCCCCAGGTGGTGGGTAACCCAGGACATTTAATTTTCTAAGAAACCAACTGCATTGTATCAGTAAAGCTTTATTGTAAATGAAACCTGTACAACTGAGCAGCGCTGTGGGCAAAGATTAAGTTTTGTTCCAGGCAGACATTTTTTGTCACTCCTATCAAGCTTTGTTGGAGGTTATCAAATATGACACATCAAAAAACTGTAACATGGGCTCAAAAATCCCAAAAGAGTAATTTTTTGACATCTTCACCATATAAAAATACAGAGATGGTAGGCAGAAAAGTATGCAGTGAAAAAGATGAAGTAAAAAAAATAATAATAATGGCATCAAAAAGTCATTTAATACAAAGAAAAGTATTCAAACTCTTTCTGAAGATAATTGAGGAATAGAGACTAAATAAATAGTAAGTGGATAAACTTTTGAAGAAGACTGTATTCAGTGTTATGAGGTAAAGACTGTGCCCATAAAGAATGTGTTTTTATAGATTCTTGAGAAATCGATTATTATCATGTTTTTTGTAAGGGCAAAAAGTGATTGGGCCACCACTGATTACTAAAGATCTGGGGCTACCTGCCAACTTTTGTGTTGCAAAAAAATTAAGGTCAAAGTATTTTCAATTTAATTTGCTAAAAATCTTATGATTGATAACTTTTACTTAATATGATTGGAGAAGTTTCCAGACAGATAAAATAAAGACAGAAAATTTGTTTATTTGATCTTTATTTGCAGTTAATTGTCTGAGGCTGTCTGACCCTCCATTACAAGCAGGTAAATCATTGTACATAATGAGGAAAGGCAAAGGACCCAGAACAGATCCTTGTGGCACATAGATGGTGACCTGTCTTATCTTTACCTCAATAAATTAAATATGTATTGATAAGTAAGATTTATTGTGCTCTCTGTTCTCCATAGAATGCAAAAAGACACCTCTACAGCAAGTAATATATTGTAGGCTTGTCTAGACCTCTGAGAAGTGTAGGTCCAACAGATTAGAATTAGATACCACATTGGCACTGGTAGGGTACATTGACTGAAAGAGTATTGGCTATTAACATTTATTGATAGCCTTTCATGTAAAAGGTTATTCAGCCACAACACACACATAATTCCATAGAGTTCCCAATCAATATACGAGATAATAGTTTTGCTTACATGGAATGTAGGAGAGTTTACTGGATGTTAGCCACACTGCAAGTGTGGCCATCAATGGCTACTTCTGGTGTCCTCATCGTGGAACTGACTGGCTTGATTGAACTCCTGTTTGGTGTGAGGTTCTACATACAATACCTGAGCTGACTGGGTACCACTGATACCTTCAACAATTACTGTAAATGGTGCAGTGTGTGGGGGTACACTTTATTTGGTTTTGGCACCCCATCAAACACTGGAGTGAGCTTTACCATGATTGGTAATGGTCCATTGATACAGAATGCTTTACCATAAGAGGTATTAGCCAAAGCTCCTGAAACATGGCTCACACTCAACAGAGCAGCAACAGAATCCAATGGGTATCATTTTAACCCAGTTTAGATAATATAATTAAATGGTCAATACAAATTCTATGATCACAGATTATAACCTGAAGTGATTATTGTCAGAGATAATTCTATTATAGTTGAATCTACATCTTTAATGAACATATCACTACAGAATCCATACTGTTACTGTGAAAGTGTGCTCGACCACCAATTAAGGAATTTATTTAGCTGTGCCTCCAATTATTTTCTAAATATGTTTACCCCAAATTGTGGATTATTATCGAAACTGGATACTTATGAATGCTGTTTCACCTTTTTTTTATATATTTATATATATAAGCTTTCACTCTTCCCACTCTAAAAAAAATCTGGGAAATACTTTCCATGAGAAAATAAAATCAATTCTATTGCAAACAAATAGATGGTTAAAAATAAAAAAAAAAAATAAAAAAAAAAAAAATAAAAAAAAATCCACAGTTGTAAATGGGGCTGAAGGTAGTAGGTTTTGAGTGCTCTACCAATTGAGTCAATCTGTTAGATATATAAACTGATCTCTCTAACAATCTATGTTTGTAATATTGATGTATATTATTTAATTGTGTAGATTTAACAGTTTATACATTACTTTTGTAATGTGGATTTCAATTATCCTTGAATACAGTTCTTATATCTGCTCTTTTCGTTTCTTTTCAGGTGATAAATTATTCTAAAACTAAAGCAAAAGTCTGATCCACAGTTATCAATTACAGTAGTCATTCATTCATGTCCATTAATAGATTCATCATGATTTTACAGCACCTCATGAGGTACAACTATCTAACCCGTGCTGTTGAAAAGGTTCCACCTAAAGATATTATACAAAAAGTGTATCATGATCGTATGCTTTCATCATATCAGCAGTCCATATGTCGAGAAGGTAAGCACTTATTAATAGACTGTTTGGTAATTACAATTTGTATTCAATGTTTTAGTCTAAAATAAGTTCTATTAGCTATGACTAGCAAGGTCGAAGTGAATACAGTACACAATGGATTATAATGTATTTGATTGTCATAGTTTTCTGTAATATGAGGTATATTTTTAAAGTATGTTTCATTATCAATGATTGCCTTTGCAATGCTGTGATTATCATTATGCTCATGCACATTCAGTTCTCCAGTTGCTAACCAACTTTTACACAATGTATAAGATTGCTACTCTTTGTGTGTGCTTTGTGGTGAGCAATTGACAAGTTCAAGGTAATTGACTGGCCTGCAGACTATGAAATACAGTCTATTATCTATTTCTTGAATATGAGAAATGTCAAACCAGTGACATTCATTGCTGAATTCATAAGGTGTATGGTGAAGGTGTCAAGGAGTAGTCAGGATATGAGGAAGGAAGTTCAACGAGGGCCACGACTCTGTGCATGATGAACAGGATAAAAGTCAGCCGTCTCTAGACAATAATGTTTTGGTGACTGAAGTTGAAGCAAAAATTCATTTATGCACTTTCCACAAATTTTACAGATAGTTCTTTACAAAATTGCGACAAATTGATTACAGTTTCAAAAATTGTGCCTACAATGGGTGCCCAAGCTGCTCACCAAGGAACATAAAACCAAATGGGGTTGCAGTGCATTGACCTTTCTCACGTTTTACAGTGAGAAAGGTGATGACTTCCTGGCCCATATCATGACACGTGATGATACTTAGGTGTGTTCCATGACACCTGTATGGAAGCAGCATTTCATGGAGGCACACTTCATCGTCAACGAAAAAGAAATTCAAACAAATCATGTCAATATGCAAGATTGTGTGCACTATTTTTTGGGATAGAAAAGCAATTCTCCTCATCGAATTCTTGCTTCGAGGCCAAACCATTAATGTAGACACCTATTGTGAGACCTAGACGATACTGCATCGTCCAATTCAGAACAAAAGACTTGGCATGCTGACCAATGGAGTTGTGTTGCTTATGTGGTATTTGTAAATGATTTGTTTCAATTTTTGCCACCTTCAAGGAAATAAACTTTTATTTTATTTTAAAACACTATTATTTTTAATAATAATTACACATTATACAATCACAATCATAGGCCAGTTATCCAATTATCTTGGACTTGCTGGTCTTTAATTCTACTTTTTTTTCTAACAACTCCTCCATCACCTCTCTGACCAACTCCACAGATAATTGCCCATCTCTCTTCTTTGTTAGCCACATATATTACTTTACAATATTTTTTGTAACAACTAAAAAAAAACAATTAACTGGGTAATCTTTTCTGTTTCAACTAATATTAAATTAAATAAAAAATAGGCTTTCCTATATTTTCCCGTACATGCTCCACGGCAATGCTCATCTTCACACAGCTAATCAAACCCAAATCAAACCTAGTACTCCATCTCAATCTTTGGCTGGGAACAAATTGCCCATCTTCCCTATAATTCAGATTTAGCTCCCAGTGATTTTCAACTCTTCATGCACCTCAAGAGGTTCCTGGGTGGCCAATGTTTCGATGATGATGGTGAATTGAAGACAGCAGTGGTTCACATTACAGGTAGCAGAATTCTACAAAGAGGGGATGGAAAAGCTTTTGCACCATCTTTATAAATGCCTTAATAATAGTGACAATTATGTTGAAAAGTAATTGAAGTGTGGGGATTACAATTCAATAAAAATGGTCTGTAAACATTCTCATTTTTTAAAAGTCTTTTAGAACTTGTTTTAAAAATATGCCTCATATTTTCAATGTATTGGAGCTGATGTGGAAGAAGTTTCCTGGTTAGACTGGATGAAAAGTAATAGCTCAACAGTATTGACAAGTTTAACATGGTTATGAACCAACCACCAGGACCAACAGGAATACATGGGCTATAAAAAGTTATAAGAGCTATATGGAAGGAGAACAGAATACCAGATGACTGGGAAAAAGAATTGATGATTCCGTTATTCAAAAAAGGGGACAAAAAATGCTCGAATTAGTGCGGTTCGGAGGTCTAAAGATTTATGAATCTATTCTGCAATAACTATCGAGGAAAACAGTTAAGGTAAATCTAGAGGAAGAACAACATGGATCTTGTTCTGACCAACCTACTATAGATCTTATCTCTGCTTCGAGAATGCTTTTTAAGAAATACTTGGAAATAAATAAATCAGTGATAGTCATATTTATTGATAAAGAAAAGATTTTTGAAGATATTCCTCACTATCACATTTCAGAAGATTAATTAAGAAATTATGGAAAGATTTAAACTACCAAAATACTGAGAGTTTTGTTCAAATCCAAGTTAGCAAATCAAGATAGTTTTAGACTAAAATTGGGGTATGACAAGACAGTTGTTTGTCACCACTACCTGTCACAAGCGTAATAGATGAATTTATCAAGCTGGACAAAAAGAAAAGCAAGAAAAATAGTGCCTTAGTTTTCGCAGATGATGTTATGAGTCATGGAAATGTGAAGGAAAACTGCAACAGTGGCTTGAATGGTGGAAAGATGAATTTGAGAAGCCTGAATTTAAAACAAGTGGGACCAAACTGGGCTTTACAGTTAGCAAGGGAAGCAAACCAGTCAAATTAAAATAGGATCACTTTAAATTCCTTGGTACTATTACACTGATAATAGGCTAATCAAGGTAAGGTTCCTTCTGTGAATTTATATTGTGATAATAGTGAGGCCGTATTGTACCCAAATTTATGTGTGCTATTGACTGTGATCTGTAATTCCCATGGACATAGTCAGGCTCAGGCAGGTTGCCGCACTTGTCTCATTCTGGTTCCCTCCCTCAATTAGTCGAGCAAAAATGTGAATATGTGAAAATTTGTTTCTTCTTTTAGTATTTGTAATGTGAGTGTTGATACTCCAGCTAAGTAAGTGAGGAGCAATAAACTGTTTTGGTCCAGGTAGTGAGGGGCAGAGAGATTGTCGAATTAAAAGACAGACAATGCAAACTGGTACAGTATAAGAAATACGAAAGAGAGTGGTGTAAGAAAGAATCTTTGCCATATTAATTTGAGTGGAAGTTCATGATAGGCCAGAAAAATACATGTGAAGCCAAAGGATGTTTGCGATTGGCTGAAGTTAACCAGAAGGAGAAATGGCCATGTTTGATTTAGTCACTATTTGGTCAGGAGTTGTTAGAGTCAACAGCGTGTGGTAACAGTGACAGCAGTAGCTGCCATGTTGGCCTTAAATTTTGTTTGTATCCTTGAATAATTATTGTGAGAGTCATGAATCGGGACTGAGGAGTCCTCATAATTTATCAACAGTAGACACAAAATTTGTAATAAACTTGAGCTAGTGATGCATTGTTTCTAATTATCAACCTGCAGGCAAACTTCGGATTGGAGTTCATTGTAGAACTAAGAGTGAAATACGTGTCTAGTACCCGGATGAAAACTTTGCATAAACTGCATCGTAACTTTATGTAGAGTGCTTTTTAGTTATGTATTTCAGAAGCATAAACCCCTTTAAGGACAAGTTTCCTAAGTGGTTATACTGTTTATTTTCCCGAGTTGGCCACAATGTCAGTTGAATAATTTTCAGAAACTGTTTACAGAAATATCATAATTGGTTACCCAGTACCTCACAAACTAAAACAGATCATGGTCGAGAGCTTGCATCTACATATGGAGTGGAAAATAGTCTTGTATCCATTTCTTAATGGACAAAAGACATTTGAACAATGGAGCTGGTAGATCATTTGCAGTAACAACATGTTACTACCTTTATCATAATGAAAGGCAGCCTACTTTAAATTTTATTGTTACTTATTGCAAAATAAATTTTGTCAAAATTTAATCAGAAGCCTCGCAGACTAATGCTTAAATAAGTTAATGAGTGTTTAATTCGTATTCTGGTAATACCATTTTTCAACAAGTATTTTTATTAAGTTATCTTATTTTTGTCCCACCCTGAAGTTAATGCTGGCTATACCCTTGGTAGTTTCTGACTCTCAATGGTATACTAAGTTCATTCCACTTAAAAGACTGCCAGCTCCTTTGAACATGTTGCTAAATTGGGTGACTACTGTAAGGAGCTATAGTAGTGATAAGTTCAGTTCTCAATGAAGTTCCACAAGAAAATTACTTTTAAACAGCATTTATTGTGAAATGATTTGAAATTAAATGTTGGTATCAGGAATCTACAAAATCCTTAAAAGTCTGATGGATTCAACCCATCATGAAAACAGCAGGTTAGAACCACACAATAACTTCAGCCTCTACTCGCTAATAACAATTATTGTATCAGGAAACCCATGAGTTTAGTTGTTACTGATAGTAAATGTGTAGAAAATAGTTTGAATCAGTGTTTTCTACTCTTTATAAAGTAGTTGAAATTTGTTTCAAGGACTACTTAGAGAAACATTTTAGCTAGTATCCACAAAAGACTGCCAAAATGTGTATCGCTGATAACAGTCAGCATTGCTAAACACAGATGAAATAATACTGCTAAAAATGGCCACCCTGCGGTCTTAATTTATGCTCTCTTGAGAAAATTAGCCTCAGGCTGTATTATCTTGGGTCTCCAAATAGAGCCGCATCGATTAATTTAAACCTAAAGCTATGTCCACACCAAAAGGAACACAGAGGAACATCATGTTGATGTTGCTTGTTCCTGCAACTTGTTCCCTCATGTTACCCAATGTTTCTCAGTATTTTTCAATGTTTATGTCAACAGAAACAAAAGTTCCTTGAAGTTGACTGTTTCGAGAAGTAGCGGTAAAGATGAAAGGAAACAAAGGAACATTGGTAAACATTATCATGTTTAAAATTGTTGTTAGTTTGGTGTGGACAGCTTGTTCCGTGTTGCTGTTACATCAGTTGTTGAAATCTCACAAAAATGTTCAAGTGGACAAGTGAAAATTTGATATATTTAATTAAATTATATAGAAATGCAGAGTGTTTGTGGAATCTATGTGATTCAAACTATAAAGATCGGCTTAAGAAACATGATTCATGGGTGGTATTAAGAAAAGCAACTGGTGCAGATTCGAAATAAGTACATCAAAGCTGTATATGAATCTGCAGTAGTTAGAAATCTTAAAGTCAGCAGCAAATGTTCCTTTGGAGATATTGCGGCTCTGTAGTTTGTATTTTGTTTTCGAATAAACTGTTCAGTTTTAGAAAGTAGCCATTCTAAATCAGTGCTACTCATTCGAATAAAGTTTTTGATGTGTCCATCCTCAATATGTCCTGATAACAGATCGTCTTTTTTTTTTTTTAAAGAATCCAGGCGTTCAACTCCATGTTGATTTCTCTCCAAAAGACTTGGTCTCATCCAGCATTTGTGATTTCTTTTATTCTTTTGACTCAAAATAATATAAACTGCAGCAGCTGCTGACAAAACATCACTGTCACACCATATCATCGTATACTAAATGAATTATAATTGTGACAAAGTTTTTATTTCGAACATAAAAATATAATTGTTGCTCTTGGTGTAGACAGGTAACAACCGTAAACAGTAACACAAGTAAACTGTTCCTAAATTAGGTTTTCTGGTGTGGACGGAATGTTTCTGAAAGTTGCGATCTGTTTCTGTTTCTAGAAACAGACCGCAACTGTTTAGCAACAAGAAGTTCCTCTTTGTTCCTCTAGTGTGGACGCGCCTTAACATTTCTGCCACCATGCTGTGGCTCTCATCAGAGGACTGCTATGTCAGATGCCGCTATTGCCTTACATAGTAGCATGAAGTGAGCATGAATGCTAACCATCTGTGGTGACATCATGGACATCACCGCGCCCAGCATAGGCAGTAGGATGGAGTTGTTCATGTTGGGTTTTCCTGAGCAGGTACTACCAAATATGGACAAGTTGCAACCCACTGTCAGCATTCATGTTGTTTGGCCATTTCTGTATTTCCATTGCTACTCTTACGCCTAGGCTACTATCTGCTCTCAGTGTCTGTAACACTGGTCTTGTCAAACAATATTGAATGCCCACTATTGGCTGAATGTAGAAGTACAGCGGAATTGCTTGTATCATTATTTTTCAAATGCCTGACATGCACATTGAGCCTCACCTTTATGGTGTGTAACATTTCCTCAACATATACCTTGCCACAACTATAGGGAATTTCATGCACTCCTGGTGTTTGCAAATGATCCCTCTTATCTTTAACACTAGTAAGGATGCTGGATAATTTTCTAGGGGTCTTATATACGGGACAGATGTTCTTCTTCTTAAGCAGACAACCAATCTTATCCGTCACTCCTCGGATGTATGGCAAGTGGCCACTGCCTTGTCAGATGATTTTTGTTCTCTGCCGGAAACCAATACTTACTAATTGGTACCTCCACACTGACTCTCACCATCATCCAGTGATCAAAAGCAGAATTTTAAAAACTTTAACTCTCTGCACATCCGTGGTATGTGATGAAGCTAGTATGGCTGCTGAAAAGAGCATAGTTGCTTGTAATAAAGCTTTGGCATCCCTTGACCACTCCACTTTGTCTCCCATTGCAGCATCATCAGTGGAGAACAACAAACCACCTGACAAGGCAGTGGCAGTCTTGCCGTACATCCGAGGAGTGACGGATAAGATTGGTCACTTGCTTAGGAAGAAGAACATCTGTCCTGTATACAACACCCCTAGGAAATTATCCAGCATCCTTACTAGCTTTAAAGATAAGAAGTATCATTTGCAAACCCCAGGAGTGAAATTTCCTGTAGCTGCAGCAAGGTATACGATGGGGAAACTAGACGCACCATAAAGGAGAGGCTAAATGAGCACATCAGGCATTTGAAAATTAATGATGCAAGCAACTCCGCTGTAGTTCTACACTCAGTCGATAGTGGGCATTCAGTATTATTTGACAAGACCAGCATAATAGCCATTGAGAGCAGATGGTGGCCTAGGCATATAAGGGAAGCACAGAAATACAGAAACGGCTGAACAACATGAATGCTGACAGTGGGTTGCAGCTTGGCCATATTTGGTCATACCTGCTCAGAAAATCCAAGATCAGCAACCCCATCCTACCACCTACGGTGGGCGTCTTGATGTCCTTGACATCACTGTGGACGATTAACATGTGCGCTCGCTTCCTGCATGGCAACTGACATAACAGTCCTCTGAAGAAAGCCACAGCACAATGACAAATATGTTAGGTTTAAATAAATAGATGCAGCTCCACCCAGAGAACCAAGATAATACATACAGTGACAGCAGAAGTTTCAGAATCATTAGCCTCAGGCTGTTTTTTTTCTTTCATGCCATAATTTTCTTACATCATTGTCAAACTGTATTCCAAAATTTACTCCATTCATCACCAAATTTTGATACAAGATATATTACTTGATTTTTAAATATTTTACATAATTATGATTATAATATAATAATTATTGTATTATCTAAACTATCTTTTCTTCAAAAAATATTACATTTCTGGTAAATCTTTAATGGAGATTGTGGCCAATTGGATGTCTGGTATCCAGGATATTCTGGTAAGCTAGGATTTCCCATATGTGGAGTTCAGACACAGTAACAGTTTTCAGGGATACTCTGACAGCTTTCATTAAAAAACAATTACTCAGATTGTTAGAGTTGTGAGAATTGGCAAGGGCCAAAATTATTCTGTTTGCCAGAACCATAAATAAATTCCACTTGCTATGTCTTATTCAATTAACATTTGCTACTGGATACGCAAATAAGAATCCTGTCTACATCAGGACTTGAATTAATTAGCCTGTCTTTTACTATAATGTTTGCCTTTTTCCTGTTTTGATAAGAGGCTTGTACTAGTAAAAATCCATCAATTTCAACATTTGTTTCAGCAGACATCCAAAATGAAAACCCCAATCTGCATCATTAAGCCATTCACTTTTTCCTTATCCTTTGAAAATTCACACTTAAAGACCTATAGCTTGCACTCTGCCACCACTACTTGCACTTGTAACTTCCAATAGTTAGGTACACCAGAATACAGGAATAAGAACAACTTTGAAGTCTTGCTCCTGCTGTCTTATATTGACCTCAAGTTCATTCAGACTAAATGATGGCCACATCATAGGCAGAAAGTCTTTACTATTAACTAGACCACCCAGTAACACCTTACACCAATTTGAATTATAACAGTATTGCAATGTTGCTGGTGTGAACAAGATCTAACATGGAAATACCAGCCCTTCTAAACTATGCATTGGGAATGGGCACTTCTCCACATACTTGAACTGTAAGAATCTCAATTTATCTTTGAGGATTCTTCTCAGCTCTACTCAAGAACTACACTTTCACTTCATCTCTTCCTCAGGTGATTACCTGGTGAATTGACAGCTTCATGACAACATAGTATGCAGCATCATGCAAGATTGCAGTAGAAAGCTTTTACGTTTAATGTAATAAAGAGCCAGCTTAGTCCAAAAATTCATGTTTTGTTGTCCACCTCTTCCACCCCCTCCCCTACATATATCCACAGCATTTTTTCTTTGGTAATTGTATATATTTTCTTCCAGTGCAAATTGTTACTGAATATAATTTTAAATCAAGTTCCGTTTTATTTATTTCAGTAGCAATTCCTTCATAAATTATGACTGTGCAACGATTTAAGTTTCCTCTTATTTTTCTGTTCATTTAAATATGTAATTATGACTCAAGTAGATAGTCAGTAACAAAAATAAAGTTAATTTTTGTAATGGAGAGTTAAAAATTTGTCTTAATTGATTTATAAGTGTCAAATATATATAAGTATAGAGGAAGAAATTATAATTTAGTGAAACTGATGGTACAATGGCACAGGCACATAAAGACCATAAGGAAACAATGGATTTATTTTTGGTGTAAACTATTCATTAACAGAAGAACATTTTATGCTAGGCGTCAAGTCCAGTTTCTACTACTGTAAGAGTACGTTCTCCCAGTATTCATAATGTCTTGTGTTTGTTCTTTTTGTGTGCCTGCAAACATTCTTGGTAAAACAATGATCTTTTTACACTTATTTTAATTTGCTAACCATACACTTTAGTTTCAATTAATTTTTCTATAACAGTGCTTGCTCAAGAATAATAAATTTTGCAAAAATTCAAGAATATATACATAATTTCACAACAAATAATTTGTTTATACCAACACTTGCTCATTAATATTCAATACTGTGCAAAAATTCAAGACCGTAGAGATAACTTCACAAAACATGCTTGTGCTGTTGTTAAACCGATAATATATTTATCTACTAACATAAGGGATTTTTTTTAAATTTACTTTCAGTGTCCTTTCCAACTAAAGAAAATCGGCTTAAAGCCAAAGAATACATGAAATGGAAATCAGATCCCAAAAAATATCCTCCAGTGGATCTATCATGGGAGGAAAAAACTTCTATTGAGTTTCCAATGAATGAGTATGATCCATGTTTCCAGTCTCCTCTTGTCTTTACTAATGCAATTTCAAATAAAGGAATAAGGAAACTACCAACTCTTGATACTCACAAAAGATGTAAGTATTTTACGTTTAAATTGTTGATAATTTAAAAATTAGTGGCAGAATGTCACTGAATTCAAATTCTAGTTTATGCTAACGTTGACATACCACTTTTAATTCTTCTCCAGATATACATCCAGTACTGATCACCAATGTATACATTATACACACTGGGCACTCTACTCACCTTCCTTCTGTCTTTCATAGACTACCTACCACCTTCCAAACTCCTTTAACATATCAATTAATGACTACATTCTTCCCCTCCCTCCTATGTATTTGATACCTAAAATATGGACCCCATACTATGCTACCAAACTGAAGCAAGGGTCTAATAAAGGTTTTGTATTCCAGTTTCCTCACTTCTTCTCATCCCATTCTCTAATACATGCACAACTTTCAAACCTCTTCATACCATCTCCACAGTGTGTCCTGCCCAACTAAGTTTAGTATGAAATGATATACCAAGACACTAACATTTTGTTTCGTTAACAGTGGGTCTTGCACAACTGAGTGATGATACAAAACATTTATTTTTTTTCTGTTGTTGTACTCAGTAGAGTGTCTCTTCTTTGAATGTTCACTCCATTTTGATATACCATATTAAAGACCCTGTTCATATCTATCTATGGGTCTTCACAATCGTATTTCTTATTAGCAAAATTATATAACATTATATAATCAGTGAGAACCAAATTTCTGACTGTAAACCAACGACATAGTCATTCAGGAAAAGCAATGGATCTAATGCATTATGTTCTGCCATTCCTCCTTTCACAACTTCTGATACAACAATGCTTCCTTTTTATGCTTTTGCTTATGGCTTTTACCTCATAGACATCAAGGTCATCAGAGGTGGGAAATAGAACAGTAAACATCAGAATTAAACAGAGAGAAAAAGAGTGGAGTGAATAGGCTGCACCAAGGAGTAATCTCTGGTGTACAAAGTGGCAAAGAAACATATGATTGGATGATTAGGTCATGTGATGACTAAAAAGAATAATGATTGGCTGCAAGACTAAGAAGGAGCAGAGCAGCCATGTTGTAGTTTATCTTTTACAAGTGGCTATGGTGGTGTGATGTGTCCATCGCTCGTGGTGGGCTCGCGTGTGGACGATGTGCCACGTTTTGCCGGGTCATTGGCATTGTCTATTATCATGATTAGTAGAAACGTGATTCGTGAAGACTGTCGAATTCATGTGGTAGCCCATTAATGACAACATGTGCTATTTAGAGAGCTGATCTCCTAATTGCTAACCTGCTGTTTTCAAGTCGAAGTACGATCTATGAACTTTCATTGCAATGTGGGACTGGTACTGGTGTGGGCCTTTGTGTTTCGAATTAAACAGTTCAAAATTGATCTTCTGAATTATAACAAACACTCTTTAGTAGTAACCTGCTAGTGACAAGCATTAGCATTAGCAATCCTGGTTAATTTCCCAAATCCCGACTATTGTTGACTTACGAATCTGTGAGAAATCCTACTCAGAGATTAACATTATATCAGTAGTTCCCTATCACGGTTCCAATGATTCCTATCATCTCTGATAAATCTCCATACCATAACAAGGTGCTTTCTGAAAGACTGTGGTGGAGTAGTGACAACGTACATGGGCTGGTCACAAGTAGCAGCACATATACCAGTCCACCTATGAACATTTCTTCATTACAAGTTCACTTCAAAAGCAGTTCTATGGCATCTCAGAAACAAAGTTCTCCCTCATGACTGAAGATAGAAAGCTTCCAAACATTTCTAAGTCCCACTTCTCACATATCACATAGTCCACAACCTACATTACAGAGCTCCTAACACATGTCTTTTTATCTCGACAGTCTGCTTATGACTGCTTGAAAACAAGGAGCTCTGGCCAAACTGATGTCAAACCAACCTATGGACTTTTCCCTATTATCTGTCAATTTGCTCCAATCTTCTTGAAATTTTTATATGTTGTAGCCTCTTTTTTTCTAATCATTTTGCATCATGAGGACTTCTGTCAAAATTTGCATCATTTAGAAGATATAAATTTTTTAAGTTACAAAACACAAAACCTTGAATTACTTCCAGAATCTTTACTCCCCCATGATGGTTCTATCAAAATATTTCTTATAACTTTCCTAATCTTTTGACATTTATGGCTATACTGAATGCTTTCTACTTGTTAAACCAAAACTGTGCAATACTTTCCCAAGCATGGACACAATTCCAAAAATCTTATATAATTTATCTCTTCAAAATTATTGCCCTGATGGAGCTGAGATTATCACTGCTTTCTTTAGAAAAAATATCCCCTATCTCCTTGTATATTTTTCCGATGGTTCTTTTAACTTTTGTTTTGTCTACTAGCTTCTGATAATTTTTCATGCTCTGACATGATGTATTGATAAAGGAGCCTTATTGGGAAAACTATAATCGTGTTTTTAGCCCTTAAATCATGAATTAATTGCAAAAATAAATTGATATTCATAATCAGTGATTTTTTCTATAATTTAAACCTAATTTTAACCCTCTATCTGTATAATTTTTTATTAGTTACTACATCTAATTTTCCCTAAAACCCTATTCCTCTTTCATCTAAGGGGTCTATTTTTACATTGAGTTATATCTTTTTATTGTTAATCTGTTGACATATCATGGTGCAACTATCCTAAATACTGCTATAAATTTTTAAATAATTTTTTCCATCTATACTTTTTCTACCTCAATACCTTCAAAATCAAATAATTACTTCACTAAGTCTTGTAACTTAACAGTTTCTGTAACTTAACAGTTTCTGTAACTTAACAGTTTCTGTAACTATACTCTTATCTGGCACAGAAACTTATTTTCCATTACCTTATTCATCACTTTCTACAAAAAGAAAAAGGGTCTTACTATTCACAAAACATACCTGAATATATTATTGTTCACAAATATCAATGTAATAACCTTATTAAAATACTTTATAGATCCTGCCTCAGCCACCCTGACAATAGTCTGATTTCGGTTATAATCAGCAGTCCTATCAGCATGATTGTTACCGAGCGTGGTGGTGTAACGGTTAGCGTTCTGGCCTCACATTCGGAAGGACGGCGGTTCGAATCCCCGCCCGGGCATCCAGATTTGGGTTTTCCATGGTTTCCCCAAATCACTCCACGTGAATGCCGGGATGCTTCCTTCAAAAGGCCATGGCCGAATTCCTTCCCATTCCTTGCCCCCCAACCTATCCCGTCTCTAAAGACCTCGCTGTTAAGAGACGTTAAGCAGTTAAAAAATAAATAAAAAAATAAAAGCATGATTGTTCACAAGTAGATAGCTTATACCAAAGCTACACCATCCAGTCACTGCAAATTCTAATTGCCAAAACTCTAATTGCAGCTCTGTTAGAATCCTCTTTGAGACTACTAGCTACTGTAGGTGGAAACTGGCCTAGCAACCAGATTTTCTGCT
The DNA here is from genome assembly GCA_031002005.1 of Vandiemenella viatica. NCBI lineage: Eukaryota > Metazoa > Arthropoda > Insecta > Orthoptera > Morabidae > Vandiemenella > Vandiemenella viatica. The sequence goes on along the minus strand of CM061920.1, from coordinate 341,427,719 downwards.
GGCATTAACTTTTGTTAGTGTCCCATTTCTTTGTTTCCCTGTCTCTAATATATGCATCATTTGCTAATTAATTTTTCTATTATATTATTAATGTTTATTTTTTAAATGAATCATTATTGTACTTCACTATGTTTATTTTGTCTCCTCCTACTCTTGCCTTATATTTGTTTTTGTTCTAACATTTTATAGGATTTTTTTCCCTCATAAAGCTACAAATGATATTCTTTCATCCACAAGACAGCATTTACTGTTGGAATCAAAGTTAAATGCATGTATCCTCTCAGACTTTTTGTTTGTAGTGCTTGTCTTAACTTTTGCTGTTACAATTCACCTGTCTAGCCAGAGCCAGAACTAAGGAGCGGAGGGGGGGGGGGGGGGGGACAAAATGACGCACGTCAGGGGGTGGCAACATGAGTGAGGTGGCAAAATCGTGTTTGAAGGGTGACAATTTATGTTGCAGAGACCTGCCCCAGGCAGTGACAATCCGGGTGGCAACAATCAGGGTGGTGACAATCGGGGAGGCGACAATTATCACCCTCATCAATAAATCATAATGTATGATTCTCAAGACACAATGATACTGAAATGTGAAACAAACATAGAAAATGACCTAGCACTTTGTTTTAAATGTCTGGTATTTTAAGTAATACAATTCATTATTAAATTTTCTCTTTATTATTTTTAAATAATGGTGCTGCATGTCAGTACTCCTAAGGGCTACCTACAGTAGAGGAAATCACAAAGTGAAACTAAAGGGTACATGTAGAGAACACTGAATCAGGGATGTTGGATCATGCCAGGTCCATGTGGATAATAAGTAAAAGGGGATCCCCCTGAGAATGCTGTTTGGTTATCTTACCTAAAAATAAATATAATATTAATAGTTATAAACATGCAACCAAAAACATAAAAAAATTTTAGGGGTAAAAATTACAAAATGTTTTTAAAAATATATATTTTTTCAATAACATATTTTAATTCTGTTCAAAAATTCACTATTATTATTTAAATTTATTTCTTCTGAGCATTAATTGTACAATGAAAAAACTGAACTGTGGTTTGCATTTTAGAAATGAACTGACTGAACAATTTTTCTCTAGTTCACTTATGAGGTTACTGTATAGATGTAATACTGCAATGTTATGTATTCGATCTTACTTGGGGATCATCAGACATGTTACAAATGGATTTCGATCTCCTTCATATATGTTGAAGGGTACACAGCATATATGTCTGTGGTACAGACATTTCTCAAAATGCGCCCTAGTTTCTGAGATATTCGCATGCAAATAAACAAAAAATTCTAAATGTCTTGTATATACAACGTTATTGTCCTATATTTTCAAATGGCAATGTGGTCTATGTGATAGAGTGTTAGTTCCATAATTTTCTCACCTGAGTTCAAATCCCCACAGAGTCAAATATTTTAATTTATTTTTATCTTCAGAAATTGTCAAGTTGACTTATTTATTTTGTTAAAACTTCAATTACACACTTTTTTTTGCTCAAAATAATATTTAAAACAAATCATATTACCTACAATTCAGAGTCATTTTTTCCCTGAAAATCTTTTTTTCGTAATGAATTCACGGGTCTACCAATGGATTGTCTTTTCAAAACACAAATCAGCCGCATATCCTTGCAAACTTCATTACAATCATACGTCAGGAAACACTCCATTCTTACATTATTTTTTCACTTTTTGTTAATAAGTTTATTGTTTTGGTGCATTTTCAATTCAAATAGTTACTGTCATTTATTTATTTCATCTTCGTCGTTTCTTTACTTGTATATCATCAAGAGATATTTTAAACGAAATACTTAGCATTGGGAAGACAGTTTTTTCTTCCTTTCTTATACACTTGATATATTGACTGCATTTTTGATTACCTGATCAACAATACCACACTTGTTGGAGGGCACAACAAATCTTTTTTGTCACTTTTTTATGTAAAAGTATAGTAACTGTTTTAGATTATCATTATTTGTCTGAGAACATGTTTTGTGGTCCTATTAAATATTGCCACAGTCAATGTAGAGGTGGTGGAATTAAGGGGCTGTGGTAAATAGATAGACTGAACCAACCAACAGACGTGAGTGTATTATTAAGGTTCCATTTTTTGCCATCTTAGCCACAGAACCCTAAAAATATGTTATATTTCTGGAGGAACATTATATACAGGCAACAGTGGGTGTATAGTATTAAATTTGCAACTTTGTGGAAACTTCTACTTTAATAATATTGGAAGGCAGCTGTTGTGTGAAGCTACCAGCATCACATCTAACGGTAACATGAATAGGGGATGGAGTGAGAGGGGTCGGATAGTCAAAAATACACCCTACAACTGCAGTTATTGCTAACTCTCTTTCCTATTTTCATGAAACTTAACTACCTCCTTTATGTCTTGTTTGTTTTATTTTATTTTCTTGGCTTGAGCTTTATCAAATAACATTGTCTGTCTGCTTCAGAATTTTATTTATTAGGACAATTAAAGAAAGAAGCTGCTCAAGTGCACAATTGTTGTGAATTATTATTACTAAGTACAGTAATTATTCCCTGATGATGTTTTATTTAAAATTTTCTCATTGTGTGAGGTAAATTGTTAAGAGCTACTCTCCATAACGTATACCTTTACCAACCTGGACCCAGTATAGTGTGTGGTGAATAATGCTCGGGCCTGGTGTTTGGAATGACATGTGTGCAGAACTTTGTATGGCCATCCAGATTTTGGTTTTACAAGGTTTCCTGAAGTCACTACACACCAATGCCTGGATGGTTCCTAGAAAATGCCAAAGCCAAATTCCTTACTGTCCCTTATCCGCATTCCTCTCCAATCTCTAAAGACCTCAGTGTCCATGAGGTAAAAAACCATAAGCAAAAAATACCTATGAATAAAAACTTATCTTCTCCCCTATGCCTGAGAAGTCACTACTTTTCTTGTTATGGTCTTTCACTCACTTTCACATAATGCTATTAATTATTCACTAAATACCGCACAACCTCATTACCAATTCAAGAATTTTACATCTGTATCACTCTTCCTCACCCAAGTCCTGAAAGTGATGCTACCTTATTATTTAGATGCACTCTATGAAAATTCAAGGTCATGTGCTCAAATTCTGGTGAGGCCGGGCATTTCTATTAGCACCTGACATTCATCTGTGATTAGTGTATGTAAATGCCTTATGGTTTAAATTGCACATGAAACTATTGGTCCACAATGAGAAAAATAGAATACAAATCAAAATCGTGTCACTCAACAGCCAAACTACTCTTTGCCGTATGCATTTTCTGCTACACACCTTAAGGCTTCCAGTGGCTCCCAGCCCATCTTCTTAATAAAATAATTTACTGATTGTATTATAAAGCAATTTCCTACTACACATATAGCTGCCTTTCTTTGTCCCCTTTTCAACCCTAGCATGTGATACCCATAATTCTACAAGTCTAAATTTACATGAAACAGTGAAGGAATATAAGGTGAAAGTTTGTGAAAAGTGACAGGGGGGTATATAGAGATTGCCACTGAGACCTGTGTGCTCCATCACAATTACATTAAATGTAGGGTTGTGGCATTTATACAATTACATTAAGACCTGGCAACTGCCTGAACTACATTTTGCAGCCCAATTCATTTACTGCTCTTCCGCATCCCCAATTTTCCTCTCTAATAGATATAGTATTTTGAAATCCTTTGGTTTCTGCCCTAGATGAGTTTACTATCTTTTTTTTTTAATTTAATTTAATTTAATTGCAATGGAGCACAGGCTCCGGTGGCAATTTCCCTACACACCCAACTTCCCCCAATCCTTCACTCACCTACATTTACCCTCTGCAAATTTTAACTTTAAATTCTTTTAACGTTTTTGGTAAGTTATTTATCATTCCCCTTGGTAACACATTTCAATCCCTGACACCCTTTCCTAAAAAAGAAAATCTTCCCACAACCTTGTTTCAAGATTTTTGTGTTTTCTACAAGCAACTCTCTCTCTCTTTTTCTGCCTCTTCTTCCCCACCCCATACAGTCTAGTAAAACCTTTATTTTTCCATCTGATAATGTGATTCCTTTTGGCATTTGTCTTTATTTATTTTTATCCAACAAGACATGCTGTCCAAATCCTTCTGTAACTGTTCACAATGATCCCATATCTAATTACTATTACTCAATGTTATGCCATCCTCAAATAAACAAACATCTGACTGTAAACCAACAAAAGAATCATTCACTCAGGGCCGGCGTTAGGGGGGTGTAAGCGGGTCAAATGTACCCGGGCCCGCCGGCTGATGGGGGGCCCCGATCACCGGCTGCAGGAGCCCCCTGACCTCGAAGCAAGAATCCGCCTTGTCACCCGGCTAGATTGTAGAGCTAAAAAAAAAGGTCGCCCATTTTACCCCTGGCCCGAAATTTCTAGCGCTGGCCCTGCATTCACTAGGGACAGCAATTGTCCCAGTACCTTGCTTTTATTCTGTCTTAATTTCTCATCTACTGATAGGATAGTTCATTGTCTTATATTTCCTTAGCCCGGTAGATTTAAATACATAGAGAAAATATGATAGCAACTGCATAGCTACTATCTAATTGTGATAGATAGTTCAAACTGGCAATTTGTACTAAAATTAAGAGATTATTTTATTAATATTTTTACATTTTCAGTGGGCTGGATTCGTGATATCCTGACAGGAAAAACAATCAGCACATATCAAGATCACATTTCTGAACATGCCAAAGAAATGGTCGAAGACAAAAGATATACTGAGAACCTGTTGTTCCGAAAAAAATATTTAGGAACCCTGAAGCGATAAAACTAATCTTAAATTGCTGATAACTGAATAATTTACATTAAACTGCATGTCTGTTTAATCAGAGATAGTTTACTATTGCTAAATAAATCAAAATGTATAATGTTTGTATTTACTGCTTTTTTTTTGTGTAAAACAGATTATGTTAGCAGCTGAGATTCTTGTCATATTATAGATACCACAAACTCCATATCCTGCTTCTGCATGTAGACTCAGAGTATATTAAATCATAATAGCCAAATGTAGACAAAAGGTAACTTATCTCCTTGTCTTATACACTTCTATTTGTACTCTACGACATGCTGGTTTGGCTAAATGCATTAAGGCGGATACAATTTCAAGGTTTAAAATACTGCACCTGGCATATCAGTTATCCCGACTGCAGTATTTTTAGGCAGTTTTCTCCAATCATCTAGGACGATGACAAATTGTGAGAATTTTCCTTAGATCTGATTTGTTTCATCATAAATTCAAATATTCACTTGCTTTTATTTTGAATTTTAATTTTATAATTTAATTAATTATTTTTTATCTTTTATTTGATTAGAATCACATTACTGGTTTATTCAGTCAATATGCTTGAATTTTTGTAATAAACATAAAATTAAGCCATGAACCTACTATGGTGTCGTAGCAGGGGAGAGGTGATACGCCCACTGGTGTGTTCCAGGTGGTGTTTGGGGGAGGGGGGGGGAGGGGAGGGTTTTTATCTGCTTTACTGACTGACCTGAGCAAAATAAAATAGCTTTCATGAACCAAAGACACCACAGTTAATGACCTCAATGGCAGAAGAGGAATAGGGTTATTCGCAACAAAAGAAAACCACAAATTCTGGAACTAACCCCTCCAGTCTAAAAAGACTGGACTTTAATTATCAAGTACTATGAAGCATGGCGGAAATCAACATATTGCCTCAGTTGGTAACCAAACTACTGCTGTCAGGGACAGTACAGGCAGACTTCCAGATTCTGGGGCATCTGGTATGGCATGCAGGCAGTGAGTATTGGAGACCGCTGGTGAACTTTGCCCTAAAACTAAAACTTTTTTCAAACACTGAACATAAACACACTCTTGTGAGAAAAAAAATTGCATGAATTACAGAAAACCCTAATCATTTAAAAAAATCTGATACAAAAAACAAGACTAACAGATGAAAATGAATTTATTTGGAAAGGACAGATAAAATACATCCAACACTCACCAAAGTTGAAGGGAGAAGGGCAGCAGCAACACAAAACAACACACAAACAAAGAAAAAAATCTTTTTCAAGTTAACTGAAGTAACAGAGTTAACTTGAAAAAGAATTTTAACCCGAAATATTGTATTTTATTTGTTTGTGTGTTGTTTTGTGTTGCTGCTGCCCTTCTCCCTTCAACTTTGGTGAGTGTTGGGTGTATTTTATCTGGCCTTTCCATATAAATATTCCCTCGCGGCAGTTCTTTCCTTTTGTTGTTACCTAGATAAAAATGAATGTACTTTGGGAATTACAGACTCTTCAAAAGTAAGGCTGAAAAACGAATCCTCAAAAACACCCCACATTTAGGAGTCACTTTTGCAACTAACAAAAACATGCTGATGAATCTAGTCGCTGAAATATCGTGTAACAACGCACTCTTGACTCGGCTAGTCACCCGAGAGCAGTTTATACATTCTCAACGCCGAGAAAGACTTCGTTCCATTAATAATAGTCTATTAACAATCTCCTTCAACTGTGCAAACAATACATAAGCACTAAACAACATGCACATACCAATAGACAAAGATAATAAAACATAACAAGGGAGAGGTAGATAAATGCTGGGAAAAACTAGAAGAATTCGTATACAACATCCATCTAAACTATGTCAAAATCTTAGTAGGGGGCTTAAATGCACAACTAGGGATAAAAAGAAGACACAGAAAAAAAAATTGGCAAATATGCAGCCTATAAATTGACCAATCAAAATGATCAAAGATTATTTGAACTCTGCAGGATCTCAATCTCAAAATCATGTAGACACATTTTAAAAATAAACCATCAAAACATAAGTCATGGCGAGCATCAAATTCACTCTTAGGTAAGTTCCAAATCGGACATGTAACCATCTCATATCCAAACCACAAGGAAAATATGAATGTTCAAGTTAGAAGGACTACAACTATAGATTCCAACCATTAATTTACAAGAATTAAAGTTGAGTCCTCAAATGTTGTTCTAAAAGAAACCACAAATTCCAAAAGAGATGCCAGCAAAATCCTATATTCATTTACAGAAGAACTTGACAGCAAAACTTAAAAGCAATGGATAAAATTCAAAAGAAAACTGATTGACACAGCACATAACTTAATTTCCTGGCAAAAACACCGTGGGTGGAACAAGCAATGGGATCGAGCAATTGAAAGAGATGTCAAATATATATCACCTGGAATAGCAGAAAAAAAAAAGATGACAAATACAAACAATACTTGATATCTGGGAAGATAATTCCTAATTAATCAGACAAACCATAAGGAAATACAAAAATGAGCAACTGCTCATAATTGAGAAAGACTTTCAAAAAACATCACACACAATTTCTACAAAATCTTCAAAACCAAACTTACAGGATCTTGATCACAAAAAAGGGAATGGACAACTGGCATTAAATAATAAATAAAATTGTATTATAGCTGCAGAGCATTTTAAATACTTTTAAATTGCTCTGAGTCAACACAAAAACTCACACCAAAAGAACCAAATCCAAACTCATCACTACCAGATGAAAATGAAATTACAAGGAAAATCAAAAGATTAAAAAACAACATGGCAGCTGGTGAAGAAGGAATCAACGCAGATCTTCTAAAAGCAGCTGGACCATAAAACTTAAGAAGGCATTTGTGAAACGGAACGAATTTCGGAAGAGAGTGATGACGGGATGTACTAAAGAAGTTAGGAAATTGGGTTACAAAACGTTGGTCAGACTGTTGCTTGAATATGGTAGTGTGATAAGGGGACCAAATTTTGGGGGAGAGGTGCAAAGAATTTCGTAACTTAATCCTTATGGTCCATTTAAAAGGTACCAGTAGGTATTGTTTTGATGAAAATCATGACTGGAATGTGTGGCACCTGTCGCAGATGTGTGGTGAACAGTTTAGATTGCAGTGTAAAAAGTGGTTTCACTGGGAATGTGGAGCAGTGGGAAAAAGGGATCTAAATGAGCCTCTTCAATGGTATTGTCCACTCTGTTTTAGGGATAGGAAACTTTCAGAGCTGGATAGAAAAATTTCAGAGCAGGGCGAAAAGATTAGGGTCCTTGAGGCTCCGTCTGTAGAGTCTCTGCCTGTGGAGGCAGAAAGTGGAGATGATGGGTTTAATGAGGGAGGGGGGGGGGGGGCAAGAGAATTGTTGGGAACTGATAACAGGTTGTAGGTATGGTTAACAGGATAAAGAAGTCAGACACTCCAGAAATTGTGTGGAAAAATAGGTTTGACCTGTTCCCAAATTCATATGGGCAGCAGCCTCATATAGATGAAGGAGTAGGGAAGGTGCACCAGGCTGTAGGAAGGAAGAAAAAGGTTCTGTTGTTTAGATAGTAGCCATGGGAGAGGTATAGGTCTCTTCTACAGAATCAATTAGGCACAAGCTTTTTTAAACCCAGAGCAAAAAAAAGGCAGATAATAGAGGATCACTTTGTAGGGATTTCACAAACACTATAGAGTAGTGATAGTGGAAGGTGCGGGCAATAGTATTGTTAGGAATGCAAGTTATAGTTTAGAGTGTGACCTGAGGAAGGTAGTGAAGGAGACGCAACATAACAGTGTGAAATTCATGCAGATTTTAAGTTGCAATGATTGACAGCAGTTGAAACACACTGTGAGTTGGGTACATGTGCAAACAGAGATGGAACTTGCAAAAGGCACTAGTTCTGTTTTTGGGGTTGTGCCTTTGAACACCAATAGTAGGTGGAGTTTCACTAGGCATCGCCTACACATAAATAGAAGGAGGAAGGTAGTACTTTCTGTGAGTTTTTAACTGAAGCTGTAAGGGAGCCCACTTCTAATTATGATGGGGTCAGGACTGTGCCTTTTTTTTTTTCTTTTTTAGATTAGGGGCTGCTGGTGAGGGGATAAAAATAAGTGATCGAAGGGATACTGACTGTAGATGCACGATGGGAAAAAATGGAAATGCTAAAGAAATAAATGAAGATGCTTAAGTAATAACAGATGAGGTAAAACTGGAAAGACAATGATTAATGCTGAAAACACTAAAAAGGCAAAAATAAGAGTGTTATTTGTGAACTATAGAGGTATAATGAACAAAGTAATAGATTTTTCAAACTTAATAGAGATACATAAACCACAAGTGATTATAGGGGTAGAATCTAGGTTAAGAGAAGAGCATTAGACAAGGAGGTTTTCCTTGATGATTACAGAGTGTACCACAGAGATAGAGGAGGAACTGATGGAGAGGTATGAAGCGGTCCACTCGCGGAAACTTCATATTTTCTCTATCAAGCATTGGTCCTGTGAGCAGCAGAGACTATTTCGCAGTGCAACCATCGCGGCACCCTTTTTGTGAGTACAGGTGTTTGGAGATGGGAAAGGAGATAAGGGGACCGCATTCCTTCAGTGGGGACAGTCCGTCCGTGCTAGCTGTGCGAGAAGTACAGAGCATGTATGTGCGTGTATGCATGGAAGAATAACACTATTATTTGATAATAAGTTCAGACAGGTTTTGTTTTCTTGTTTCACGCTAAAAAACTCGCTTTGAGGAGAAAATTGCAGCTGGCAAGTGAGATGCCGTTCGATAGGATAATCATCGTATGTGTTTCAAAGCAAGTGCTTGTCCAGTGTAAACACAGTGCGGCGATTGAATTTTGTTTTGTGTGTGTTGTGCACAGAAATCCCAGAAGAACGGACTACAATATAAACATCAACAAGATGGTAATTACACAAATTTTTTATTCCGCCAGAACAAACCGGATCAAAATGTGGCGCATTGTACCCGAAAACGAAAACCTGTAGAGAATTGTGCTCTCTGATTTTATTTTGAGTTAGTCGGACTTTGTTCATGATCTGTCATTTCATTGTTTACTAAATCAATTTTTATTATATAGATTTAATTTTCTTGTCATATGTGTTAGTTAATGCAAATCATCTTTCCTTATGTTGATAACAATAAAAGCAAGTGTCAGTATATAAAATTAATATAAATTTCCTTATAATGAAACAAAAAATTAGATTTCTAAATGTTTATTGAAAATTCTGGAAGGACACCTTCCATGGTGACCAGGCAAAATTGAACAAGGTATTTTATAAACAAAATTTTAATGATAGAGAGTAATAGTAACTGGTGGCAATCGTTACTCCCGGGTACACTACATAAATGGCTTTCCCAACGTGGTTTTTCATTGGCAATTTGTTTAATTAAATAAAAGTGCCCACACTAAATCTTGGTTTGACTTGCGGAGGTTGCCAATAGTTTTATGATTACCTGTGCACTTTTCTCGTTTCAGCACATGGAGTCGAGAATGTATGAAGTTCACATGTTTTTAAATACATTTCATATAATGTTATGATCTATTACAGAGGCAGACTTATCATATGTGTTTTAATTTAAATGTCTGGAGTATTATGTAATAGATGCCAACAGGGCCGCATTTAAGCACAAAGGGGGGCCCGCACCATAAAGAGGAGCCCCTCACCACCCACAACCCTCGCCTGGGCAGGTAGTAGAGCTAAAAAAAAAAATAAAAAATAAAAAAGAGGTCGCCCATAAATTTTTTAGGTCGAATTTCGAATATTTCGAAATTTAAGAATCCAGCCACTGCCGACAGGGGGCCCGCACCACATGTATAGCCTAGGGGCCCACAGAGCCTAAATGCGGCCCTGGATGCCAATGTCTTGACTTATGTATGTTCTATCCGCCATTGCTAAGTGTTTATGAAATACACGGTAGTAATGATCAGTGAATAGTGTATTATTTAACTGAATGACAAGTATTTTGCAGAAGGGAATGCTCTGCAAATTTAAATTATTAGGTTTCATATTAAACTGTTTCGTTAAATTTGCCCTTGATCTACAGTTTAGATTATCGTTTGGCCGAGACTAGCTTATGCAACTGAGATCGGGGAAAGAATTGAACAACGGGGAAGTTTTTGATTTGTTTAAAAGTTGCGAAAACGGCGACACTATGGAGTTGAAAGAATTTGATGTTGAACAAAATGCTAATATTGTTGGTAATCGTAATAATATTATATTGGTTGAAGATCGCATGGACGACACGGGATGCGAGAGTGTAATTCCGAAAGTGCCGGAAACATCCGCTTGTGTCGAAAATATTTTGCGCAAAGAACAGAATGATTCGGTTTCAATCGAAACTAGCTCGACGATCTAAAATGCAGATATAATGAAGCTTCTTGCGCAAATTTCAGCGCAGATTAGCTACACTAATGCCGAACTAAGTTCTGTTAAGACGGAAGTCAAAATAATTGCTGACAACCAAGACGCTTTAAGCGTAAAATTAGATCGGTCGATCTCTGATGTAAGCGTGGAGATGGATGCAAAATTTTCTGATATGCAGATGATCATCACTAGTGAAATAAGTGCAGTTAGGGACATGTCGAAGCAGGCGAAAGTGCAAACTGATAAATTAAAAGTCGCACATGACAAGCTAAGCTCCAGAACTAACATGGCAGAAGTTGAAATTTTAAAATTGGAAAGTGAATTAGAGAGCGAGCGACAGTCACTTTCGAAACAGATTGAAGGGGTGGAAAAAAATGCCAAACTAAAATTTAAATCTGTTGAAAAGAAGTTGGAGGAAATTGATGCGTCGGTAGAAGCGATGCGAAAAATGAATTCTGAAATTCGTGAAGCACAGAATGCGTTTCAAGCGGAATTGCTCCGGAAATATAAAAGCATTGAAAAGAAAATTGCGGCCATGGAAGATTCTGTGAAGTGACAATGTGACCCCATGGCACATTATGTTGGTTCTGCGGTTGGGAATGTAGAAATACCGTTGCCCAGGTTTGACGAAAAAAATGCACCAACCCCCGTGCTTTCCTCCAAGACGTAGAAAATTATTTTTATGTAAAGCGCATTCTGCACGAATTGAAAGTAATGCTTGTCTGACAAATGCTATATGAGGAGCAGAAAGTTTGGTTCGATCTTGAATGTCATCAAGATATAACTTATGACGAATTCAAACTGCTATTTCTACGAATGTACTGGTCCATGGACGCGCAGACAATACGCAGAGTGCACATCTACCGTGGTAAATACAGCCGAAGTTCCGGGGAATCCAGGTACGACTACGTGGCCAAGCTCATTACTGTGGCCCGTTTTCTGGATCCACCGATGAGCGAGGCAGAGATAATTTCTGGCATTAGTACTCATTTCTCACCGGAAATACAATACCAGCTTAACCCAGCCAATGTTATCACTGTAAAACATGTTTTGGATATATTGCGCTATGTCGATCAGATAGAGGCACGCTTACATTAATAATCAATGGACTAAAGGTAGACATGATACTAGGAGCAGATATATTGCATGAATACAAAGTCGTGATCGATTGGCGCGCACACACCATACGAAACCTGGTAGATGATGAAGTTTCGTGGGATAGCATGAGGGAAACCCAACGCCTCGTCAGCGCAGTTCACATTTCTGATGAGCCTTTCGAAAATGATTACTTCGCACCTCCTACGTCATTTATCTGCGCTATGTTGGATGAGAGGGATGATATCACGCACACTCAGTGCGCCGGTATTGACGCCAACGAAAATTTAAGTGAATCACAGAGGTCACAGTTGAAAGGTTTGATACTAGACAACCTATCAGTATTTTCATATAGAAAGATTAAGGGTGCAGTTCATATTTTTAAAGTTAATGACCAAACGCCGATAAGGGGTCGAACATATTTGGTGCCCCAGAAATTGCGTTCAGTAGCTCGTGAGGCTGTGAATGCCTTGGAAAGCCAAGGGATCATTGAACCCTGTCCCTCACCACACCTTAATCCCATAACTTTGGTTAGGAAGAAGGATGGGTCAGTGCAGTTGTGTTTAGATGCGAGGACGCTTAATGCATGTACGGAAGGGGATGGAGAGAGGCCCGAAAGCATGCCTGATTTGATGTCCCGTTTCCACGGCGAAAGGTGGTTGACGATACTGGACGTAACGGTGGGTTTTAACCAGGTTGAGTTGGCACCCAATGCAGGCCATATACGGCATTTGTGTTTGGAGGAAAGCAGTATTTATTCCGACGCATACCCTTTGCTCTGAAAAACTCGTCCTGCGCGTTTGTTCGTGCTATCAAAGATTTTTGTGCCGTATATATTAACGAAATCTTGGTGGCATCAGAGTCCTTTGATCAACATATAGAACACTTAGAAAGACTGTTCGCTGTGCTAAAAGAGTACGGCGTGACGCTAAAACCAAACAAAGCGACATTATGCGTGCAGCAAGTTAACTACTTGGGGTATGTCGTAAGTCCGGAAGGTGTGTCGCCATCTACGGAAAAGGTGTGGGAGATTATGGACTTGTCGCGTCCTACAAAGCTCGAGGAATTGCACAGATTTCTTGGGATGTGGCGTATTACCGCGGGTACGTTCCTAATTTCGCATCAATACTCCACCTTTTATACGGGTCGCTGAAGAATAACAAACGGTGGGAGTGGGCTGAAATAAACGAGCAAGCGTTCCAATGCATTAAAGGGACATTTAAGGAACACGTGTGTTTAGCGCACCCAGATTTTTCCAAACCATTCTATCTACACTGTGACGACAGCAACACCGGTCTGGGTGCATGTCTTCAGCAAAGAGACGACGAAGGGAACTATAAGATCGTGGACACCGCTAGTAGAATTTTGCATGCAGCAGAATGTCGCTATGTTGGCGATATACTTAGCTGTAACGAAATTTGAAGCGTACATATTAGGTGCTGTAACGTTCTTAAGGACAGATCACCAGGCCCTGACTTTTCTGCGGAATGCGAGATTCACGAGTGGTCGAATAGCCAGATGGGCGATGTTTGTACAACCGCTTGACATCTGGATCCAGTACTGCAAGGGGTCGGACAATGTCGTCGCAGACTGGTTAAGCCGAAATATGAGGGAGGTAAATACTGGCTAGGAGCCGATGTCGCATCCGTGGGAAGTCCTCGTAGCCACTCTGCGTTTTCAGGATGAAACGAGAGCTGAAGATGTGAGGAATGTATAATCAAGGAACAAAGGTCGCAAACAGATATTGCTGATGTGAGAACACTTTTTGAAGATGGAATAGGTGGCGAGAACTTACGAACGCGGGACGCTATGTTATGTACCATCGTTGATATAGTATGCTTTCGACGCACGAGTGCGGCCGAGGAATGGAAGGTATGGCTGCCTAAGACGATGTTGCAACGCGTTACGCGCCTGTATCATGAGCACTATGGTCATCCTGGAACTGAGACGTTATATAGAATGGTCATGCAAGATTGGTACGTACCAGCAATACGCCAGGAGGCGGCACGGTATGCGCGTAGCTGCGACATTTGCCGACGCGTCAAACTTGGAAGTCACCGGAGTGCTGGAGTGTACCACCCAGTAATACTGGAGGGCCGGCGGCAGTTGATATGTGTTGATCATTTTGGTCCACTGCCGAAAGTGTAATTTCCCCGGCAGCACATATTTGCTATGGTAGATGCGTTTACAAAGTATGTAAAGCTCTACCCGGTGTTGCGCCTCAACAAGAAGCGGACACTGGATATCGTGCTGAACAAGTATATCCCAATTTGCGGAAAACCTGCAACCATTCTGTCGGACCACGGAGCCGTGTTTACTAGTCCTAAAAGGGGAGCAAACTTTGAAACGGGAAGGAATAAAGGTGATTAGGAGCTCTATCAGATCTCCAGAAAGTAACCCAGCGGAGCGATACATGCGCCAACTGGGCGTATATTTTCGTTTATGGATTAAAGACCGACACCAGTCATGGGTGAAGTATGTAGGTCAGTTCGAAGGATACTCTAACGACGTTGTCCATTGTAGCACGGGGTTCCGGCCAAGTGAATTACAATTCCGTAAGAAGATTCGTACCCTGGCGGAAGAAACCACGAGGCATCCGCTGAAAGATGTGGAGGAATGAACAAAAGAAACTCATTGCCCGGGAATTTATAGTGGAAAAGGCGGACTACCAGCAAACACAGTCGTACAAAAATTGGACAGAAAGTTCTTATCAAAAACGTTCGAACGTCAGACGCAGAGAAAAAGTTAATATTCAAGTTCTTTCACGTATACAGAGGGCCGTACGTGGTCAAGGATTGTGTCGGGCCAAATTCCTACATATTATCGGATGGAGATGAGGAGTTAGGCCCCTACAACGCAAGGAGCAAGAAAGGTTATCGGGAGTGATGTAGATTTAGCATAAAACGATTTAAAAAAAAAGAGAGAGAGAGAGAGACGGGGGGTCGTGTATTATATCGATATTTAGTTCAAAATTACTTGAAATTAAGTTGAAACAATAATATTGAAGAAAATATTCCCTTAGTACTGATAGTATATGAAACATCATATATATGTTAAAAAATATATATTAAGATGTCTATAAGTTGAGTAGATTATGATGTTGTTCAACTTAAAAGAATGATTAAAATGGTAATGACTTTAAAAATCAGTAGTATATTTGTAGAATAATGAATTCATTAAAAGTATATTCAGCGATAGGAAAGAGAGTTTTAGATAAGTTTATTATTTTCTGGTTCGTAAAATATTTGACTATTAGTTTTAGTAATTTGTATTTAAGTTACATCATTGCATACATATGTATCTTATGTGTGAATATTGTGTTATGTGAATGATGGATGAGTGAACCGCTATACATTGTTGAGGGCGAGATTGGTGTGTTGGGGTCGTGGAGCTGTTGGTGACCAATGCCAGTTCAGTAAATTCAGTTTTGAATTTCGGTGAATAGGTGGACGTTTCGTTAAAACATTTTGATTGCCAGCCGTTTATTTTATTAATATAACATGAACAAGATTTGCAGATCATCTTAGATTAAATTAATTTTGTAACAAAGCAGCACAATGTTCAGTGTTAACCTATATATGGACTTGGTTATACGGGTGATGCAGTGCATTGATATTTTACGAACTGTGTTCGTGCAAATTCCTAAAAACGGACAGCGGGGGTAATGAAGCGGTCCGCTCGCGGAACCTTCACAATTACTAGCAAGCGTTGGTCGTGTGAGCAGCAGAGACTATTTCACAGTGCAACTATCGCGGCACCCTTTTGTAGTGAGTACAGTTGTTTGGAGATGGGAAAGGAGATAAGGGGACCGTATTCCTTCAGTGGGGACAGTCCGTCCGTGCAAGTTGTGCGAGAAGTACAGAGCGTGTATGTGCGTGTATGCATGGAAGAATAACACTATTATTTGATAATAAGTTCAGACGGGTTTTGTTTTATTGTTTCACGCTAAAAACCTCGCTTTGAGGAGAAAATTGCAGCTGGCAAGTGAGGCGCCGTTCGAAAGGATAATCATCGAATGTGTTTCAAAGCAAGTGCTCGTCCAGTGTAAACACAGTGCGACGATTGAATTTTGTTTTGTGTGTGTTGTGCACAGAAATCCCAGAAGAACGGACAGCGCTGACTACAATATAAACATCAACAAGATGGTAATTACACAAATTTTTTATTCCGCCAGAACAAAACGAATCAAAGTGTGGCGCATTGTACCCGAAAACGAAAACCTGTAGAGAATTGAGCTCTCTGATTTTATTTTGAGTTAGTTCGACTTTGTTCATGATCTGTCATTTCGTTGTTTACTAAATCAATTTTTATTATATAGATTTAATTTTCTCGTCATATGTGTTAGTTAATGCAAATCATCTTTCCTTATGTTGATAACAATAAAAGCAAGTATCAGTATATGAAATTAATATAAATTTCCTTATAATGAAACAAACAATTAGATTTCTAAATGTTTATTGAAAATTCTGGAAGGACACCTTCCATGGCGACCAGGCAAAATTGAACAAGGTGTTTTATATACAAAATTTTAATGATAGAGAGTAATAGTAACTGGTGGCAATCCTTACTCCCGGGTACACTAAAGGTATTCATACTGATTAGCAAAGATTACTAAAGTTCTCTAGTGTTTATTGATCATAACCATGAGTTACTAGGAGTAGACAGGCCCGCCGTAAGCGGGCGTGCACCGCACGCGGGCGGCACGTCCAAGGGGGGGGGGGCAAATCGAGTGATCGACTGTTGTCGCACTGATAGTTGCCTTTCCATTGTCGCCGCCGGGACAGTAGCAGAGTTAAAGAAAAACGACACTGGGAAATAAATTTATTAATTTGCAGTGCCGCATGTGGGGGGTGGCAAAATTATGTAGTGGCGTCCTTGTTTTTGACTCAATTGCTGCTTCAGGCGACGACACTCCGGATGGGAACGATGGGGGCGACAAAATAATGTTGGAAGTGGCGGAAATAATCGGTACTGCACAAGGGCGTTCAAACAGTTAGCGGCGGGCCTGATAGTAGATTTTTGGGGTGATAAAAAAGAAAAATGGAGGAATGAATGAAGGAGATAAGATTCTCTGAGAGAAACCAAATTCACAGTTCAGAGGTGATTGTAGAATGGTTATTATTGGAGGGGATTTAAATATACCAGGTGTTAACTGGGTAGGAAATAATATTAATAACACAACAGAGATTTGCAGATACCTTAGTAAGGGAAGGAGGTTTTACACAAGTGGTAGATTAGAACCCAAGGGGACCAAACATGTTTGATAGGCTATCTTTCTAATAAAGATGAATTTTTTTGGGATGTCATGTAACTGAAGTAATAAGTGATCAAAATGCAGTACTGATGGATATTAGGGGATTCAGTAAACCAGTGGCCAAACAGAAGAGAGAATGAGGTATAATTATAAAAAGGCAACTGAAGAGATATTTTAGCGAAATGTTCACTAAATGGAAGTATGGCACAAGTACAGTGGAGGCTAAATGGAAGTGTTTAAGGAGATAGTAAAAAAGGGAGAGGAAATGTTTATTCCAAAGCAGAAAATAAAGAGAAGTACAGAACCTACATATTGCAATAGGGAGGAGAGAAGTTTAAAGAGTTTAGTGAGACAGGAAAACAACAGAGTTAAGAGACAGGAAGGCAGTCGGGAATACTTAAAACAACTAAATCTCTAGTTGCATAATAGGCTATTTCCTCAAAAGTATAGAAAATTCTTAATTAAAAAATCCCATATAAGAAAATAAAAATAACAAGTGAACGAATGAATGAAATCTTGCTTTAAAATAAATGGGCTTCTGATAAGCAAAAGAAAAGATTATTTGAAATGCATTGTACTCAATCTTTATAAGTTCGTGTCGGCACAGGTTCAGTCACTGGATTCGCTGTAAGCTGCTAACAATACGGTCTTGGTTTGCATAGGCATCTGTAGTGGTTGCCGGTACGATGCTCTATCGCTTTCAATCTGCAAAATTGTAATTTGGAAGCAGTAACAAGTTCTTTTATTTTTTATACGATTTTGGACAAATTTCTTGTAAGCATGGAATACTGTCCATTGTTAAAAAATTTCAAGACAAAAAATGAATATGAATAAATAAATATACAAATAAATAGGATAAACAACTATTATTCACCGAATTAATTAAGTTTAGTGCCGTTGGACAGGAAAATTGGAATGACACTTCTCTGAAATTAATTTAAATTAAACAAGAATACTTTGTTTCAATTTACTTCCAAATTTCATAAATTACTAGCTCTGTAGTTAGCATAGTTACTGAAATGAAATGGTATAGCTCAAATAATAAGATTGCTAGATTTACAAAAATAACAAAATGAACAATGGAAATTAAATCACACATCACAACTGATTTTTTTTTTAATTGCCAATTCGACATAACAGTGTTTTCCCTTAGTTTTCTTTTTTTTCTCCTTTATTTGTTATTTCCCTTAGCCTACTATTCTAACGACTTCACATCTAAGAAATCACAGAAATCTATAATGTACTAAAACTATAGCTTAACTAACCTTTAGAATTAATAAAAGTTGAACATTCTTACTAAAGATTACATATGACATACGATGTAATCAAAGAAGTTTGAATATTATACACCAACTTGTTTTGAAAGTAAAGATTGTAGCAGACTATAACATGGATATAGGTTTGACGAAGTGATTAAGTTTATACTGGATAGGTTAGTATTGGGATGGATATAAGTTTATGTCCATAAATGTGTGGATTGAATGGTATTCGTAAATAAACAAAAACAACATATAAATTTAAACAAACGTTACATTATAATTTTTTATATACCTGCATTGCATTATAATTTGTAGCTGTTCTACAAAACAAACAACTGGATTTTAACAGGCTTCGCAGTTGCTCTTTCTTTTAACAATGTAAGTGTAAATCAAATCAAATTCGATTATTTATTTGAAATTAACTCTTACTTTTAATGATATAAGTGCAAATAAAGTCAATACAGTTATTCATTTGAAATTTCCTTGTTAGCCAACTAGCGCCGTGGTGGCAGTCAGTGTAACGAATCCTTCGGGCATTATCGAGACTCACCGATGATTGTCGCGCCATTGACGTGAGTCCAGTCTTCAGGCACAACGCATTTTAACAAAGCGTATGACTCACGGCGGGACTGGAGGATTTTCCCCCCCCTTCTGCACGTGACGACGGCTGCGATGCCCTCACAGTTTTACTTCAGTTGGCTCTAAATGTGGGCGAAGAGTTGGATCCTCGAAACATTCCAAGGTGGCTGGAACCTCCAGATGTTGTTAGCAATTTACGACACCTTGGATTTATCTGCCAAACTGGATAATTAGAGAAGAACTACACTTTCCTCCGCTCACAGAAACGTTAAAGGAAGCATCAGACCGTTTCTACACTCGATGCGGAAACTCACCATATGTAGAACTTGCGGAAATAAGAAATATCGACGAGGAAATGCTTCCTGGAAGGATACTCACTAGGACTTTCACCTTCTGAAATCCTCTCAAATCCCTCCACCCATCCTCCAACCCGCCAGTAGTTAATAGTTACAAGTAGAAGTATGCCCAATCATCATAAGTTTAGGTCCCCTTGTATACAGTAGGAATTCAATTACCCACCATTAGTGTAAGTAGGATCCCCATTTAGTTAGGTTAGGACCCTTAGCAAAACAAAAAAAAAACAAAACAAAAAACACCCTCCCTTAGCTTTAACTCAATTATAGTGATACGAATAAAGTAAAAAGATAGGATAACAACTTAAGGAGAATGTCAGTCCCAAAAGCCATTTCAGACATTAGTAATAGGATTTATTTTCCTGGCACTGAGGATGACAATACAGTTCTATAGACTGCGACATGTTACGGTCGCTCGCTCGCTGGAATCCTGTAGTCTTACATAAATATAGTGTCCTATATTGGAATCGAGTATTATTCAAGTTAACTGTCCTAAATCAGTATTCCAGTATATTTCCACTTACGCTAAATTATTGACAGAACTAGGGTAAATCCCGTTACTCGGCCAGCGTTCGTGGCATTGTCAAAGTTTTAAAGTGAATACCGGCAAACAGCTCCTAAGTTGTGATAAAAAAATTACTTTTCTAGATAGTAAAATTCCGTTGTGTCCTTCATTTTTTCTCTACAGGCAATGGAACGAAAACAAAATACGCAAAGCAAACTCGCAGTGAGAAAATCAAGATCGCTTCTCTATATGGCAAAATATTGTTTTTATCTCTACCTTCCATTTTTGTACTACTACAATTACTTCCACAAATCGCTTCAAAAATGATGGATATTTTTATTGCTATAAACAAATTTCTAAGGAAAGGATAAGTTCAAAAGAACAACGATTATTTTTCGTTTATTTATTTAGTGATTTCTTACGTTTCTTGAAAAATTTTCTCTGAGTTTGTGATAAACGTTTCTGTATTTTAATCACATGTAATTATGTATTTAATCGTCGTAACAAATAACAGTAACATTTAAAATTAAACGAACGTCACATATGCCTTTGTCCTTCGTATTTTTGTACAGTTACTTCCTC
>CM061920.1:341341085-341405927 GCA_031002005.1 Vandiemenella viatica | reverse complement strand
CTTTTTTTGGTACCAAGATTTTCCTTAGAAACTTTCTTTCTTTCTTTTCTATCTCCGTCAATCCCTTTTTGGCTAGTGTTTCTGCTGTGTATACACATTCTGGCTTCACTACTGTACTATAGTGCTTGTATTTCGCCTGATGGGAGAGTAATTTTGATTTGTATGTCTTTTGACAAATCCTGAAAGCTGTTTCCATTTTTCTCGCCTTGTCTTCAACTGCAACCTTCTCATTAACATTGGGAGTCAAAATTTCACCAAGGTATTTGAACTTCTATGTCCTTTTAATATCACCGTATTTAGTATTCACTGGCCATGTCTGATCTTTTGCGTCTGTGTTCATGTATTCCGCTATCTCAAACGATATTTGTAGTCCTGCTTTCTCAGCTGTTTCCTTCAAGACTTCCAACTGTTTGATCGCAGTCTCCAGATCTCTTGCAAAGAACACAATGTCATTCGCAAAAGCGAGTCATTCAAATGTCAAGCCATTCTTCTGGTGTCCTAGTCTAATCCCTTTTAGGATGTTTGACTGACACATTACTTTCCACCATTCCCTGATGACCTTTTCCAAGACGCAGTAGAACACTAGCGCAGATAGTCCGTCACCTTGCCTTACTCCAGTTTTGATCTCAAAGGAATTTTACATTTCTCCTGTTATTATTTTATTATTATTATTATCTTGTATACCTTGGGTGTAAAATTCCCCCACCCATCTACTTTTGCCATTTAAATTCCTCCAGCGTTTTTGGTAAATTGTTCATCACCTCCCGTGGTAATTTGTTCCAACCGCTGACACCCTTACCCACAAAGAAAATCGAGTGGCAGCTTTTTCCAATGGTCATCTTTTGCCTTCCATGCACTACTCTTAATTCTTCTACTAATATCCCTCCAAGCCCTATCATCAACATGCCCCGTGTACACTCCCAGCACTCTCTTCATCCTCCTCTTCCAATGACTCCCAGCCCAAATTATTTACTGACTTCGTCCTGCAATAAATTCCACAACTTCTTGTTATTGTTGCGGCTTTAGGGCACGTCGACAACGGGGTCATTAGCGACACATCTTGATGCGTAGCGGTGATGTACGTCGGTACCGGGGTGTAATTGTTTGGTATCGACTATATTAGCCTTTTCCAATCAAATGTCAACCTCTCCATAACGTTTACACGGATGAGGCTCTGGCGACTGAAGGATTCACGGTATAAGGAATCGCCCACTGCACGCCAACGGCCTCCGAAAGGAGAGCGGAAGAGCGGGGAGTGGTTCCAGGGCACCCTCTTTCCCTTGGGATTGGAAACAGCCCCTAAAGGTGTTTGTGGAGCGCGGCACTGTATGGTATCGAAACATGAACTTTATGAATACCAGAAAAAATAAAAATTGAAGCATTTCAAATGTGGTACTATAGAAGGATGCTGAAAATTAACTGGACAGATAAAGTATGAGATGAACGTGTTTGGAAATGATGGGTGGGAAAAGAAGTTTGTGGAAGAGTCTTACAGAAAGAAGAGACAGGACGGTGGGTCACATTTTAAGACATGCTGGATTCACTAATTTGTTAGTGGAGGGAAAAATCGAAGGAAAGAATTATTGGGGTAGACAAAGAATATATGATGTAGATAATTGAGGATGTAGGTTGTAAGGGGTATATTGGGATCAAGAGGTTAGCGCAAGATTGGAAAGGATGGAGGACTGCATGAAAGCAGTTGAAAGACCGATGACAGCAAAGAAAACAGTCCCAGGTATAGTGTATGTCCTTCCGTCAGCAGTGTCTCATTCGCCTCCGTGGACAACAGTGTCGAATGAATGCCAAGCGAGATGACTCGATTCTTTTACTCATCCAGAAACTCAAGACGGAATGAGTCCAACGACTCAAATAATCTCTCCCTGATTCGACCAGTTTTCTTGCTTTTCGGTGGGAGGAAAATTTTAGTGAATGCCACCATAACGGAGAAAGACTCGCAAGCTTCGATTGGATCATACGTAAAGCAATCATTTGTTACCACATACATGTCGATAATTGTTTGAAAATACAAGCGCATTTTGGTGCGATTTATCTAAGTTAAGAAAAAAAATTGTACTTCCCAAGAACCATGCTCCAAAGCCAAGGTTCTATCCTTACTTTTTTTTGGCATTCGGCAACTTAAGCCATACAATGTGATCATGATTCTTGCAGTGTATCTCCAGTACGTGGTAGTAGATTCTAACTGTGGACACTACAGGACGGACACACACACACACACACACTTAAAAACTCATACCCTTGGCCGAACACGAACCGACGACCTTCGGCTCGTGGAGCTAGCTTTCTCACCCCTACGCTATCGAGACTGGCAAAAATGGTTTCCGTTACGTATACCAGAGTAAAACTCTGTATTCCTGGCTTTTCATGCGTCATCAGCATCACCAGTATTACGCTTAGCACGATGTACAATTGTATTTCATTGGTTTGTACCTGTCGCATCAACTTATTTGCCCTAACTCTATTTTCCACAAAGGCAGATCATTGGAAGTGCAATATCCACTTTTGGACATCGCTATTTCAGTTGAATTGTAAAATTAAAATCTATAGCTTAGCTAAGTTCTTCATCCTCTCATTTTCATTACCTTACGTACAACACAACAAAAAGGAACGTGGTGGTGAGCGGTAACGCTCTGGCATATCATGAGGCAAGACACAGTTTCGAATCGCCATCCGATCATCCAGGTTTTGGTTATCCAATGGTTTCTGAAATCACCCCATGTGAATGCTGGTTTCTTCAAAAAGTCATCATCGAATTCATTCCTGGCTCTAATGACATCGACGATGACGAGATGTATTAAAAACAGAAAAGTGCAAATTTGCAACCAGTAGTATAAGTGATGCTGAAAAAGCTTTTTCATAATCCTTGGTAATAAAGTTCGGCAATTGCAATAAGTTACTAGAACATTGTGAACAATCGGATTTTGTTTCGGTATTGATACATCTTTGTTTTAGAACGGAATTTATTTGTGTTACAACTCAAATGTAGGCTATGCATAGTTAACACTTCAAGGTCGTATTTCTTCGTGACTGACTTGGGAACTAATTTTCTCTACTCAGTTATAGTTATCGGCGAGAAGTTCTATGTTCTTCGAACAGAATAAACAGTTGAATTTGATCGTAAATTTTATTAAAAATTACTGGCTATATCAATCCGATAGGAGGAAACTATTAAACTTAGATAAGAATTTAAAATAGTAATGAGTCTTAAGTTACTGGCAATAAGTGCGAAGGAACCAGAAATCGGCTTTAACGTTTGATGACAGGATTTTACAAAGCACATACGAAATTTATTTATATTAATAGGGAGTAGAAAGCAAAATCAGTGATATGTCAATATCAGAAACAGTCTCTGCGTATTCTGAGTGACCAGGGGGGGGGGGGGGGGAATGAAAGGAAGCCTACTTATTTTTCTAGTAACCTAACTATATGATTTAAAAAGGAATTATGTGCCGCAAACAAAAGTTATTTCTTTATCATAAATTAATATGTAAGAATTCCATTGAGGGAGGAAAATACCATTCGGTGGCGTATATCGCTTTAATTTACTGAGGGAATGAAGCAAAATCGAATTAGTTTATAAGAATTTAAAAAAGAGTAATATAATCAAGTTAACATGTTTCAGAATCGGAGAAGACTTCACTAAAAAAAAAATTCCCTTGAAAGATAAGTAGCAGCTAGCAATGATTCGGTGATAAGTAGCTGAACATGCAGAAGTGATGAAATAATTCTGTAACTACAATAAAAGCTTGTGGTAATTACTTTTGTTCCTTCATAGTTCAGCTTTAGGGAAACATAAGTTTTCCAAATGACAAATCAATATAAATATGTCAAAAACAGGAGATATATTACGAAAATGCAGTTCATTATGAGAACAGATCTCGTGGAACTAAAATGAAATATGTGCTACACATAGAAAGGTTTTACTACTCGTATTAAAGGAGAAAAAAAAGACTAGTATTAGGAAAATATTATTATTATTATTAATATCGTATGCCAAGTACAAAAAAAAACATGTCAATCAGATAACTAAATCTATAGATTCGAGCCATCTTCTGGCAGCTAGATGCAGTGTGAGAAGAGATAATCTTCTTGCTGAACAGTCCATCACAATGTGGTCAGCAGTTTGGATACACCATAGTCACACAACGCATCTTCACGGAGACCCCACTTATGCGTGGTTGCATTGCACACTCCTTAACTAGTGCAAAATCTGTTCAATTGACATCGAAGACGCCTAGGCGAGTCAAATCCTGGAACACAGGTTGTCGGATCTTTTATAAGACCACAGTTGTGTAGGCTGTTGGCTTCCCACTCCTTTCTCCACTCTTGATACAAGTTAAAGAGTTATGTCTGAGATTAGCTGCTTCCATGTAGGCAGGTCACCTCGATTTTAGTCGTGTGCCAGGCAGCTGAAGGAGGTCACCATGCAGAGCAATCATGTTGTCTCCTTCCACTCATTCCAATTCTCTAAGCAGTATCGATTTTCTCCTCAAATGTGGTGGAGGAATGTTGGAAAGTACAGGAAGCCAGGATAATGGGGTAGACTCACTGTTCTCATAGCAACATTAAGCTGGGTGTCAACTTTGGCAGTATGAGCACTACCAAGCGATGTAGAACAAGAGTATTCTGCTGCGGAGAATGCCAAGCCAAGGGCTGCTCCTCGAAGACCTCCACGTGTGCAGTTATTATGCCTTTGAAAGCCAGTTCTTCGAGAAAAGATAATAATGATGAAGCACAGACAATTTTCTGCAAAGGGGAAGAGGGAGGAAGCCAGGTTAGGGCTATTTTAATTGTGTTCGAAATTTAAATTTGCAAAATGTTTGGTGTCACAACGGAAGATTAAAGGTGTTTCCACAAAATGTAACATGGCGTGACAAGGAGGGGGATCAAATACCATGAAAATTATGTGACGTAGTTCAAGGATAGTCCCTTAAAAGTCGAAATACGAAAGAAACGTAAGTTAAATTTATGCATATTCACCACTCCATCATTCTGACTCAGATGATCGTGCTACATAACTTTAACATAGAGTATCTGAAAATAGCAGATGTATCATGTATTTAAGCGGCTTTCCACTAAAACGGTGCAGAAAAAAAAAAAAAAAAAAAGATAAAGATGATCTAGATGACTCGTGCGGTAATTCCGCGAATAAAATACGATGAATAATAAGGTCGGTGATTCAATTTAATTTATTTGCGATGCAGTGTTAGCTCCTGTGGCAATTTCCCTGCACACCGATTTTTCCCTTTTCCTTTTTTCCCACTTACTTCTTCCCTCTACTAATTTCAGTTTAACATTCTTTTAGCGTTTTTGATAAATTATTCATCATTTCTCCCAGATCCCCTTACCTCCGAAAGAAAATCTGCCCACACCTTTATGTGTCAATTTGTGATCATGTTCGTCTTTTCCCTTCCATGCAACTTTCCTAATTCTTCCATCAATATCTTTCCATGTCTCATCACTAATACACGCCTTGTATTTTAGCTTCGTTATGACAGCTTACCTGACGAAGGCAGCAGAGGTTGCTGCCGAAACGTTGTGTATCAATGAGTTAAATAAAGAAACCAACCGGCAAAAAGCCCGAGAATTATTCATTTAAAATACTAACATATTAGAAAAAATTAGGTAAAACAATTAGAGGCTTAAAACGTATGTATGACAAACTGTCGCTGACCTTAACGAAATACAACTATTCTGAATCAAATACTCACATCATATGCATATCCCTGTGATGATCATAGCCCTTGAGAAAATTTCGCGAATACTAATTCTACATAGGAATTGTGTAGCAAAATAGAAATGTTTCCTTATCAGAAAAATTACTTACTGTACAAAAAAACATGGTGTTTTGATACCTCTGTCATATGTGGTGCTGCTATATATTGGTACACGCTCAGTCCTTGACAACGAAGGCAAAGCAGTTTATTAATATATTTGTGATATGTGCTGCAGATATCTAGTGGCTTGACTCTCAACTGTCTCAAACGCGCGACCTTCATAGGGTCAGATTCTGAAAAATTTCTTTCTTAATTTATGATTTTAACTAAGAGGAGACCTTAATCTTTAAAATCTTAGCTTATTTTATCAGTTTCGGTTATGTGTCTTCGGAAGTAAATGGCTCGTGACGAAAAAAAAATGTGTGAACTAAGGCTTTCCCGGCGTGTCACTGCAATATAATCTTCAAGGGTACGCTGCCGGATTGTGTGGGTGAAAGAATAGCTGCAGCTCTGGTCGCCACAGCGCGAGCACTAGGCCTGAAGATGGCGGCATAGTTCATCGCCGAAAGCTCGTCTTAATAATTTGATAACACTGTTTGATATTACCGAAGGACTAGAACATATATGCAGGAAATAAAATTAAAAATCTCAGTAACAAAATAAAAACTAGTTTGAATATAATAAAATACGAAATCATGCTAATTATGTAAATATAACGCAAGATGGATTCATGCATGATTACCACAGTTTTTTTTTTTTATTTTTTTTTTTTAGTTAGTTAGTGAGGGGGAAATCATGAATAGAAAAATTATTCACAGATAAAATCTTAAAGTGGTTTTCAAACAGTTTTCCCGACACATTTGTGAAGATACAACTGACAGCAGAAACATGCTCAGAAATAATGAACAATTAAAACTGGTGCAGCTATTCTATTATTTCAATTAAATTAGTAGATAGGTGCTCTTATAAAATAAGTAACTTACCTCCATTTGTAATGAATAGACTAAAATTTAAACACATAATTGCTTATCCCACATTTGTAACGAATTGGCTAAAATATTAAACACTTTAGGCCAATCAAAATCATCTTCTAAAAAGTAAAAATGACAAGTATAGGTAACTAACGACTCATTTCTTTACTTTCAGTGTTCTTGAGGATATTTTAAATCTTATGTATCACAGAGTTATACTCTTAAACATGATACACACTGAGGTATTGTGACTACTTTACAGTTTGGTTTCCATTAATAGTTATCAACAGACTAAATATTGTATTTTACATAAGACGTTTGAGAAGCTACATAGTAAAACTTCTACTGGAGATATCTCTATAGAGCTTGCGGAAAAATTTGATTGCTCTAATAAAGATTAATTATTTAAAAAATCAAAATTCTATACAATACATAGAACTGCAGGTAAATTGTTCAATTTACACAAGAAAAACCAAATTCAAAACGTTTATAATATTTGATTCTAAAATCAATGGTGATCTTTCATCAGACAATGAGGAAAAAAGAACATAGCACAAGATTTTGATCTGATTTTTTTATACAAAAAATCTATCAAAGCCAAGAATATATTATTTGATAATGAGAATACCTTAATGTTCATTGACGTAAATACCGGAAGTAAGACACGTGGAAGAAAAAAATGGCCACTGTACCCCTCTCTCTAGGCCCAGAATTACTCCACTAGCGAGTCAACGAAGCCCTAATCGAGCAATCGACTTCATGTCTTTATTTCCAACATATGGTTCACCATTTGATGATGCCGACAGGACATGTCCTTACAAGAGCGACGATTGCCTGGGATGAAACTAGATATTATGAAATTTAATTAACCTTAATGTTTATTTTTTTTTTAAAAAATCCACCAATAATCGGCAATAGTTACACCTATTTTAGTTTATGACTCTCCAAGTTAGACATATTAGGCATGGCTACAACCCCTGAATTAAGCATGAATAAAGAATCTGGTGCAAATTTATTACATTTGCTCGGAAACTATAATCTGATGCACTTTCTTACATACCCCCTCTTCTCATGAAACAAACATAGATTGTATGACAGTTTGCTGTGCTCGTAAGGTACTTCCCCTTGTCCGTAATACCGTACTGCGGGACGAATGTATTGTTGGTTGTTTTCATAACGAGTGTGGTATGCAATGCATTCTATAGAGTTCCGCAGTCACCTGTACTGCAGAGAGCCAGCTCATGACGTCACTGACTGGTGTATATATAGCAGAAGTCGTCTCTGGCGCTAAAGTTAGCGGCCCAAGGCAGGCCAGCCTGCTGTATCAGTCTGCGACATCCAACGGCGTCTTCGGAGACCTCCTGGTAGGTCGCGAAGTGAAACCTCTCGTCTACCTTGATTACCTCTCAGAGTAACCGAAATGTAATGTTCACGCCAAAATCTTTAAAACTGTTGGATAAAGAAAGGAAATTTCTCCAGAACCCCGGAAGGATTGGATGCAGTACTAACCTTAAACGCGGAACGTTTGAAGACTTGGGGACGAATAAATACGTTATAAGAGCATCATCCTCTGTAATGTTTATGCAAGTATCCACTTTAATAAAAAAAAAAAAAAAAATGCGTTGAACCTGGAGACTGACCTCACCTCTACAACCAGGTAATCTTCAGTGAATATTGGCCTACGAGGAAACTTCAAATACATAACTGCATTCGATTTTGTTTGCAGTTATATTATTAATTTGCGAGTCCAGCTAAAAGGAAATTTTCTGTTGAGGAAGTAACTGTACAAAAATACGAAGTACAAAGGTATATGTGACATTCGTTTAATTTTAAATGTTACTATTATTTGTTACGACGATTAAATACATAATTACATGTGATTAAAAGAGCATCTGATGTTCACGATCTAGTTACCAGAACCAGGCCACAATTTTTCGACAGTAGATACAGAAACGTTTATCACAAACTCAGAGAAAATTTTTCAAGAAACGTAAGAAATCACTAAATAAATCAAACGAAAAATAATCGTTGTTCTTTTTGAACTTATCCTTTCCTTAGAAATTTGTTTATAGCAATAAAAATATCCATCATTTTTGAAGCGATTTGTGGAAGTAATTGTAGTAGTACAAAAATGGAAGGTAGAGATAAAAACAATATTTTGCCATATAGAGAAGCGATCTTGATTTTCTCACTGCGAGTTTGCTTTGCGTATTTTGTTTTCGTTCCATTGCCTGTAGAGAAAAAACGAAGGACACAGCGGGATTTTACTATGTAGAAAGTAATTTTTTTATCACAACTTAGGAGCTGTTTGTCGGTATGCACTTTAAAACTTTGACAATGCCACGAACGC
This sequence comes from Vandiemenella viatica, assembly GCA_031002005.1. Taxonomy (NCBI): domain Eukaryota; kingdom Metazoa; phylum Arthropoda; class Insecta; order Orthoptera; family Morabidae; genus Vandiemenella; species Vandiemenella viatica. The sequence continues at coordinate 341,396,871 of CM061920.1, read as the reverse complement.
TGGCCGAGTAACGGGATTTACCCTAGTTCTGTCAATAATTTAGCGTAAGTGGAAATATACTGGAATACTGATTTAGGACAGTTAACTTGAATAATACTCAATTCCAATATAGGACACTATATTTATGTAAGACTACAGGATTCCAGCGAGCGAGCGACCGTAACATGTCGCAGTCTATAGAGCTGTATTGTCATCCTCAGTGCCAGGAAAATAAATCCTATTACTAATGTCTGAAATGGCTTTTGGGACTGACATTCTCCTTTCATCTTAAGTTGTTATCCTATCTTTTTACTTTATTCGTATCACTATAATTGAGTTAAAGCTAAGGGAGGGTGGTTTTTTTTTTTTTTTTTTTTTTTTTTTTTTTTTTTTTGCCTAAGGGTCCTAACCTAACTAAATGGGGATCCTACTTACACTAATGGTGGGTAATTGAATTCCTACTGTATACAAGGGGACCTAAACTTATGTTGATTGGGCATACTTCTACTTGTAACTATTAACTACTGGCGGGTTGGAGGATGGGTGGAGGGATTTGAGAGGATTTCAGAAGGTGAAAGTCCTAGTGAGTATCCTTCCAGGAAGCATTTCCTCGTCGATATTTCTTATTTCCGCAAGTTCTACATGTGGTGAGTTTCCGCATCGAGTGTAGAAACGGTCTGATGCTTCCTTTAACGTTTCTGTGAGCGGAGGAAAGTGTAGTTCTTGTCTAATTATCCAGTTTGGCAGATAAATCCAAGGTGTCGTAAATTGCTAACAACATCTGGAGGTTCCAGCCACCTTGGAATGTTTCGAGGATCCAACTCTTCGCCCTCATTTAGAGCCAACGAAGTAAAACTGTGAGGGGGGGAAAATCCTCCAGTCCCGCCGTGAGTCATACGCTTTGTTAAAATGCGTTGTGCCTGAAGACTGGACTCACGTCAATGGCGCGACAATCACCGGTGAGTCTCGATAATGCCCGAAGGGTTCGTTACACTGACTGCCACCACGGCGCTAGTTGGCTAACAAGGAAATTTCAAATGAATAACTATATTGACTTTATTTGCACTTATATCATTAAAAGTAAGAGTTAATTTCAAATAAATAATCGAATTTGATTTGATTTACACTTACATTGTTAAAAGAAAGAGCAACTGCGAAGCCTGTTAAAATCCAGTTGTTTGTTTTGTAGAACAGCTACAAATTATAATGCAATGCAGGGATATAAAAAATTATAATGTAACGTTTGTTTAAATTTATATGTTGTTTTTGTTTATTTACGAATACCATTCAATCCACACATTTATGGACATAAACTTATATCCATCCCAATACTAACCTATCCAGTATAAACTTAATCACTTCGTCAAACCTATATCCATGTTATAGTCTGCTACAATCTTTACTTTCAAAACAAGTTGGTGTATAATATTCAAACTTCTTTGATTACATCGTATGTCATATGTAATCTTTAGTAAGAATGTTCAACTTTTATTAATTCTAAAGGTTAGTTAAGCTATAGTTTTAGTACACTAGACCCCTATTGATTTCTGTGATTTCTTAGATGTGAAGTCGTTAGAATAGTAAGGGAAATAACAAATAAAGTAGAAAAAAAAGAAAACTAAGGGACAACACTGTTATGTCGAATTGGCAATTAAAAAAAAAATCAGTTGTGATGTGCGATTTAATTTCTATTGTTCATTTTGTTATTTTTGTAAATCTAGCAATCTTATTATTTGAGCTATACCATTTCATTTCAGTAACTATGCTAACTACAGAGCTAGTAATTTATGAAATTTGGAAGTAAATTGAAACAAAGTATTCTTGTTTAATTTAAATTAATTTCAGAGAAGTGTCATTCCAATTTTCCTGTCCAACGGCACTAAACTTAATTAATTCGGTGAATAATAGTTGTTTATCCTATTTATTTGTATCTTTATTTATTCATTTTTTGTCTTGAAATTTTTTAACAATGGACAGTATTCCATGCTTACAAGAAATTTGTCCAAAATCGTATAAAAAATAAAAGAACTTGTTACTGCTTCCAAATTACAATTTGCAGATTGAAAGCGATAGAGCATCGTACCGGAAACCACTACAGATGCCTATGCAAACCAAGACCGTATTGTTAGCAGCTTACAGCGAATCCAGTGACTGAACCTGTGCCGACACGAACTTATAAAGATTGAGTACAATGCATTTCAAATAATCTTTTCCTTTGCTTATCAGAAGCCCATTTATTTTAAAGCAAGATTTCATTCATTCGTTCACTTGTTATTTTTATTTTCTTATATGGGATTTTTTAATTAAGAATTTTCTATACTTTTGAGGAAATAGCCTATTATGCAACTAGAGATTTAGTTGTTTTAAGTATTCCCGACTGCCTTCCTGTCTCTTAACTCTGTTGTTTTCCTGTCTCACTAAACTCTTTAAACTTCTCTCCTCCCTATTGCAATATGTAGGTTCTGTACTTCTATTTATTTTCTGCTTTGGAATAAACATTTCCTCTCCCTTTTTTACTATCTCCTTAAACTCTTCCATTTAGCCTCCACTGTACTTGTGCCATACTTCCATTTAGTGAACATAAAATATCTCTTCAGTTGCCTTTTTATAATTATACCTCATTCTCTCTTCTGTTTGGCCACTGGTTTACTGAATCCCCTAATATCCATCAGTACTGCATTTTGATCACTTATTACTTCAGTTACATGACATCCCAAAAAAAATCATCTTTATTAGAAAGATAGCCTATCAAACAAGTTTGGTCCCCTTGGGTTCTAATCTACCACTTGTGTAAAACCTCGTTCCCTTACTAAGGTATCTGCAAATCTCTGTTGTGTTATTAATATTATTTCCTACCCAGTTAACACCTGGTATATTTAAATCCCCTCCAATAATAACCATTCTACAATCACCTCTGAACTGTGAATTTGGTTTCTCTCAGAGAATCTTATCTCCTTCATTCATTCCTCCATTTTTCTTTTTTATCACCCCAAAAATCTACTATCAGGCCCGCCGCTAACTGTTTGAACGCCCTTGTGCAGTACCGATTATTTCCGCCACTTCCAACATTATTTTGTCGCCCCCATCGTTCCCATCCGGAGTGTCGCCGCCTGAAGCAGCAATTGAGTCAAAAACAAGGACGCCACTACATAATTTTGCCACCCCCCACATGCGGCACTGCAAATTAATAAATTTATTTCCCAGTGTCGTTTTTCTTTAACTCTGCTACTGTCCCGGCGGCGACAATGGAAAGGCAACTATCAGTGCGACAACAGTCGATCACTCGATTTGCCGCCCCCTTGGACGTGCCGCCCGCGTGCGGTGCACGCCCGCTTACGGCGGGCCTGTCTTCTCCTAGTAACTCATGGTTATGATCAATAAACACTAGAGAACTTTAGTAATCTTTGCTAATCAGTATGAATACCTTTAGTGTACCCGGGAGTAAGGATTGCCACCAGTTACTATTACTCTCTATCATTAAAATTTTGTATATAAAACACCTTGTTCAATTTTTCCTGGTCGCCATGGAAGGCGTCCTTCCAGAATTTTCAATAAACATTTAGAAATCTAATTGTTTGTTTCATTAGAAGGAAATTTATATTAATTTCATATACTGATACTTGCTTTTATTGTTATCAACATAAGGAAAGATGATTTGCATTAACTAACACATATGACAAGAAAATTAAATCTATATAATAAAAATTGATTTAGTAAACAACGAAATGACAGATCATGATCAAGTCGAACTAACTCAAAATAAAATCAGAGAGCTCAATTCTCTACAGGTTTTCATTTTCGGGTACAATGCGCCACACTTTGATTCGTTTTGTTCTGGCGAAATAAAAATTTGTGTAATTACCATCTAGTTGATGTTTATATTGTAGTCAGCGCTGTCCGTTCTTCTGGGATTTCTGTGCACAACACACACAAAACAAAATTCAATCGTCGCACTGTGTTTACACTGGACGAGCACTTGCTTTGAAACACATTCGATGATTATCCTTTCGAACGGCCCCCTCACTTGCCAGCTGCAATTTTCTCCTCAAAGCGAGGTTTTTAGCGTGAAACAAGGAAACAAAACCTGTCTGAACTTATTATCAAATAATAGTGTTATTCTTCCATGCATACACGCTCTGTACTTCTCGCACAACTTGCACGGACGGACTGTCCCCACTGAAGGAATACGGTCCCCTTATCTCCTTTCCCATCTCCAAACAACTGTACTCACTACAAAAGGGTGCCGCGATAGTTGCACTGTTAAATAGTCTCTGCTCTCACACGACCAACGCTTGCTAGTAAATTGTGAAGGTTCCGCGAGCGGACCGCTTCATTACCCCCGCTGTCCGTTTTTAGGAAGTTGCACGAACACAGTTCGTAAAATATCAATGCACTGCATCACCCGTATAACCAAGTCCATATATAGGTTAACACTGAACATTGTGCTGCTTTGTTACAAAATTAATTTAATCTAAGATGATCTGCAAATCTTGTTCATGTTATATTAATAAAACAAACGGCTGGCAATCAAAATGTTTTAACGAAACGTCCACCTATTCACCGAAATTCAAAACTGAATTTACTGAACTGGCATTGGTCACCAACAGCTCCACGACCCCAACACACCAATCTCGCCCTCAACAATGTATAGCGGTTCACTCATCCATCATTCACATAACACAATATTCACACATAAGATACATATGTATGCAATGATGTAACTTAAATACAAATTACTAAAACTAATAGTCAAATATTTTATGAACCAGAAAATAATAAACTTATCTAAAACTCTCTTTCCTATCGCTGAATATACTTTTAATGAATTCATTATTCTACAAATATACTACTGATTTTTTTTAAAAGTCATTCATTTTAATCATTCTTTTAAGTTGAACAACATCATAATCTACTCAACTTATAGACATCTTAATATATATTTTTTAACATATATATGATGTTTCATATACTATCAGTACTAAGGGAATATTTTCTTCAATATTATTGTTTCAACTTAATTTCAAGTAATTTTGAACTAAATATCGATATAATACACGACTCCCCGTCTCTCTCTCTCACTCTCTCTCTCTCTCTCTCTCTCTCTCTCTCTCTCTCTCTCTCTCTCTCTCTCTCTCATTTTTTTAAATCGTTTTATGCTAAATCTACATCACTCCCGATAACCTTTCTTGCTCCTTGCGTTGTAGGGGCCTAACTCCTCATCTCCATCCGATAATATGTAGGAATTTGGCCCGACACAATCCTTGACCACGTACGGCCCTCTGTATACGTGAAAGAACTTGAATATTAACTTTTTCTCTGCGTCTGACGTTCGAACGTTTTTGATAAGAACTTTCTGTCCAATTTTTGTACGACTGTGTTTGCTGGTAGTCCGCCTTTTCCACTATAAATTCCCGGGCAATGAGTTTCTTTTGTTCATTCCTCCACATGTTTCAGGGGATGCCTCGTGGTTTCTTCCGCCAGGGTACGAATCTTCTTACGGAATTGTAATTCACTTGGCCGGAACCCCGTGCTACAATGGACAACGTCGTTAGAGTATCCTTCGAACTGACCTACATACTTCACCCATGACTGGTGTCGGTCTTTAATCCATAAACGAAAATATACGCCCAGTTGGCGCATGTATCGCTCCGCCGGGTTACTTTCTGGAGATCTGATAGAGCTCCTAATCACCTTTATTCCTTCCCGTTTCAAATTTGCTCCCCTTTTAGGACTAGTAAACACGGCTCCGTGGTCCGACAGAATGGTTGCAGGTTTTCCGCAAATTGGGATATACTTGTTCAGCACGATATCCAGTGTCCGCTTCGTGTTGAGGCGCAACACCGGGTAGAGCTTTATATACTTTGTAAACGCATCTACCATAGCAAATATGTGCTGCCGGGGAAATTACACTTTCGGCAGTGGACCAAAATGATCAACACATATCAACTGCCGCCGGCCCTCCAGTATTACTGGGTGGTACACTCCAGCACTCCGGTGACTTCCAAGTTTGACGCGTTGGCAAATGTCGCAGCTACGCGCATACCGTGCCGCCTCCTGGCGTATTGCTGGTACGTGCCAATCTTGCATGACCATTCTATATAACGTCTCAGTTCCAGGATGACCATAGTGCTCATGATACAGGCGCGTAACGCGTTGCAACATCGTCTTAGGCAGCCATACCTTCCATTCCTCGGCCGCACTCGTGCGTCGAAAGCATACTATATCAACGATGGTACATAACATAGCGTCCCGCGTTCGTAAGTTCTCGCCACCTATTCCATCTTCAAAAAGTGTTCTCACATCAGCAATATCTGTTTGCGACCTTTGTTCCTTGATTATACATTCCCTCACATCTTCAGCTCTCGTTTCATCCTGAAAACGCAGAGTGGCTACGAGGACTCCCACGGATGCGACATCGGCTCCTAGCCAGTATTTACCTACCTCACATTTCGGCTTAACCAGTCTGCGACGACATTGTCCGACCCCTTGCAGTACTGGATCCAGATGTCAAGCTGTTGTACAAACGTCGCCCATCTGGCTATTCGACCACTTGTGAATCTCGCATTCCGCAGAAAAGTCAGGGCCTGGTGATCTGTCCTTAAGAACGTTACAGCGCCTAATATGTACGCTTCAAATTTCGTTACAGCTAAGTATATCGCCAACATAGCGACATTCTGCTGCATGCAAAATTCTACTAGCGGTGTCCACGATCTTATAGTTCCCTTCGTCGTCTCTTTGCTGAAGACATGCACCCAGACCGGTGTTGCTGTCGTCACAGTGTAGATAGAATGGTTTGGAAAAATCTGGGTGCGCTAAACACACGTGTTCCTTAAATGTCCCATTAATGCATTGGAACGCTTGCTCGTTTATTTCAGCCCACTCCCACCGTTTGTTATTCTTCAGCAACCCGTATAAAAGGTGGAGTATTGATGCGAAATTAGGAACGTACCCGCGGTAATACGCCACATCCCAAGAAATCTGTGCAATTCCTCGAGCTTTGTAGGACGCGACAAGTCCATAATCTCCCACACCTTTTCCGTAGATGGCGACACACCTTCCGGACTTACGACATACCCCAAGTAGTTAACTTGCTGCACGCATAATGTCGCTTTGTTTGGTTTTAGCGTCACGCCGTACTCTTTTTAGCACAGCGAACAGTCTTTCTAAGTGTTCTATATGTTGATCAAAGGACTCTGATGCCACCAAGATTTCGTTAATATATACGGCACAAAAATCTTTGATAGCACGAACAAACGCGCAGGACGAGTTTTTCAGAGCAAAGGGTATGCGTCGGAATAAATACTGCTTTCCTCCAAACACAAATGCCGTATATGGCCTGCATATGGGTGCCAACTCAACCTGGTTAAAGCCCACCGTTACGTCCAGTATCGTCAACCACCTTTCGCCGTGGAAACGGGACATCAAATCAGGCATGCTTTCGGGCCTCTCTCCATCCCCTTCCGTACATGCATTAAGCGTCCTCGCATCTAAACACAACTGCACTGACCCATCCTTCTTCCTAACCAAAGTTATGGGATTAAGGTGTGGTGAGGGACAGGGTTCAATGATCCCTTGGCTTTCCAAGGCATTCACAGCCTCACGAGCTACTGAACGCAATTTCTGGGGCACCAAATATGTTCGACCCCTTATCGGCGTTTGGTCATTAACTTTAAAAATATTAACTGCACCCTTAATCTTTCTGAGCCTATATGAAAATACTGATAGGTTGTCTAGTATCAAACCTTTCAACTGTGACCTCTGTGATTCACTTAAATTTTCGTTGGCGTCAATACCGGCGCACTGAGTGTGCGTGATATCATCCCTCTCATCCAACATAGCGCAGATAAATGACGTAGGAGGTGCGAAGTAATCATTTTCGAAAGGCTCATCAGAAATGTGAACTGCGCTGACGAGGCGTTGGGTTTCCCTCATGCTATCCCATGAAACTTCATCATCTACCAGGTTTCGTATGGTGTGTGCGCGCCAATCGATCACGACTTTGTATTCATGCAATATATCTGCTCCTAGTATCATGTCTACCTTTAGTCCATTGATTATTAATGTAAGCGTGCCTCTATCTGATCGACATAGCGCAATATATCCAAAACATGTTTTACAGTGATAACATTGGCTGGGTTAAGCTGGTATTGTATTTCCGGTGAGAAATGAGTACTAATGCCAGAAATTATCTCTGCCTCGCTCATCGGTGGATCCAGATAACGGGCCACAGTAATGAGCTTGGCCACGTAGTCGTACCTGTATTTACCACGGTAGATGTGCACTCTGCGTATTGTCTGCGCGTCCATGGACCAGTACATTCGTAGAAATAGCAGTTTGAATTCGTCATAAGTTATATCTTGATGACATTCAAGATCGAACCAAACTTTCTGCTCCTCATATAGCATTTGTCAGACAAGCATTACTTTCAATTCGTGCAGAATGCGCTTTACATAAAAATAATTTTCTACGTCTTGGAGGAAAGCACGGGGGTTGGTGCATTTTTTTCGTCAAACCTGGCCAACGGTATTTCTACATTCCCAACCGCAGAACCAACATAATGTGCCATGGGGTCACATTGTCCCTTCACAGAATCTTCCATGGCCGCAATTTTCTTTTCAATGCTTTTATATTTCCGGAGCAATTCCGCTTGAAACGCATTCTGTGCTTCACGAATTTCAGAATTCATTTTTCGCATCGCTTCTACCGACGCATCAATTTCCTCCAACTTCTTTCAACAGATTTAAATTTTAGTTTGGCATTTTTTTCCACCCCTTCAATCTGTTTCGAAAGTGACTGTCGCTCGCTCTCTAATTCACTTTCCAATTTTAAAATTTCAACTTCTGCCATGTTAGTTCTGGAGCTTAGCTTGACATGTGCGACTTTTAATTTATCAGTTTGCACTTTCGCCTGCTTCGACATGTCCCTAACTGCACTTATTTCACTAGTGATGATCATCTGCATATCAGAAAATTTTGCATCCATCTCCACGCGTACATCAGAGATCGACCGATCTAATTTTACGCTTAAAGCGTCTTGGTTGTCAGCAATTATTTTGACTTCCGTCTTAACAGAACTTAGTTCGGCATTAGTGTAGCTAATCTGCGCTGAAATTTGCGCAAGAAGCTTCATTATATCTGCATTTTAGATCGTCGAGCTAGTTTCGATTGAAACCGAATCATTCTGTTCTTTGCGCAAAATATTTTCGACACAAGCGGATGTTTCCGGCACTTTCGGAATTACACTCTCGCATCCCGTGTCGTCCATGCGATCTTCAACCAACATAATATTATTACCAACAATATTAGCATTTTGTTCAACACCATAGTGTCGCCGTTTTCGCAACTTTTAAACAAATCAAAAACTTCCCCGTTATTCAATTCTTTCCCCGATCTCAGTTGCATAAGCTAGTCTCGGCCAAACGATAATCTAAACTGTAGATCAAGGGCAAATTTAACGAAACAGTTTAATATGAAACCTAATAATTTAAATTTGCAGAGCATTCCCTTCTGCAAATACTTGTCATTCAGTTAAATAATACACTATTCACTGATCATTACTACCGTGTATTTCATAAACACTTAGCAATGGCGGATAGAACATACATAAGTCAAGACATTGGCATCCAGGGCCGCATTTAGGCTCTGTGGGCCCCTAGGCTATACATGTGGTGCGGGCCCCCTGTCGGCAGTGGCTGGATTCTTAAATTTCGAAATATTCGAAATTCGACCTGAAAATTTATGGGCGACCTCTTTTTTTATTATTATTATTTAGCTCTACTACCTGCCCAGGCGAGGGTTGTGGGTGGTGAGGGGCTCCTCTTTATGGTGCGGGCCCCCCTTTGTGCTTAAATGCGGCCCTGTTGGCATCTATTACATAATACTCCAGACATTTAAATTAAAACACATATGATAAGTCTGCCTCTCTGCTTCTGTAATAGATCATAACATTATATGAAATGTATTTAAAAACATGTGAACTTCATACATTCTCGACTCCATGTGCTGAAACGAGAAAAGTGCACAGGTAATCATAAAACTATTGGCAACTCCGCAAGTCAAACCAAGATTTAGTGTGGGCACTTTTATTTAATTAAACAAATTGCCAATGAAAAACCACGTTGGGAAAGCCATTTATGTAGTGTACCCGGGAGTAACGATTGCCACCAGTTATGTATTACTCTCTATCATTAAAATTTTGTTTATAAAATACCTTGTTCAATTTTGCCTGGTCACCATGGAAGGTGTCCTTCCAGAATTTTCAATAAACATTTAGAAATCTAATTTTTTGTTTCATTATAAGGAAATTTATATTAATTTTATATACTGACACTTGCTTTTATTGTTATCAACATAAGGAAAGATGATTTGCATTAACTAACACATATGACAAGAAAATTAAATCTATATAATAAAAATTGATTTAGTAAACAATGAAATGACAGATCATGAACAAAGTCCGACTAACTCAAAATAAAATCAGAGAGCACAATTCTCTACAGGTTTTCGTTTTCGGGTACAATGCGCCACACTTTGATCCGGTTTGTTCTGGCGGAATAAAAAATTTGTGTAATTACCATCTTGTTGATGTTTATATTGTAGTCCGTTCTTCTGGGATTTCTGTGCACAACACACACAAAACAAAATTCAATCGCCGCACTGTGTTTACACTGGACAAGCACTTGCTTTGAAACACATTCGATGATTATCCTTTCGAACGGCATCTCACTTGCCAGCTGCAATTTTCTCCTCAAAGCGAGTTTTTTAGCGTGAAACAAGAAAACAAAACCTGTCTGAACTTATTATCAAATAATAGTGTTATTCTTCCATGCATACACGCACATACATGCTCTGTACTTCTCACACAGCTAGCACGGACGGACTGTCCCCACTGAAGGAATGCGGTCCCCTTATCTCCTTTCCCATCTCCAAACACCTGTACTCACAAAAAGGGTGCCGCGATGGTTGCACTGCGAAATAGTCTCTGCTGCTCACACCGACCAATGCTTGCTAGAAAAATATGAAGCTTCCGCTAGTGGACCGCTTCATACCTCTCCATCAGTTCCTCCTCTATCTCCGTGGTACACTCTGTAACCATCAAGGAAAACTTCTTTGTCTAATGCTCTTCTCTTATCTAGATTCCACCCCTATAGTCACTTGTGGTTTATGTATCTCTATTAAGTTTGAAAAATCTATTACTTTGTTCATTATACCTCTATAGTTCACAAATAACACTCTTATTTTTGCCTTTTTAGTGTTTTCAGCATTAATCATTGTCTTTCCAGTTTTACCTCATCTGTTATTACCTAAGCAGCTTCATTTATTTCTTTAGCATTTCCATTTTTTCTCATCGTGCTTCTACAGTCAGTATCCCTTCGATAATTTATTTTTATCCCCTCACCAGCAGCCCCTAATCTAAAAAAGAAAAAAAAAAGGCACAGACCTGACCCCATCATAACTAGAAGTGGGATCCCTTACAGCTTCAGCTAAAATTCACAGAAAGTACTACCTTCCTCCTTCTATTTATGTGTAGGCTATGCCTAGTGAAACTCCACCTACTATTGGTGTTCAAGGGCACAACCCCGAAAACAGAACTAGTGCCTCTTGCAAGTTCCATCTCTGTTTGCACATGTACCCATCTCACAGTGTGTTTCAACTGCTGTCAATCATTGCAACTTAAAATCTGCATGAATTTCACACTGTTATGTTGCGTCTCCTTCACTACCTTCCTCAGGTCACACTCTAAACTATAACTTGCATTCCTAACAATACTATTGCCCGCACCTTCCACTATCACTACTCTATAGTGTTTGTGAAATCCCTACAAAGTGATCCTCTATTATCTGCCTTTTTTTTGCTCTGGGTTTAAAAAAGCTTGTGCCTAATTGATTCTGTAGAAGAGACCTATACCTCTCCCATGGCTACTATCTAAACAACAGAACCTTTTTCTTCCTTCCTACAGCCTGGTGCACCTTCCCTACTCCTTCATCTATATGAGGCTGCTGCCCATATGAATTTGGGAACAGGTCAAACCTATTTTTCCACACAATTTCTGGAGTGTCTGACTTCTTTATCCTGTTAACCATACCTACAACCTGTTATCAGTTCCCAGCAATTCTCTCGCCCACCCCCCTCCCTCATTAAACCCATCATCTCCACTTTCTGCCTCCACAGGCAGAGACTCTACAGACGGAGCCTCAAGGACCCTAATCTTTTCGCCCTGCTCTGAAATTTTTCTATCCAGCTCTGAAAGTTTCCTATCCCTAAAACAGAGTGGACAATACCATTGAAGAGGCTCATTTAGATCCCTTTTTCCCACTGCTCCACATTCCCAGTGAAACCACTTTTTACACTGCAATCTAAACTGTTCACCACACATCTGCGACAGGTGCCACACATTCCAGTCATGATTTTCATCAAAACAATACCTACTGGTACCTTTTAAATGAACCTTAAGGATTAAGTTACGAAATTCCTTGCACCTCTCCCCCAAAATGTGGTCTCCTTATCACACTGCCATATTCAAGAAACAGTCTGACCAACGTTTTGTAACCCAATTTCCTAACTTCTTTAGTACATCCCATCATCACTCTCTTCCGAAATTTGTTCTGTTTCACAAATGCCTTCAATAATTTTTGTGATCTCTCTTAAGTTTTATGGTCCAGCTGCTTTTAGAAGATCTGAGTTGATTTCATCTTCACCAGCTGCCGTGTTGTTTTTTAATCTTTTGATTTTCCTTGTCATTTCATTTTCATCTGGTAGTGATGAGTTTGGATTTGGTTCTTTAGGTTCTTTTGGTGTGAGTTTTTGTGTTGACTCAGAGCAATTTAAAAGCATTTAAAATGCTCTACAGCTATAATACAATTTTATTTATTATTTAATGCCAGTTGTCCATTCCCTTTTTTGTGATCAAGATCCTGTAAGTTTGGTTTTGAAGATTTTGTAGAAATTGTGTGTAATGTTATTTGAAAGTCTTTCTCAATTATGAGCAGTTGCTCATTTTTGTGTTTCCTTATGGTTTGTCTGATTAATTAGGAATTATCTTCCCAGATATCAAGTATTGTTTGTATTTGTCATCTTTTTTTTCTGGTATTCCAGGAGATATATTTTTTACATCATCTTTCAATTGCTCGATCCCATTGCTTGTTCCACCAACGGTGTTTTTTGCCACGAAATTAAGTTCTGTGCTGTGTCAATCAGTTTTCTTTTGAATTTTATCCATTGTTTTTAAGTTTTGCTGTCAAGTTCTTCTGTAAATGAATATAGGATTTTGCTTGCATCACTTTTCGAATTTGTGGTTTCTTTTAGAACAACATTTGAGGACTCAACTTTAATTCTTGTAAATTAATGGTTGGAATCTATAGTTGTACTCCTTCTAACTTTAACATTCATAATTTCCTTGTGGTTTGGATATGAGATGGTTACATGTCCGATTTGGAACTTACCTAAGAGTGAGTTTGATGCTCGCCATGATTTATGTTTTGATGGTTTATTTTTAAAATGTGTCTACATGATTTTGAGATTGAGATCCTGCAGAGTTCAAATAATCTTTGATCATTTATGGGCTGCATATTTGCCAATTATTTTTTCTGTGTCTTCTTTTTATCCCTAGTTGTGCATTTAAGCTCCCTACTAAGATTTTGACATTGTTTAGAGGGATGTTGTATACGAATTCTTCTAGTTTTTCCCAGCATTTATCTACCTCTCCCATGTTATGTTTTATTATCTTTGTTGATTGGTATGTGCATGTTGTTTAGTGCATATGTTTTGTTTGCACAGTTGAAGGAGATTGTTATTAGACTATTATTAATGGATTTCGCCATTATTGAAAAGTTCAGCATGTTTTTATTAGTTGCAAAAGTGACTCCTAAATGTGGGGTGTTTTTGAGGATTCATTTTTTAGCCTTACTTTTGAAGAGTCTGTAATTCCCAAAGTACATTCATTTTTATATAGGTAACAATGAAAGGAAAGAACTGCCGCGAGGCAATATTTATAAAGAAAGGGCAGATAAAATACACCCAACACTCACCAAAGTTGAAGGGAGAAGGGCAGCAGCAACACAAATCAACACACAAACAAAGAAAATACAATATTTCTGGTTAAAATCCTTTTTCAATTTAACTCTGTTACTTCAGTTAACTTGAAAAAGATTTTTTTCTTTCTTTGTGTGTTGTTTTGTGTTGCTGCTGCCCTTCTCCCCTCAACTTTGGTGAGTGTTGGGTGTATTTTATCTGTCCTTTCCATATAAATTCATTTTCATCTGTTAGTCTTGTTTTTTGTATCAGATTTTTTTAAATGGTTAGGGTTTCCTGTAGTTCATGCAATTTTTTTTCTCACAAGAGTGTGTTTATGTTCAGTGTTTGAAAAAAGTTTTTGTTTTAGGGCAATGTTCACCAGCGGTCTCCAAAACTCACTGCCTGCATGCCATACCAGATGCCCCAGAATCTGGAAGTCTGCCTGTACTGTCCCTGACAGCAGTAGTTTGGTTACCAACTGAGGCAATATGTTGATTTCTGCCATGCTTCATAGTACTTGATAATCAAAGTCCAGTTTTTTTAGACTGGAGGGGTTAGTTCCAGAATTTGTGGTTTTCTTTTGTTGTGAATAACCCTATTCCTCTTCTGCCACTGAGTTCATTAACTGTGGTGTCTTTGGTTCATGAAAGCTATTTTATTTTGCTCAGGTCAGTCAGTAAAGCAGATAAAAACCCTCCCCTCCCCCCCCCCCAAACACCACCTGGAACACACCCTGCTACGACACCATAGTAGGTTCATGGCTTAATTTTATGTTTATTACAAAAATTCAAGCATATTGACTGAATAAACCAGTAATGTGATTCAAATCAAATAAAAGATAAAAAACAATGAATTAAATTATAAAATTAAAATTCAAAATAGAAGCAAGTGAATATTTGTATTTAGGATGAAACAAATCAGATCTAAGGAAAATTCTCACAATTTGTAATCGTCCTAGATGATTGGAGAAAACTGCCTAATAATACTGCAGTCGGTATGACTGATATGCCAGGTGCAGTATTTTAAACCTTGAAATTGTATCCCCCTTAATGCATGTAGCCAAACCAGCATGTTGTAGAGTACAAATAGAAGTGTATAAGACAAGGAGATAAGTTACCTTTAGTCTACATTTGGCTATTATAATTTCATATACTCTGGTTCTACATGCAGAAGCAGGATATGGAGTTTGTGGTATCTATAATATGACAAGAATCTCAGCTGCCAACATAATCTGTTTTACACAAAAAAAGCAGTAAATACAAACATGATCATTATACATTTTGATTTATTTAGCAATAGTAAACTATCTCTGATTAAACAGACATGCAGTTTAATGTAAATTATTCAGTTATCAGCAATTCAAGATTAGTTTTATCGCTTCAGGGTTCCTAAATATTTTTTTCGGAACAACAGGTTCTCAGTATATCTTTTGTCTTCAACCATTTCTTTGGCATGTTCAGAAATGTGATCTTGATATGTGCTGATTGTTTTTCCTGTCAGGATATCACGAATCCAGCCCACTGAAAATGTAAAAATAATAAGAAAATAATCTCTTAATTTTAATACAAATTGCCAGTTTGAAATATCTATCACAATTAGATAGTAGCTATGCAGTTGCTATCATTTTTTCTCTATGTATTTAAATCTACCAGGCTAAGGAAATATAAGACAATGAACTATCCTATCAGTAAAGGAGAAATTAAGACAGAATAAAAGCAAGGTACTGAGACAATTGCTGTCCATTACTCCAGTGAATACAGGGCCGGCGCTAGAAATTTCGGGCCCGGGGTAAAATGGGTGACCTTTTTTTTTAGCTCTACAATCTAGCCTGGTGACAAGGCGGATTCTTGCTTCAAGGCCAGGGGGCCACTGCAGCCAGTGATTGGGGCCCCCCATCATCCGGCAGGCCCGGGTACATTTGACCCGCTTACACCCCCCTAACGCCGGCCCTGAGTGAATGATTCTTTTGTTGGTTTACAGTCAGATGTTTGTTTATTTGAGGATGGCATAACATTGAGTAATAGTAATTAGATATGGGATCATTATGAACAGTTACAGAAGGATCTGGACAGCATGTCTTGTTGGGTAAAAATAAATAAAGAAAAATGCCAAAAGGAATCACATTATCAGATGGAAAAATAAAGGTTTTACTAGACTGTATGAGGTGGGGGAGAAGAGGCAGAAAAAGAGAGAGAGAGAGAATTGCTTGTAGAAAACACAAAAATCTTGAAACATTGTTTGATAGTTAACTCATCTAGGTCAGAAACCAAAGGATTTCAAAATACTATATCTATTAGAGAGGAAAATTGGGGATGCGGAAGAGTAGTAAATGAATTGGGCTGCAAAATGTAGTTCAGGCACTTGCCAGGTCTTAATGTAATTGTATAAATGCCACAACCCTACATTTAATGTAATTGTGATGGAGCACACAGGTCTTAGTGACAATCTATATCGCTTTTCACAAACTTTCACCTTATATTCCTTCACTGTTTCATGTAAATTTAGACTTAGACTTGTAGAATTATGGGTATCACATGCTAGGGTTGAAAAGGGGGCAAAGAAGGGCAACTATATGTGTAGTAGGAAATTGCTTTATAATACAATCAGTAAATTATATTATTAAGAAGATGGGCTGGGAGCTACTGGAAGCCTTAAGGTGTGTAGCAGAAAATGCATACGGCAAAGAGTAGTTTGGCTGTTGAGTGACACGATTTTGATTTGTATTCTATTTTTCTCATGGTGGACCAATAGTTTCAAGTGCAATTTAAACCATAAAACATTTATATACACTAATCAGAGATGAATGTCAGGTGCTAATATAAATGCCAGGCCTCACCAGAATTCGAACACATGACCTTGAATTTTAACAGAGTGCATCTAAATAATAAGGTAGCATCACTTTCAGGACTTGGGTGAAGAAGAGTGATACAGATGTAAAATTCTTGAATTGGTAATGAGGTTGTGTGGTATTTAGTGAATAATTAATAGCATTATGTGAAAGTGGATGAAAGACCATAACAAGAAAAGTAGTGACTTCTCAGGCATAGGGGAGAAGATAAGTTTTTATTCGTAGGTATTTTTTGCTTATGGCTTTTTACCTCATGGACACTGAGGTCTTTAGAGATTGGAGAGGAATGCGGATAAGGGACGGTAAGGAATTTGGCTTTGGTATTTTCTAGGAACCATCCAAGCATTGGTGTGTAGTGACTTCAGGAAACCTTGTAAAACCAAAATCTGGATGGCCATACAAGGTTCTGTACACATGTCATTCCAAACAACAGGCCCGAGCATTATTCACCCCTCACTACACTGGGTCCAGGTTGGTAAGGGTATACGTTATGGAGAGTAGCTCTTAACAATTTACCTCACACAATGAGAAAATTTTAAATTAAACATCATCAGGGAATAATTACTGTACTTAGTAATAATAATTCACAACAATTGTGCACTTGAGCAGCTTCTTTTTTTAATTGTCCTAATAAGTAAAATTCTGAAGCAGACAGACAATGTTATTTGATAAAGCTCAAGCCAAGAAAATAAAATAAAACAAACAAGACATAAAGGAGGTAGTTAAGTTTCATGAAAATAGGAAAGAGAGTTAGCAATAACTGCAGTTGTTGGGTGTATTTTGGACTATCCGACCCCTCTCACTCCATCCCTTATTCATGTTGCCGTTAGATGTGATGCTGGTAGCTTCACACAACAGCTGCCTTCCAATATTATTAAAGTAGAAGTTTCCACAAAGTTGCACATTTAATACTATACACCCACTATTGCCTGTATATAATGTTCCTCCAGAAATATAACATATTTTTAGGGTTCTGTGGCTAAGATGGCAAAAAATGGAACCCTAATAATATACTCATGTCTGTTGGTTGGTTCAGTCTATCTATATACCACAGCCCCTTAATTCCACCACCTCTACATTGACTGTGGCAAGATTTAATAGGACCACAAAACAGGTTCCAGACAAATAATGATAATCTAAAAAAAGTTACGATACTTTTACATACAAAAGTGACAAAAAAGTTTTGTTGTGCCCTCCAACAAGTGTGGTATTGTTGATCAGGTAATCAAAAATGCAGTCAATATTATTTTTTGGAATTTTTATTTAGTTGGGTATTTCACAATATATGTTCCCCCAAATACAGAAACCACATAACCAAAGCCAGGTTAAAACAGTGTGGGGCCTGTAGCAAATGTGAACAAGAGGCCCTTGGTTTGCTAATTGTCTTCTGTTGCCGCCCAGGGCAGTACTGGATTAGCCATGTAGCCAGAGTTAGCAAATGCTATGGGTCCTGCACCTTCAGGGGGCCACGTGCCAGGGCTGGGTTCTCGGAGCCCTCTCCCCCCACCATATCTCACACCAAATGGAAAAAAGTCACACATCTGACATGAGGGGGAGAGGGGCAGCCAGCTTACCCCTGGGCTCGAAGAACCCTAGTCCCCCAGCCCTGACTAGGGATTGCAATCCAGCAAAGCGGGATCCCGCAATCCTGCGGGATCCCGCATCATTAGACAGTCTGGTGGATCCTGCACAAAATTTAGCGGATCCGCAATCCGCAAAATCCGGCGGAAACGCGTGTCAGTCTGCGTGAATCGCTGCCCCACTCGGTATCTGTCGGATATTTTGCATTGTTTGCCTGTACCCTTCCAGTTGGCATTTGACTCATGTGAACAAGCGTTTGTTTTTGTCAACCTTCGTCATTCGCAAGTAAATAAATACACTTTTACGTATTCATCAAAACTTACGTTTGTTTCGAGTACACATTTCTGTAATTTGAGTTATGGTGCATATTTAGTACGATTTTCTAACTATATAATTATTTTTAAGTGTCACACACGTTATCTGAACTACACGGTTACTGCTTTTTATTCACGGTTTCATTATTCCCATTTTCTGTATTTGCAGATAAAGTAATTGTGACAATTTCCTAATTTACGGCTGAAAATTTGATTATTCTTTGATATGAAACTAATGTTATTGTAATTTTAACGATCGCGTACCTATTTATTTAACAGCTATCAAAAGGAAATTTATATCCTTTGACTTATTGTTGTTTTGGCCACTGCCTCAATGCGTTTCTTTGACAAAAGCCACCTGCTTACTCTCCTTGTTATTATTTCGACTAAAGGTAAAGAAAGTTATAATGAAATTTTCACGGGTGTATCGACGAATTGTGTTGTAGGAACACCATACTTCGACGGCTGTCTCCGCCATCTTCCTCACGTGTGTAATTTCGTGTGTTTGCAATGAAATCCGGAGATACAACCTATGAGGACTTCACTGCAATCATTCACCGAGAAAGCCTCCTTTCTTACTAAAAAAAAATAATTTTCACTCTAAAAACGTTGTTATGCCACATAAGTAAATCTGAAGTACTTGACAGATTACGTGTAGGTGAGTAGTTTCTTTTAATAACATTGAATCAACTGTAATATCAATCAAGGAATCAGGAGATATAATAATGAATCACGCAAAAAAAAAGGCCAAGTCCCGTGCTTGTGCAGTGACAAAAAGTTATGAGATCCTGCTCTGAGCCAAGTCTACACTTTACAGAGTATATTCACTTCACTTTGTGAAATAGAATGCTTTTCTCGGTGTTATCGAACATTTATTTTGAATTAAAAAAGAAAAAAGAAAAAAACTCTGGTAACTTGGCCATTAAGCAGTACTGACATGCAGCACCATTATTTAAAAATAATAAAGAGAAAATTTAATAATGCCTTGTATTACTTAAAAGACCAGACAATTAAAACAAAGTGCTAGGTCATTTTTCTATGTTTGTTTCACATTTCAGTATCATTGTGTCTTGAGATTCATACATAGTGATTTATTGATGAGGGTGATAATTGTCGCCTCCCCGATTGTCACCACCCTGATTGTTGCCACCCGGATTGTCACTGCCTGGGGCAGGTCTCTGCAACATAAATTGTCACCCTTCAAACACGATTTTGCCACCTCCCTCATGTTGCCACCCCCTGACGTGCGTCATTTTGTCCTCCTCCCCCCTCCCCCCCTCAGTTCTAGCTGTGGCTAGACAAGTGAATTGTAACAGCAAAAGTTAAGACAAACACTACAAACAAAAAGTCTGAGAGGATACATGCATTTAACTTTGGTTCCAACAGTAAATACTGTCTTGTGGATGAAAGAATATCATTTGTATGCTTATGAGGGAAAAAAATCCTATAAAATGTTAGAACAAAAACAAATATAAGGCAAGACTAGAAGGAGACAAAATAAACATAGTGAAATGCAATAATGATTCATTTAAAAAATAAACATTAATAATATAATAGAAAAATTAATTAGCAAATGATGCATATATTAGAGACAGGGAAACAAAGAAATGGGGCACTAACAAAAGTTAATGCCAGCAGAAAATCTGGTGCATAGGATATTTGGCTAGGCCAGTTTCCACCTACAGTAGCTAGTAGTCTCAAAGAGGACTCTAACAGAGCTGCAATTAGAGTTTTGGGAATTAGAATTTGCAGTGACTGGATGGTGTAGCTTTGGATATAAGCTATCTACTTGTGAACAATCAGGCTTTTATTTTTTTATTTATTTTTTAACTGCTTAACGTCTCTTAACAGTGAGGTCTTTAGAGACGGGATAGGTTGGGGGCAAGGAATGGGAAGGAATTCAGCCATGGCCTTTTGAAGGAAGCATCCTGGCATTCATGTGGAGTGATTTGAGGAAACCATGGAAAACCCAAATCTGGATGCCCGGGCGGGGATTCGAACCGCCGTCCTCCCGAATGCGAGGCCAGAACGCAAACCGTTGCACCACCTTGCTCAGTAACAATCATGCTGATAGTACTGCTGATTGTAACCGAAATCAGACTATTGTCAGGGTGGCTGAGGCAGGATCTATAAAGTATTTTAATAAGGTTATTACATTGGTATTTGTGAACAATAATATATTCAGGTATGTTTTGTGAATAGTAAGACCCTTTTTCTTTTTGTAGAAAGTGATGAATAAGGTAATGGAAAATAAGTTTCTGTACCAGATAAGAGTATAATTACAGAAACTGTTAAGTTACAAGACTTAATGAAGTAATTATTTGATTTTGAAGGTATTGAGGTAGAAAAAATATAGATGGAAAAAATTATTTAAAAAGTTATAGCAGTATTTTGGATAGTTGCACCATGATACGTCAACAGATTAACAATAAAAAGATATAACTCAATGTAAAAATAGACCTCTTAGATGAAAGAGGAATAGGGTTTTAGGCAAAATTAGATATAGTCATTAATAAAAATAATACAGATAGAGGGTTAAAATTAGGTTTAAATTATAGAAAAAATCACTGATCATGAATATCAATTTATTTTTGCAATTAATTCATGATTTAAGGGCTAAAAACACGATTATAGTTTTCCCAATAAGGCTCCTTTATCAATACATACATTATGTCAGAGCATGAAAAATTATCAGAAGCTAGTAGACAAAACAAAAGTTGAAAGAACCATCTGAAAAATATACAAGGAGATAGGGGATATTTTTTCTAAAGAAAGCAGTGGTAATCTCAGCTCCATCAGGGCAATAATTTTGAAGAGATAAATTATATAAGATTTTTGGAATTGTGTCATGCTTGGGAAAGTAATGCACAGTTTTGTTTTAACAAGTAGAAAGCATTCAGTATAGCCATAAATGTCAAAAGATTAGGAAGTTATAAGAAATATTTTGATAGAACCATCATGGGGGAGTAAAGATTCTGGAAGTAATTCAAGGTTTTGTGTTTTGTAACTTAAAAAATTTATATCTTCTAAATGGTGCAAATTTTGACAGAAGTCCTCATGAGACAAAATGATTAGAAAAACAGAGGCTACAACATATAAAAATTTCAAGAAAATTGGAGCAAATTGACAGATAACAGGGAAAAGTCCAAAGGTTGGTTTGACATCAGTTTGGCCAGAGCTCCTTGTTTTCAAGCAGTCATAAGCAGACTGTCGAGATAAAAAGACATGTGTTAGGAGCTATGTAATGTAGGTTGTGGACTATGTGATATGTGAGAAGTGGGACTTAGAAATTTTTGGAAGCTTTCTATCTTCAGTCATGAGGGAGAACTTTGTTTCTGAGATGCCATAGAACTGCTTTTGAAGTGAACTTGTAATGAAGAAATGTTCATAGGTGGACTGGTATATGTGCTGCTACTTGTGGCCAGCCCACGTACGTTGTCACTACTCCACCACAGTCTTTCAGAAAGCACCTTGTTATGGTATGGAGATTTATCAGAGATGATAGGAATCATTGGAACCGTGATAGGGAACTACTGATATACTGTTAAGCTCTGAGTAGGATTTCTCACAGATTCGTAAGTAAACAATAGTCGCTACCCGGGATTTGGGAAATTAACCAGGATTGCTAATTCTAATGCTTGTCACTAGCAGGTTACTACTAAAGAGTGTTTGTTATAATTCAGAAGATCAATTTTGAACTGTTTAATTCAAAACACAAAGGCCCACACCAGTACCAGTCCCACATTGCAATGAAAGTTCAGGGATCATACTTCGACTTAAAAACAGCAGGTTAGCAATTAGGAGATCAGCTCTCTAAATAGCACATGTTGTCATTAACGGGCTACCACATGAATTCGACAGTCTTTACGAATCACGTTTCTACTAATCATGATAATAGACAATGCCAATGACCCGGCAAAACGCGGCACATCGTCCACACACGAGCCCACCACGAGCGATGGACACATCACACCACCATAGCCACTTGTAAAAGACAAACTACAACATGGCTGCTGTGCTCCTTCTTAGTCTTGCAGCCAATCATTATTCTTTTTAGTCATCACATGACCTAATCATCCAATCATATGTTTCTTTGCCACTTTGTACACCAGAGATTACTCCTTGGTGGAGCCTATTCACTCCACTCTTTTTCTCTCTGTTTAATTCTGAAGTTTACTGTTCTATTTCGCCAGCTAACATACCCTTTTCCGGCTTGTTCCCTGTACCAAAACAGTTCACCGACTCTGCTCTCTTAACACTTGCTTTACAAACTTTGTTAATTTGTATCTACCTTTAACTATATGGGATATAACAATAGTTTGGCAGCCGTATGAAAGAGCTCATGCAATCTTTAGTAAGAGGTACCAGGCACAATAAAAGTTTAACATACAGTGTTGTGAGCCACATCTAACCTAGCACAAGTTGTTGACAAAGTAAAGGGTATTATTTGGTTAATGTGATTTGTTGAGGAGGGTGGGTGAAGAAAGCATTGACCATTCCTGGATATATTATTTAAATTAAGTCAGGAGAGTTACTGCATATCAGAACAGTGTAAAAGGGTGTAAATAGCACCAGTTCATGAAAGGGGGAGAAACAATAGAGATAAGTACTACATAAGGATCTCAGTGGTAAGCAGCTTGATTGGAAGTCATATCCAGCCTCATCAGGACTGCCTCTAAGGAAAGAAAGTAGTTTGTAGAGCATCAGCAAGGGATTTAGGAAAGGTTATTCAAGTGAATATCAGTTAGTGAGGTAAATGTCGGCTGTTTCAAATGAAATAGACAAGGGAGGCCAAGTAGACAGAACAGCACTGAATTTATCCACTGCATTTAACGTAATAAGCCCTAATGCGCCAATGAGTAAGTTAAAGCCATTAGTGTAAATCAGAATGTGTCTTACTGCATAGAGGAACTTGTAATGAATAGGAAGCAATGACCGAGCATGGTGGATGAGCGGTAACGTTCTTGCCTCACATTCAGGAAGACACAGGTTCGTATTTCTGTCCAAGCATCCAGATCCGAGTTTTTCATGGTTTCCCCAAATTATTCCAGGTGAATGCCGAGATGCTTCCTTCAAAATGCTATGGCTGAATTCCTTCCTGTTTCTTGTCCCCAGTCCTTTCCCACCTCTGATGACCTTGATGTCTATGAGGCAAAAGCCATAAGCAAAAGCATAAAAAGGAAGCATTGTTGTATCAGAAGTTGTGAAAGGAGGAATGGCAGAACATAATGCATTAGATCCATTGCTTTTCCTGAATGACTATGTCGTTGGTTTACAGTCATAAATTTGGTTCTCACTGATTATATAATGTTACATAATTTTGCTAGATTGTGAAGAGCCATAGATAGATCTGAACAGGGTCTTTAATATGGTATATCAAAATGGAGTGAACATTCAAAGAATAGACAAGTTACTGAGTACAACAACAGAAAAAATAAATGTTTTGTATCATCACTCAGTTGTGCAAGACCCACTGTTAACGAAACAAAATGTTAGTGTCTTGGTATATCATTTCATACTAAACTTAGTTGGGTAGGACACACTGTGGAGGTGGTATGAAGAGGTTTGAAAGTTGTGCATGTATTAGAGAATGGGATGAGAAGAAGTGAGGAAACTGGAGTAGAAAACCTTTATTAGACCCTTGCTTCAGTTTGGTGGCATAGTATGGGGTCCATATTTTAGGTATCAAATACACAGGAGAGAGGGGAAGAATGTAGTCAGTAATTGATATGTTAAAGGAATTTGGTAGGTGGTAGGTAATCTATGAAAGACAGAAGGAAGATGAGTAGAGTGCCCAGTGTGTATAAGGTATGCATTGGTGATCAGTACTGGATGTATATCTGAAGAAGAATTAAAAGTGGTATGTCACCATCAGCATAAACTAACATTTGAATTCAGTGACATTCTGCCACTAATTTTTAAATTATTAACAATTTAAATATAAAATACTTACATCTTTTGTGAGTATCAAGAGTTGGTAGTTTCCTTATTCCTTTATTTGAAATTGCATTAGTAAAGACAAGAGGAGACTGGAAACATGGATCATACTCATTCATTGGAAACTCAATAGAAGTTTTTTCCTCCCATGATAGATCCACTGGAGGATATTTTTTGGGATCTGATTTCCATTTCATGTATTCTTTGGCTTTAAGCCGATTTTCTTTAGTTGGAAAGGACACTGAAATTTAAAAAAAAAAAAAAAAAAAAAAGCCATTTTGTTAGTAGATAAATATATTATCAGTTTAACAATAGCGCAAGCATGTTTTGTGAAGTTATCTCCATGGTCTTGAATTTTTGCACAGTATTGAATATTAATGAGCAAGTGTTGGTATAAACAAATTATTTGTTGTGAAATTATCTATATATTCTTGAATTTTTGCAAAATTTAATATTCATGAGCAAGTACTGTTATAGAAAAATTAATGGAAACTAAAGTGTATTGTTATCAAATTAAAATAAGTGTAAAAAGATCATTGTTTTACCAAGAATGTTTTCAGGCACACAAAAAGAACAAACACAAGACACTATGAATACTAGGAGAACGTCCTCTTACAGTAGTAGAAACTGGACTTGATACCTTGCTTAAAATGTTCCTCTGTTAATGAATAGTTTACACCAAAAATAAATCCATTGTTTCCTTATTGTCTTTATGTGCCTGTACCATTGTACCATCAGTTTCACTAAATTATAATTTCTTCCTCTATACTGATATATTTGACACTTATAAATCAATTAAGACAAATTTTTAAATCTCCATTACAAAAATTAACTTTATTTTTGTAACTGACTGTATATGGTAATACTGAACTATCTACTTGAGTCATAATTACATATTTAAATGAACAGAAAAATAAGAGAAAACTTAAATCGTTGCACAGTCATAATTTATGAAGGAATTTCTACTGAAATAAATAAAATGGAACTTGATTTAAAATTAAATTCAGTAACAATTTACACTGGAAGAAAATATATACAATTACCAAAGAAAAAATGCTATGGATATATGTAGGGGAGGGGG
This sequence comes from Vandiemenella viatica, assembly GCA_031002005.1. NCBI lineage: Eukaryota > Metazoa > Arthropoda > Insecta > Orthoptera > Morabidae > Vandiemenella > Vandiemenella viatica. Next base: position 341,371,119 of record CM061920.1, on the reverse strand, counting down.
TGGAAGAGGTGGACAACAAAATATGAATTTTTGGACTAAGCTGGCTCTTTATTACATTAAAAGTAAAAGCTTTCTACTGCAATCTTGCATGTTGCTGCATACTATGTTGTCATGAAGCTGTCAATTCACCAGGTAATCACCTGAGGAAGAGATGAAGTGAAAGTGAATATTGTTCTTCAGTAGAGCTGAGAAGAATCCTCAAAGACAGATTGAGATTCTTATAGTTCAAGTATGTGGAGAAGTGCCCATTCCCAATGCGTAGTTTAGAAGGACTGGTATTTCCATGTTAGATCTTGTTCACACCAGCAACATTGCAATACTGTTATAGTTCAAATTGGTGTAAGGTGTTACTGGGTGGTCTAGTTAATAGTAAAGACTTTCTGCCTATGATGATGTGGCCATCATTTAGTCTGAATGAACATGAGGTCAATATAAGACAGCAGGAGCAAGACTTCAAAGTTGTTCTTATTCCTGTATTCTGGTGTACCTAACTATTGGAAGTTACAAGTGCAAGTAGCGGTGGCAGAGTGCAAGCTATAGGTCTTTAAGTGTGAATTTTCAAAGGATAAGGAAAAAATGAATGGCTTAATGATGCAGATTGGGGTTTTCATTTTGGATGTCTGCTGGAACAAATATTGAAATTTATGGATTTTTACTAGTACAAGCTTCTTATCAAAACAGGAAAAAGGCAAACATTATAGTAAAAGACGGGCTAATTAATTCAAGTCCTGATGTAGACAGGATTCTTATTTGCGTATCATGTAGCAAATGTTAATTGAATAAGACATAGCAAGTGGAATTTATTTATGGTTCTGGCAACCAGAATAATTTTGGCCCTTGCCAATTCTGACAACTCTAACAATCTGAGTAATTGTTTTTTAGTGAAAGCTGTCATAGTATCCCTGAAAACTGTTACTGTGTCTGAACTCCACATATGGGAAATCCTAGCTTACCAGAATATCCTGGATACCAGACACCCAATTGGCCACAATCTCCATTAAAGATTTGCCAGAAATGTAATATTTTTTGAAGAAAAGATAGTTTAGATAATACAATAATTTCTGTATTTCTGTGCTTCTCTTATATGCCTAGGCCACCATCTGCTCTCAATGGCTATTACGCTGGTCTTGACAAATAATACTGAATGCCCACAATTGACTGAGTATAGAACTACAGCGGAGTTGCTTGCATCAATAGTTTTCAAATGCCTGATGTGCTCATTGAGCCTCTCCTTTATGGTGCGTCTAGTTTCCCCATCGTATACCTTGCTGCAACTACAGGAAATTTCATGCACTCCTGGGCTTTGCAAATGATACCTCTTATCTTTAAAGCTAGTATGGATGCTGGATAATTTCCTAGGGGTCTTGTATAGAGGACAGATGTTCTTCTTCTTAAGCAAGTGACCAATCTTATCCATCACTCCTCGTATGTACAGCAGGACTGCCACTGCCTTGTCAGGTGGTTTGTTGTTCTCCACTGATGATGCTGCAATGGGAGACAAAGTGGAGTGGTCAAGGGATGCCAAAGCTTTATTACAAGCAACTATGCTCTTTTCAGCAGCCATACTAGCTTCGTCACATACCACGGATGTGCAGAGAGTTAAAGTTTTTAAAATTCTGCTTTTGATCACTGGATGATGGTGAGAGTCAGTGTGGAGGTACCAATTAGTAAGTATTGGTTTCCGGCAGAGAACAAAATCACCTGACAAGGCAGTGGCCACTTGCCATACATCCGAGGAGTGACGGATAAGATTGGTTGTCTGCTTAAGAAGAAGAACATCTGTCCCGTATATAAGACCCCTAGAAAATTATCCAGCATCCTTAGTAGTGTTAAAGATAAGAGGGATCATTTGCAAACACCAGGAGTGCATGAAATTCCCTATAGTTGTGGCAAGGTATATGTTGGGGAAATGGGACACACCATAAAGGTGAGGCTCAATGTGCATATCAGGCATTTGAAAAATAATGATGCAAGCAATTCCGCTGTAGTTCTACATAGTGGGCATTCAATATTGTTTGGCAAGACCAGTGTTACAGACACTGAGAGCAGATAGTAGCCTAGGCGTAAGAGTAGAAATGGAAATACAGAAACAGCCAAACAACATGAATGCTGACAGTGGGTTGCAACTTGTCCATATTTGGTCGTACCTGCTCAGGAAAACCCAAGATGAACGACTCCATCCTACTGCCTATGCTGGGCGCGGTGATGTCCATGATGTCACCACAAATGGTTAGCATGCATGCTCACTTCTTGCTACTGTATAAGGCAATAGCGGCATCTGACATAGCAGTCCTCTGATGAGAGTCACAGCATGGTGGCAGAAATGTTAGGTTTAAATTAATCGATGCGCCTCTATTTGGAGACCCAAGATAATACAGCCTGAGGCTAATTTTCTCAATAGAGCATAAATTAAGACCGTAGGGTGGCCATTTTGAGCAGTATTATTTCATCTGTGTTTAGCAATGGTGACTGTTATCAGTGATACACATTTTGGTAGTCTTTTGTGGATACTAGCTAAAATGTTTCTCTAAGTAGTCCTTGAAACAAATTTCAACTACTTTATAAAGAGTAGAAAACACTGATTCAAACTATTTTCTACACATTTACTATCAGTAACAACTAAACTCATGGGGTTCCTGATACAATAATTGTTATTAGCGAGTAAAGGCTAAAGTTATTGTGTGGTTCAGAAAGTAACCTGCTGTTTTCATGATGGGTTGAATCCATCAGACTTTTAAGGATTTTTTAGATTCCTGATACCAACATTTAATTTCAAATCATTTCACAATAAATGCTGTTTAAAAGTTATTTTCTTGTGGAACTTCATTGAGAACTGAACTTATCACTACTATAGCTCCTTACAGTAGTCACCCAATTTAGCAACATGCTCAAAGGAGCTGGCAGTCTTTTAAGTGGAATGAACTTAGTATACCATTGAGAGTCAGAAACTACCAAGGGTATAGCCAGCATTAACTTTAGGGTGGGACAAAAATAAGATAACTTAATAAAAATACTTGTTGAAAAATGGTATTACCAGAATACGAATTAAACACCCATTTAACTTATTTAAGCATTAGTCTGCGAGGCTTCTGATTAAATTTTGACAAAATTTATTTTGCAATAAGTAACAATAAAATTTAAAGTAGACCGCCTTTCATTATGATAAAGGTGGTAACATGTTGTTACTGCAATAATCTACCAGCTGCATTGTACAAATGTCTTTTATCCATTAAGAAATGGATAAAAGACTATTTTCCACTCCACATGTAGATGCAAGCTCTCAACCATGATCTGTTTTAGTTCGTGAGGTACTGGGTAACCAATTATGATATTTCTGTAAACAGTTTCTGAAAATTATTCAACTGACATTATGGCCAACTCGGGAAAATAAACAGTATAACCACTTAGGAAACTTGTCCTTAAAGGGGTTTATGCTTCTGAAATACATAACTAAAAAGCACTCTACATAAAGTTACAATGCAGTTTATTCAAAGTTTTCATCCGGGTACTAGACACGTATTTCACTCTTAGTTCTACAATGAACTCCAATCCGAAGTTTGCCTGCAGGTTGATAATTAGAAACAATGCATCACTAGCTCAAGTTTATTACAAATTTTGTGTCTACTGTTGATAAATTATGAGGACTCCTCAGTCCTGTTTCATGACTCTCACAATAATTATTCAAGGATACAAACAAAATTCAAGGCCAACATGGCAGCTACTGCTGTCACTGTTACCACACGCTCTTGACTCTAACAACTCCTGACCAAATAGTGACTAAATCAAACATGGCCATTTCTCTTTCTGGTCCACTTCAGCCAATCGCAAACATCCTTTGGCTTCACATGTATTTTTCTGGCCTATCATGAACTTCCACTCAAATTAATATGGCAAAGATTCTTTCTTACACCACTCTCTTTCATATTTCTTGTACTGTACCAGTTTGCATTGTCTGTCCTTTAATTCGACAACCTCTCTGCCCCTCACTACCTGGACCAAAACAGTTTATTGTTCCTCACTTACTTAGCTGGAGTATCAACACTCACATTACAAATACTAAAATAAGAAACAAATTTTCATATATTCACATTTTTGCTCGACTAATTGAGGGAGGGAACCAGAATGAGACAAGTGCGACAACCTGCCTGAGCCTGACTATGTCCATGGGAACTAGAGATCACGGTCAATAGCACACATAAATTTGGGTACAATACGGCCTCACTGTTATCACAATATAAATTCACAGAAGGAACCTTACCTTGATTAGCCTATTATCAGTGTAATAGTACCAAGGAATTTAAAGTGATCCTATTTTAATTTGACTGGTTTGATTCCCTTGCTAACTGTAAAGCCCAGTTTGGTCCCACTTATTTTAAATTCAGGCTTCTCAAATTCATCTTTCCACCATTCAAGCCACTGTTGCAGTTTTTCTTCACATTTCCATGACTCATAACATCATCTGCAAAAACTAAGGCACTATTTTTCTTGCTTTTCTTTTTGTCCAGCTTGATAGATTCATCTATAACGCTTGTGATTGTAGTGGTGACAAACAACTGTCTTGTCATACCCCAATTTTAGTCTCAAACTATCTTGATTTGCTAACTTGGATTTGAACACAACTCTCAGTATTTTGGTAGTTTAAATCTTTCCATAATTTCTTAATTAATCTTCTGAAATGTGATAGTGAGGAATATCTTCAAAAATCTTTTCTTTATCAATAAATATGACTATCACTGATTTATTTATTTCCAAGTATTTCTTAAAAAGCATTCTTGAAGCAGAGATAAGATCTATAGTAGTTCGTTCAGAACAAGATCCATGTTGTTCTTCCTCTAGATTTACATTAACTGTTTTCCTCGATTGTTATTGCAGCATAGATTCATAAATCTTTAGACCTTCAAACCTCACTAATTCGAGCATTTTTTGTCCCCTTTTTTGAATAATTGAATCATCAATTCTTTTTCCCAGTCATCTGGTATTCTGTTCTCCTTCCATATAGCTCTTATAACTTTGTATAGCCCATGTATTCCTGTTGGTCCTGGTGGTTGGTTCATAACCATGTTAAACTTGTCACCCAGTCTAACCAGGAAACTTCTTCCACATCAGCTCCAATACATTGAAGATATGAGGCATATTTTTAAAACAAGTTCTAAAAGACTTTTAAAAAATGAGAATGTTTACAGACCATTTTTATTGAATTGTAATCCCCACACTTCAATTACTTTTCAACATAATTGTCACTATTATTAAGGCATTTATAAAGATGGTGCAAAAGCTTTTCCATCCCCTCTTTGTAGAATCCTGCTACCTGTGATGTGAACCACTGCTGTCTTCAATTCACCATCATCATTGAAACATTGGCCACCCAGGAACCTCTTGAGGTGCATGAAGAGTTGAAAATCACAGGGAGCCAAATCTGAATTATAGGGAAGATGGGCAATTTGTTCCCAGCCAAAGATTGAGATGGGGTACTAGGTTTGATTTGGGTTTGATTAGCTGTGTGAAAATGAGCATTGCCGTGGAGCATGTACGGTAAAATATAGGAAAGCATATTTTTTATTTAATTTAATATTAGTTGAAACAGAAAAGATTACCCAGTTAATTGTTTTTTTTTTTAGTTGTTGCAAAAAATATTGTAAAGTAATATCTGTGGCTAACAAAGAAGAGTGTTGGGCAATTATTTGTGGAGTTGGTCAGAGAGGTGATGGAGGAGTTGTTAGAAAAAAAAGTAGAATTAAAGACCAGCAAGTCCAAGATAACTGGATAACTGGCCTATGATTGTGATTGTATAATGTGTAATTATTATTAAAAATAATAGTGCTTTAAAATAAAATAAAAGTTTATTTCCTTGAAGGTGGCAAAAATTGAAACAAATCATTTACAAATACCACATAAGCAACACAACTCCATGGGTCAGCATGCCAAGTCTTTTGTTCTGAATTGGACAATGCAGTATCGTCTAGGTCTCACAATAGGTGTCTACATTAATGGTTTGGCCTCAAAGCAAGAATTCAATGAGGAGAATTCCTTTTCTATCCCAAAAAATAGTGCACACAATCTTGCATATTGACATGATTTGTTTGAATTTCTTTTCCGTTGACGATGAAGTGTGCCTCCATTCCATGAAATGCTGCTTCCATATAGGTGTCATGGAACACACCTAAGTCTCATCACCTGTCATGATATGGTCCAGGAAGTCATCACCTTTCTCACTGTAAAACATGAGAAAGGTCAATGCACAGCAACCCCATTTGGTTTTATGTTCCTCAGTGAGCAGCTTGGGCACCCATTGTGGGCACAATTTTTGAAACTGTAATCAATTTGTCACAATTTTGTAAAGAACTCTCTGTAAAATTTGTGGAAAATGCATAAATGAATTTTTGCATCAACTTCAGTCACCAAAACATTATTGTCTAGAGACGGTTGACTGTTATCGTGTTCATCATGCACAGAGTCGTGGCCCTCGTTGAACGTCCTTCCTCATCTCCTGACTACTCCTTGACACCTTCACCATACACCTCATGAATTCAGCAATGAATGTCAGCTGGTTTGACATTTCTCATATTCAAGAAATAGATAATAGACTGTATTTCATAGTCTGCAGGCCAGTCAATTACCTTGAACTTGTCAATTGCTCACCGCAAAGCACACACAAAGAGTAGCAATCTTATACGTTGTGTAAAAGTTGGTTAGCAACTGGAGAACTGAATGTGCATGAGCATAATGATAATCACAGCATTGCAAAGGCAATCATTGATAATGAAACATACTTTAAAAATATACCTCATATTACAGAAAACTATGACAATCAAATACATTATAATCCATTGTGTACTGTATTCACTTCGACCTTGCTAGTCATAGCTAATAGAACTTATTTTAGACTAAAACATTAAATACAAATGAAAATTACAAAACAGTCTATTAATAAGTGCTTACCTTCTCGACATATGGACTGCTGATATGATGAAAGCATACGATCATGATACACTTTTTGTATAATATCTTTAGGTGGAACCTTTCAACAGCACGGGTTAGATAGTTGTACCTCATGAGGTGCTGTAAAATCATGATGAATCTATTAATGGACATGAATGAATGACTACTGTAATTGATAACTGTGGATCAGACTTTTGCTGTAGTTTTAGAATAATTTATCACCTGAAAAGAAACGAAAAGAGCAGATATAAGAACTGTATTCAAGGATAATTGAAATCCACATTACAAAAGTAATGTATAAACTGTTAAATCAATACAATCTTATATATATATAAAAATAGACGTGTTTTTTCCTATATTTCAGTTTTCAGCCACCACTACCTAGCACAGATCACTGATGTTTGTGGGTGGAAGTAGCATGGAGTTTCCTGTCATGCACAACGTTGGCCGAATGCCGATAGCTGTGGGGATGTGGGAGATATAATGATTAAAGTTGGTCAGTGCAGGGCGTTTTCACATTTCGACCAAAAATTCGTATCTACGTATACTTCTCTTTCCTGCCACAACTACATAACATAGACCTTTGGTGTTTGTGTGTGGTAGTAGAATCGTTTTTCCTGTCGTGCACTATGGTTGTTAGATGTCGGTAGCTATGGGGGTGTGGGAGATATGGGAGTTGAAAGTGGTCGACCTGTGGCAATTTCATACTTCTGCCAAAGACAAAAGTGTCATGGTGTATCACTTTTCAGCGAAAACTATAGATCACAGATATCTGACGTTTGTGTTTAGTAGTAGCACAGAGTCACCTTTCGATCACAACAGCGGCCGAATTTCAGAAACTGTGGTACTGTGGTAGATATGGTGGTTGTAAGTGGCCGACCAAGGATATTTTCGTATTTCGACTGTCTCCGCATATGTCACTTTTCTGCCACAACTACATAGCATAGAGCATTGGTGTTTGTGTTTGGAAGTAGAATCGTATCTCATGTAGTGCACTGTGGTTGTTAGATGTCGGTAGCTATGAGGGTGTGGGAGAAATGGGGGTTGAAAGTGGTCGACCTGTGGCAGTTTCATACTTCTGCCAAAGACAAAAGTGTCATGGTGTATCACTTTTCAGCGAAAACTATAGATCACAGATAACTGGCGTTTGTGTTTAGTAGTAGCACAGAGTCACCTTTCGATCACAACAGCGGCCGAATTTCAGAAACTGTGGTACTGTGGTAGATATGGTGGTTGTAATTGGCCGACCAAGGATATTTTCGTATTTCGACTGTCTCCGCATATGTCACTTTTCTGCCACAACTACATAGCATAGAGCATTGGTGTTTGTGTTTGGTAGTAGAATCGTATCTCATGTAGTGCACTGTGGTTGTTAGATGTCGGTAGCTATGGGGGTGTGATGAAAATGGGGGTTGAAAGTGGTCGACCTGTGGCAATTTCATACTTCTGCCAAAGACAAAAGTGTCATGGTGTATCACTTTTCAGCGAAAAATATAGATCACAGATAACTGGCGTTTGTGTGTAGTAGTAGCACAGAGTCACCTTTCGATCACAACAGTGGCCGAATTTCAGAAACTGTGGTACTGTGGTAGATATGGTGGTTGTCAGTGGCCAACCAAGGATATTTTCGTATTTCGACTGTCTCCGCATATGTTACTTTTCTGCCACTACTACATAGCATAGAGCATTGGTGTTTGTGTTTGGTAGTAGATTCGTATCTCATGTAGTGTACTATGGTTGTTAGATGTCGGTAGCTATGGGGGTGTGGGAGAAATGGGGGTTGAAAGTGGTCGACCTGTGGCAATTTCATACTTCTGCCAAAGACAAAAGTGTCAAGGTGTATTACTTTTCAGCGAAAACTACAGATCACAGATAACTGGCGTTTGTGTGTAGTAGTAGCACAGAGTCACCTTTCGTTCACAACAGCGGCCGAATTTCAGAAACTGTGGTACTGTGGTAGATATGGTGGTTGTAAGTGGCCGACCAAGGATATTTTCGTATTTCGACTGTCTCCGCATATGTCACTTTTCTGCCACAACTACATAGCATAGAGCATTGGTGTTTGTGTTTGGAAGTAGAATCGTATCTCATGTAGTGCACTATGGTTGTTAGATGTCGGTAGCTATGGGGGTGTGGGAGATATGGGGGATGAAAATGGTCGACCTGCGGCAATTTCATATTTCTGCCAAAGACGCATGTGTCATGGTGTATCACTTTACAGCGAAAACTGTCAATCGCAGATCACTGGCGTTTGTGTGTGGTAGTAACACAGAGTCTCCCATCGATCACAGCGTTGGCCGAAATTCGTTAACTGTGGGAGTGTGTGAGATATGGTGTTTGAAATTTGTCGATCATGAATATTTTCGTATTTCATCCAAAGACTTGTGTGTATCCGTAAATTTTACTTTGCTGCCGTAACTACATCGCGTAGAAGACTGGTATTTGTGTGTGGTAATAGTATCGAGTCTTCCATCGTGCACTATGGTGGTTAGATGTCTATAGCTGTCAATATGAATTCTTTACAATCACGAACGAAGTCGTGGGTACCAGCTAGTTAAATAATATAAATCAATATTACAAACATAGATTGTTAGAGAGATCAGTTTATATATCTAACAGATTGACTCAATTGGTAGAGCACTCAAAACCTACTACCTTCAGCCCCATTTACAACTGTGGATTTTTTTAATTTTTTTTTTTAAATTTTTAACCATCTATTTGTTTGCAATAGAATTGATATTATTTTCTCATGGAAAGTATTTCCCAGATATTTTTTTAGAGTGGGAAGAGTGAAAGCTTATATATAAAAAAAAGGTGAACAGCATTCATAAGTATCCAGTTTCAATAATAATCCACAACTTGGGGTAAACATATTTAGAAAATAATTGGAGGCACAGCTAAATAAATTCTTTAATTGGTGATCGACCACACTTTCACAGTAACCGTATGGATTCTGTAGTGATATGTGCATTAAAGATGAAGATTCAGCTATAATAGAATTATCTCTGACAATAATCACTTCAGGTTATAATCTGTGATCATAGAATTTGTATTGACCATTTAATTATACTATCTAAACTGGGTTAAAATGATACCAATTGGATTCTCTTGTTGCTGTGTTGAGTGTGAGCCATGTTTCAGGAGCTTTGGCTAATACCTCTTATTGTAAAGCATTCTGTATCAATGGACCATTACCAATCATGGTAAAGCTCACTCCAGTGTTTGATGGGGTGCCAAAACCAAATAAAGTGTACCCCCACACACTGCACCAGTTACAGTAATTGTTAAAGGTATCAGTGGTACCCAGTCAGCTCAGGTATTCTATGTAGAGCCTCACACCAAACAGGAGTTCAATCAAGCCGGTCAATTCCATGATGAGGACAACAGAAGTAGCCATTGATGGCCACACTTGCAGTGTGGCTAACATCCAATAAACTCTCCTACATTCCATGTAAGCAAAACTATTATCTCGTATATTGATTGGGAACTATATGGAATTATGTGTGTGTTGTGGCTGAATAACCTTTTACATGAAATGCTATCAATAAATGTTAACAGCCAATACTCTTTCAGTCAATGTACCCTACCAGTGCCAATGTGGTATCTAATTCTAATCTGTTGGTCCTACACTTCTCAGAGGTCTAGACAAGCCTACAATATATTACTTGCTGTAGAGGTGTCTTTTTTAATTCTATGCAGAACAGAGAGCACAATAAATCTTACTTATCAATAAATATTTAATTTATTGAGGTAAAGATAAGACAGGTCACCATCTATGTGCCACAAGGATCTGTTCTGGGTCCTTTGCCTTTCCTCATTATGTACAATGATTTACCTGCTTGTAATGGAGGGTCAGACAGCCTCAGACAATTAACTGCAAATAAAGATCTAATAAAAAATTTTCTGTCTTTATTTTATCTGTCTGGAAACTTCTCCAATCATATTAAGTAAAAGTTAGCAATCATAAGATTTTTAGCAAATTAAATTGAAAATACTTTGAACTTAATTTTTTTGCAACACAAAAGTTGGCAGGTAGCCCCAGATCAATGGTGGCCCAATCACTTTTTGCCCTTACAAAAAACATGATAATAATCGATTTCTCAAGAATCTATAAAAACACAATCTTCATGGGCACAGTCTTTACCTCATAACACTGAATACAGGCTTCTTCAAAAGTTTTTCCACTTACTATTTATTTAGTCTCTATTCCTCAATTATTTTCAGAAAGAGTTTGAATACTTTTCTTTGTCTTAAATGACTTACTTCTTGATGCCATTATTATTTTTTTTACTTCATCTTTTTCACTACATACTTTTCTGCCTACCATCTCTGTATTTTTTATATGGTGAAGATGTCAAAAACTTACCCTTTTGGGATTTTTGAGCCCATGTTACAGTTTTTTGATGTGTCATATTTGATAACCTCCAAAAAAGCTTGATAGGAGTGACAAAAATGTCTGCCTGGAACAAAACTTACTCTTTGCCCACAGCGCTGCTCAGTTGTACAGGTTTCATTTACAATAAAGCTTTACTGATACAATGCAGTTGGTTTCTTAGAAAATTAAATGTCTTGGGTTACCCACCACCTGGGGCTACCTAACCTATTATTGATTCAGTGGTTACAACACTTGCCAATGATGCAAACTTTTTAAAAATGCACAAATCAGAAATAGCTGGAAGCAGATTGGCATCAAACAATTTAACAACAATATGGTTTAGAGACAAAGACTTTGTTACTAGTGAAAGTAAAATCAGACCTTTATATTCAGTTTGGTTGAAAAATTTGTCCAGAAGTACAAATAATCAGTATTCTTTATAGATCAATATATGATGCAGACATCTTATGTATATTCAATCTGCTCTAGACTCTTAAGAGTTAAATTTAATCAAGATTCTCACGGGACATGTAACACTCACTTATTTGAGAAATGCTATTTTAATTTAAAAAATTACATAACTATAATCTGTAGCTTTGATACTATGGGAAAAAACCCTAAAGTGAATGAAGTACTGCTTTTATAAAAGAATATTCTTAGAATAATTTACAAATTGTTAAAAAGTTTCTCTTAGTAAACCTGCCAAAAACCAATAAATATTTAATGTTTTGTTATGGATTAAGAATAAATAAAAGATATTCAACCCATGAAAACAGTACACATATTCCTAAATTCAGACCAAATAAATCAGCAAACTTAATTGTAATTGTTTGGATAAAACAGTTTAATAATATTTATATTAAATCACAGGCATAACAAATTAATTTATTTAATCATACAAATGACTAACTTAAAATCATTTAGAAGATTTTAAATTAATGAAAGAGGATATAGTTTGGCCTACAAAGTGCAGAATCGAAGAGTTCCCTTCATTAGTTAATCAGATTGTCATATCTTCTACCAACTTGTGCAGAAAAGTATGAAGGACAAATTCAGAAATGAATACGCAAGAAGGGGCTTGATGATGAATCTGACAATGAACAATGCAAGGTCGAAGATATTTGGCTATGTGAAAGAAATGCAAGAGTCTTCAATGCCTAGGCAGCATCTAAATAGGAATGTATGGGGGAAAAGGCAATTATACATCCTAGAATGAGATGAGATGATTGGGTCACAACAAAAGAAAGAGACTGGAAAAAAGAGAGCAAAATCATATCAAGACAGTAATATATGAACACACATGGTTTAAAAAAAAAAAAAACACAATGCTGCCCATTTTTAGTGAATTGCGGAGTAATAATAATAATAATTCACTGGAAAGTTAAAAGTACGATGGTGATTGTGAATAGAGTTGACAATTACAGGCCAATTAGTTTGACATCAGGTGTAAGTAAATTAATAGAAAGCTTGATATGTCTAGAAAGAAAAAGACTCGTTTGATGAGTCGACAACTTGGCTTTAGACAAGGATATTCATGTGTATGTCAGCTGGTAGGATATTCCAGATAAAATCGAGAAGAGATGCCAAGCTGTAATCTAAAAAGATATCTTTGTAAGAAGGAGCCATAAAATGGTGGTAAGTAAGGTAAAAACCATTAGAGTGGATGAAAAAGCGATATTCTGGGGAATTCTCAAAATGTAGAAAGCAAAGCATAAGAGTAGGGTACTAAAACATGCGGAAATGTCTATGGGAGTACCACAGAGTAGTGTATTGAGACCATTATTCTAATGAATGATTCTGTTGATTGCTTACAGTCAGAAGTTAGGTTTGAAGATGACATAATGGTGTATAATGGGATCAAAACAGGATTAGACTGTGAACAGCTGTCAGGGTGACCTATTTACCTGGATAAGTGTCTATGCTGAAGATAGATACTATTTACCAAGTTAAACATAAAATTCTAAGCCCATGGGAATTTACTAATAATATTAATAAATAAATTACATCAAAGCAATTGACTTTTTTGTATTTATTGATCTCCCTTACGTGTTTCACTTCTTTTGCAGAAGCATCTTCAGTCGTTTTTTTTTTTATTTTGTGGGAATTTATTTGTCTTTAAACAATCAACTTACTGCTTGTATTTCTTAGATTAGATATGTTTCCTTTGATCACATGTAAGAAAACTATCAGGGATGTAAGACAGTACATATAATTATTTTCAAAAATCACTAATATTACCAACTAATGAGTACCCATTAATTATTTAAAATCCCATTACTGAAATCAGTTTCCAGTGTTTAAAACAGATACATGAAATTCTATGTAAGCACCTATTTATGAATATAATTTCCAAACATTTCTAAACAAGTTCCAAAAAAAAAAAAAAATCATACAGGTTCTGATTCAAAATTCTTTCAATATGGGTTTAAAGCTTTTAGGTTTTATTTCCTGTGGGAAGAAACTAAATATAGAAGTTCCATGACTGTTATCCCACTATCCCTTTCTGTCCAATTGATTTTTTTTTTATTTGAATCCAAAACATTACATTATATAGCTTTAATCAATATCACTTAAAATAAGATAGGATAGGGAAAATAACCCACTACTGACCACAGATGAAGGCAGGAGGGCCAGATGAATACAAAAAATACCAAGATCGCTAATAAAATTTGCAATGTTTTGGTTAATGATCTTAGTAATGTAGCAGGCAAGTCATATGGGAAGAGGAAAGGTTGGTGTACATCCAGATCTAACCTCATGTGGTAGATCTGGATGTGCACATTTTCCCCCTGCCACATGTCTCATCTGTTACATGACTAAGCTTATTAATTGAAATATTGTGAAATGTATTTTTTTTTATTTTTTTTATTCGTCTGGCCCTCCTGCCTTCATCTGTTGTGAGTAGTGGGTTATTTCCCCTATACTATCTTATTTTCGGTGTTTAACAGAAGTTTCATTGTCACCATTATAAATTTCATTAATATCAGTAATGTAACAATATGTGACTTGATAACAGTAAGTTAGATATTCAGATAAAGAATATATTTTTCATTTTAACACAAGGAAAGTTCTACAGTTTCCATAGAAAGGATTTTCTAAGAGCAACTTTGGATGACAGAAAGTTACATATGCATACAATTTTATTTCAAGAATGGTTTTTGGTATCATATTCTCAAGACAAACATTTATATTACAAAAATGATATTCTCTCATGCAAGTTAATCTAGATTTTCATAAGTAAGAACATAGAACAGTCACAAAAATTGATGTTTGACAAATTTTCAAGTTAGGTAACAAATTTTACTCCATGGGTCTCCAATGTCGCATCATGTTGCTACTCCTGCTAATAATTTCCTATCATCTTTACTGTATTTAATGGTTCCCTTTGTCAATATCCTGTAGAGATTTAGTAATACACCATCAGCTAGGTCTCTCTTGTTAATTTCATCCAAAAAGACATGCATATATCCACTAACTGAGATTCACATAAACATCGTTGTCTAAACCCACTTGCAAACCAGTTTCTTTCCTTGTAGACATTGCTGATGGTGTTCCATATCAATCTCTCCATTAATTTACAGGGCTATAATTTTTAACCCTATCTGTATTTCTTTTTTTTATGGACTGGCACTAATACGACAGTTTTCTAGTTCTCTGGTAAACAGCAAGTCTCCAGATTCAGCCTAAATAATATTTCAAGGTATGGTATGTAATATTGTTGTGGTATATTCTTTAAGTCGCCAGTCAATGCTATAGCTGGTAATATGTAGATAACTAATTGTTCCTGGTAGAAAAGGCCAACTACTAAAATCTCACCCACCGATGGTGTTAACAGACACAACCCCAGAGACAGAATCAATGCCTTTCCTAAGTAGCACCTCCGTTTCCACATTTGCCCGCTTCACAGCATGGTTCAACAGCGGTCGGTCATGGCAACTGAGGATTTACGTTAATTCAACCTTCACCACTTTCTTCAGGTCACTCTCGATACAATAGCTCACATTTCTATCAATACTATTCCCCACAGCTCCCATTATCACTACTCTATATTCCTTAGTGAAGCCCCTATAAAGTGAACTTATACCCTCTATTACCTGACTTAATGTTGCACAAGGTTTGAAAAAAATTGTTACCTGGTAACCTGTGCCTAACTAATCCTGCAGAAGTGGGTCTGCACCAATCCCACGGGCTACTACATAGCAACAGAACATTTTTCTTCCTCTGTTTTACCTCAGTACCTTAATTGAAAAAGATCATACTTACTCTGACATCAACTTGTATACAATACAATGCCGGATTCTGGTAACAGATCAAATTAACTTCTCCAAAAAATTTCTGGCCCTATTATTCTGTTTACTGTATTTGCCCGGTGACCCACTTTCAGCTACTAGCCACCCACTTCTCCCTCCACAGTTAACATATCATTTTTCCTTTATGTCTCTATAGGCTTAAAATGAAGGATCATGATTACTTCACACTGCAGTCTGATTGTTTTACCCCAATCTCTAACAATTTTAATCGGCTTATTGATTGCTTAACTCATCTCTCTGATTGTTTCTTCCTATACTGAAATTTTCCTAGCGTTGAACAAAAAAAAAATGTTGACAATACATGGGAGAGTATTATTTACTTCACCATTTCAATAGCTACCAAATCCCGCCCTCACCCCCCAAGAAACTGCTTCTTAGACACACAGCAATTAACAATATTTGCCACAATCTAAACTAATGTTAATAATAAACATTATACCATATGTATTTTAAATTTAAGTGCTAGCACCATAATTAATATGTACTATAATAGGGAGGTGAGGTGGTTAAAGAGTTTGGTAAAAAGATAACATAACAGAGTTAAGCGACAGCAGGGCAAAAACTAAGGAATTAATAATAGCAAAGAAGGTGGCTAAAGATGGATTTATGATTAGAATTATCAAAGCAGGGGACCACTGACTTATGTATCTAGAAATTTCTATGGCTATATTAGAAAACTGAGGATAATGGAGGCTGTTGAGACAATTACAGATAAGCATGGAGAAGAAGTTCCTGAGGATTTGAAAAAGCCAGAGATATTAAGTAACTGGTTTAGTGAGACCATTAGGGATAATGAATCAGAAATGAGAGGCTGTAAATCAGAGAATGAGCTTAACAACACAATTAGAAATGAGCTGACCAAAAAATTTGAAATTCGATCTGAAGATATGAAGGAACTAAGGGAGCTCAATAAGTATCTCACTTAAATGAAATAATTAGTCCAAGAAGAATCACTTTCAAGTTTGTTTATATTTTTATCAAAGACATCGCACTTCGTACAAAGATATTATGTACAAATGTAAACAAATGCTCCTGCAATTATAACTTGCAACACCTTCAAAACTAAAACTCAACTAACTAACTTGTCTCTGCCGATCGCTTATATAGACATTACAGAAAATTCCAGAATAATTCAACAAAAATTCTGAGAAACATTTCTTGAATTCTAACATTAATAATAGCAAAAATGGTGGCTAAAGATGGATTTATGAAGAGTATTGTCAGCACAGGGGGACCATTGACTGATGCATCTAGAAATTTCTATTGCTATGTTAGAAAACTGAGAAGAAGAGGGGGTGTTGAGACACTTATAGATAAGGATGGAGAAGAAGTTACTAAGGATTTGAAAAAGGCAGAGATTTTAAGTAACTGGTTTAGTGAGAGCATTAGGGACAATGAATCAGAAGTGGGAGGGTTTAATTCGGAGAACAAGCTTAGCAACACAATTAGAAATGAAGAGGCCAAAAAATTTGAAATTTATCCTGAGGAAATCATGAAGGAAATAAGAAAGCTTAAAAAACATAAAGGGGCTGGTGTAGCTAATATTGCTACAGATATCTTAAAGATAGCCAGATGTGACATTGTACCTTATCTTGAAATATTATTTAAATTGAGTCTAGATATTTGCAACCCATCAGAGGACTGGAAAAGTGCAATAATAGTGTCGGTACTTAAAGGAGGGGTGAGAAATAGAGTTGAAAATTTTAGGCCAATCAGTCTGACATCAGTGGTAGGTAAATTAATGAAGAGATTGATATGCAACCACATCAGAAACATATGTGAGGAAGGTTTTCAAGCAGGCAACGTGGCTTTAGGCAAGAATATTCATGCAAATCTCAGTTAGTGGGATCTATGCAAAATATTTCAGATGAAATGGACAAGGGAGGCCAAATTGATAGTGCAGCACTAGATCTGTCAAAGGCTTTTGACAGAGTGAGTCATAAAATGGTAGTAAATAGGGTAAAATCTATTGCAGTGGATGAGAATGTGATTTCCTGCGTAGAAGAGTTTTTAAAATGTAGAAAACAGAAAGTTAGGGTAGGAAATGCAGTATCAGAGACGTGGAAGTAAAAATGGGAGAGCCACAGGGTAGCGTATTGGAACGATTGCTATTCATTATTCTAATGAATAATGGTGTTGATTGTTTATTATCAGAAATTAGATTGTTTGCAGATGACATAAAAGGATTAGAACAGTTGAGGACTGTAAACAGTTGCAGGGTGATCTGTACAGGATATCTAGTTGGGTTTTTAAATATGGTATGAAGATAAATCCAAAGAAGTCAGTTTATTAGAAACCCAAATAAAAAACTAAAGGTTGATTATGATTATAAGATGGGGAAAGAATTGCTTGTTGAAGACTTGTAAATATCTTGGCATTACATTTGACAACAAGCTTAACTGGGCAGGACACATTGGACAGGTGGTAATAAAAGGTTTCAAAATACTGCACTTGGAGAGAGTGATGAGAGAAGTAAAGGAATTAGGTTACAAGCTTTGGTCAAATCATTGCTCAAATATGTTAATGTAGTAAGGGACCCACATTTTGAGTATCAAATACAGGAGGTGGAGAGGGTGAAAAAAGGGCTGCTAGATTTGTTTCTGGAAATTATCGCAGAATGCAATAAGTAACTAATATGATAAAAGAGCAGGAATGGGATTCATTGCAAGACAGGAGGAGGGTTAAGAGGGACATGGGAGTGTACAAGGCATATATTGGCGATGAGGCATGGAAAGAAATTGGTGTAGGTATGAAAAGTAGTGCACGGAAGGGAAAAGATGACCGTGAGCACAAGCTGGCACTCGATTTCAGGCACAAGTGTGTAGGAAGATTCTCTTTCTTAGGTAATGCTGTCAGGGATTGGAATAAGTTACCAAGGGAAATGATGAATAGTTTACCAAAAACTTCGAATGAATTTAAAGTTAAAATTTGTAAAGGGCAATTGTAAGTGGGTGCAGGAAAGGGGGAAGATGGGTATGTAGGGAAATTGCCATCAGAGCATGTGCCCCATTGCAATTTAATTTAATATTATATTATTATTACTTAAACCATCAAAATCACTTTCAAACAATCAGAATTAATACAAAATCATTCACAAACATTATGAAATGTACTGAAATGTAAAGAAATGAAACCGAGTGTGGTGGCTGAACAGTTAACATTCTGTTCTCGCATTCGGGAGGACGCTGGTTTGAATCCCCGTCTGGGCATCCAGATTTGGGTTTTCCATGGTTTCCCAAAATAGCTCCAGGCAAATGCTGGGATGCTTCCTTCAAAAAAAGCCATGGCCGAATTCTTTCCCGTTCCTTGTTCCCGAAACCATCCCACCTCTAATGACCTTAGCCGTCGACAAGGTGTAAAGCAATAAGTAAAAAAGAAATAAAAAAGAAATGAAAATTAAAGATATTTACACACAAAATTATAAACATAAATCAGTACAAACTGTCAGAAGAATTTTTTCCATAAATACAAAATCATAGTCAATTATAAGAAAATATACAAAACCATATTTAATCATCTCGAAGCTTGTTACACATAATTCTTAAAACAAAATTTCATTCAAGGCTGGGTCGGAGTGCCATTATAGGCTGAAAAAAAAGTAAAGGGCCGGTAGCAGATAATATTACTACAGATGTCTTAAAGATAGCAGGATGTGACATTGTACCTTGGCTTGAAATATTATTTAAATCGAGTTTAGATACTTGCTGCATACCAGAGGACTGGAAAAGTGTGTCAGTAGTACCAGTACATAAAGGATGGGTGAGAAATAGAGTCGAAAATTATAGGCCAAACATTTTGACATCAGTAGTAGGTAAATTAATGGAGAGACTGATATGCAACCAAATCAGAAATATATGTGAGGAGTGTAAGTGGTTTTCAAGTAGGCAACATGCTTTAGGTAAGCATATTCATAAGAATCTCAGTTAGTATGATATATGCAAGATATTTTGGATGAAATGAACAAGGGAGGCCAAATTAATAGTCTAGCACTAGTACTTTCAAAGGCTTTTGACAGAGTGAGCCATAAAATTATGGTAAATAAGGTAAAAACTATTGGAGTGGATGAGAAAGTGATTTGCTAGATAGAAGAATTTTGAAAATTTATAAAACAAAAAGTTAGGGTAGGTAATACAGTATCAAATGAAGTGAAAAAGGGAATGCCACAGTTAGCATTTTGGGACGATTGCTATTCATTATTCTAATAAATGATTGTGTTGATAGTTTTCCATCAGAACTTGGTTGTTTTCTGATGATATAATGCTACATAATAGGATCAAAATGGTAGAGGACTATGAACAACTGCTGTGTGATCTGTACATGATATCTAGCTGGGTTGGTAGAAATAGGATGAAGATAAATGTAAAGAAGAGTCAGCTTATTAGGTACACAGACAAAAAATTAAGGGTTGATTTTACTCATAAGATGAGGAAAGAATTGCTTGTTGAAGACTTGAAATGCAAATAACAAGCTCAACTGGGTATGACACAGTGAACTGGTAGTAGGAAAAGATTTCAAAATCCTTCACTTGTTGACTAGAGTGATGAGGGGTGCACCAGACAAGTAAAGAAATTGGGTTACAAAACTTTGGTCAGATTATTGCTTGAATATGGTGGTGTACTATGAGACCCACATTTTGGTTATCAAATACAGGAGATGGAAGGGGTGCAAAGAAGGCTGCTAGATTTGTCTCTGGAAATTACCACAGAATACAATCAGTAACTAATATGATAAAAGAGCTGGTGGGAAGACAAGAGGAGGGTGAAGAGATTCATGGGAATGTACAAGATATATATTGTGATGAGGCATGGAAAGATATGGGTATAAGATTTAGGAGGAAGGTAAAAGATGACTATTACCTTAAGCTGGCATTCGATTTCAGGCACAAGGGTGTAGGAAGATTATTATTATTTGTGGGTCAGGGTACCAGAGATTGGAATAAGTTACCAAGATATATAATGAATAATTTAACAAAAACTATGGAAAAATTAAAAGCTGAAATTTGTAGAGGGCAATAGTAGGTGGGTACAGGAAAGGAGGTGTGTGGGGAAATTGTCACTGCACGCACTCCATCACAATTAAATTAAATCTAACTAGACTCTTACAATAAGCACAACTGACCACTTTTTTCCTTTATGTAAGTAACAGGTAGATAAGAAGTTCTTTAAAAAATCGATAAATATAACTTACCGACTTCAGATGCAAATTTTAAAATTAAACCTGCAATAGAATTGAAAAGACCAGTGTTACATAAAGTAAATTATACTAATCAAATGTTAATAAATATTTTTTATCAATATTGCTAACAATAATCCTAGCAGTTTACATGATAATTTCAAGTTTTAAACTATTTTTGTAACAAAACATATCCAGGTGTATAATAAATTGCAGTTTACAGGATGGTCACTTAACAAATGCAACCAGAGATAACACAGTCAAGTTTCAGTTAAATCCTCAATCAGATAAAATTACACTTATTTCCACACAAACCAGATGAGTAAGGAAATTTTTATTTTTCTCAGTGCAAGCACTGTATATTGGAAAAGAGAGCTGAATATGACATGGAGAAGATTACCCTTTTATCATTGCCTTTATTTTTAACAATTCAATTTAATTTTTTGAACTATTAGCTATTCTTTTAACTTAAAATCATATAAAACTTTTTTCACATTTTTTTCCATTAGAAGCTTGATTACTTACCCATTAACTATTCCTCATTGTTATCTTAAGCCTTCTGCACAGACTGTAATAAAATAAACAAAGACACATATTAGTTATTATAAATTATGTACATAAATAGTTATTTTGATACATTTTGTTGTCATCCTCCTGGTTTTGCTTTCACAATGCCAATATTTTTAAACCTACTGTAAACATAAGAACACAGACTTTCCTGGCATATGACTGCAACGAAGTCTTCACAACTGTTCCTTCAGATCGTATTGTAAAGCAAGATATTTCAACAGCTAGTTCAGTTGTCTTCCTTAGGTGTGAATCATCTATATATATCATACAATACATTCATTTTCCATAGATCCCAATTTAAGATACTGGCTATGTTGGGATGTGTAAAGTTGCCAATTTACAGGTAAACAACTGTATAATGAAACAGATAAATACACCAGTAGGTGTACAGTCACAGCAAATGTGGTACATTAATTATATCAACTATATTTACACAAACTACTGGCAGTTATTTTTTAGGTAGCTAAGAAATAAATTCTTCAACAGAGTAGAAGGAATTGTCAAACAAAAATTCTTTTAATTTTTTCCTGAACCTAATCTTATCATCCGCAAGACATTTAAGATGTATTGGGAGCTTATTGAAGATATGTATCCCTGAATATCAGATCACTTCTTGAACAAATGACAGTGACTTGTAATCCTTATGTAGATCATTTTACTTCTAGTGTCATAATTGTGTATTTTACTATTTGTTTCATGCAGAGTATATATACATAGAGAGAGAGAGAGAGAGTCAAATCATTGGAATTACATAGGAATTTGTAGAGATAACTTACAGAATCAATAGATGTGTCATTTTGTAGCAAACAACCTCAAGTTTTATGCACATAGTGCATCAGTAGTCCATTCTGCCACCAGAAGAGCCAGCGTAGTGCACAGTTAAAATTGCTACTTTCACTGATGCAGAGCGTGCTCGCTGTGCGTTTAGGGGTAATGAAACGAACTCTGCAACAACTATTCGGTGTAAATTTTCCACCAAATACACTAAAGAATCTTCAAGCAGACATACAATTTACTCTTGGCACAAGATCATTGTTGAGATGGGTTGTTCACTGTGACATGATACTAAATCACCAGGTCACCCGTGTGTTGATGATTATGTCAAACAGGTTAGGGAGAGGTTTGCCCGCAGTCTAAAAAAAATCAATGTGTGTCTTGTGAGACTGTTATTCCACAAAAGACTGTTTGGTGAGTACTGCATAGATTTTTACACTTAAAACCACACAGATTCACAATGGCACAGCACATTACTGATGCAGATATGGTTGCTCATACGGAATCCTGTTCAGAAATGTTGCATCAGATATAGGATGATGAGACATTCCTGAACACAATAATCTTCAGTGGTGAATCAACATTTCATATCAGTGGCATGGTGAATAGCCACAACTGCAGAATATGGGGCATCAAAAATCCACATGCAACCCTGCAACATGTTTGAGACAGCCCCAGAGTTAATTTGTTTTGTGTTCTTAGCAAATTGAATTTGTACTGCCTTTTCTTCTTCATGGAGAAAACTGTCAATGGTATTTTGTATCTGGATATTCTTGAAAACTTTCTAATTCCACAGATCGATGATAATGACTGAGATGGGATAGTTTACTACCAGCAAGACAGTGCAACACCTCATTTCCTCATGGAAGTTCGAGGTTTTCTCGATAACTGTTTCTCAAGTCGGTGGAGAGGTCATTAAGGGCCAATCACATGGCCACCTCACTCCCCATACTTGACACCATTTGATATCTTTCTCTGGGGTTTCATTAAAGATCATGTGTATGTTCCTCACGTACCAAACAATTTGGCCAATCTAAAAAATCAAATCTACACTGCTGCTGCACAAGTTATGCCTGATTTGCTGCAACGAGTGTGGGAAGAAATTGATTACTCATGGGATGTTTGCTACATGGCAAATGGTAGTCACATTGAACTAAAATGACACTTGACACTTTTATGTGAAACTTGAGGTTGTTTACTACAAAAGACTTGTCTGCCAATTCTGTACGTTATCTCAATAAATTTATATATCATTCCAAAGTTAAAGTCCTTTTTGACTCAACTTGTATGCTTGGTCGCCAATGTTAAAATCCCTAACTTCTCGAACAGCTCTCTTCTCTCACACATAATTCTTATTACTCGCTTTTTGGCTCTGAATACTTTGTCTTCAAGTAGAATTTCCCCAGAATATTATTGCATAAGACATTAAGGAGTGAAAATGAGCAAAATGTACTAGTTTCCTCATACAGAGATCACATATTGCTTAAATTGTATGAATTACAAATGTGGCTGTACTCAATTGCTTCAGTAAGTCAGAGACATGCACCCTCAAATTTAAATTATGATCAATATGCAAACCTAGAAATTTCACACACTCTATCTCCTGAATGGACTGGCTTGCAAGTTTTATATCTATGTCTGGTGTTAATATGTGTGCTGTTCTGATTTGCACATACTGAGATTTATGAAAGCTTAAAGACAAGCCATTAGCAGTAAATCAATTATTAATAAGATCAAAGACATGTTCCATAGAGAAATCTGGAGTGTCTTTAATTGGACAAATTTTGAGTTTTTAAGTGTAATACATGACAGATCAGTATGTGTATTAAAATCAATAGTGGTTCCAATATATAACCTTGAGGTATTCCAGATTTGGTAATCCCCACTCAAAAAGCAGTGAACTACATAACGTCGCATTAATATGTTCCAGTGACACTTTCTGCTTTCTATTCAGAAGGTAAAAACTAAGCCATTTATTGACAGTTCCATCCACACCACAATAATTTTTGTATAAGAATTTCATAATCAATAGGCCTACAGCCAAATGCCTTAGACAAGTCACAGAAAATTCCTATAGGTTTTAATTTATCATTAATTCCTTCTAAAATATTGTCAGTGAATATAAATATAACTTGTTCTGTTGAATGGTACTTTTGGAAACCAAATTGTGATTTAATTAGTATATTTTTATTTTTAATGTGTTGCTAAACTCTGTTGTACATTGTTTTTTCAATATTTTGTAGTACCACTTGTATTGTGACTGTTCCTAGAGGCAAGAGATAACTTGCTTTTACACTTGCATGATGTTCTTATGCCCACAGTTACCCATACATTTTTTTTATTTTTTTTTGACAAACATGGTACTTTTTCATGGGGAGCATTGTCATTGGAGGAAGTTCTTATTAGAGTGTTGATGGTTAATAACTGTTCATCGTTAATAAGTCCGTTAATAAATGGCTTAATTGTATAAATGAATTTTGAGATGTCTATAGCTGAGTAATTATTATTCATTATTGTAGTGGGTATCTACAACAGTATTCAACAGTTAGTTGAGTTTAGAAA
Source organism: Vandiemenella viatica (assembly GCA_031002005.1). NCBI lineage: Eukaryota > Metazoa > Arthropoda > Insecta > Orthoptera > Morabidae > Vandiemenella > Vandiemenella viatica. Next base: position 341,346,417 of record CM061920.1, on the reverse strand, counting down.
TTCACAAGCTTAAGTTAAATTCATTGTCTATTCTGACAGAAATAAAATTGTTCTTTAGTTATTTTCTAATAAATTCAAACACAATTACCTAATATTTCAAAAATATTTTCTCGTAAATAACTGTTAAGCTATTATTTTCACATCAGCACTATACAGTAACGACCTGTGAAATTCAATCTTCAGGTTTATTTTGAAGTTTACAACCAGCTTTATTTAGTTAGCTTTTAAGTAATTTTCACGTAATTATTACTTACAACAAAGTAATTGGAAAGTGAAAACTGCAATTAAAAAAATCAGTTAAGTGAGGATTATTTTTTCTTTTATTAGACTATTAATTAAATATAATATATAAAGAACTTCGTAAGGTTTGTTTGAAAGGTACCAGTAGGAATTGATTTGAAAAAATTATGCCTGGAAAGTGTGGCCTGTTGTAGACGTCTGGTGAATGGTTTAGATTAGAATGTGTGAAAAAAGTGGTTTCACTCGGAATGTAAGGCAATTGGAAAAAGATAATTAAATGAGGCTCTTTGGTGGTATTGTCTTCTCTATTTTGAGGATAGGAAACTTTCAGACCAGGATAGGAAAATTTCATAGCAGAGGGAAGGGCGAAATGATCAGGGAATTGTGTGAAATGGTCAAGATCCTTGAGTCTCGGCCTGTAGGGACTCAGCCCAGTGCTGCCAATTCTACAGATTTATAAAAAGTTAGGATTTTCAGATTTTGTTAAAATATCTACGGATATTTGCTACTTTTCACTATTTGTTGATTATACCTCATATTGGTGTATTGTAAATTTGGAGCTTATAGTGTTAATGCATTCCTTGCAACCACTCGTGTGAACCAACGAGAAATAAAGCTCGTATTTTGCTTGATTATAGATTTTATAGATCTTAAACGACCACAATACAGAACTATCGGCACCCTTTTTATGCACATTGACACGCTCATTGCCAAGGCTTACAAAGCAGTGCCCTTTCTGACAATACTTAACCAATATCCGAGAATCAGAAGGGGTGCAGTTTTTTAACATTTCCTGTTACAGAAGATATGCTAAATTTAATGTCAACAAAGAAAATGTATGGTCCCTAAAAAAGAGTAGGCACAGCAGCAGCAGTGATGAAAGTGACGATGTACAAAACATGTTCAAGATATTTCTTACTTTCAATGTAGAATATTATTTTGTATTTCGAATTTTAAAGACCTGGAAATAAAAAGTATTCATAATTTTGACTCTCTCTTCAATAACTATTGTTTCAGTCTTTCAGTTAGCGAGTCTCCGGATTTTTGTACCCAATCTACGGAAATTTTAGCGTCCATCTAAGGATATTCAAAGCCAAGTAGCTGGCAGCACTGACTCAGCCTGTGGGGGCTCAGCCTATGAATGCTCAGCCTGTGGAGGCTGTGCCTGTAAGGGCTGTTGCCTGTGGAAGGCTGTCTCTGTGGAGGCTCTGTCCTTGGAGAAAGAAAGTAGATATATGGGTTTAGTGAGGAGGGTGAGAAGTATGGATGGTAACAGATAACAGGTCATAGGGGAAATATGGTTAACAGAATGAAGAAGTTAGACACTCCAGAAATTGTAGGGAGAAGTAGGTTTGACCTGTTACCAGAGTCAGATGGGGAAGAGCCTCGTGTAGATGTAGGAGTAGGTAAGGTGCAGCAGGCCTATGGGAATATATGTGTAGAAGAAAAAAATTAGTAAGAAAGAGGTTCTGCTGCTAGGTAGTAGCAATGGGAGAGGTGTAGGTCCTCTTGTGGAGGATCCATTAGGCAAAGGCTACCAGGTCACAAGCTTTTTCAAACCCAGTGCAACATTAGGTCAGGTAATAGAGGATGTAGGTTCACTTTGTAGGAATTTCACTAAGGACGATAGAGTAGTGATATTGGGATGTGTGGGAAATAGTAATTATAGAAACACGAGTTATAATATACAGAGTGACCCGAGGAAGATGGTGAAGGAGATGCAAAATACTGGGGTGGAACTCATACAGGTTCAAAAACACTATGATCGGCCACAGATGAACCATGCTGTGAGGTGGGTAAAAGTGGAAACAGAGATACTACTTGGAAGAGGCATTAGTTCTGTTTTGGGGGTTGTGCCTGTGAACACTATTGGTAGAGGGGGTTTTACTAGGCATGGTCTACAACTAAATAGAAGGGAGAAGGGAGAACTGACTGAATTGTTAGCTAAAGCTGTAATGGGGCCCACTTCCAGTTATGATGGGGTTTTTAGGTTAGGAGATGCAGGTGAGGGAATAAAAATAAGTGATCAAAGGGATACTGATTGTAGATGCACTGTGGGGAAAAAATACAAATGCTAAAGAAACAGATGAAACTTTTGAAATAATAACAGAATTGGGTACAACTGGAAAAACAAAGGTTAATGCTGAAACTACAACAAAGTCAAAAATCTATAGAAGTTGTGAGAAACAAGCTTGTGCTGGGGTTATGCATAAACCTTCAGTCTCAGCTATGACCATGGATAACTGTGGATTTTCAGTTCTGGTTTTGCTAAAGTACTTGGTCGCCACTTATCTTCTTATAACCCCAAACTAAGAAAGGTAGTGAAAATAAAAGTCACAAGTCTCTTGCTGGTAGATATACATTATATTCTTGAAAAAAATTTTTCAAAGTCACAAACTAAAATGGCATCAGACAAATTTTCTGAAGATATATTTGCAAGTTCGATTAACCAATTTGAGCCAGACCAAACCCCAAAGTTCAAAGTACAACTAATAACCTCATGAAAGTATATAAAAGTTTGTCACATGCTTCTATTGTTACATTTGCCCACCGACTACCTACACTTAAGTTATGCCAACGCACCACATGGCGAAAATACTATTTCAAAGATACATAGTGATGCCCTAACTGTACTTGGCCGACTGAGGGAGAGGAAAATTCTGTGCTAATATTTATACTAATGGACTGCGGTAACGGCAACTCTTCCTGTTCTTTCAAGAGAATATGCTGGAAAACGTATCAGATATCAAATTCCACACATGAAGGCTTTCGTCAGATATCTTGACCTTGAGAATTAAAGTAATCCTATTGTTTTGAAATTTTGAGAATCGCTAGATATTGTGAAAAATGTCAACTTAATTGTTATAAAAAATTCTGTAACTTTAATAGTTTCATCATAAAAAAATTATTTGATGCTATTACCAAGACCTGATAATTTTAAAGCTACTAAACTGAAACAACTTGTACTTTAATCTTAATTATCTGCTCTTTTATCTGATGTCAAATAAAGCATGTTTACTATTTTAAAAGGGATAAAATAAAATTCGCAAACTAAGAGTGGGAGTTCGACTCATTACTATTTCCTGAGTTATTAAAGACTTGAAAGTAGCTTTAACCAAATCTACATATTTAAAAATGGTTGCTGTTTAAATTTGAAGTCTCTAATTGCTTTCTTCGATTTATTACGAATTTTGTTGTAAATATCACTCCTCCAGGCGAACGCTATCTGACTGATGCTTTAGAATATACTATCTCAAAACTGTAAATACCTGCTTTCTAGATTGAATTAACATAGAAACTGACTATAGAAATGATATGCAATATTATTTAATCTAACTCGTGGTTCTGAAAAAATTTTGGTAAGCAGTTACAAAATTTATAAGATGCCTGATAAAGTATAATGAACAAAGTTATAGAATTTGCAAACTTAATAGTTACATGAACCACAAGTGGTTAAAGGGGTAGAATCTTGGTTAAAAGAAGTGGTACTGGACAATGAGGTTTTCCCTGAAGATTACAGAGTGAATCACAGAGACAGAGGAGTGATTGGTGGATGGGTATTCATAGTGATTAGCAAAAATTACTATAGTTCTCTAGTGATCATAGTTCAGGACCATGAGTTATTAGGGGTAGATTTTTGAGGTGATAAAAAAGAAAAAAATCAGCATATTGGCTGCTTACTGTAGTGGAAGGATGAATAATAGAGATGAGATTCTCGGAGAAAAACTAAATTCATATTCACAGTTCAAAGGTGAGTGTAGAATGGTTATTATTGGAGGGGATTTAAATTTACCAGGTGTAAATTGGTAGGAAATAAGATAAATAACACAAGGGAACAAATATTTTCAAATACCTTAATAAGGGAAGGTGATTTTACACAAGGGGTAGAGCAAAATACGAGGGAACCAAACATGTAGGATATCTTTCTAAAAAAAAAAAAAAACCTGATGAAAATCATGTAGGGTGTCAAGTAACTGAGGGAATTAAGTGATTACCGTGCGGTACTGATGGATATTAGGGGATTCAGTAAACCAGTGGCCAAAATAGAAAGGGGAAAAATGTATAATTATAAAAAAAAAAGCACAGACTTTACAATTGAAGAGATATTGCAGGTAAAGGTTCAGCAAATGGAAGGATGACACAAGTACAGTGGAGGCAAAATGGGATGAGTTTAAGGAAATAGTAAAAAATGGCGAGGCAATGTTTATTCCAAAGCAGAAAATAAAGAAAAGTACAGAGCCTACATATTACAATAGGGAGGTGAGAAGGTTAGAGAGGCTAGTTAGACAGAACACATCTGAGTTAAGATACAGGAAGGCAATAGGGAATAGTTAAAACAACTAAAAAATCAATTAATAAGAGCAAAGAGAGAAGCAAAGGATGGATTTATTAAGAATGCCAGATGCCAGCTGGGTAGGGAATAAGATAAATAACACAAGATAACAAATATTTGCAAATACCTTAACAAGGGAAGGTGGTTTTACACAAGGGGTTGGTGCAGGAGGACCACTGGATGATGCATCTTGAAATTTATATGGCTATATTAGGAAACTGAGGGGAAGGGAAGGTATTCAGAAGGGAAGGTATTCAGACTATTGTAGATAAGAATAGTGTTTAAGTCACTGAGGATATTAAAAATGCAGAGATATTGAGTGACTGGTTTAGTGAGACAACTAGGGACTATCATCTTGTGATGGGAGGAAATGAATCAGAGGAGAGTCTCCCTAAAAGTATAAATGAGGAAACTAAAAAAAAATTTTAATAAATTCTCAAAAATTTTTGAAGGAACTCAGCAAAAAAAAAAAAAAAAAAAAAAAAAAAAAAAAAAAAAAAAAAAAAAAAAAAAAAAAAAAAAACACCACACACACACGAAACCTAAATGGCTACAGATTTATTAAAGATTGTAGGATACGATATTGTACCTTACATTGAAATTTTATTTAAATTGAGTTTGGAATCTTGCTATTTACCACATGACTGGAAATAGCGATAGTAGTACCAGTTCATAAAGGAGGGGTTACAAATAGGGTTGAAAATTACAGGCCAATTAGTTTGACATCAGTTATAGGCAAAATGATGGAGAGATGATTCT
>CM061920.1:341288874-341340085 GCA_031002005.1 Vandiemenella viatica | reverse complement strand
TAGGTATTACTGGAAGGGTCTCTACCGATCTGTCAAGCATTATGTGAGTCACTGTAAAGAGTGCCAGCGACGGAAACATGTGCCGCAATTACCTCCAGGTCATCTAGTACCAATTCCACCTGCAGCAGTTCCATTCCACCGAATTGGGATCGACCTTTTGGGGAGGTTCCCGAAGTCGACAACCGGTAACCGATGGATAATAGTCTGCACCGACTACCTCACGCGCTACGCTGTCACCAAACCTGTGCCGACTGCAGAAGCTCCAGAGGTTGCAAAATTTCTAGTAGAAGACATTATTTTGAAGCATGGAGCACCACGTGTGATGATATCCGATCGTGGAAAGGTATTCCAGTCAAGACTAGTATCAGAGGTCATGTCAAGATGCGACGTTGTCCACAGGATGACAACTGCATACCACCCTCAGACAAACGGTCTCACAGAACGCTTCAACAAGACATTAGCCGATATGCTGTCGATGTATGTGGATGTTGAGCAGAAGGATTGGGATACAATACTGCCAGTGGTCACATTTGCTTATAATACAGCAAGGCAAGATACGACAGGCTTCACTCCGTTTTTTCTGCTCCATGGCCGTGAAGCTGAGACCACAATGGATACGCTGTTCCCATTCCAGCCGGACGACACTCAGGATGACTATATAAAACAGCTCATTACCAGGGTCGAAGAAGCAAGACAGCTGGCTCGCATACGAACACTGGCCACCCAGGAGAGGGACCGTCAGCGGTATGACGGCAAGCACCGACCTGTTGCGTACAACCCAGGAGATCTCGTATGGATTTTTACCCCTGTCCGGAAGGTTGGGCTATCAGAAAAGTTACTGAAGCGGTACTTTGGTCCGTATCGTGTCATACGCCGCCGGTCAGACGTCACATACGAAGTCGAGGATTATGAGCCGTCTTCGAAACGACGAAAGCGAAGGGACATTGTTCACGTCCTCCGCATGAAGCCTTACTACAATCCTGACGAGCAGCTAGGCACAACCAGCTTCTTGTTCAAGGACTCTGAGGACGGTTTGGATACTGAGGAAGTCGGACAGGAAGATAATAGTACAAACAGGAGGGGCCCTCCAGAACTGCCATACAGAGGACCCACGACAAGATCAAGATCCAGGACACTTCAGCGTGCCCCAAAAGAAATCTAACAGCGGGACGCTGTTTTCCTCAGGAGAGGGAGCAATGCCGCATGAACGCCAGTGTACCGTCTGCCAGCATGGCGCAGCGGGTAGCGTCACGAATTGCGGTACCGAAGGTCGCCGGTTCAATCCCGCCCACTGACAAAAATTATTTAATTCTGTTTATTATTTCCAGAAGATTCTACATGTTTCCTAAGGTCACTTGTAACTTCTACACATTTCATTTGTTAACTACTCTTGTAATCTCTAGTACGTTCTATCTGTGTATAAATAGAAGAGCATTCTGCCCAAGAGGCAGTCAGTGCTGCGTGTATGTTTGAGTTCTCAATAAACCTGTTCTCAGTTTAAGTGCTGTGTTCATTGACAAGTAACCTTCGAATTCACACCTGTCCCGGTTCCAACGCGACAATATTATGTAATAAGCTTAATTACCAATCGGTTACTTAAAATTCCCCCAAGATATACTTATATTAAATAACCACAATACTAGTTGGCCTTAATGCTCCATGATGGCCCAAGAGTCCAAGGATTTACACACTTAAATTTACTTATGTCTAAACAACAATTTAATAATGGTAGAATATCCGGTGCTAGAAGTTCCTAAACAAGATTTCCAACGATCGAGCTTCTCAAGGCACTTATATCAGTTGAGCTCAACCAACACTGGTCTGTTTTAATGTTTCAGCACCCCTCAAGGGTACAGCCAAACATACATACACTGTTTCCCTCATGTGAAAGAACAGCCATTAGTGACATAGATTGTCCCACGTAAGCACGAACACCAAACAGAAAATCTCCAATTGCACCGAGGAAGCAGAAAATACAACGAAGTTGAATTGTCTGAATACCACGAACTCTCTAACAGTCTATCCACTCGTGGAACATGAAGGCACAGGTTGCTCCAGAAGGTGCCAAAGCGCACACTTTACGAGGACACCTCAAACTGCCATAGTCTGGGCATGTGAGGCGACGACACAGTTTACGGCCACTCAGAACTGCTTGTCAGACCAGGCACCGTCAATAACCCCTCGTCGACGGCCAAGTATCACGTTGCTCCGCCTAACTGCTGCCCTTGCATAGAGCATGTCGCCTTCTTCAACTGCCGCTTCCGACACCGCCACTTCCTCGTCAGACTGTTCACTTCCTAGCCGAGACTGACCGCAGAGACTCCCTTTTCCTGAGCCGGGTCGCCCCTTAAATCCTCTCTACAGACCGATAGAGGGCACTCACATTCACAGCGCTCTCTATCGGCCGGCGAAAGATGACAATCGCCACCAGATGGCCGGAACCTGGCCGCCGCGCGCTCTAGCGGAGAAGTTAGCGATATGAAACAGCCGCCTAGCGACAGAGAGCCGCGCACGGCTCAGTGAGACACACCTCAAGCTGGGACTCTGAGTATCAGTGGTCAATTACTGTTGCTACCGTATTGACCGCCCAACCGCAGGGGGAGGCGTAGTAATATACATCAAGAGAGGAATCCCCCACAGCCAAGTAAGTTTACATGACATGCAGTCCATCGAGGCTGTTGGTGTGGAGGTCTCCACAGCTGGAGGAAAACTCACAGTGGTGGCAATTTACCGACCTCCCAGCACAAACCTCACAGCAGCTGCAAACAGGAACGCCCTAGAAGCGGACCTCACTGCACTTAGGGGCAAAGTTCTGTTCGGAGGTGACTTCAACGCGAAGCATCCAGGATTGGAACAGCAGGGTCCGAAACATAGTAGGTGCTAAGCTAAGGAGGCTTGGCAACGCACACAACATGTATGTGTGGGGCCCCGACGAGCCGACTCACTACCGAACGGCTAGAGGCCAACCAGACGTCCTGGACATAGTGGTCACTAGGGGAATGACAGGCATCGTCACCGGGAGAACCATTAACCGACCTGTCCTCCGACCACTGTCCTGTGACAGTGGAAGTGGATGCAGGAGAATGGTACGACTCGCGCCCAGAATCTCACGACTTCCGCAAAACCAATTGGAGAAGATTCAAGCAGTCACTATCCTCCACACTGGCTGACCAGAGAGTGGAGGACGTGGACTCAGCAATAAAGGCGTTTGAGGAGATGGTGGAGGAGGCCATATCGGCCTCCACCCCTCTTCACACAAAGAGTCCCGCAATACTCCAGCTGCCACCCAGTCTTCTTGCTGCCATCAAACACAAGAACAGGGTGGCGAAAGAGTGGAAGCTGACCCGAAAGACTCAGAAGACTCCTAAACCGTCTCCAGAGGGAGCTCAAAGCGGATTTGACCCTGCACAGGAATAGCCTGTAGGACGCCCGCGTATCGGCACTCAAGCCGGACGACGGGAACATGTGGGCCCAGACGCGCAGCTTCACAAAACCGAAACGGGGTTTACCGCCCTTCCACTTCCCAACAGCGGCCCTGCATGAGGCCACCGGCCTCATGCCAATAAGGGATCGTTTCAGAATGCTGGCAACAGCATTCTATCACAAAGCGGAAACCAGCTCAAACCCGATGATAAATGTACTCGGTCGATACGAAATTCTCCCTGGCCGACACAGGAGACCATTAGACTTGACGATATAGGTCAACACCACCCCAACAAATGACGACACGACAAATGCCAACAACCCCGACAAATCAACAATTAAGATAAACCCAACCTAATAACCAGCGGAGGAAATGTCGAAAGACAAACCCTCCAGCATCAACTGTCTTTTATGTTTCAGGAAAGATGGAGAATGGCTGATCTGCTGCTGGGCTGAGGACAAGTCAGCTGGGCAGAACATCTTGGTCGGTCTTACAGGTCATCATGATCATCTAGGTCTATCAGTCTTGAGAGTCTGTCTGCAGGGTCGCTCAACAAGTAAGAATGTAATGAACAAAATAATGAGTTTGAGATCTTTTTTAGAACTGTACAAGTGGTGTAGTCTTAGAGGAAGGAATACTAGACAACGAAGGTTTCCCCGAAAGAGTTTTCTCTGTAGATATAGAGAATTAATCGGTGAAGGAGTATTTACAGTATTTTGTTTAGCAGAGACTTTGGTGTTCATAGAATATAGCCATTAGTTACTTGAAGTAGATTTCTGAGGTGATAAAAACGTGTTGGCTGCTTGCAGCTGTGAAAGAATGAATAATGCAGATGAGGCTCTTATAGAGAAACAAAATTTATTTTCAGAGTTCGGAGGAGAGAATCGAATGGTCATTACTGGTGGGAATTTAAATTTACCTGGTTCCAGCTGCGTAGGAATTATTATTAGAAATTATTGGGAACTGAGATTTGCAAAAACTTTAAAAAGGGAAGGAAGGAGGAAATGGTAGAGTAGAGCAGGAAGGGGCCAAAAATACTGGATACATACATTCCTAATAAAGCTTAATTATAGGTTTGTGGGGTCTGAAGTAATTGAGAGAATGAGTGATATGATGGATATCAGAGGGTTACATAAGTAAACTGCCGACCAAGATTGAAGTCAGTAATAGGTACAGTTATAATAAGGTACCTATTTCAGAAATAAAGAGATATTTCTGGGGAAAGTTCAAATTTTGAAAGAAAGGCAAATGTATATTAGCGTCGAAGTGGAAGTGGTTCAGGGAGATAATGAGGGGAAAAAAACGAAATGTTTATCCCAAACCAGAAAATAAATGAAAGTATGGAACCCATTCCATAGTAGTGAGGAGGCTAAAGAGTTTGGTGAGAAATGAAAACAGTAGCGTTAAGAGACATAAGGCAGCACGAAACACCTGAAACAACAAAAAAAAAAAAATGAATTAAGAACAACAAAGAAGGAAGCCAAATATGAGTATATCAAGAATAGTATGGGTGTAGGAGGGTCAATGAATGATAGGATTACAAAATTCTATGGCAATGTTAAAAAAACTGATGGGAAGGTAAGGTATTCAGAAAATTGGCGGTAAAGCTGGAAAGAAATATGAGAATTTCAAAAACGTAGAGGTTTAATCACACCACTATGGACTGTCATCTAGCAGGGGAATATGTAAATGAGAGGAGATACTACTAACGCAGTCCTTGGCAGTTGCAAAGTGAATCTGTGTAAACTTAAATGTCCTTCTGCTGATTTCTTTATATAGGCTCTATAGAAATTTCTAGAACTCATGAAAAGCTTCCACCAGATATTTCTCGAACATTAACAATTACTCAAAAAATTAAACATATTAAAACAATCGGAAATAGTACTTAATCATTTCAAAACGGTCAGAAATGGGAGTTAAAGATACTTAAACACAAAATTATTTACAGAAATCATTTTAAACTGTAGAAAATTGTTCTGTAGACATCGTAAATTGCATTAATACTTGGAATTACAAACATTTAAGCAATTCTCTTGCACAATTCAGTTCTTAAACATATTAAAAGGCCTTTAAATAATTTCTTTTCATAAAATAAAGTCTGTATACACTGATTTACAAGATATTGCAAAACAAACATACCAGATCATATTCAAGCAAACATTAGCTCACTACAAATACTTCATTAAATACAATTCTATTTAAAGTTCAGGTATGGGGGCTGTTACAAGCTCCTCTATGTAAATACAATTTATTGAGTATAAAATTTGAAATAGATTATAAGAAAATAATGAACTAACTAAGAAAGCTAAAAAAGCTTAAAAGGGCAACCGTAAATAATATTACAACAAATTTTAAGTACAATCGGCTAGCTTACCTGAAAATATTATTTAAATTGAGACTGGACACTTGCGTCTTACTGAGGACTGGAAAAGAGCGATAGTAGTACCGATCCAAATAAAGGAAGGAGTGACAAACAGGGTTAAAAATTAGAGACTGATTAGTTTGATCTAGTTTGTAGGTGATTTGAGGGATTGAATAAAGCTTAAAAACATAGTAAATAAGAAACTAGTTTGTAAATCTGTAACATGGATATAGCAAGGACATTCACCTGAATCTCAGTTTGTGGTTATATTAAAAACAGTTTGGATGAAAAGGCTAAGTGAGGCTAAGTTCAAAATGTAACATTAAATCTTTCCACGGTATTTAACACAGTGAACCATACAATAGTGTTAAACAAGATGAGAATTACTGGAGTCATTGAATGCTGGATAGAGGAACTTTTTAAAAGGTAGAAAGATAGACATTAGGGTAGAAATGCCATATCAAAAGAGAGGGAAGTGAAAATGTAAATGCTATATGGTATCGTATTGGGACCATTACTACTCAGTCTTCTAAATAATGACGTTTTAAAGTTTTTTTTCAGTCAGGAGTTGGTTATCTGTAGATGACACTGCGGTATACAGTAGGATCAACATGGAAGCAGACTGAACAAACTATAGCAGGGGTGCAGCTCAGGTGGCCACAAGCTCAGCTCATGGGAGACCCTTAAAGCTCAGTCGAGCTTAAAAAAAAGATAAAATGGTCCATCTGGCCTGAGGGCCCAAAATATATTTTTGCACCGGGGCCCTTGTTAACCTAGCTACGCCACTGCTGCAGAGTAATCATTGCAAGAAATCCAACTTGGTAGTTCAACATTGATTCAAAATAAATACCAAGAAGAATTAGATTATGCGAAAAAAAAAAACAAATAAACGTTGTTTATAATTATAGGGTAGGTTATAAATCGCTTTATTTTTTCATTTTTTGCTCGCCTCATTGACTTCGAGTTTATTATAGGCGGAAAATAGCAGGAGACAAGGAACCGGAAAGAATTCGGCCATGAACTTTAGAAAGAACAATCCCTGAGTTCGCCTGGAGTGATTTGATCTGCGTCCTCCCGAACGCGAGGCTAGGGAGTTATTCAGAGCCGTAGCTAGGTCAACAAGGGACCAGGTACAAAAAATTTATTTTGGGCCCTCAGGCGACCTTTTTTTTGCTTTGTGTTGCTGGTGGGGGCCTCCTGAGCTGAGACTGGGGGACCCTGAGCAGTGGTTGGGGCCTCCCTGAGCAGTGAGGGCCCTTAGTGTGAGGGGCTCCCTGTGTCTCAGGGGCCCCCCTTAGACGAAAGGTCGCCAGTTTGCCGTGAAGGCCCGTGGGCCCTCTCTGAACTGCGCTTAGGAGCCCCCTGAGCGTAGGGGCCCCGGTGCACTGCACCGCCTAGCCCCATAGAAGCTACGACCCTGGCTTTACCACTTACCCATCAGGATGGTTAAAAATTGTTTGTTAAAGGCCTGAAGGTGAATATGTTGTGCAGGACACATTTGGAAGTTGATTGAAAAAAGGTTTCAAAATCCTTCATTTATTAGAGAGGATAATGCAGGTACATACCAGAGAAGTGAAGGAAATGAATTACAAAATTTGATCAGATCATTGATTGAAAGCATGGCGTATATTGGTGATGAGGCGTTGAAGGATATTCATAGAAGAATTTAGAGTATTGCATGGATGGAAAGAGTTGATTATAACAAGCTGGCGCTCGGCTTCAGAGTAAAGAATTTGGAAAATTTTCTTGTTTAGTTAGGGGAGTCAGAAATTGGAATAAGTTACCAAGGGAAACGCTGAATAGCTTACCATAAACATTGATAAAATTAAAATTCATAAAGGGCAACTTAGTGGCAGATCCCGAGAGTGAATTTGTAGAAAGACCTAGTCGGGAGATCGGGTGTCTTGCCCCCCTTACCTGACATTCTGGAGAATGGGTTTTAAACCCCGTTCGGCCATCCTGACTGTGGTATACCATGGTTTCCCACAGTCCCTCTAGGCGAATGCTGGGATGGTTCCTTTAAAAGGCGACGGCATACTTCCTTCCCCCTTCTCTCCCCGTAGTTTAACTCGGCTGAAAAGGGTCTTCGAGACCCTCCAGCAGCCCGCTGAAGGCTGGGAGGAATGAAATTGTAAAATAAAAAAAAGTAAAAAGTTTAATTTTTATATGGTGTCAAGAGCCTGAGAAAATGGTACATAGACTCTTAAATGTTTAAATTAAATCGCGTTTCAAACATTTCAACAAATGGCTTGAAGCAGGTGGAAGAGTAATGCATTTTAATGTAGTCGTGGGAAACGGTTTAAGGCTATTAAAGTTTTTAATTTAATGTTTGACCTATTTTTTCAACAACAATAAACTTTTATTAAAATTTTTATTTGTATTTTTGTCATATTTTTTAAAATAATGAACATTACTCATAATATCTGGTGATATTTGTAATAATTGCCTGCGTGTGCAAAGATTACTTATAATCTAAAAAACACATCTTTGGTTGTTTACGATTGCAATCATTGTTTAACGAACTCGTGATTAAAATAATAAAAGTAAGGTAATTTAGACGTGTACAGCTCGTTCGAGCATCGGTACGCGAAGCTTTCCTTTAGACAAACTGAATAGCTACATTAGTACAGCACCAATTACATAAGTTAATATCCAACCGGCGCGGCGGCGGTTTCGCCGGTTACCACCATGTACGGTGGGGACTGTGGTGAAGGTGGAATGCGGCCAAACAGTCTAACGACCCCACTTTTACAGCCAGATGGAGACAGCGAGATACCTTATGTGATAAGGAATGCAATACAAACTGTGACAGTGAATGTACTGTAGCAGACTATGAGATTCATATGTGCGTAGAAGAACCTAGAAACGCCCTTTCCGGGAGCAAGACGACCAGCAGCAAGCCGGGAAAAGGGAGAAAATTCCACGCGTTTCCAAGTTGCAGTCAACCATTGCAGCCAGAGCGGAGGACATAGCTACAACCACGTCATCCAAACACGTATCACCGCGGAATGGAGTGAGGAAAGGGGTACCCACGCCATACCCCACCAGACTTATTAGCAATAGTTACGAGATGTATGACAGCGGTCCGTTTGTGATCATAGTGGAAAGTATTGACAAAAATGTGGGTAGACTACATCCAATGGCGATAGGGAAAATTCTGAGGTCGGAAAGTGGTAATTATTTCAATAATATCATTAACATCTACCCCTCAGGTCAAAACAGGGTTAAAATAGAGCTATCCACAGCGGCGGCAGCCAATGCACTGGTAAAAAGTAGTGTTTTCCCAGATACAAACTAGAAGCATACAGTATATCCCAAGCTACCTAGTCACTAAGCAAGGGATAATTAGGAATATAGAGACTACGTTAACAAAGGAAGAGATATTAGCAGTTATTTGCAGTCCAGTTCAGGTCATTGCAGTAAGAAGATTCTACAGAAATACTGTGGAAAATAGCGCAACCATAAAGAAAGCCCTGCCGGTATGTGCGATCATATTTAAGGCACAAAAAAGGCCTAAGAAAGTAAAAATCAATGGAGTTCGATGCCCTGTAGAACCGTATGTACCATCTGTTCTCCAGTGCTTCAAATGTTTCCGCTATGGTCACAATAGCAAGCAATGCCGCAGCCAAGCTCGCTGCAAATTTTGCGACGGGAATCACGATAGTAATACTTGCTCCATCTCCTCCCAACCTGTATGTCTGTATTGCGCAAACCCCCACGCGGCTACTGATAAATCATGCCAGGAGTTTATAAAACAGAAAGAAATAAAATATAGACTGGCCTATCAAAAAATTTGTTCCCGGGAAGCATTAGCTTCATTCGATAACAGGCTATAAGCAAGTGCTGCGACAGCCCCACCACCTGACACCCAGTTCCCGACGTTACATATCAAACAGAGTACGCTCCCTTTTTCACAGGGCAAATCTAAGCAAATGGAACACTTCAAGCCATACCAAAGTACAAACCTTGGACAACTCAGACGAGACTTCATAATCCCTCCTGGAAACCACAAGAAAGCTGTCTGACCCCAACAGATACCTACATCGAGGCATAGTGACAAATGGAAGGGCTACCAACAACTCCTAATACCTAATCAAAGAACAATGAAACCGTTACTACTTAACAGAACTAATATTGTAAATGAATTAGACGATCCTACAGCCCCGCTGGGCAGAGACTATCTAATAGACACAATTGTCAACTTTATCATTATCCTGATACAGAAAATACAGCCCGGAGGAAGTTCAATACCAATAGATGCGCTAAGAGAAAACATTACCAAATTGAACAGTAACTCGATAGATAACCGTCCTTATGGCGAAGCCCAATAACATGCTTTAGTGGAATATTCGATCTATCTACTCAAACAGAGAAAATCTGGACCACCTCCTATATGAGCATAACATTTCAATCGCAGGGCTAGTAGCGACATGGTTAAAACCATCCTCTAACTTTTCGAAACCAGGTTATAACATCATCCGGGCAGACCGGGAAGACGGGTATGGTGCCGTAGCCTTAATGATAAAAGAAAACCTACAGTTTAAGGAAATAAAATTAAATGTACACGATCCAGAGATCCAGGCCTGCGCGGGAAGTATAAATTTTGAGTTTGGAAAAATGACCATATTAGTATGCTATAGACCCCCACACGTCCAACTCTCAAAACGAGAAATCCGACGGATCTTGTTCCAACTTCCTCCCCCTACATTAATAATGGCAGATTTAAACGCCCACCACCAGAACTAGGGGTGCAAATACAACTGCCACCAGGGAAGCGTTCTTACAGAACTGATAGACGAATTGAACTTGGTCTTGTTAAATGACGGTTCGGAGGCTAGAATACAACGACCAAAAGGAAAAAAAATCAGCTGTGGATATAACTCTTATCTCTCTGGAACGCGCATTCTATTTCGAATGGAAGACATTACTAGACCCCTCGGGCTCCGGCGAGTTCAGATAGGAGACAACCCGGCGTGAACTCCTACATATAGATGGAATATAAACAAAGCGAATTGGCGCCAAAATAAACAGGTAGCTACAGAAAAGTTCAAAAATTTCCATCTAACAGGGGAAAACAAAAGAGATTATACGAAATTCATTACAATATTGGAACAAACGGCCTCAGCATCCATCCCGGAATTCAAGCCAAGGCGTCCGCGTCGGGGAATCTGCTCCAAGTGGTGGGACGAAGAGTGCAATCAAGCCTTTAGAATAGACTTGCGCATTATAGTTCGCGAAGAAGAGCGCTCAGTTTAGTTCGCAGCTCCCTCGCGAACTAGTTCGCTCTTTTAGTTCGTTAGTTCGCGTCTCGAATTTAGAGAAACAGATCGTTCGCTCACCATGCTACCGCTACTGCACGCGCTATTTTGTTTGTTATGTCAGTTTTATTAGGACATAATCATTTTTTTTATCGTTTCTAAATGGAATTTAATATGACCTTCTTAACAAAAGTTATTGCTTAATAATAGCCCTTTCAAATGACATTAGCATGATCAGTTGCCACCGATAAACCAAAGTGCTCATTGTCCTTTGCACAAATGGATAAACTGAATAACTGTGCTGTTTTTACTATTTACTTTACATGCATTCGTAGATTATTAATTTTTTAAATGGATTTATTTATTAGTTCATGGAAGAAACATTAAAAGGCGCTAATGACCCCGCCGTCGACGCGCCCTAACAACACAACATTACTTATAAAATATTATAAATGCGTTTATTTTGATGAATTAAAATACCCGTTTATAAGTAATCGGCTTTTTTTTTAATATAAATATAGTTTTGGAAATCATGAACAAAATATAATTCTACTATTGGCTACAAGTTAAGTACTATATGACAGAAACAATATTACCTACATTATTAAGAAAAGTAACAGTAATACTTCCAATGTGATACCTAACAATTAGACATATAAAAAATGACAGTGACCCTTGAATGAGAAAGTGGTAACAATAACGAAAGTCATTGAGCTATTTTTTTTTATTAGTTTAGAGGAGGATAATCCAACACACATTCACAATATTTTGGCGACGAAAGAAACTGATGAAGACACAAAAGTTAAAATCTTTTTGAATTTCGCAAGTCATTTCTTTACATAACTTTCACAAATCTGTTAACCAACAAACTGAGATAAGTATTATATTATGTCAGCTTTAAAATCAGCGCTAGAAAAATGTAAAAGATACTGTTTTTTAGTTAAGAAAACAAGAAAAAGCCATTAGAAGCCAAATTATCCACAAAAAGTGATAATATTAAAAATTATGCTCTAGTATTCGTTGATAAAAGTCTGGAGTATCTTAGCAAATAATTAGATTTTAATGAAAGCAATTGGCTATAGAAAATCCAAAAATTAAATTTAAAACACGATGTTTCATTTGATGGCTGTGAGACAATATTAGATGTTCTAAATTTATGAGAAAAAAATGAGTATCAAAGTGAACGAACTTTACTCTGAAATAACAATATTACACGAAATCTAGGTAAAAGTACAGTAAGAGCAGTATTTCATTAGTAAAAATGAGCTTTTGATCGACATTAATTTAACAACTGAAAGCGATAAAGCATATTACAATTAAACTGTAGACAGAAAATTGTTAAAGATACAAGAAGCGCAAAAAAATATAGCTTAAAAAATAAATTAGTAAAAAAACATATCCTTTGTCCTTTTCTACTCTTTCGTAAAATATTATATTTTTGATGTGTACTATATTTTTATAGGTTATTCTAAAAAAACATTCTACCATTAACCTAAAAAATGTTGGTAATCCTAGCGGCGAATGGTAATAGTTCGCGACCGGGAATGCTCAGTTTAGTTCGCGAACGGTACCGCTCAGTTTAGTTCGCGAACTATACCACTCAGTTTAGTTCGCGAACTATACCACTCAGTTTAGTTCGCGAGTGGTAGCGCTGTGTTTAGTTCACGAACTAGGTCGCTCCGCTCTGGAATTCCAGAAAGACAGTTCGTTCGCTCGCTTTGCTAGCGCTACTTCACGCGCTCTCTTCTTTGTTATAATAGTTGTGGTTACTGATTGTTGTCTTTTAAGTGTTAATGGGATCAAAGTGTGTTTTGTTTTCACATTCCATGTTAAATTTCCGTTTTTGAATTCTGCAATAATTATTAATGTTTAACAATTACATTTTTTTATAGTTTTTTTTTAATATCTGTCTATTCAGTGAAATGTGTCCACAGCGAACTGTGTTACCTTTTAGATAATAAACAAAAACAAAAGTTGGTCTTCGGGAAACGATCGAACTAGTTCGTTCGCGAACTACACAAGACTACTTTAGAGATAGGAGATCAGCATTGTCGCGTTTCAAAAAAGAACCTTCCAATACCAACTACATCCTCCTCAACAAGACACAAGCAATTACGAAATGATACTGAAGAGGAAGAGGAGAGAAAACTGGGAAAATTTATGTAATTCATTAAACTCTAAAACCTTGCCAACAGTGATATGGAGGAAGATTAGATCGTTCCAGAACAAGACAAGAAGCCACCATACAAAAATCCCACAAGTCGCCGCCAAGAACCTTCTTATGTCTCTAACCCCAGACTGGTGTAGAGAAGAATCTGCACCCACCTGGGACAGCAATATGGATCACCCCCTTCTAAAACCATTTTCTCTCGAGGAGCTAGAAAACAAACAATTCCAGCCCGGGCCCAGAACATATCCACTACGACATGTTGATCAACCTGTCAAAAAAACCTGAAAAGTTCTCTACTTGCAGATTATGAATAGTATATGGAAATCTAGAACTCATGTGCCATCCCTCACAAAAATAACAGTAGTACCAATACTTAAACCAAACAGGGACCCTTCAGACAGCTCGTCGTTTCGCCCAATTTCTCTACTGTCATGTTCCCTGAAAACGTTGGAACGAATGATAAAGGGGAGATTGGAGTGGTACATTGAACATAAGCGCCTATTGCCAGACTCGCAGATTGGATTCCGTAGAGGTAAGAGGACAAACGAAATCTTAGC
This sequence comes from Vandiemenella viatica, assembly GCA_031002005.1. NCBI lineage: Eukaryota > Metazoa > Arthropoda > Insecta > Orthoptera > Morabidae > Vandiemenella > Vandiemenella viatica. The sequence goes on along the minus strand of CM061920.1, from coordinate 341,326,314 downwards.
GCACCTAGTCACCGATATCCGGCTCTGTCATGGTAATAACCAATATCTAACCGCACTATTCACTGACCTCTCTAAGGCGTACGACAACGTTATTCTCCCTATCCTGGCTAGTAAATTAAGGAGATTGTACTTCCCGGGCAGTTTCATAGACAACATGATTGCATTACTCGAGAATAGAATATTGATCATACGAGAGGGGAACAAAACATATGGTCCTAGACTGTCGTCCAAAGGATTACCACAAGGCTCGATCCTGTCACCACTACTCTTTAACATTTAGTCCAGTGACCTACACGAAATTGCATTACTGAATGTTAAGATCCTTCAGTATGTGGACGAGGTATGAATTTATACAAGTTTCCTGTCATTGCAGGCCTGCAAAAGAGCATTATGTGCTACCACTAACAGATTGGCGACTTGGATATTGAAGAACGGCTTCGACCTCTCCCCTGAAAAGTCGTCCATCATCATATTTACACGACATAGACAAATATGTCCCTGGGACCTTTTAACTTCCCAGTGCGGAAAACCGTATCATACCTTGGCCTAAAGCTAGACTCCAACCCTAGATGATCAGGTCATATCCAACAGATACTCAAAAAGAGCGAAGCGGCGATCAACATCATTCGAGCAGTGACAGGTAAAGCTTGGGGTGTAGACATTAAAACTACACTAATACTGTATCGAGCAATCGTCCGTCCTCATCTCGAATATGGCAATATGTTTCTTGGATCTGCCTCTAAAGTACTACTAAATAAAATTGATAAATGACAGTATCGATCGCTTAGATTGTGCACCGGGGCCATGCCATCCACACATACAAACGCACTGTTGGTGGAATGTTTATAACCACCCCTACACATCCGTTTGGGCATTTCTTAGGCGCAAGTTCATCCTAAGACTACTTGAAATAAAGGATAACCAACTCATTGCAAAAATATCTGCTCTTACAGTTCAGCTCACGAATCGGAGGTACTGGCAAAAGAAGGAGGCCCCTCCCCACACATCTGCCTACTCTGAGGTACAACAATACAGTAACATAATCCATAGGTCATGCCTCCTTCCAGTACATTTGCATAAAACTATGAGCGCCATGATGAGACTAGATATTATCCTGGACATAAAATTTATGACGGAAGGTGGTAATAACGAAGCTATTTTGAAGAACCACATTGTGAATCTGTCAGGCAATTCCACATGCTTATACACGGATGGCTCTAAATCCGAAAATTTGGTGGGTTGCGCCTTTGTGGATCCTGCGAATGAAAAGTGGGGCCTATATCACCTTCCAGAAGAAACATCGGTCTACACTGATCAATTACAAGTCATTGTGAAAGCTTTAGAATACGGCCTACAGTTGTGGACAGACCGGCTGGTTATTTTATCAGATTCTCGATCCGTCCTACTGAGATTATTCAACCTTGCAGCGGAAAACGGAAGAAGCTGGTTAATATACGAGGTCCTACAGTTGGTAGCAAGGCTTAGAGAAAATGGCTCGGAGGTAACATTTAACTGGGCTAAGGTCACGCCGGAATAGAAGGCAATGAATTAGCTGATCGGCTGGCTAAGGCAGTACCACATCACGGCATAAAAATAAAACATATTCCAGCCTCTGACTTGATCCCCCTATTCCGTAATAAAACTAGAACGGAATGGAACAGAGAGTGGAGATCAAAAGACCTGCACAAAGGTAGTCATGATCAACTCCCCCATGTGTGAGTGTGATGGCAGAAGCTTTGGGAATATTGACCACATATTTTTTGCCTGCAGAGGACAGTGGGATGAATTATCAATATTAATATCAGAACTGCACAGTCTCGGTGCAGAACTGCCTACCAAGGTGCAGACCCTCCTTCAAAAGAATAAAGCGGAAATCTTCATGACCCTCTTCAAGTTTGCAGCGAGGAACAACATCGAAATATGACACCTGAACGAGTCGAATAAAGAAGTCACACGGGCGGACCTTAAACAAAATCAGGGATTACTGGAGATCGCGATTCCACCACGAGTTGTCATCATAATACTGCAATGGTCAAACGCACGATTCCACTATAAATTCTTCCCGAAGTGCATTTAATTGTTTCATGATGGTCCAGGCTGTATTACAACCTAATTTGTGCTTGAAAATAATGGTCCAGGCTGTGTTACAAAGGAATTACTGCTTGATAATAACACGTATTGCGACTGACTACAGCAGTATTCCAACGATATTACTGTATGTTGTTGTAGGGGAATCTCCAGTAGACCCCAAAATCATATACACTCAACAAAAAACAAATCCTATAACAACACTGACCAACAGAATAATCTGAGTGAAACATTTTAATATCTTGCATGTTAAATATTGTATTTTATAAATTGTTATGTCTCATATTTTTGTACATATATTGTATGCCATATATCGATTAATGTATAAGCACTTATAAATTGTAATTCTGACCCTGCACTTAACCAAAAAGTAAAATAAATAAATAAATAATGGATAATATGTAGTATTTGATTAGATATAATCCGCTGCCTGTATTGTACACACAAAATGCCAATAAAAATAAATAAATAGAAATATACTCATAATCTTTGGTGATATTTGTAAACATTGTTTGCATGTGCGCGCTTTGAAGCATGTGATTTATAGATTTAGTACTGGAAGGAAAAAGCTTGCATAAAATGAATAGAATTGCAGAGGTACAGCACTACGGCTTCTGCGTCGTATTAGGAACTTTATTTAAATAGAATTTCTAATACTTCATTTGTTGTTATTTCTTTGTTGTAGCTCGCCGGTGAAGATGAATTGGAAGAAAAAAATCGAACTTTCGTTTTCCAAGATGAGGGACATACATTTGGAAACGCTTTGAGGAGTATTATTGTGAGATAGTATGTACTATGAGTTGTGTTATTTTCAACATCGGTCAGTATATTTTGATGTCGGATTGGGAAGGAGGAAGACTGAAACAGTATAACATGTGTCCTACCCCAATAACCTATTCCAGTCTTACCTCAAGAAAATCTTTCCCAATAATTTTATGACACATGCGACACAATTTCAATTTGGGCTGGTGTTATTGCTATTTTGACTTTTTAATTGCTATAGATTAATAGTGGCCTAATTCCAATTATGCCTATATAGGTATAGGCCTATATATTTCCATAGTGTTTCTTATCTCAGTTAATGTTCTGACAATACTACCCTCATATTTTACCCTCTGGTCTACTATAAATAATTCAAAAGGGTAGTTTCTAGGCATGTGTGCCTGTCATGATTATTGTTTGGTTGTGTAGGTATGTCTTGTTTTTTTTTTATGTCATTACAGCCCTTCTGCTTTCAACTTTGATTTTACTTTCCCCGTACTTTGTTACTGCATTCCTTTCCATTTTTGATGTTAGGTTTCATATACCTTTAAAGGGGATATCCCCATCCTTTTTATTTTTTTAACTAAACAAATGCGAACTGCACCACTTTCGGTACCTGCCAGAAACTGGTACTAACGTGTTGAAATTTACATCAGTCGCTTCGTCAATATGTCCTCTTCACGTTTTGCGATCCTACATTGTGGAAAAGTCGCTAGAAATTTAATTAAAAATTCCGAAATATGAAAGGCTGAGCAACTGCTAAATGCTTTCAGCACTGCTGAAATAACATAAAAATTATCAGTACGGGGATCATTTCAACCTAAACAATTTAGTTTTGTCATAGAAATCGTGGTGGTTAGGTGGAAATACGGCCTAGACCAAGTGATAAAAATTACGAAATTTTGGCTATGCTACATCCAACACGTAAAGGCGTATTTGTTTACAATGGAAGCAGTCGATTATCTCTGGTTGCTTGTTGCTATGTAAGATGGCGGTCATCACCGTATTACAACTCTGATAAATATTGCGTGTTTGTCAATTTTGTGCTACTTTTTACAAAGGAGTAGAGCTGAAAAGGCACGAAAACATTTCAACAAAGTATTAAATTAAAATTTTAAGAGACTATCACTGATTTTTTTCAACGCTGGCGGCATGTAACGGCTGTTCGTCATGTCATATTTTGGCATTTTTAATTAAATTCTTGGCAACTTTTCTGGTATGTATGATCGCAAAACGTGAAGAGGACATGTTGACGAAGCGACTGATGTAAATTTCAACGGATTAGTAACAGTTTCTGGTAGGTACCGAAAGTGGTGCAGTTCCCAAACAAATAAAAGCTATAGCTAATTTATTGTTAGCACTGCAGGAATTGCAAAGGAAGCTACCCATAATTTTACACAAATTTATGCGGTAATACTACAAATCAAAGCAGCTGAAATGATGTCAGCAGTATGGGGTTCATGAAAACAGTGTAATTAAAAATAAATGCTAAAACCCACATATCTGTACCAAATGTTAATTATTGTTGTGATTGAGGTTGCATGGTGCACACTGAACTTCTTTCATCCACATGACATTACTACTGGAGTGCTGGATTACATTGCCGTGTCACAATCTGCAGTAGAACCATTTGAACTGATCATTCCAGAATGCAGAGAGTTTCAGATACATGCTTTATCGGTTTCATTCTAGATCCGGATACCGCTACAATCTTTTACCACCTCGCATAGTAACACACAGTATCACGTGGTATATACGCCGTAATTGTGACTGCGCTTACCTACATAGTAACATAGATAGATATGATTTGAAAATTGGGGATCTGCAATGTTGTGGGTTATGGTTAAGTTTCACTTTGGTCCAGGCTGCATTACGACTGAAATGTATATTTATAAAATATGATTTTGTCAATAATCATTCGAGTTTATGTTATAATGCAGCCTGAACCATACATCACAATGACACCATATATACCACGTGATCTGTATGTTTACTACACGAGGCACTAAGAGATTGTAGCGGTATCCCCATCTAGAATTAAACCGCATTATCCATAGAAATGAAGATAATGTCACTAATCCTTCAGCATTAACACTCTTGCAACGAATCAGTATTTTTTTAAATAAATTAATTTTGGCTGAGGATTTGTTTTCCATCTGCGTAGTTGTTTGTAAAGGTAGTTGGTAAACTATCTTTAGAAGTGTATTGCTCTTTTCAAGGTTCCATGTTACGCGTGAAAAATGGAGCCCTTATGTATCCGCTAATTTTGTTTGTCTTTTTGTTGCACTCTCATAACTTCTGAACCCTTTAACTTAGATTAGTTTGGTTCTTATTAATCTTAAACTGCTACTAAATTATTTGTAAAAAAAATCATGTTGGGAGTTTACTAAGTTTAGGTGACCGTTAAGGTATCAAATGAGAGCTGCAAACTGCTGACTCCCAAAATGTTTAAGCTTCATCTTTATTCCACAATTTGCCAAAAAACTGTTAATAAAAAATGCCAATCCCTCCCTTTAGTTCAGAAACTAAAGATCTGAAAACTGTTTAAAAATCTAATTCTCCAGATATCCACTTTTCTGGTCCAGGCCTCATTTCATACAAACCACAACATCAAGGAAGAAAACAAAATGCCCTTTGTGTATGTCCAGCATGTAATTCTTGTGGCTGTGGCAACAAATAAATAAATTGTACAGACCACATTTCAACCTAACTACCTCACTTTTGAGGTAATACGACGATTGCTATTTATATTTCTGGCCTAATAATGAAAAACAAATATTTATGATCGAAATTGGTTTTATTGTTTCTCAGAATATTCTCCGTGAAGATAAATACTCTTTTTCATGTGTTTGAACCAATTTTCGAAGCACTTTTTTCCACTCCGATGGAGGTAACTCCAAACATGCGTCTTGAATGCATCAACCACTTTTTCGGGTGATGAAAATCGTTGACCACGTAATTGTTTTTGATGTGCGGGAATAAAAAGAAGTCATTGGGTGCCAAATCAGGGCTGTACAGCGGATGACCCATCAATTCAAGGTTTGGACTGGTCAAAAATTCCTTTGTTTGAGCCGATGTGTGACAGCTCGCACTGTCGTGATGAAGAATTATTCGCCTCTTCTTCGACTTTTTTCCGAATTTATCCGAAGACTTCTGGTAAACAAATGGTCTTGTACCATTCAGAGTTGACCGTCCTACGTTGCTCTAACACCACTGTCGCCACATGACCAATAATGCCGAAGAAACGGGCAACCATTTGCTTTGATGTGCTTCTTCCGCGAACAAAATTTGTAGGATTTGGCTCGTCTTGGAAGACCCATACAGTTGATTGCTGTTTTGTTTCGGTCTCATATGCATAGATCCATGATTCGTCATCTGTGTAGATGTTATACACAGCCTTTGATGCACCTCGGATGTATTTTTTAAAATATTTCCTTGCACCAATCGACACGAGCTTCCTTTTGAGCGGTTGCACAGACTTCCGCGGTCATTGTCAATGTTATCTTGGTTGTCCGGGATGAACCGCATCAATTTATGAAAACCTAACGTTTCGGCCATTATTTTGCGGCCTTCTTCAGAGGACTGTCAAGACTGGGATCATTGTCACCTGTATATAGCTCCCAGAGAGCATGCTAATTGTTTGGTGTTATCTTGGTTGTCCGGTTTGAACCGTGTCAATTTATGAAAACCTAACATTTTGGCCATGACGGCCGCATAATGATGGCCGAAACGTTAGGTTTTCATAAATTGACGCGGTTTAACCCGGACAACCAAGATAACACTTCCTTTTGAGCGTTTGTCAGATTATGCGGGATCCAACGCGAACAAATCTTTTTTATGGCCAAATGATAATGCATTATTTTATTGATGCTTGTCCAGTGGCATAGCTAGGTAAACAAGGGCCCCGGTGCAAAAAATATTTTGGGTCCCTCAGGCCATATTTAGCTCTGCCAAGTCTTGTGGCTGGGGCCCCCCGAGCTGATTGTCATACTAATGTCCAAAGATGCCTCAATCTCACGGTATGTCACATGACGATCTTGATTTATCAGTTCACGCATCAATGTTTTCTGGCACAAAAACCGATTTGGGACGACCCTGATGGAATTCATCCTGAAGCGAACTTCGGCCATGATTGAATTCGTTATATCAGTTTTTTACAGTGCTATATGATAATGCTTTATGGCTGTATAAAGAATTAAGTTCATCGATGCACTCTTGTCTTGATAATCCATGTTGAAAGTTGTGAAAAATAATTGCACGAAAATGTTCACGAGTTAAATCCATTTTTTGCCTGAGATGAATTTTTAAAGTTACTGTAAACAACAAATTGCGCTCAAATGGCACATTGCTATGAATAAGGCTATGTTAAACAATGTCAATGTTTCCAATGAAAACGTCAGGTGGCGCCTGGCAACACTTATTGTTGCCAAGGCCAGAAATATATATAGCAACCCTTGTATATACTGAGAACTAAGTGAGATATCGAAAAAAAATTATTCTTCACTTTTGCTTTGTCTTGTTGACTTACATAAGAATTTATCTTAAAATTTGCTCAGTCAAAATTCTTCTTGAGAGCTAGGCGTGATATCAAAAAAATTTACTTCGCTCTTTCGATTTGTTGAATTCCATAAAAAAAACTATCATCAAATTGTGGCACAATGGTTATCTTAGAATCCTTCTGATATATAAACTAATTTTACAGTGATCTTTTCGCAGTTATTGTTTTTGCAGAATAACTGAATGAGTGACTTTAACAAATTTGACACTTGATCAGATATTTTTATGGACAAAAAATCATTATTTAATATGGTGGTCAATTTTAGAAATCAGGTAATAAACATGTGATTAAAATTCTTTTTTTAAAAAGAAATAATTGATATTTTTGAAGAAATACAATGAATTTTATAGTATTTTTTGTTGTATGTGTGTTAGATTTACATATACCATTCGAAAGACAATTTTTCAAAACTTATATTAAAGTCTAAAAAAGTTATTGATACTTGTGAAGGAAGTTTTTACTTTTGTTTGTGAAAAAAAATTAATATATGATATGGATGTGGAATCCTCAATGCATGATAATAACTAGCATTTTCAAATGCTGGTCTGTGAGTTCTGTCCAAAATTGGTACTGTTTTTGATATTATATTAAATTTTTTATCACTAAGCCGATTCACTTATTGTTACAAAATTCTGCAGACCTAGATATTTATCCTGGTTAGAATTTATGCAATTGTTTGATGAATAGGTTTTATACAGTATTTTTTTTAAATATGGAATACGGAATTTCAAATTAATTGCATCAAAATGGTATATAAAATTTTCTATGTTCTCTTCCTGACTTCCAGTGGGATGAAGTTCTTGAAAAGCATGAAAGGAAAGATGATACATAAACAGTAATAAATGAGGGTTTCAAAAAGGAGATTAGAATTGAAGAGGATATTTTAAGTTAGTCATGTCATTTAAATAACATGGAAAAGAAGAAATTGCTGAGAGAGATGATTGAAACTAGGACTTAAGTAAAGAGACAGACCCAAAACAAGAAGCTTCATGTCATTGAAAAATACATAGAAGGAACCCATATTGGATCACAGTCTTAGAGAAAGAATTACCAAGTGGTAGGTGAATGGTTAACGTTCTGGCCTCACTTTTGGGAGGATGCAGGATCGAATCCCCCGTCCGGGCGTCTAGATTTGGGTTTTCCATGGTTTCCCCAAATCACTCCAGGCAAATGCCGGGATGCTTCCTTCAAAATGCCAAGGCCGAATTCTTTCCAGTTCCATGTCCCAAATCCCACCCACCTCTAATGACCTTGACATCGACGAGGCGTAAAGCCATAAGTAAAAAAAAGGAAGGGTTGTGGACCTAAAAAGGAAGGTGAAAGTTTCATACATACCCCAACACAGCTAGAGCTGTATAATAGATTATGATGATATGCTTGTACAAAAGCTGGCGTTTATTGCACTTCCTTAGTTAACAAACTGATAAGATGGCCAAGCATGGTGGGTGAGCAGAAACACTCTCACATTCGGGATAACACAGGTTCGAAACCTGGTCCAGTAATCCAGGTTTGGGTTTTCCACAGTTTCCCCAAATCACTTCAGGAAAATGCTGGTATGGTTCCTTCTAAAAGCCATGGCCAATTTCGTTCCCATTTGTTGCTACAAGTCCTTTTCCATGTAAAGCCATAAAAAAAGGGATAAGATGAAACCATAGCCTAACATTTGCCATTTTATGACAATGAGACCAACTTTTTTTTTTCTCAACTGAATTAAATTAAGTCAACATAAAATCTTGGGCAATCATACACAGTATGTTTTTAAGTGATTAGTACAATTAATTTGCAACCAATAAAAACTACAGGAGCACTCTAGAACCATAAAGAACAGAAAAATTAGTTAAGTTTGAAAATATTTTTTTCTGTAAAGCATCACATTTTGTAGCAAATCGTGATGAATAGAGGCACAGGGATGAAAATGTCATATAATAACACTATTTTATGTGTTTGGTTTCTTCAGCTGTAGTACTGAGAGTAGTAATGTGGTACTGGCCTCTCATTTGGGAGAACATGAGTTTGAGTCAATGTCCAGCCATCCAGTTTTCAGTATTCCACGGTTTCCCAAAATCATTCAAAGAAAATGACAGGATGGTTCCTTCAGAAAAGGCCATCTCTGATTATGTTGACAAGGCACAAACCCATAAGCAGAAAAAAACTGTTGGTACATAATATGTGCTCTAAATGAAAGTGTGGTTGTTAAACTGTTATTACTGCTAATATGCATGTAGACTAAAATATCTTGTTTTCATTAATGCAGATCCATTTTTGGTATTTCGTGATTAGAATGTAAACTAGCTCAGTTCATTTCAGTGATATTACAATATTTCTTGATTAAATTTTTGTTTGGTGTCCCAAATCCTGTTGTAGAAATGACAATATTAAATAAAACTAACACCATCTGATGAAGTAATTATTGATATTTAATATCATAATGTAGATTATTATTCTTGTCAGAAAAATTAGATACACAGTTAAACTTTTTAAATATCAAATGATACAAAGTTATTAGGTGCATATAAGCAAATCTAAATAGGTTTTGCTGCAATAATCTGTCAACTTAACTGCAGCACTACCTACCCTTTTCTTGAAGAGATTCGGGTAATTTTTGTACATCAATTTCTTTGGTCTAAGCTACAAGCCTCAGTTTAAAAAAAATTATACACAGATATAAGCAATCTTAGTAAACACACTAAGTTTTGTTTCATTCCTGTTTAATTTGGATGATATTCAGATGCAAATTTAAATTTCACTGATTTTTTTCGCTCAACTGACTGATGATCATCAGAATGCTAAGGTACTTCCTGTAGTCAGAGTGCTCAAATTTGGTTCACAGATAAAGTTTTGCCCTCAGATTATAAGAAAAACCTAAGACTCATAAATTTCCATATTTCTACCCCAAATGTGAAATAACTTTCAATCCCAATAACTTTATATGCATCAGGTTTTCATTATAGATAGAACTTACCATGTTTAATAGATTTTATTTCCTTCCAGTCAAAATTATTTTATCGACTATGACACCCCGACACAATAATTCAAATACCCTTTATTTGATTCTAGAAACAATTCAATTGTGATGGACTGCATGCTCCTCTGGGCAATTTCTCTATTCACCCATTTTCCCCTTTCATCTACCTGACTATACGTGCCCTCTGTGAATTTCAACTTAAATCATTTCTCTTGGTGATTTATTCAATACCTGACCCCCTTATCTATGAAAGAAAATTTCCCGCACTTTTATGCCTGAAATCGAATGTAAGCTTGTGGTCATGGTTATCTTTTCCCTCCATACAACCCTCTTAATTCTTCCACCAATATCTTTCCATGCTTCATCACCAATATATGCCTTGTACACTCCCATGACACTCTGCACCATCTTTCAATATTAGACTTTTCTTATGATTTAGGGATTAAACCGTATATGTGTACAAAATTACTTGTTTCTAGGACTACTGGAAGTGCAGTGGAATTTTGATGTCGAGGTGGTGCGGTCAGAGAGAGAGAAGAATTGAATTGCACTAAGAGAAGGAAGTAAATTTAACGCATTAGTTAAACTTAGTAAGCTCCATCTATAATCAATAATGAAAATCTGAGGTATATAGAGTTATTAGGGTAGAAAGTGATTTCACATCAGGGGTGGATATATGGAAATTTACGAGTTCAACTTTTTTATAATATGGGGGTAAAATTTTATCCTAATACCAAATTTCATATTTTTACGATTACGGGAAGTACCTTAGAGTTTTGATGATTATCAGTCAGTCAATGAGTGAGTCTCAAAATCGGTGCAGTTCACACATAAATAACATCGAACGAAAAACAGTAATGCAATAGAATTTAGTATGTTTGCTAACGTTGCTGGAATCTGTGTACAAGTCGCTTAAAGAAGAATGTGGGTAGTGCCGTTGTTGACTTGAGTTGATGGGTGCACTGCTGTGCACTCAAATGACAAGCATAATGGCCAAGTCGCCAGGTTTTTTTTTTTTTTTTCCATAAGTTTTTGAGACAGAATATTTACCAGAACTGTTTTTGTGGGATTGCTCCTTACTTTCTTTTAAATTGTCTCATATCGATTCTCATTGCTCCTTATTTTACCCAGGTAATTGTCATTTAATTGGTTTTTAACTCACGCCCTGTGCTTTCCATGTTCTACTACTGAAGAGAGATTTATACTGAAAATTTCATTACTTTTTCTGATTTTGTGCCACTCTACCACCACCTTTGTTGGTGATTTCTCTCTATTATATATCTTAATTACTATAGATGCAAGGAAATAAAAGATGATGGGTTGTAAAATAAGAATTAGGATAGGGTAATAGACCAGCACCCGTCATTAATGATGGCAGGATGTCAAAACAGGAAAAAATATGAACATGGTGTGTACAAGGTGGGGGCAAATTACTTTGTGTGTGCCATGTTCTGCTGAGGAAGAATAAAGACCTGATAATTACAAGATATTCTTGTCTGTTAACTCTGTCCTGCCATCTTCTATAGTAACTGACAATTTATTCCACTCTCGTAGATCAAAAAACGGATATACACAGAAATATAGAACTATTGACTGTAATGTTTGTCGGAGATAACTATACTCCTCGATTTCTTTTATTTTGCTGTTTTGACATCTATGATACACAGTAATTATTTTTCATTTAACCGTATTCAAAATGAACTGTCATTTACAGCCTGGTTAGATACTTAATGGGTATTAAAATGTGTTTTTATAGTTTTTCTTGTATTTTTTTTCAGTCCAGAAGTAATTTTCTGCGGCTATACGATACCACACCCTGCAGAAACTAAAATGCACTTCAGAATACAGACATCGGGACCCCGTGCTGTTGATGTTTTAAAAAAAGGCATTGAAGATCTTGAGAAAGTCTGTGACCATGTTTTGGAAGTGTTCCAGGTACATGTAGGTTAAAAAAAACTTTGGATGTATTTGTATGGAAACTGTTTAGACATTCATTAACCTTTACAAGTAAAATAATAATAATAATTGGCCATCTAGAGAAGTGGAACGATAAACCCCATTGAAGTAGTCTCTTTGGGTCTGCACATCCTTCTTCTGATGTTCTCTATTATCTGAAAGAATTTCTGGAATGTCTCTTTAAAAATGGAATGTAACCAGACCACCATGTTTGACCTAATGTTTTCATGTGACTTAAATTGAATCCTTTTCAGTGATGTTTTCAGCTTTGGATATTAACCCAAAATCTTAATGAGTCAAGTCTGGAGAGCAAAGAGTCTGATGAACCACTGAAGTGATGGTTTGGTCCAAAGAATTGAGCAAAATGGGAGGGATGAGATAGTGTGTTGTCGCGATGCTTACAAGTCTGGATACTTGCAGTGTATCATGAATGACCTATAGACAATTTTCTTAGGTAATGTTTTGACCTTGTGGTGGATACTTTTGATGCCCCACTGCTATGAATATCTCTTAGTTTGTGTAGCCTCAAATATATTGAATACCTCCACTGTGACGACTGCCTTGGTTTTCAGCATATACCTATAAAACCTTGAGTTTACAAAGTGGAAGAAGTCAGGTTCACCATTTACAGAATCATCATGTCTTGTGAGACTTCCAGATGCAGTTCTATTTACAGTTTTGGCACAGATTTCTCAGACACTCTCCACAAGATCAAAAAGAATTCAATTGTTCAGAAATACGAGTTAAACAATTCAGTTATTGATATGGTCGATTCTATGAAATATTTGGGAGTAACAGTACAAAGGAATATGAAATGGGGCTTACACATTAATTCGTTAGTAGGTAGAGCTAATTCTAGGCTGCGATTCATAGGTCGAATATTGAAAAATTGTAATGAACAAACAAAGGAGATAGCGTACAAATCTCTTGTGCGTCCACATTTGGACTATTGTTGTGCCATTTGGGATCCATTTCGTAAGGGGTTGATCGAAAGTATAGAGAAAGTACAGAGAAGAGCCGCTCGATTCGTGACTGTCCTTATGAAAGCATCACAGAACTGATTAGTAGACTAGGCTGCGAGTCTCTGGTAGATAGACGATGCACGTGTCGTTTAAACTTATTGGTAAACATGTGTACTCCCACTTTCACTCACGGGTGTAGTGAAATACTTCGTCCACCAACCTATTTGAGCCGGAATGACAGGAAAGATAAGATTAGAGAAATAAGGTGCCGCAATGATTCTTATATGAATTCTTTTTTCCCTCGTACCATTAGGGATTGGAATGCACAACAAAGAGTTAGCTTTGGTGCTGAGCACCCTCTGCCACCCACAATTTTGTGAATTGCAGAGTATATATATAGATGTAGATCCAGTCCTCATACCAAATGGTATTTACTGAACCAGTGTTTACCTCTAGTTTTCGAATGGTGAAACAATTGTCTTTTATGACCAAAGTCTGCATGTAGTCAGTCAATGTCCTTGTCATTCTAGCAGGACCTTCCAGATCACAAGTAATTCTACCCATATGTCATCATCTTTAAAGCAGTTGTACCACTCCTTAATTTATATGATACCAGAGGAATTGTTGCCAAAAGTGATCTACATCTTCCACCTAGATATTGCCAAGCATCTGGAAAATTTTGATGCTTAAGTTATTCTATCATTTAGAGCAAGAAAAAAATCTTATGGACATCGAGTGCACTTCCTTGCTCAAAGGCTAATGATACACACTCTCTGCAGGTAAATAAGGCTTCATGCAATGTGTATGATTGTACCAACTTTATGACAACTCCCATGCTTCATTTGTTTCTGTTGTAAAAATACTGGTCACTTAATTTTTGAACAGACCTCATATTTTAGAAACTAGGATGTTGATATGAAAATTAAACAAGTGCACATTTTGTTTGGTTTCATAAATTTACTATTGAAATACCTTTTTTCTTTTTCAGTGTGAAATGGACGCTTACAAGACATCTTGATCTGTTTTTTCTGCTGCATTGGAATTTGCTGTTGAGTTAGTTCTGGTGCTTGTTTTATTTTTAAATGGTTGTTATTCCTGTTGGGACATCATATAAAAGTCATTAGCACTTGTCTGAAATATTTGTTTGTTGACATCTAAAATAGCATGCCATCAAGTTAATTTTCATCAAATCATTAAGGCTGTTTGGATGATTGGAACATTCTGTTGGAATAGCAAGTGTTTGCGGTAAATAATGAATCATTTTGGATAACATTTTCAAAAGTGTTTAGCTATGAATTTTGCATGATGATGAATGGTTAAGACTTTGTGATAAATGTTATGTAAGAGTGGTCAAACTATATCACCATTGTTGTACTATGTATATTGATGCTATAATGTAAAACTAATGATTTCATTAAAAATATTCCAAAAACTAAAAGTGAAATTATATTAGTGGCAGTCCTAATTCTAGTCATCTGTGTTAGAATACTAATTCAAATAGCTGAATTGTTTTGATAAAGTTTCAAAGGAAAGCATAATTTAAAAAATGAATAACCTTTTCTTGTGTACATTTGGTTCAAACTACCAAAAACAAAAATAAAAATTTTATCATATATTTGCATTGGTATGTTTAATGATGCCTATTAATATATTTTGCAGTTAACTATGGTTTGTGTTATCTTTCTTAGAGTTTTTTAAACTCCCCTGTTCATTATCTTCAGTAAAAATAATCTTACATTATATTATAACCTAATTGTAGTAACTGCTGTAGAGAAAAGGGCATAAAAGTCAGATGTACTTCTCCTTACATGAATTTCTCCACCTGATCGTCATAAATAAACAAAAATCAAAATATAAACTTAAACAAACATTGCATTCTAATTTTTTTTCTACGTATGCAGTTGCTTCCACAATGGATAATTGCCTTTTAGCTGAAATTTCAGTTACACTTCCTTTTAACAATAACTGCATATTAAATCAGTTATTTGAAATTTATGTATACCTAGATAAAAAGATAATCGACTTACTATTAGCATTTGCCAAATAGTGCTGTGGTGGCAGCCAATGTAATTATCACTTGGTTATAAGCTGGGTCAGTGGATAGCCAAGCAGAGCTGTGGTGGAGGCAGCCAGTGTAAACATCATCAACTCTCGGTGGTTGCCGAGCTATTAAGGTGACCTCCAGTTGCCAGGCACATCTTTTATTAAAGAAACTTACAATATTTTAATACCATATCTGGTTTTTATTTAATTTTTGTTTTACTACGTATTATGTCCTATTCTGTGTCTCTAAAGACTAACATTTTTATCTATGAGTGCAAGGACTATTAGCTTTTATTATCTATCAGTTTTCTGTGTGTAGAGCTCACCTAGACCCTTTTTGTTCAGAAACATCCTAGACTGGATGAGTAAGTTCACTGCAATGAATTCAATACTGAGTTTTCCTAAATCTAAAGAGGTGAACCCACCCACTATTTTATGAGGAAAGCGCACTTTTTTTTTTTTTGAGAAGATTGCATCTGATGATCACAAAGTGCGCTTATGTGTGAGCTGGCCTATTCTCACCACAAAGCTCCGGTTTTATGTATTTTAAAATAGTATTTGGGAGATCTTTTCTGAGTTTGGTAGTCAAATTGCATAAACGGAACCATTATACGGTTACTGCTGCTACAAAGGCAGGTTATCACGATTTAAGTGGAGTTTGAACGTGGTGTTATAGTCAGCACACGAGAGATGGGACACAGCATCTCTGAGGTAGCTATGAGGTGGGGATTTTCCCATACGACCATTTCTCGAGTGCATCGTGAATATCGCGAATCCGGTATGACATCAAATGTCTGACATCGCCGCGGCCAGAAAAAGATCCTGCAAGAACGGGGCCAATGACAATTGAAGAGAATTGTTCAATGTGACAGAAGTGCAACCCTTCTGCAAATTGCAGCAGATTTCAATGCTGGGCCATCAACAAGTGTCAGCATGCGAAATTCAACGAAATATCGTGTTTATGGGCTTTCAGAGCCAAAGGCCCACTCATGTACCCTTGCTGAATGCACGACACAAAGCTTTACGCCTCGCCTGGGCCCGTCAACACCGACATTGGACTGTTGATGATTGGAAACATGTTGCCTGGTCTGACAAGTCTCATTTCCAACTGTATCGAACGGATGGACGTGTATGGGTATGGAGACAACTTTGTGAATTCATGGACCCTCCATGTCAGCAGGGGACCGTTCAAACTAGTGGAGGCTCTGTAATGGTGTTGGGCATGTGCGGTTGGAGTGACATGGGGCCCCTGATACGTCTAGATACGACTCTGACAGGCGACACGTACATAAACATCCTGACTGATCACCTGCATCCATTCATGGCCATTGTTCATTCCGACAGACTTGGACAATTCCAGCAGGACAATGCGACACCCCACACATCCAGAATTGCTACCGAGCAATTCCAGGAACACTTCTGAGTTTAAACACCTCTGCTGGCCACCAAACTCGCCACACATGAACTCTATTGAGCATATCCGGGATGCCTTGCAATGTGCCATTCAGAGGAGATCTCCACCCCTTCGTACTCTTATGGATTTATGGACAGCCCTGCAGGATGCATGGTGTCAATTCTCTCCAGCACTACTGCAGACATTAGTCGAGTCCATGCCACATCATGTTGCAACACTTCTGTGTGCTCGCGGGGCCCCTACAAGATATTAGGCAGGTGTACCAATTTCTTTGGCTCTTCAGTGTAGTAAGTGACAGACTTAGCATAGGTTGAGGCCAGGGTATGTCTGGTGTCCAGGATGTATTGGTAGGCAAGTTTCCATTTACAGAGTTCCAAAAAGGTGGTGGCGTCTGAAAAAACTCTGACAGCTCTAACTGTGAAACAGGTGAGCTGCCATGGATTACCACTGGATGGCAGTATTAACTTTTTGCCTGTGGCCATTCATCCTGTAAGATAGTTGTTGAGTGGTGAGACAGTTGTAGGAAGCAGTGCAATGAAGACAGGTAAGGTGAGTGGTAGCACTGGTGACATGTGCAATAATATCAAAGGATTCTTCTGTGATGAGATTAGAGTAGGTAGTGGTGGCTGGATGCAAGCTGCATGTTTTTGCAGTGGGATCTGTTTCAGGGGAAAGATCCCTGTGGAGGTCTAGGAGAGTCAGAGAGCAAGTGCTTGTGTACCAAGTTCTTGTTCAGATTAGAAGGTCTGCTAAAGCAAGCGTGGGGGATGGTGGGTATGATTTTGGGAACAATGACATGCATTTCAGGGAAGGGACATAGAAAATCATGCTTGCGGTGAAGGATCTGATTAATGGATTTGTGGCAAGAAAAGAAGTGGGTGATAATATTGTCCTTGGTCAGATATAGAAGGTGCATAGGGGAGTTGTGGGTGATAGCAGAGATTTGCTTTTCCACAAGATCACAGGGGTAGCAGTGAGAAACGAGGGATTGGGATAGTTTTTGGGACTATCTGGAAAGTGATTCATGATCAAAAAAGATGTGTCTGCCATGGATTGCAAGGCTGTACAAAAGGGAATGTTTGGTGTTGGAGGAATGGCAACTGTCAAACTGGAGGTACTGTTGTAAGTTAGTTGGGTTGATATGTGGAGAGTTGTGGAGGACACCTTGTCATAGGGTGATATCCACATCAAGGAAGGTGACTCAAGTGTGGGAATATGACCAAGTGAAATTGATGGAGTGAGTGAGTGAGTTGAGGAAATCTAGGAAGAGTCTTCCCGGAGGGTCCAGATAATAAAAAATATCATCTATGAATCTGAACTACACAAGGGGGCTGAGGGAACAGTTTTTCAGAAAACCTTCCTCTAGACGGCCCAGGAAGAGATTGACATAAGATGAGGCCATGCGGATACCCAAGGCAGTGCTGCGTATCCGGCCTTGCCATTCCACTACTTTTGTGCTGATAGAGATCAAATTTCTCTGGAAGATGTATTTTTAGTAACTGCAAGGTAGGTCCACAGATGGAATACTCAAAAGAGAATTATTACTATTTTTTAATTTTTCAGCACAACCCATCAAGCGTTGTTGGTTAGGTATTCAAAAATGTAATTTCTGTTTTTGACTTTTTATTTAGCTGTGTATTTTGCAAGACTTGACATCCTAAAGTCATAAAAACATATGTCCTATAATATTTTTGAAATTTATGATTAAAAAAGCAGAAAAACTGGAGGTAGTACTTTCAGTTAAATTCGTTTTGAATGAGATGTGTTGAAAACTTTTTAGTTTCACGTCCTGTACCATCAGTCTTGCCTTTTGCATTGTTTGTGATGAAAATTCATAAGAAGACCTGTTTTATTTACCACAAAACATATCAGTAGAAACTTTAAACTTTTTTTTTGGTGCCTGTCAATATGGTTTGTGCCCATCATTAGAACTCTGTGTCATCGGTTTAAATTCAGTGCAACTAACTAATTTTGTGGGCTTTTAACCTGGTTGGATTCCAAACCAAACTGCAGGTCCAGCTGTGACAGAACGTCTGGTAATTTGAAACACAAGGGCCATATGGGTTTATCGTATTTATCTAAATAAGATACACCAAGGGAACACACATGTGACATTTACTTAATTTCGTAATTAAAGAGAAATAAAACTGATATTAGCTACTGAACCTGTGGTATGCGTGCCTTACATCTGGCTTTTTTTTCACTTTATTCATTTGACTGTTACAAAATTTGTCAGTGCCAATGTGGGGCCATTTGGTTCTCACTTCAGTCAACACATCCGATGTAATTCACCATCTTCCAAAAGCCTTTTCCATGATAGTTTATGTAATGACTTTACCTGAAGTGCTTCGCGGGCAGATACATTCACCAACGAACCACTAAGTATAAAGTCTGGACACAAACAGAAGCGTCAGTTACCACATGACAAAGTTAAGATAGCTATCTATATCCATGTAGTCAGTGTTACCCAGTCTGTTGCTATGGTCCTTGATAACTTGCCTACTTTAATTACACAATAGATAGCCATGTGTTGATATTTTCAGGTAATTACAATAAAAGAAAAGTTAAAATCCTGGAAACATTGCTTTGTATTATGATACAGGTGTTATGCCTGCATAATAGGCCTTAGAGCCCTTAGAGCCATGTATGAACTTCTACTGTGAATAAGGTTTCAAATAGGAAGAAAGTAAATCCAAGTTATTGGATAGTCTGACTGACCACACAGGAGTTGTGCATGAATTTTTGTGCTAAACCTTTGTTCTCTATATGACTATGTTTTCAGTCTAAAAATTTATGTTGTTCCATGCTCTTTTCTTGTGTGTGTTTATTGTAAAACTATTGTTCGCCTTGTTTGAATTCCCTTTTACCTGAATCATTGTTAATATTTTGAGTGAGTATGTTTGTCCTTTTGTATCTTTAACAAAATCCTGATATCAGGTGTCATGACTTCAGTAACCTGCGAACACGATGATGGGTACTGAAATTACTTGAATTAAGATGGGTCATGAGAGAACCTATAATTATTATGATAATAGTGACAAAATGCTGTTTGGCAATGAAAATCAGGAAAAATTGTGGAAGTTAACCAATCACTCACCATACATGAAGGCCGTGATGAGCAAATAAAAGCAAACACGCTTTAAAATATTTTGTTATAAATGTTAAATAATGTTTAAAAGGTGAGACATATGCCAAGGGGATCATGTGTATACACTAACACTCACCAAATGGCTGAACCCGGAGATGAACAAGGTGGGGATGGCAATGTTGAGAAAAGTAGATAATCGATAATTATGGGAAAGTGCCATTTCTTGAAGGCTGTACAAAGTAAAACAAAAATTTGCACTAAAAAAAATATACATTGCTGCAAAACTTGCAGCATGCAACCTTCTACCACTACATACTACTGTTTTACACAGGGAAATCTTCTCGTATTATTGTACACACTTTGACAATAAATTTGGCCGCCGCTGAAAAATTCTATCACTCTTACTCTTACTTTACACAATCTTACATCAATGTCATCCTAAGAAACAGTAACGCAATACTGGCTTGCATCACATTTCATTCAGCAACTTACCTGCTCAGCTTCTTATGGAGGCCTCACCTCTAAACAACTTATGGTAACTCTGTGGTTGCTCTCAAATTTCAGACTCTGGTTCAAATGCTGGTCAGGCCAGGAGTTTATAAGAGTTATATTTTACCGTATGAGCAATGCCAAGATATTCTGTGATTCTGATTTCACATTAAATGAAAATAAAGTAGTTTATGAAAGTGTTGCTGGAACATGTGCTCCATTGCAATTTAATTAAAATCAAGATTAAAGTAAACTTTCGATATATAACTCATCAGGGTGAATGATCATATTCCAACAGTTTACACTGGCAATCTAAACCATTCAATGAGTCTGCCCCAGTTCTCACAATTCTAACTCAGACAGAGCTCTTTGATGTTTGATTTAATTGCAATGGAGCACACACTTCTGTGGCAATAACCCTATTCATCTAATTGCCCCCTTTCTTATTTTATTTTTTAAATACATAATATGAGAGTTAAATTCTTCCCCCATCTACGTTTGAGATTCACAAATTTTAATTTTTAGTTTCTTCAGCGTTTTTGGTAAATTATTCATCACCCCACTTAGTAGTTTGTTCCAGTCCCTCTCCCACAAAAGAAAATTTTCCCAGTCCATTACGAATGAAATTGAATGTCAGCTTCTGGTCATGGTCATCAGTTCCCTTCCATGCACTATTTCTAATTCTTCGACCAATATCCTTCCAAGTCCCATCACAGACATATGCCTTTTATAGTCCCAGCACTCTCTTCACCCTCCTTCTGTCTTCCAATCCAGCTCCTTTATCATATCAATCACTGACTGGTTCCTAAGATAATTTCTATAAACAAATCTAGCTGCCCTTCTTTATGTGCCCTTCACCTCCAGTATTTGATACCCAAAATTTGGGTCCCAAACTACATGACAATATTCAACCAATGGTCTGACCAAAGTTTTGTAACTCAATTCCCCAACTTCCGCTGTTAGATTGTTTCCTGATACTACTATCCCTTCTGAGCTCCGTAGGTGGGAACTAGCCTACAAACATGCATCCCCGTCTCCTTATACTCTGGTAAGATCTCACCAATAAACTAATAATTTATTTATTTTTTAAATATGGATGGATACTAAGGTCACTATCATTAATTTTTTTCCTTGTTAGGGTCACTAAGGACCATGTGAACAGTGGGTAGCTTATTACTTGGGCAGATTAGTGTGAATCATGAAGATTGGGAGGAGGGGGGGGGTAAGAGTTGTAAGCCCCACCATAACTAGAAGAAGTGAGGATTGGAACATTGACTAGAATCAGACTAGGTTTGGAACATTTAACTCTAAGAGAGGGGTGCTTGCATTGCTAACTGCCTGCGAAACATGTAACACATGTTCTGTATGTTGAGTGTACTTTTGTTTGTTAAATATGTAGTTTATTAAGTGCTTTCTGGCATGTGCCTAGATTATTGCAGGAAATTTCCTAAAAACTGCCATCAGGAGGATGGTACATGGTAACCAGGACACAAATCTGGTCCTGTATTTCCGCCATCCATTGTGGTGGCACCTTAATGGTGCAGCCACACTGGTTAGTCACTTACTTTCATGTATATATATTGTGCAACTTTTTCAGAGATTTTCCCATAGTTATTAATCATGTTCTTCTCCCCAATCATTGCCATCTCCACCCTTTCTCTGGCTTCAATTATGGGGCCACTGTTCTCCTTCTTTAAGTCTCACCTCTAAACGCAATTAAGATACTGAAATATTGTGAAGTCTGTTAGTATTTTGTTATGGGCCTCCTCCCTTTGTCTGTGGTAAGTTCACTTTCCCTATCCTGTCTTAAACAATCATCATTGTTTATCAGTTGGTACATTTAAAGTATGTTACAAAACAGCTGAGTTCAAAATGGGAACAGTGAAGATTGGGGAGAGATGCCAGAAACTTTTAAATGTCCGTCCTTTGATTTCTATATTCCATTTTCTATTTAAATTTCAACCAATAAAAGCTTTTTTTTTTTGCTAATGATAATATTTGTAATGTTTTTGCATTTGTGTTTAACATTCTTTACGATTACTCCTTCGAAGCTGTAATACACTCATTTAGTCACGTATTCTACATTCTTTAATATTTGCGTCATATTACAGAATGTAATATGAGCGTAAAGGCTTTACAGTATTTTTTGCAATTTAACATATGATTTTTTTTTTTTTTATTGTAAGCTTCGTGTACCATGATCAGTATGTACTAAAAAGCAAAACTTTTCCCCCCCTTACTGTAACACTGTTAAGTATTCTACAGAAGTGGTTTCACATACGACCTTTAAAGAAAATTTTCTTAAGTGTGGATATACAAAACTAGTAGCATGAATATTTATAACTTCAACTGCAATATTACAGAAATTATATAAAATTTGCAATAGGAAAACTAGATTAAAATTTGGAGATCTGTAGTCTGTTGAATTAATGCTAAAGAACTATGATAGCAGGAATACTTAGATCACTTTGATGTGTAGTAAATAGTTTAACAGGAAGAGGCCAAAATCAAAAACTAGTTGGATAAGATATACTTAGATGATAGGTAGGGATGAACACATATTGCAATATTTTGGTTGTAAACCTTAACTGTGAGTTGATGAGACTTGGTGATAGAATCAAATGTGCGCATGCCAACATTCGCTTGTTTCATGAACATGGGAAAATTCATTGGATTTACTTTACCTTGCTTATAATCTTTGATTACTTATTATTAAAAACAAATGTCAGGCAACATAGTTAATTACTCATTTGTTTTAAGAGTACATTCATTAGATTTATCTTGCGTTGCCTTTTAAGAATTTTAAATAGTACTTGATTCCTCGTTTCCTTCCCCTTTGCCTCCTGTCCACCTAGAAGTACTTATTCGATTGTTTTATTCCTTTCCTTGTCCCCTACAAGATTCATCACCTACCGTAATCTATGACTTACTTGAATATTAGTTTTAATACATATAGATTTCTTCTGCTTTTTTCCCCTAGTTTTGACATAATTTTTCTGTCCTATACTTCACCTTGTTCCTAATTGGAATTTAATTCACTATATTCCCTTTTCTTTTACACTGAAAACTGTCACTGGGCAATCAATTTCCAGAACATCATTACAGCTTCTAAAAGCTGATGCCATTTTTTTTAATGGTCTTCTATCTTCCAGAAAGTGATTCTCCATGGCAAATTAATGAAATCACAAATTTCAATATTTAACTAACAATAAATGGTATAATTACCAAAAGTAAAAAATGCAGATGTTTGCTTACAAAATTACAGCTCAGCAAAATCTGTACAAAACAAACCATATTGCAAAAATTGCCATTACTGTGACAGTCTCAAGCTAATTAAACATACAAATACAATTAATAAAAACTGCAACTGAATCTACCATAATGCCTCCACTAAATTAGCTAGAAGACAGACTCAATAGGCTGGATGTGTGACAATTATTTTTCTAACACACATTTTTTGTAATTGTGAATAATTTTCCAGAATTTTTTAATAACAATGAAATTGACTATTGTTTGGTGTTAAAGATTTTTTTTAATGTCATAACACCTGCTAGGATAAAAATTAACTTATTCAAATTGTCAATTCCTTGAGAGGACTATCAGACATACTGTTGCTTGCAGATGTCCGTAGAATTCAGATCAATATGATGCATGATATATCACAAAAATTATCAAACCATTTACAACTCGAATTTTGTCCCTCACAGCACCGTTTCCCACCCAATGCACATTACATCGTCCTGTAATATTTCACTGATAACACTAACATTTTTGTGAGTCTGCACCAGACAATGTTCCTGATAAACACTTCTTTTGTGATCAGTATTTACAATAAGCATACTTAATTTACAACTGCATTTTTACACTGGTGGAAAACAGAATTACTGGAGATCAGAATGACACTAGGACAGTGGATCCCAATTAGTTTTTCCCAAGTACCACAAGAAAGAACTCAACCTTGCGTACCCCTTTTAGCCAAAATGATAAATAAATAAATGCATTGATTCCCGTCGAATGCTTTGCACAACCAAAGCAGTATAGTAATATAATTCACACACATGCAGTTTGACTTAAAATATATTTTGTCAATAGAAACCTTCGCGTGATTGTTTTTTTTTTTTCTACCAATTATTGCAGCGATACCTTAGCCAAACGATTACCATGCGTACCCCTTGAAGCAACCTGATGTACTCCTGGGGGTATATGTACCACTAATTGGGAACCACTGCGTTAGAATAACCTCCCCTCTTTGAGGTAGTGATGTCCTAATACTTGCAATAGTCAACTGC
Organism: Vandiemenella viatica; assembly: GCA_031002005.1. Taxonomy (NCBI): domain Eukaryota; kingdom Metazoa; phylum Arthropoda; class Insecta; order Orthoptera; family Morabidae; genus Vandiemenella; species Vandiemenella viatica. The sequence continues at coordinate 341,301,700 of CM061920.1, read as the reverse complement.
AAGATGTATTATTTTCAAGCCGTAATTAGGTTGTAATATTCCCTGTACCAGCATGATACCACTGGAAGTACTTTTTGAAATAGTGTAACACCGCTAGAACTACTTCAGAAAGTAGTTAAAGCAGTGTTATGCTGGTCCATGGTGCATTCCAACTTGATTACTGTTTGAAAATGGACTGGTGATTAACTGCTGCAGTATTATGACACCATTACCTCATGCAGCGAAAAGTTGTTTCAATGGTATTGCGATCTCCAGTAGACCTGGAAAAAGACTTTACAAGGAACATGTGAACTATTTATTGGTGTTCACTAACAATGGTTGCTTGTAATGTGATTGATGCTTTTTTGGCTGTGTTGTTTTGTTGCTGCCTCCAATCAATGGCAATTACTGCTTTGTGGAGACTGCACTGTTTGTGATTTTATGTGGCTATTCACACTACAGAAGCAAACCTAAAAACCTATCTAAGAGAAAATGATGTACACTAATTGGCATTCTGGACCAGGTTGCTTTCAACCTAACCACAGGCAACTATAACACTAATTTTTACATTGTCTAGTTTTAATTGCAATGTCATGATTTACTGCAGAATATGGCAAGAATTAGCAATGACACTCTGGTCCAGGGTACATCATTACCTAACCACAGAGTCCTAGTTTAATATGTAAAAACCATGTAATTAGTAAGTGAAAGGTCATAGCCCAACATCAACCACATTACAAGCAACCAGTCTAATTGCTATCCACCAAACAGTGCCAGCAAAAATCACTGCTCCTACTTGTTATATACACAATTCAATAATAAAAAAAAAGGTAAATTCTTTGTCTCTATAACATTCTCTTTCTGGCACTGGTTCACCTAACATAAATACAAGTTCTTTTGCTTCTCTCACATCGATAACATAATTAGAAATGAAAGTAATAAATCAAATCACATGCCTAATTTTAACGGCAAATAATCTGTTTCTAATCACAATTTTCTTTGAACAGTTAACACAATGAGACTTAGTTTTATGCCTCGTCGAGGTCATTAGAGGTGGGGAAGGACTGGGGGCAAGGAATGGGAAGGAATTTGGCCACGGTCTTTTGAAGAAAGTATTCTGGCATTCACCATGAGTGATTTGGGGAAACCATGGAAAACCCAAATTTGGATGTCTGGACGGAGATTTGAACCCGCGTCCTCCGAATGTGAGGCCAGTGATTTACCGTTCACCCTCCATGCTTGGTAACACAATGTAACAAATCCATTTCACTTGAGAAATAGGTTAAATTATTTTGAATAACTACACCTTAATCCAACAGATAAAATGTCCATACCTCAACTATGAATGATTTTTCTTAGGAGGTAAACTTAATGAACTACGCATGAGTTCCTTCTCTCAAGTGTGAATAATTGCCAGCAAATCTGCTATAAGCAACTATTTTCAAAGCAATCAGCGATATCTACCTAGTGTTCATATAGCATGCACTTGAATATTTGAGGAATACAGTATGTATTAATTGCTACGCAAGTATTATGCTCCGTAAAAAATAAATACATCACGAGATAGACAATTCTGGTACAAAAATTACTTTCTGCCTGAAAGTTTATTCAACATTCTTTAATACAAACAATTTCAACAGCACAACTTTCATGATATTGAATGTGATGTAAACATATAGCAAATAAAAATCCCACTGAGAAATTATTTGCTTTATTTAACAAATTTGATGAACTATTTATAGAAGATTAGCATCCATTAGCAAATTTATACCAGGTAAATTACAAATCTATTTCATTTAATTCTATTATGGCTGTCAAGTAGAAAGTGATGTCAGAAATTGAATTGAATGTCACACCAAATAAAGATCATAAATATATAATTAGATTTTCACAGGTCAGGAAATTAAGTGACAGAACAATATTTTTTAACAATATATGAAACTAAAGTAATACTGATAATTTATAACATTAGGAGAAATGCCAGCAATAGAGAATGTTTACCAGTCAACAGTATGTTGAATCTAGGAGATGCAAAAAACATTTGAGTAGGAAGAATAAATCCAATGTAATACATTAGAACTAGAAGGATGTTAAACAAATCACCCAGATGATCCTAAATTTTTTGTACAATTTTTCAACACCAGTTGCTCTAATTTACTTACAGTTTAAAGCATTCCAAACCACTTATTAAAATAACCAGGTCAGAGTAAATCTCCATAAGATCATTACACTGTGATTTTGATGGTAGTCACATGAAATACATTTGCATGCAATTAAACATGGAGTAAAATAAATATATTTATCTAATTTTTCTATTACAAAGTATATGGATCATTAATGTTGCATTTTCAATTTATAATTTAATTTCACATATTGGCCAATTAAAGCTACATTTAGAAATAAAATTCCTGCAATGAACTGAAGATGTGTAATTGCAATGGAATTCAGTTGAAGATTGTTTTACTGGGACAAACAAATACAGCAACTTTTCTTAGTGTAACAAAATTCACACAAACCTTTCACGTGCAAGAAATTTTGGAAACATCTGAATTACTGTACACCTGTTTCTACACAGAAAATTCAGTTATCAAGTTTCCCTTAGAATGTTAACATTTCACAAATCACACAATTTGTTCAGTATTTTATACTTCTACTGGTTATTATCACTCAGTGGAACATTTATAAAATTATCACTTCTTTCAAAACAGATCCTGGTGGAAATTTTCGGCTCATGTACGTTAATATAAGGCCTCTTCCTCTGTAGATTCATGAGGAGGTGAGATTTGTTGTCATTTAGGTGTATCAATAACAGCATTAGTTAGGCAGGTCATCTTAGGATACTTTATCTTTTTTTTGTCCAACTCATCTTGTGCCCACAATATCAGTTTCAATAAGTTTGACAGTTTTGGTGTTGTTGACTCACGGTTTTCCATTTTTAATATTGCAGCATTCAATTCACTTGCTACTTTCTGTCTGTGAGTTGGATGCAACAAATCGCTGAAGGGTGACTGGTGAGGATCCTCAAAAGCCAAGAGAGCCAAAGTTCTTTCCAGTTCATTCAAAACTGCAGGATCCGATTCGGCTGCTTCTGACAACTGCTCCTGGGCGAAATGTAATGCTTCCTCTATTTTACCGTTTCTAATAAGTTCCGTTAAGTGCAGCTGTTGAAGATGGAAATAGAGGTATCTGTCATTATCAAGCAACTCCGGATGCAACTGATTAACAAGAGCTGTTGCCTCCTGAATACGCCCACTCTGTATCGCATCACGTATTCGAATTCTATCATCTAGCGAATCCAAGTCCATACACGGACTAACACCCGATTCTTGCTGAAATTTCTCTGTGGCTTCTTTAAATCCTTCAGTCACTAAATAGTTCATAATAAGCTTGTTCATATCAGAACGTTGTAGATGCACTCTTTCGAGGTGTTCCATCCAGTCATCCTTGGATATATTTTCATGTTTTTCCGTGTAACTCATCTTTTAGAAACAAGCAACACAACTGAGTGTCCCAAAAGTTGTTCAAGCAGGAAGAAATTTCTCGTATAAACCACAATTAAATAAAAGCGTTATTAAATTTCACTGTAATATGTCGTCCTAATAATTTAATAAAAGCAAAACAACCTTAATAAATACTCCTCCAACCTACTTCCCTTAATGATTTGCAAATTAGTAAACAGCTGTTCACGAACTGTTACTTTTTCTCTACGGGAATCTTTGACAGTTACTACAAAGAAGTTAATCTAAAGAAAACCTCGAATAACAAATTGAGTGCCATAAATATGATCATCACATATTTTCGTTCCTCGATAAATCTATTTTGTCCACAAAAAAGTAATATCAATTAATTGTAGATTTCTGAACTAAATTAGAGATTCCTTAAGACATCTGTAGATAGGTATTGTCGAGGTTTCTTTTACACACTGAAGTAAAAGATATAATAATATTTCTAATGTTTAAAACTTATTTTTTCTCTCTTTAGTAATTAGGCATTATAAGAAAAACTAAAATGTTGTAATCAGTACTAATATATGATTATTCAAGGTTTTAACTTCCCTATTCTCTGTTCGTTGTATTCATAAAACCCAGTACTACTTATTTTCATTTACCTGTGTATATTCCCTTGCAAGAAGGTTACATGCCACCTTGTCCAGTAACACATAGCATGGGGTCGGCAGAGATAATTCTTAGTGGTCTGTGGTATCCAACGCCTGACTGCGGACACTTACCTCCATGATCAATTCATAACCAACATTAATGTGCCTTCATCAGCCTAAGTTGTTATCAAGGATAATTCAGAAAACCTATTAACTTATTAGCATTCCCAACGTAAAGCTACATCCCATTATTAAATAAGCTGCTGACTTCATCTTCTTCTAATTATTATCAGTTGCGTCGAACTAATGAACTGGAGACAATTTTCTTAATCGTATGTCTTATGCAGATTATTATTTTAAATCCCTACACTATTTGAAATATATTATCTAGCACTTCCCTTATTAACTTCTCCAGACTGTGACTTCCCCTAATTACACAGGAAAATTTTCTCAATTTCTGAACGTACAGTGCCACAAACTTTTAATTTGTAATCCTGTTCGTCTCTTCCTTTCCGCATGACACTACCCTCAAATGTCTCATCAATATCATCCAATTATAAATGGCTCCTTATACACACCCTCCAGTTTCTACGCCCTTAAATTTTGTTACTAGTTTTTCCACACATCAGGATGTGGTTTATGCTTTCACCAGAGGAGGAATTGGAGAATGACGCGAATCATCCTAATTTTGTTGTGACAATATGATCAAGTTTTTAAACAGCTAGGAGATGTGTGAAAAGATACATAATTTATGCACTCAGAGAACGAGTGACAATTAAACCTGATTGGAATATGCCATTCATAATCAGAGTACAAGATCTACATCTACATATATACTCTGCAATTCACAAAATTGTGGGTAGCAGAGGGTGCTCAGCACCAAAGCTAATCTCTTTGTTGTGCATTACAATCCCTAATGGTACGAGGGAAAAAAGAATTCATATAAGAATCATTGCGGCACTTTATTTCATCTAGATTAGAAGAATTTTCTCCTTCAACGACAACATACTGCGAACGACCAGTTAGAAAATCCTTTATCCATTCACAAAGCTGATCCGATATACCGTACGCTCGAAGTTTCGCTAAAAGGCGGTTGTGTGGCACAGAGTCAAAGGCTTTCTGAAAATCTAGAAAAATTGCATCTACTTGTGAACCTGCATCAATAACTTTCATTACGTCGTGTGTAAATAGGGCCAGCTGTGTTTCACATGATCTTTTCTTCCGAAATCCGTGTTGATTTGTTGTAAGCAAATTATTATCATCTAGAAAATTCATAATGTTCGAGCATATAATATGCTCCATAACTCTACTACAAACAGATGTTATAGATATGGGACGATAGTTTCCAGGATGACTTCGATCACCTTTCTTGAAAATCGATTTACTTGCACGATTTTCCAGTCTGAAGGTACTTATTGCTCTTCTAATGATTTACGGAATATATCAGACAGAAATGGCCCGATTCCCGCCGCATACTTTGAAAATACTCTTACTGAAATTCCATCCGGGCCCGGTGCTTTTCCCCTCTTCAGGAGCTCTAATTGCTTAATGATACCTGCAGTATCTATTCGTAACGATTCCATCACCAAGTCGACACGGAGTGGGAAAACGGGAATGCTATTCTTATTTTCATCAGTAAATGAATTTTTGAAAACGGTATTTAGTACCATAGCTTTATCGCGGCTTTCATTAACCTCGGATCCTTAACGAATTAGTGCTGGAATATTGCTATTGGTACAATTGACTTTTCGTACATACGATCAAAATTTCTTTTGGTTTTCTGTGAGACTCTTAGAGAGAGAGAGAGAGAGAGTTGGAATGAAAATCGTTGAAGGCCTCGCGCATTATTCTTAATACGTCCTCTTAACTCAGCTAAGGTTTCTAAACCGCTGCGACACCCCTTCCTTCTTGAGCTTGCGTGCATCCTCCTTTGGTTTTTGAGTAATCTTTTGACTTCGTATGTGTACCACAGTGGATGCTCCCCATTTATTATCCGTTTCGGTATATGTATATCTATACCTTCCCTGAATATTCGTATAAATCGATGCCACAAATCTTCAACGGTATCCTTTGTTGACTTGAAGTTATGGTAATTATTCCTCAGGTAGGTTCTAAAACACTCCTTTTAGGCCTTACTGAATCTTTATAAAATCCGCCATTTTCTCCTTGGTCATTAGTTTGATAATCCCAATTACCGCTTTGTGATCTCTTAATCCAGTGGTCGCTGAAATGTCGGTGAATAATTCTGGCCTGTTGGTAATCAGCAGTTCTAAACTATTTTCACTACCGTTATGACACCGCGTAGGTTCATTAACTAGCTGCTCGAGATGATTATCTGACAACAACATGATAATTCAAGAGGCAGTGAAGGGGGAAATTCCTCATGCTATCTTATAAAATCACATGCTGCCAAACATACATACGTCCTATAAAATGCCACTAATACCATGTCTGATACAATTATCTCACTCATTAATAATCGAGTTAGCTCAGACATATTTACCAAAACAGATACAGCTCACATTAAAACATTAATTCCAGGCCATACGCCATCTTTAAGTACATAAACGCGGGTTTGTCTAAGAGTTTCTTCAATACTTCCTATACTTGCATGGTAAAGCCCTCAACCTCTTGATCCATATTTGCCTTTTCAGCTTTAAAAATTCAAGCATGAAGATCTTATTGCCTATTGGTGAGTATGTGAATGCCAGCAGAAAATGCGCAGGCCAGTTTTCTAAAGAAAAAATTTATTTTATTAGCAAGTAAAAATGGTTTTACAGGTAAAAAATGGAAGATAGCAAAGGGTGAATCATACACACGGAACAGATTTCACTCTTCGATTATTCGCAGGTTAATGAGTTGTCCAGCTTAGAGTCACTAAGGGATCAGGAGGTGACCTAAAGCTCCCGATCAGTTTCAGCACACCACATTCGTGAGCTGCTATATATCAATGACGAATACAAGTCTTGGCAGTGAAATATATTCCTCGCATAATTCCATCCAATGCGCTGATGGAAGTCACTGGCTATGCAATAAATAAGGTGGGTGAGGATTTTCTATTGATCACAAGACTGAGGTTACGTCAGACGATAATAAAAATGAAGAAGACATTTTTCTCTCACTGTGGCAGCAGTAACAGCTTCTAATAGTACGAAGAAGTTAAGCGCCAGCTGCCATGGTGAATATCGCGAGCACAGACGGAATCGTTGAAGCCATAACTCCTACTGTGCAAAATCAGCAAATGGGGACAATGATTTGCAGCCTCTTTACATCGCTGTTACTTTCTCCCTTATCACAATCCCCGTCGCTGTAACACTCATCATCGCCTCAGCACGCTACACGAATCCATAGCAATAAAGTATAAGTTAAAAAGTCATGCATACCTTGAAGGCGAAATATGCGGTGCGTTCAACTACAAACATAGGATGTAATTCCTGTAAATCCTGTGAATATCTTTTATGCTCTTAGGTCAGTAAATCAGTAATTCTAAAATAAACTTTGGATCATTAGTTCACGAAGATAGGTTTGCTGTGTTGTTCCAATTCAAATCTTCAATAAAGAGAAGTAATATTAAAGAGATATATTCCAATTTTTGTAAAATATTCATGGTTTACATATTTTATCCTGTCATTGCAACAATATCACAGTTTGATTCAGAAACATTGACATCATATAACTGGATATCGTGGCCCATTTCCTCAATTCACCTTTATAAAATTTGATTGACATTGTAGTTTGCTGAGGAAAAATAAAGGAGAATTTTAATTGCAAACTTACTAATTTGTAATGTACAGCCTTAGATTTTTGACAGCGTATAGATTAATAATTTCTAAATTGTCGTTGTGAGAATACATGATTAGCTGAATTAGTTTACGAGGACATTGCTCGAATGGAATGTGCAGTAGTAGCTTGCATATGGAAGCGTCACGATTATAGTCATCAATAGAACGACGAAATAAGGAAGTTTCACGCACACTGCTTAAAGAACATATTTTCTCCTATCATCTGGGTCAATTAACAACAGAACAGCAGATAAATGAAAAGTGAACGCAAAAATTAATGCCTTCTTAACAAGAAGCACAAGATAAGTTATTTAATAAAATTGAATCCAAGGAAATGAAAACCTCAGGAAAACATTACAGCTTAATATTTAAATAATACGATCTGTATCTCGTAACCAAGTAAGCTCTGCTCTGTGTGAAGACGTACTCTGATACATCTTTGACGTACCGCGAGTTATATATTTTACCAGTCAGAATTACCTTCGCTTCGCTCTGTAGTTTCTCCAGTCATGTAGTGAAATAATTTTTGTGGATGCACTTTCAGTGGTGCTAATCGAATTTTTCCACTCGTGCAACACATTCCTGATGATTCACTACTGAATTTTTTGGCACCGCAGAACTGACACACTTGATCCAGTTTGCCTATCACAACATGTTTGTGTTTTTTGTACTCTTTAATGGGATAGTAACGGAATGACACACTACAATATCTACTTTACCTGCTTCGCACTTTTCGTTCACTGATGTTTTGTTCATACACAATGTGGTCGTTGTCTTTCATCATCTTCACTCATTGTAATTCTACTTATTTCATATCGTATTTTTGTTTCTACAGCAGTTTCTCAATGTCTGCTTAAAGAGCATCACTCTCGATCCTCTTCACAAATGTCTTCTTCTTGTTCATCTGATAAATTTTCTTTCGTTCTCTTCCGTTGTGAAGCTAAAAGTGCCTCTCACTCTTCATCTGTTTAATTTCGTCGCGGTTCTTTCTGCTTCCTTCTTTTCGATTAACTACTAGTAAGATCTCCTCTTTTAAGTTTTGGAAAACGCGCAAGCGACCGGGTCTGGGGAAATGGTCAGATATAGACATGAGGTTTTCCTTCAATTTTTAGATATAAATTAGGTATAAAGACCGGTGATATTAATTCACAACTCATAGTACGCACGAATGGACATTGATGGTAAGAAATGCTACTCCACAAGAATGAATAAAGAAGAAGTTTGGTGCTACAGATGACGCTTTTTTCAAAAGGTATGCAACGTGGATGTTTTTCTGAAGGAGATATACCATCATTAAGAAACTTTGGTTATGTACCTATTCGATTTGGTCTTTCAACAGAAGATTTTTCTTCTCTTTCGATTGGAAGAATAAAAATCAATTTTTATAGATTAAATGTATTAGAAACTTTAGGAATGTCTGATACAGATTCTAAAGATTCAGGCGATATAATCTTTTCATTTAGTATGGTATCAAGTGCTCAAATGCAGGAGATTGATAATCATTTACAAACAAGTCTTGTTATTCCAAGTGTTTAATTTCAAAGAAATGATTTATATAGAGATTATAAACAGTTTAATATAAAACCATTGAATTATGATGAACTTGAAATGTATGAATTTATGAGAATTGGTAATATTATTTTAAGCAAAAGAATGTTTCATATTCATTCTCAGTTCAGAGATTATTTGATTGGGATAAATATGCTTTTAGAAGATTTCATCATTTAATGAGATATTTGAGATTGGTAAACAGAATTCTTTTTTTAAAAAATTCACCTTTCTATAATAGAAGTGACCTAATTAATTGGAAATTTCAAATTATTAATGTGTGTTATAAAGTAATTGGTTTAAATGTTAAACATACTAATCTGATGAAAGGTAAAGATTTGTTGTGTAGATTGTTACCAAAAATATATTATTAATAATCATAACAAAATATCTTTAAGAGTAATGGATGAATCTTTTCTTCCTGAAATGAAAGACCAAGAAACAGATTTAATTATGTAACAGAGATTCCATATTATAGTCATTATGTTTTTGATGAGAAAAGTGTTTTTTGCAACGATTTAAATGATTATATAAGTACAATATATGTAAAGTTATTTAATTTGTAATCGTTACTTAAAAGTATGTTTTTGTGAAAGAACATTTGATCCACACATTGCTAGTCTGATTCTAAAAAGTGAAAACATTGTTTAATTTAAAATTTACAAAGCATTTGTTACAAACTTATATTAAAGGTTATTTTGAGATTTCATTACTCTAAAACTTCAAGATTATTACAAAACATTGAAATTGTTTTATTAAAATGGCCTAAAATTCTGAAAAATGATAAAATAAGTAAAAGAAATTAAATTAATTTTCTAAACATATCGTATTACAATAATTACTAGCTGGTGCCTACGACTTCGTTAGTGTTTGTAAAGAATTTGGATCGACAGCTACCAACATCTAACCACCATAGTGCACGATGATAGACTCGATGCTATTACCACACAGAAACGGCAGTTATCTGCGTTATGTAGTTCAGGCAGCAAAGTAAAATATATGGACACACATGTCTTTGGTCGAAATACGATAATTTCCTTGATCGACCAATTTCAGCCACCATATCTCCCACACTCTCACAGTTACCGAAATTGGGCCAATGTTGTGATCGATAGAAGACTCTGTGCTACTACCACACACAAACATCAGTGATCTGCACTAGATACTTTTGGCTGGAAGGTGATACATCATGACACATACATCTTTGGTAGAAATATGAAAAAGCCGCAGGTCGACCAATTTCAATCACCATTTCTCCCACACCCCCATAGCTACAAACATGCAACCCCCATTGCGCACGATGGAAAACACAATACTACTACCACACACAAACACCAATGTTCTACGCTACGTAGTTGTGGCAGCAAAGTGACATATACGAAGACACATGTCCTTGGTCGAAATACGAAAATACCCTTGATCGGCTTCTTTCAACCACCATATCTCCCACACTACCACAATTACCGAAATTTGGCCAACGTTTTGATCGACGGGTGACTCTGTGTTACTACCACACACAAACACCAGTGATCTGCGCTAGATAGTTTTGGCTGAAAAGTGATACTTCATGACACATACGTTTTTGGTAGAAATATGAAAGTCCCGCAGGTTTACCATTTTCATCAACCATATCTCCCACACCCCCATAGCTACGGACATCTAATCACCATAGTACACGATAGGAGACACGATACCACTCCACACACAAACACCAACGGTCTATGCTATGTAGTTGTGGCAGCAGAGTGACATATACGCAGACACATGCCTTTGGTCGAAATACGAAAATATCTTTGATCGGCCACTTTCAACTACCATATCTCCCACACTACCACAGTTACCGAAATTCGGCCAACGTTGTGATCGCCAGGTGACTCTGTGCTACTACCACACACAAACACCAGTGATCTGCGCTTGATAGTTTCGGCTGATAAGTGATACACCATGACACATAAGTTTGGTAGAAATATGAAAGTACCGCAGGTCGATCACCTTCAACAACTATATCTCCTACACCCCCATAGCTACCGACATCTAACCATCATAGTACACGATACCACTACCACGCACAAACACCATTGGTCTATGCTATGTAGTATACACATGTCTTTGGTGGATATACGAAAATGCCCTGCATCGACCACTTTAACCATCATATCCCCCACATCCCCTCAGCTATCGGCATTCGGCCAACGTTGTGCACGACAGGAAACTCCATGCTACTTCAACACACAAACTAGGTAGTGGTGGTTGAAAAGTGAAATATAGTCTAGTTTATAAAGCCATGAATTGTTTTTCCACAAATCCGGACGTTTTTTTCGGATTGCTTCACGCAAACGGCGTTGAACTTGTAGGTAGTACTCCTTAATTATCGTTTGACCTTGTGGCAAGAATTCACTATGCACTATGCCATTAAAATCGAAGAACACCGTAAGCATAACCTTCACGTTCGACCGCACTTGTCGAGTCTTTTTCGGTCTTGGTGAGCCAGGATGCTTCCACTGAGACGATTGAGCCTTAGTTTCGACGTCATATCCGTAAACCAATGTTTCGTCACCTGTTATAACACGTTTCAGTAATTCTGTATCGTCGTTGACTTCATATAGTGACTCCTGAGCAACTTCCATTCACCGCTGTTTTTGTTCAAATTTCAACAATTTTGGAACAACTTTTGCTGCCACGCGTTTCATACCCAAAACATTTGAAAAAATTCCATGGCATGAGCCAATCGATATGCCAACATCATCAGCAACTTCTCTGATTGTGATTCGGCGATCATTCATAACCATTGCTTTCACTTTTTCCACGTTTTCATCGGTTGTTGATGTGCTGGGGCGTCCGGGGCGTTCGTCATCTTCAACGTCTTCACGGCCATCTTGGAAACGCTTATACCACTCGTAAACTCTTGTTTTACTCATAACAGACTCACCATAGGCCTTTATTAACATATCACACACTTTGTTACACTTTATTTCATTTTTTACGCAAAATTTGATACAAATTCTTTGATCTATTTCTTTTACCAAACGAAAATCGCCGAGCTAATAAAAACACGTCTAACCTTAGCGGCTGCCACAGACAAAGTAAGCAATGAATACAGCTGAAAATTTTATCATATTTCCAGGGCATGTATACCAACATAATAAATTTTTTTTTTGACAATTGGTCTCCCCAAACCCGCGAAATTTAAAAATTCCCGTTATTTTCTGAACACACCTCGTATATATAGCCTAAATCATCAGCAATAAAATCATAGCTCAGTTATTTCATCAACACAATAACTTTCAATGTTTCTGCAAACTTTTCACATTACTGCTGAGTCCTCAATCAAAAGGTGTGGAGATAAACCAAAATCAAGGGTCCTAAAAGTTTAGTTGTCAGAAACTAAATACTCTAGGATCTTTTACCTGCTGTTTAAAAT
>CM061920.1:341214086-341287874 GCA_031002005.1 Vandiemenella viatica | reverse complement strand
CCAATGATAATATACTATCAACATTATCGAAACCAATATTTGAGTTTCACCCCTCTCCCATTACACTACCATCTGCGCCGGCTACACTATTCACCAGACGATCATCTCCGTGTACAGGCCTGACTCCGATTGGTGTCTCACTTCTGCATGAATAAGTCTGTATACCGAAATATTGAGCTTTTCTTGTGTTTGTTTTTTGTGTACGTCATTCCCAGCCGCCTTCATCTGTGATGAGTGTTAGGTCATATTTCCCTATCCTTCCTTAAAGTTAACAGGAAATAATAGGAGCTAATTAGCAAATGGATTTACAACATATATATGTATATACTAGTGGTAATTAGATGACTAGGGGAGCATTAGCTCCATCGCAATTAAAATTAATAATAATTATATTATATTGGCCACAGTATCTTCACAGATGATAGTTGTAGCGACTCAGCTATCACTTGGGTTGAGTACATCGCATCTTCTTTTGTGGCTGAATAGTCCGATGGGGGAGCGACAAATTTTGCCACATCTATCGCACACGAAAGAGGGATCCGGTGGCTGTACTTCCCTGTTACGAAGCTTTTTCAGCTTTATTTTATTCAGCCATGCTTTGTCATATTTGGACATGCTGGTGGTGATATGATGACGCCATAAGGGTCTCGTGCTGGCACAAGCTTCCCAGGCAGAAGTGCGCATGCCGAAGCTCTCCAAATCAAGTTTGCAGGTGTCCTTAAACCTTAGCATCGGGCGCCCTATAGGTCTCTTGATATTAGCAATCTGACTGAGCATGACATTCCGTGGTAGTCTCTCAGGGTCCATTCTATGAATGTGGCCAAGCCAGCGGAGTCGTCTTTGTTTTAGGTTGGCAGTAATACTGTGACACTTCGTGGTAGACAGAACACTCTCATTGCTCATTTTGTCCTGCCACGTGACTCCAAGTATTGTCCGCAGGCAGCGCATATGGAAAGCGTTCAGCTGTCTCTCTTGCCAGGCGTAAGTGGACCACGTCTCAGCTGCATACAGTAAGATGCTCAGGACACACGTCTGGTATACTAGAATTTTGGTGGAGAGAGTTAGCTTGGGGTTTCTCCAGACATGTGTGGATAGCTTGCCAAAGGTCGTCGCGGCTTTGCCAATTCATGCGTCAATCTCCTTTTGAATGGACTGGTTGGATGTAGTGATGGAGCCGAGATACTGGAAGTGTTCTACTACTTGAAGAGGGATGCCTTCCAATGTTATTTTTGGAAGACGGTCTGTGCCCTGAACCATGACAACCCTCTTCTTGGAATTGACACTCATCGAGAACAGATGACATGCATGACCAAATCTAGTGAGCGCCTCCTGATGATCTTCTTCGGTATTAGCGACAAAAGCCGCATCGTCAGCATATAGAAGTTCACGGACAATTAGTTCAATACGCTTTTTAGTAGATCTCAATAGACTTATATTAAAAAGTCTACCGTCACTCCTTGTATGCAGATGTACTCCAACGTGACAGTTTTTAAAAGCTACTAAGAGCAGAACAGAGAAGAAAATTCCAAAGAGTGTGGGCGCTAAGACACAGCCCTGTCGTACACCGCGGTTTACTTTGAAGGATGCAGAAGCTTCACCATCAAATATCACAGAGCCTTGCATGTTATCGTGAAAGGCCTTGATTAAAGACAACAGCGTAGGTGGGCAGCTGATTTTGTGCAGGATGTCGTAAAGGCCGGTATCAAAGGCTTTATTTAGATCGACAAAAGCCATGTATAAAGGCACACGATGTTCACGGCATTTTTCTTCAAGTTGGCGGATAGTGAAGATCATGTCACTCGTGGAGCAGCCGGCGCGAAATCCGGGGTAGACACATGAGGCGAGGGTTTCCAGTCTTCCCAAAACGACTCGAGCGATAGCTTTTCCAGCAATGCTGAGGAGGGATATACCTCTATAATTGTTGCAATCGCCTCTATCACCCTCATACCAGCACCGCTTTAGGAGTTCATATATGACCGGAAAAACACAATCAAGTTTAATTATTTCAGCCGGTAGGTTATAATAATAATAATGTACTAATTAATGATTTGAATATAACTTTACAGGGTGAGTTATTTAAAATAAAAAAATAAATAAAAAAGTTAAAATCACCACAAAAGACTATGTTAAAAACTTTTCTGCTTAAAAATGTTAATAAGAGTTCAAAATGTTTCAGAAAAAAGAGCAAAGCTTCCAGAGGGTGCTCTGTATACAGTTACTATTATGAGATTTTCAATATTGACATTTAGCTGTGTAGCAGAGGCTTCAAAGTGTTGACCAAGACAATAGTTTCTAATATTTATATCATCAAAACTATAACAATTTCTAATATAAATGAAAACTCTTTCTTTCTTCATGTTAGTTATGCAGTAATGACAAGCTAATTTAAAGTCAATTATTTTTATATATCTACTCCTGTACTGGTCTGTTGACCAACAAGTTGAGGAATATGACATAGCTAGCCATCAAAATGTCATGTTTTACAGCACAATCTGGCAGTATACCTATGAAGATTTCATTGCTTATAGTAAAAATTTACGGACTATCTTTTTATTGATATGTAGGGAACAGAGGCAATGGTTCATCAGAAAACAGAGATGCAGGACACAATAGTGAACAGCAAAGAACAAGTTTTAAATTCAAAATTCTTTATCTATTTCAGAGACTAATTATTGATTTACCCCAAAAGTAAGGAAACCGTGCAGCCAAAGGTGTTCAGTATGTTGTTGTGGTATGGAATCAACATTTTGGATTTTAAATACAAACAGGTTGAAAGAAAAGCAGCTAGATTTGTCTGTCATAATTAATGAAAAAATTATTCAGTAACTGAAACAAACACCAGTTTGCATGTCACACTAAAAGACAGGTTATAGCTGTATAGAGTGGAGGTTATGTATAATGCATATCGGTATGTTCAAAATACAAACTGGGGAAGGGTGTACTGGAGGAAGAATCAAAAGCAGTGGATGTAATAAACACTTGACTCTGACTAGAAGAGAGAATTTTTCATTTGGAGGTAAGTCATGTAACAAAAATCGGCGTGTGCACACCTCCCGAACCACATAACTTATTCTCTTTAACATGAAGAAGGTTTAAGACCGAAATATTGTGTATATTTGTGTGTTCATGAGATTTGTTTTTGTCCCATCGCTGCCTTCAACTTTGGTGAGTGATGAGTCATTTTCCCTTTCCTTGTAATTTAAAGAAAAAGTAGATGTTTTTCTTTGATCATAAGCATCATAACAATTAATAATAATAATATTAATTTCATATTATGAACCTCAATTTTATATAAATAATTTAAAACTAAAATGTTCTCTATGATGCTTTTTTTATTTTCACATTAAGTAAGTAAACATTTGGGCTTGCCTCTTTCATCTCATCTGATGGCTCTTTCGATGGTGTTGGTAAGGGCGGCTGGAACGTAGGATCTGGTGTGTAATCAGCTCTGTAAGTGCTTGTATTCTCACATCGCATATCAGGATCACGTAACCAGGAACCAAGGCGTGGAACTTTATACTCTCCTTGAGGTGGACATTTTGGTGTCCTGTAGTACAGGGAAAATATTTATGAATAAGTTATAATGTAAATATTAAATATTAAAATTCTGTTTATTGAAATGATGACAAGGTGGTGAAAAATATACACCATATAATGACATATAAGCTCAATCTTTTCTTAAATAGATCCTCCATCTGTGGAGGTTTTGAAAATGGATATATAATTGGTTAATAGATAACTAGATGTACAATTTTAAATATTATATAGTAAAGGTGAAGGAGAATGTGAGAGGATAGGAATATAACTCATCACTTACCACAGATAAAGACCAGGCAAAAATACACAGACACATACAAACACATTTTACAATATTTTGATTAGTAACCTTACTCATGTAAGAGGTGAGACATATAGCAAAGATGTATTCTGTTGTTGCTCGAGACAAATTAAAGAGGATAAATGATCACTGGGAATTAAGGAGTAAATAAAATATGATACCCAAAATGAAAATAATAAAATTTCAGCATCCACAATTCACTGCTCTAAGCCAGTATGTGTGAATATGAAAGAAAATTTGAGACAGAAGCTGTCAGAGAAGGAAGTTATAAAGATAAATGGAAAAGGTTGGAAGGGATAGGAAGAATCTACCAACACCTTCCTTCAAAACTGAAGCAATATCTGGCACTGTTTTGGTAGATTCTTTCTATTACCAGCTGCGAATAAAGCAACTGGTGGACATGAAAGATCTTTGTGTCACAAATGTAAAAATATTTTTTGAACTTTTATACACTTAATGAACCTGTAAGAGCACATGCAGAATCTCCAGGTAAATTGTTTAGATGGAGGTTAAAGAAATGAGGTGTATATGATAGATTATGTTATTTAGTTCAAAGAGCAGGGCCGGCGTTAGGGGGGGGGGGGGGGGGTAAGCGGGTCAAAAGTACCCGGGCCCGCCGGCTGATGGGGGACCCCGATCACCCACATGGCGCGAAGATTTTACCCCGGGCCCGAAATTCCTACCGCCGGCCCTGTCAAAGAGTGATTGTTCCCTCATGGGAAAACTTGATAAAGTGGTAAGTTTTAATGCAGACTGTCAAAGTATGTCTGCTGTTACATATATTTATTCAGGAAGTCTTATGTGGTTTTATACAAAGAGAAAATTGTTTTTTAACTGGAATTTTTGATAGGTTCTATCTTGCATACTTTACAAGGAAATAAAAAATGATCATTGCTAAAAAAAAATTATAATTCTGCTGCAAGGTATAGTTTCTAGGCCACAAATTTGGTCTGTTGTTCAAGAATGTACAGTTTTGAAGAAAATAATGTCAAAATGTATAAGCCATAACCTATAGAAGTACTATAATGTAATAATTGAAGAAAGTAAATTAATTATTCAAGATCAGTTTGGCTAAGGAAATTAAAAATATAACACAGGGAAGATGACAAATGAAATGTTCCAATGTCAAAGAATTTAATGCCATTGGTGAAAAAATAAGTGTTGAAAGCATACTTGATAAAATCTGATATGTTCTTTAAAGTTTTGCAACATGGAACAGTCTGGCATGTGGTGATTTAAAAATTGCTGGTCAAGGATATAAATCAAGTGCATTTAAAATTACATTATTTCGTGGGAAATACATTTTATTTGCTGGATCAAAAAATATATATAAAGACTTCATTGCAATCAAACACTCCCTTTTTATACATGAAGGCAATTAATAGTAGAGTGAGAAATTGCCTAATGAACAAGGAAAATTTTATATGTGTATATAAAAACAAATATACAAAAATGAAAAGAATATACCGGTACCTGCTCTACCTAAAGGAATTAATTTGCTTCTGTAACTTAATAAAGAGTTAAGACTGAAAAATCATTTGAAACTTTGAATTATCTACCTAAAAGAAATAGAAATAAAAAATTCTTGGTTAGACCAAGGAAAAACATACATATAGTTTAGAAGATGGCTTTACAAACAGTAAAATTGTTTTGTGATGGCTGAATGTTGACAATATATACTAAATGTATGTGTGATTCGTATTTTCTAATGTGTTAGAAAATTTTTAATAGGCATATTTTTCATATTACCATAGAGAATTCTTGTCTCATTTGAATAAATTTTAAGATTTTCTAGCTATATTACAACAGAAATGTATAAAATTTCACTACCTAGTTACATATGCATTAAGTTTCTTTTTGTAGTTCTGCATTAAAAGTTTACTAATGACATATTAGTATTTTATACTCACATTGGTGGTGGTGGATAGTGAGCTTGGTATGTTGTCTGATAAGGCTTAAACATTTTGAAGGCTAAAAAGATATCTGTTAACAAATTCTCACAAAAATTTTTGTAGGAAAGGTTTCGCAACACTTCCCAGTGAAAAAAAAATTTTTAACACAAAAGATTTTTGGCCTGATGATGCATCTATACCGCTGGTGATTTTAATTTAGAACCATGGAAACTCTTACTAAAGGTAAGCCATTATTGACTATTCATTGTTTGTCAGTCATCAGAATTGTAAGAAATATGTCAAAATTTTTGTTATTGATCTTTTAATACCCTTTGTGTTTTTGATAGTTATTTTATTTCATTGTGCAACATTTTATAAGAACTGGATTGATGCCTCTACCACTACATTCATATTTTATTAACATCTGTCAAGTCAAAAACATTTTTGTTTTCCCATTCGTTTGGTAACAGTGATGTTACTCAAAAAACAACACTACCCATTTCATTGGTATTTAACCACAATATTTTATTTATGTCATTAGTCTATTGATTGGTTAGGTGCAATCCTCCATCTCTTCCTATTTTGTTCTAACCTCATCATCTTAATATACCCCTTACAACCTACATCCTCAATTATTTACTTCATATTTTCTAATTTTTGTCTCCTCTGAAGTATTTGCCTTCACCTGGTCCCTCCACTAAAAAAGTAACCAATCTCGCATGTCTTCAAATGCGACCCTCTACCCTCTCTCTTAATCCTGTAAGTAAGTCTCTTCTACAAATGTCTTTCCTTGCCCATCATTTTTCTAAAACATGTTCATTTTGTACTTTACCTCTCCAGTTAAATTTCAGCACCCTTCGATAGAACCACATTTCAAATGGTTAAAGTGCTGTGCTCAACACACATGTTTTTGAAAAGTTTATTGTAAGCCCAAGATCAATGTTTGTAACTAAAAGATTTTTCTTTTCCAACTGGGCTTTTTTCACTAGTGCTAATCTGATTTTAAATTAATTTCATTCTATAAACTGAAAGTTTTAGTCAATTGTACATAACTAGATTTGAAAATTTCCTCTTTCAACTTGCACCTAGACTCTTAACAACAGCACTGGATACAGTTAGTGTGATGTTTTTAGAGTATAAATGATACCACAAGTGAGTTTCTGCAATATCAGCCCACTTGCAAGTACACTACATAACATAAAAGCATTACTTAAATTGCTATATTAGGATGCTCTTCTATATTTTGTACATCATTGGATAACAAAAACAGTGGCGTAGCTAGGTCAACAAGGGCCCCGGTGCAAAAAATTTATTTTGGGCCCTCAGGCCAGACGGGCGACTTTTTTTTGCTTTGTGTGCTGGTAGGGGCTCCCTGAACTGAGGATGAGGGCCCTTGAATTATTCTTTAGGGGCCCCTGAGCAGTGGTTGGGGCCCCCTGAGCACAGCGAGGGCCGTTAGTGAGGGGCTCTTGTACTCTCAGGGGCCCCTTAGACGACGGTAGAGCTAAAAAAAAAAAAAAAAAAGGTCGCCAGTTTGCCGTGAAGGCTCGTGGGGCCCTCTAAACTGCGCTTGAGGGCCCCTAGAGGTGCGCTTTGGGGCCCCTTGAGGTATGCTTGGGGGCCCCCTGAACGTGAGGGCCCCGGTGCACTGCACCGCCTAGCCCCATAGTAACTACGCCCCTGAACAAAAATGGGTTATAAGAAAAGTGAGTAAGCATAAAATAATTTTATTGTCAACTTAGTGGAAGTACTTATTGTCATTTAAGTATTGTTAGTAACAGTATTGAAACTAATATACTTACATCAATTTCTTACATTATTACAGTTTCCTATATTTTAAGTAACACTGTTTGTATATAAGGTACCTAGGTATAGAAACCATTTTTTGTTTGCCTTTTGTCACTGCCACTAAGGTTGTGATCATTTTCTTAGGACTGTGATCACTCAAGATTAAGTAGATTTTCGGATTCCCTGAAAAAATTTCAAGCTTAAACTTATGTCTCTGTCTCTTTGTTAATCTATCTGTCTATTATATCTACGACATATTTCTGAAAATTCAGTAACATGATCATGAAAAGTCCCGGCCGACACAGAAGACCACTGGATCTGACAGTTTAGACATAAGACGCCCCAACAAATTACGACAACAATGACTAGCCAACTGTGACGACAAACTAGGGATGCTCGATATACATCGATGTATCGAAAACATCGATGTTTACCATTCGATGCATCGAATCAATCCGATGCATCGCTTACTTTCGATGTTTAACGATGCATCGATGTTTTTCATTCGATACATCGAAAGAACACATGCGTTTCTTCGACGCGATAGAATCAGTTTTAAAGCAAAACAAAAACAGAAAATTGTATTACTATACGTCATTTTTGTCACCTAAAATATCAAATTACATTTTTTACTTGAATAAAAAAACAAATACATATGCAACATGATTAGTTTTAAGGCAAAACAAAAACTGGAAAATTGTATCTCTATACGTTATTTTTGTCACCTACAAAATCACATTAAATTTTTTCTTTTAACTTGCATAAAACAAGAAAAAAACTACACGATATGATTGGTTTGAAAGCAAAACAAAAAACAGAAACTTGTATCGCTACACGATATTTTGTCACCTACAAAATCTCATTTTTTTTTTTTACTTGGATAAAACTACAAAAAAAAATACAAAAAAATACGTTATATGATTGGTTTTAAAACAAAACAAAAAACAGGAAATTGTATTGCTATATTTTATTTTGTCACCTACAAAATCACATCACATTTTTCTTTTAATTTAATTTTGATAAAACAACAAAAAATTACAGTTGACATGAAATTTCCCGACAGTGTAGGGCGGAGTTACACCTTAGGGCAAGGTTAAAAGTACCTAGTAAGCTTCAAAAATTTTCTTAAAGTTACTGCTCCTCATTATAAAATACCCAGCAGAGCAACTGTGACACGGTGGCTTGATGACAAGTATGATGTCTTGGCAACATTAATAAAATCAAAACTCTCAAATGTTGAACAAGTGATATATGGTCAGACATGTAGATGCGCAGCTTTTTGGGTGTCACAGCGCATTTTGGTCTAGACACAGTGTTCGAATCAATGACATTAGGAGTTTATCAACTCAATGAAAGTCGTTCATTGGAATATATAGCAGACATGCTCCTTAAGACCTGCAACGATTGGGGATTTGATACGGACAAAGTCTCTGCGGTCGTTACTGATAACGACCCGAATATGGTAAAAGCTGTGGAATTAGGATTTGGAAAGAAGAAGCACATACATTGTTTCGCTCAAAATACCTTTAGTAAATATATTGTCAAAAATAAAGACCATTGTTACTTTCTTTAAACAAGCGATTTGAGAAAGTCAGTAAGTGCTCAAATAAAGTTAATACAAGGCCTGCCAACACATATTATATGATTCAAAGATTTTTGGAGCTTAAAAATGTGTTTAAGTGATATACTGATTTGCCAAAAAACAACACCTCCAATGTTGACTGGTTTGGCATTAAATATCGCGTCATTTCTTCTTAACATACTACGCCCACTTGAAGCAGCAACTAAAGAAATATCTGGGGATAAATATTGTACCAGCAGTAAAGTGATCCCTTTAGTGCACTGCATGCTTTCAAAAATCAAAGCAGTTGAGACTGATGTACCTTTCGTGATGGAAGTACATAAGCTCGTCCTAAAAGAAATTAACAAACGGATGGGTGCTATCGAACAAGTTTCGTCTTTAGTTATCGCGACCTTATTGGACCCACGGTTCAAAAAACTACATTTTGAAGACCCGATGGCTTCAAATGCTATTCAAAAGATCAAAGATATGATGAAGAGGGAGCTGGAAGAAATGCGAACAGAATCTGATTCAGATAGTTCAGACAAAACATCGGAAGATTTCAGTCTTTGGACCGATCATCACAAACTAGTTCAAAGAAACTGGAAATCAAACAAGACCGAAGAAAGTGTTTCAGACGAGCTGTCTGTCTACTTGAGAACTCCGGTTGGCGGATTATAAACAACAGTTTCAAAAATTGTACAGAATAGTTTATAAATATTTAGCTTTGGTAGCCAGCTCAGTGCCATCAGAAAGACTTTTTTCGAAAGCTTCACAAGTGTGAAAGCTTCAAAGAAAGCGGGTTAATAAAATTTTATTTATGCAAAGTTTAGAGAGAAAATATTGGGATTTATAAATTCAAATTAGATTAGAATCCCAACACTGCCTTTCTTTCAGCGTTTCCTCGCTTTACTTTTATTCTATATTTCTATTCGAATTTCTAATTTATAAATCCCAGTCATTTCAAATTGCCTTTGTAAAAGACTAATTAAAAATATAATTCAAATAAGTACTTCATTTTGCTAGTTTCCTAATCTTTGTCTAATTTTTAAGCTTTCCTAACCTTTATTAACATATATATATATATATCGATGTTTTTATTCGATGCATCGAAAACATCGATGTTTTTACTCGATGCATCGTGAAACATCGATGCAACGTTTCGATGCATCACATCGAAAAAAACATCGATGTATTTTCTGGATGAACATCCCTACGACAAACCCAACGCAATGATTTACCCCATCACTAATCCCCGCGGAGGAAATGTCGAAAGACAACAACCTCCAGCATACACTGTTCTTTTTGTTTCATGAAGAACGAGAATGGCTACTCTGGCTCATGAAAAGTCAATTTACTGAATTTTAAACAGCAGCTAAAAGATCCTAGAATGTTTAGTTTCTGACAACTAAAGTTTTAGGACCCTTGATTTTGGTTTATCTCCACACCTTTTGATTGATGATTCAGCAGTAATGTGAAAAGTTAGCAGAAACATTGAAAGACTAACAGAGTAAATTTAATAACAAAAGTATGGCAAGAAATTCATTATAATTCTCAATCGCAAGTGCAACATGAGCATCTTGGGTAGTAATAATCCTGACATTTTGAAATTACCCATTTACAATAGGTCACATGGACAAGTTACAAAATCCTGCATTTGCTGGAGTGTGTGAAGAAGCGATGTACAAGAGAAGTGAGGAAAACTATGGTCAGACCAGTGAGAATTCTTCGAGGGCGTAGGGCCGTTTCTAGAGGGGCGGCCGCGCCGGGCAGTCCCTATCTGTTTCGGCGGGCCCCTCCAATCGTCTCCTACGGATGGCCTGTATCGAATAAAAAAGTATTTTAATATAATAAAATTACACTGGGTAATCATACACAATAAATGTGATTAGAAGGCGGTGGGTCAACAAGGAATTGTCTCTGTCAACAAGGTACAATTCCTATCTGCTGCCTTAGGACCATGGAGGAAGGAATAATATGGAGACGACGCAAGAGACCTTTACCACGCATGGGAGTGAAGCAGGCCGGCGGAGGAGTGGGGGGGCATGGCTGGAGTGGTGGGGGCTTGACCGCTTCCCAACAAACACGGGGAATATGTACAAACACCTCAAGGGGATTCTAGGATAAACGTGACGCCGCAATCTGGTGATGGATTATTATGTAACTCGATGAGACAAATAAAAAATGAAGAATAAAATTTTTTGATATCCTGCTTAGTTTTCGAGATATTGTGTCTCAAATGTGAAATGGTTTTGGTTGAAATTCAGAAGAAAAAATTATTCAAAGTCAAATTTTATGATGAATTTTTATTTAAAAAGACGAGACAAATAAAAAAATAAAGAGTAAAATTTTTCGATATTTCACCTAGTTCTCGAGATATACTGTCTCAAAAGTGAAGTGTCTTGAGTTGAAATGCAGAAGAAAAATTTCGCAAAAGTCAAATTTAATGATGGATTCTTATGTAACACGACGAAAAAACACGATAATAAGGAATAAATGTTTTCGATATCTTGCTTAGTTTGGGGGATATACAACATCCAAATTGAGGGGTTTAGGTTTGGATGCAGGCTGGACCAAAAATTAATTCTGTCAAAGCCACAATGATTACATGGTTGACATGCAGAATGGATATTTCAGTTTTATTACTACCACTTGTGGTTAGTCTGAAATGTGTCCTAGACCAGAAAAAAAGTAAGAGGACCCACTCTAGGGATGAGCAACCCAGACATTTTGTAGGCTGGTACCAGAAATAAAATGTTTATTCAGTCACCTTAATGAACATTCTCTTGATCAAGATGTGTTGTCTAATTTCACAGCCCTACTTATTAGGACAATTGTAAAAAAATTATCTCTCAGTTAGATTTAGATACGGGGGGGGGGGGGGGGGGGAGAGAATGTTGTACAAAAAAAAAGAGACTAAATTAGAAACACATTCCCCAAATTGATTTTGTTCAAAGGCCAATAACTTCTTTATTTATGAAGCCCATTTTTATTTCTGCATGAACCTGTTTCGACATAAATAGATGAGAAAGATTTCAAAATCGGTAAAAATAGGTATAGACGTATTTACAAACAGAAACAAGTCTTATATGAAGCTTTAAAAATAACCTAAGTCAATGGCCTGAAATAGCTATTTAAAAAATTAATAAAACTCACAGCTTCTCACATAACAGTTAATTTCATCATCCATTGTCAGTATAATCAGCAATGTGACGAAAGAAATCGTAATAGTAAATTCACTGAATCGCGAAGTAAAACACTGCCCCTTTAAATCTCATTTTAAACACTCGTTAAAAAATAATGCTAGTCTATTATGTGCAAAATAGCAAGTTTGCTGATTTTCTACAATACACCAAGAAAAATTTGAGAACAAAGTCATCCCATTGAGAGCTATGACTAAATATTTATAGACGTGCTGCAAAGTTTGCGGTGTCTACCGCTCACTTCAACAACGATAATTACAATTCAACATTACTTATGAAATGATATTCCAGGTTCTTTCCTGTCTGGCCTATTTGTGCAACCGTACGCAACACAAGCTGGCATTTTTAAACACTTATACACAATACTAAATGAAATAATCACTGCATCTACCACAATGTGAACACCTTAATTGTTGGGAAGCGCCATATAGTCGCTGCCGGTGCTGCCACCATGCGGGAGAATTTAGTGCTTGCTTCACCGATTTAACGTCACTTCTCCTCCATATAATTCCTTCCTCCATGCTTAGGACAGCACCCCGCCACCAGCGCAACGAGCAAAAGTGACTCTTAGCAACCATGGAGGAAGGAAATATATGGAGGAGAAGTGACGTTAAATCGGTGAAGCAGGCTCTAAACTCTCCCGCATGGCAGCAGCAGCGGTATTGCGCTTCCAAACATTGCGATATTCCCAGTATATCCCGAAAACTAAGCAAGATATCGAAAAATTTTATTCGTTATTTTCGATTTGTCTCGTCGTGTTACATAAGAATCGATCATTAAATTTGACTTTTGCGAAATTTTTCTTCTCCATTTCAACTCAAGAAACCTCACTTTTGATACAGTATATCTCTAGTACTAGGCGAGATATCGAAAATTTTTATTCTTTATTTTTCATTTGCCTCGTCTTTATAAATAAGAATCCATCATCAAATTTGACTTTAACCTATTTTTTCTTCTGAATTTCAACAAAAACCATTTCACATTTGGGACAGAATATCTCGAAAACTAAGCACAATATCAAAAAATTTTATTCTTCATTTTTTATTTGTCATATCGAGTTACATAATAATCCATCACCAGATATCGGCGTCCCGTTTATCCTAGAGTCCCCTTGAGGTTTTTGTACATATTCCCCGTGTCTGTATGGAAGCGGCCATGCCCTCTCCACTCCGGCCATGCCCCCCCCCCCCCCCCACTCCTCCTCCACCCTGCTTCACTTCAACGCGTGGTGAAGGTCTCTTGCGTCGACTCCATATATTTCCTTCCTCCATGTTAGCAACCCAGGCATTCTAAATATTAAATCAAATAACACCAGCCGCCTACAGAGAATTGTCGTTAAACATGTCATCCTATATATTAACTCTACCAAGTGGAACCAAACCTTATTCAAGTTAGAAGTGTTCATCCTGGGAAAGGTCACCTATCCTATTTGTTGTTTGAGATTCATGAGAATGTTGTAAATATCAAGGCAACTAAAGTCACCCAGTTTTTCAAAAACATCCTCAACGCCTGATATTTTTCTTGTAGTGCTGAATGTATCCTTGATATCACTCATGTTGACCACCTTTCATTAATTATGGTTGAAGAAAACCATTTTTACGTTTCCTTCTTAAAATTGGTGTAAGGTTAAAAGAAATGTTGATAGCAGTTCTTGATAACTATGAGATTCGTAATATTAGAATAAAAAAACTGCAGAGGTCATTCTTAAGATAATGCCGGCAATATGTGTGGATACTTCATGGATCTAGAAGTTAGAAAGAGGAAAACATGCCCTCATGCAATTTATGTACAAGGTTCCGCACATACTTTAAATTTGATCGGGTCGTCAGCTACTGAATGTTGCCGACTGGTTACTCAATTTTTCGAGGTATTCCAAACTTTAGTGTTTTCTTCACAGTATCAACACAACAATCAAAACTGTCACAAGAATTAATATCCGAACCGTCGAGGAAGGTCTGAACCTGAGAATGTTTCTTTAAAACGTGTATCGAGTACTCGGTAAACAGATAGAGCTGAAGTTTACACTAGACTAAACAAGGACTGGAATCAAATTATAGCAGCTCTTGAAAAGATAAAAAATAATTCGTCTCATAAACCACTCTCCTGAAGTGAGACGACAGGACTGCTGTCGCAAATTTCTACTTTAGATACTTCTGCGAGGTCTGAATTGTAGGGCTACATTTTGAAGCAATTTACTATCTGAAACCCTGTAAGGCGTAGATTTGATCATGAAGTCGTTGCAGGTCATTAATTTTATTTACTGAAAAGAAAACTTTGGAAATGTGTGAAAAGAACGACAAAAGTAAATCTCACGTTAATGAATTTAATAACTCCCAAAAACACTCCATCAAAAGAAAACTTAGTTGTGACGAATCTGACAAGAAAAAGTGTTGTTGCTATCAACTGAACATTCCGGACTGCACGCATTTCTTCCAATTAGCGATCAACTTTTAAGTGAGCTATAAAAGCAAAAGGTAGCTTCGGGAAATATTAATAATAATGTTTCATTTCTCTTAAAACTTGTGTAAAAGGAAAGGAGGAAATAAAGCTCTACAAAGGAAGATCTTGCAGAATGAGCGTGCTTTTCAAATACATAAAATACGGAAAAAACAGTAATCCAAAGATCTTGAGACATTTAGTGGTATTCGCCAGATAAAACAAGCTGGAAGAGGCATTTCAGTACATTGCTACTGCGTTTCTGATGTTCACCTGCACAGCACTGACGAACGCATTACATATTTCTCATCCTCCGTTCTACATCGAATTAATAATTATATGCTCTTTCGAAAACTATATATATATAAAACTAGACGTGTGTTTTCCTATATTTCACTTTTCAACCACCACTACCTACTTTGTGTGTGGAAATAGCATGGAGTTTCCTGTAGTGCACAACGTTGGCCGAATGCCGATAGCTGAGGGGATGTGGGGGATATGATGGTTAAAAGTGGTCGATGCAGGGCATTTTCGTATATCCACCAAAGACATGTGTTTCCGTATATACTACATAGCATAGACCAATGGTGTTTGTGTGTGGTAGTGGTATCGTGTACTATGGTGGTTAGATGTCGGAAGCTATGGGGGTGTAGGGGATATAGTTGTTGAAGGTGGTCGACCTGCGGTACTTTCATATTTCTACCAAACTTATGTGTCATAGTGTATCACTTATCAGCCGAAACTATCAAGCGCAGATCACTGGTGTTTGTGTGTGGTAGTAGCACAGAGCCACCTGGTGATCACAACGTTGGCCGAATTTCGGTAACTGTGGTAGTGTGAGAGATAGGGTAGTTGAAAGTGGCCAATCAAAGATATTTTCGTATTTCGACCAAAGGCATGTGTCTGCGTATATGTCACTCTGCTGCCACAACTACATAGCATAGACCGTTGGTGTTTGTGTGTGGAGTGGTATCGTGTCTCCTATCATGTACTATGGTGATTAGATGTCCGTAGCTATGGGGGTGTGGGAGATATGGTTGGTGAAAGTGGTAAACCTGCGGGACTTTCATATTTCTACCAAAAACGTATGTGTCATGAGGTATCACTTTTCAGCCAAAACTATCTAACGCAAATCACTGGTGTTTGTGTGTGGTAGTAACACAGAGTCACCCGTCGATCAAAACGTTGGACAAATTTCGATAATTGTGGTAGTGTGGGAGATATGGTGGTTGAAAGAGGCCGATCAAGGGTATTTTCGTATTTCGACCAAGGACATGTGTCTTCGTATATGTCACTTTGCTGCCACAACTACGTAGCGTAGAACATTGGTGTTTGTGTGTGGTAGTAGTATCGTGTTTTCCATCGTGCGCAATGGAGGTTGGATGTTTGTAGCTATGGGGGTGTGGGAGAAATGGTGGTTGAAATTGGTCGACCTGCGACTCTATCATATTTCTACCAAAGATGTATGTGTCATGATGTATCACTTTCCAGCCAAAACTATCTAGTGCAAATCACTGTTGTGTTTGTGTGTGGTAGTAGCACAGAGTCTTCTATCGATCACAACATTGGCCCAATTTCGGTAACTGTGAGAGTGTGGGAGATATGGTGGCTGAAATTGGTCGATCAAGGAAATTATCGTATTTCGACCAAAGACATGTGTGTCCATATATTTTACTTTGCTGCCTGAACTACATAACGCAGATAACTGCCATTTCTGTTTGGTAATAGCATCGAGTCTATCATCGTGCACTATGGTGGTTAGATGTTGGTAGCTGTCAATCCAAATTCTTTACAAACACTAACGAAGTCGTAGGCACCAGCTAGTAATTATTGTAATACGATATGTTTAGAAAATTAATTTAATTTCTTTTACCTATTTTATCATTTTTCTCAGAATTTTACGCCATTTTAATAAAACAATTTCAATGTTTTGTAATAATCTTGAAGTTTTATAGTAATGAAATCTCAAAATAACCTTTAATATAAGTTTGTAACAAATGCTTTGAAAATTTTAAATTAAACAATGTTTTCACTTTTTAGAATCAGACTAGTAATGTGTGGATCAAATATTCTTTCACAAAAACATACTTTTAAGCAACAATTACAAATTAAATAACTTTACATTGAATACAATGTACTTATATAATTATTTAAATCGTTGCAAAAAAAAAACTTTTCTCATCAAAAACATAATGACTAAAATGTGGAATCTCTGTTACATAATGATATCTATTTCTTGGTCTTTCATTTTCAGGAAGAAAAGATTCATCCATTACTCTTAAAGATATATTGTTACGATTATTAATAATATATTTTTGGTAACAATCAACACAACAAATCTTAACCTTTCATAAGATTAGTATGTTTAACATTTAAACCAATTACTTTATAACACACATTAATAATTTGAAATTTCCAATTAATTAGGTCACCTCTATTATAGAAAGATGAAAATTTTTAAAAAAATTCTTTTTACCAATCTCAAATATCTCATTAAATGATGAAATCTTCTAAAAGAATATTTATCCCAATCAAATAATCTATGAACTGAGAATCAATATGAAACATTCTTTTGCTTAAAATAATATTAGCAATTCTCATAAATTCATACATTTCAAGTTCATTATAATTCAATGGTTTTATATTAAACTGTTTATAATCTCTATATAAATCATTTTTTTTAAATTCAACACTTGGAATAACGAGACTAGGACTTGTTTGTAAATGATTATCAATCTCCTGCATTTGAGCACTTGATACCATACTAAATTAAAAGATTATATCGCCTGAGTCTTTAGAATCTGTATCAGATATTCCTAAAGTTTCTAATACATTTAATCTATAAAAATTTGTTTTTATTCTTCCAATCGAAAGAGAAGAAAAATCTTCTGTTGAAAGACCAAATCGAATAGGTACATAACCAAAGTTTCTTAATGATGGTACATCTCCTTCAGAAAAACATCCACGTTGCATACCTTTTGAAAAAAGCGTCTTCTGTAGCACCAAACTTCTTTTTTATTCGTTCTTGTGGAGTAGCATTTCTTACCATCAATGTCCATTCGTGCGTACTATGAGTTGTGTATTAAAATCACCGGTCTTTATACCTAATCTTATATCTAAAAATTGAAGGAAAACCTCATGTCTATATCTGACCACTTCCCCAGACCCGGTCGCTTGCGCGTTTTCCAAAACTTAAAAGAGGAGATCTTACTAGTAGTGAATCGAAAAGAAGGAAGCAGAAAGAACAGCGACGAAATGAAACAGATGAAGAGTGAGAGGCACTTTTAGCTTCACAACGGAAGAGAACGAAAGAAAATTTAACAGATAAACAAGAAGAAGTCATTTGTGAAGAGGATCGAGAGTGATGGTCTGTAAGCAGACATAGAGAACTGCTGTAGAAACAAAATTACGATATGAAATAAGTAGAATTACAATGAGTGAAGATAATGAAAGACAACGACCACCATTGTGTATGAACAAAACATCAGTGAACGAAAAGTGCGAAGCAGGTAAAGTAGATATTGTAGTGTGTCATTCCGTTACTATCCCATTAAAGAGTACAAAAAACACAAACATGTTGTGATAGGCAAACTGGATCAAGTGTGTCAGTTCTGCGGTGCCAAAAAATTCAGTAGTGAATCATCAGGAATATGTTGCACGAGTGTAAAAATTTGATTAGCACCACTGAAAGTGCCTCCACAAAAATTATTTCACTACATGACTGGAGAAACTACAGAGCGAAGCGAAGGTAATTCTGACTGGTAAAATATATAACTCGCGGTACGTCAAAGATGTATCAGAGTACGTCTTCACACAGAGCAGAGCTTACTTGGTTACGAGATACAGATCGTATTATTTAAATATTAAGCTTTAATGTTTTCCTGAGGTTTTCATTTCCTTGGATTCAATTTTATTAAATAACATACCTTGTGCTTCTTGTTAAGAAGGCATTAATTTTTGCGTTCACTTTTCATTTATCTGCTGTTCTGTTGTTATTTGACCCAGATGATAGGAGAAATATGTTCTTTAAGCAGTGTGCGTGAAACTTCCTTATTTCGTCGTTCTATTGATGACTATAATCGTGACGCTTCCATATGCAAGCTACTACTGCACATTCCATTCGAAAATGTCCTCGTAAACTAATTCAGCTAATCATGTATTCTCACAACGACAATTTAGAAATTATTAACCTATACGCTGTCAAAAATCTAAGGCTGTACATTACAAATTAGTAAGTTTGCAATTAAAATTCTCCTTTATTTTTCCTCAGCAAACTATAATAACAATCAAATTTTATAAAGGTGAATTGAGGAAATGGCCCACGATATCCAGTTATATAATGTCAATGTTTCTGAATCAAACTGTGATATTGTTGCAATGACAGGATAAAATATGTAAACCATGAATATTTTACAAAAATTGGAATATTTCTCCTTAATATTACTTCTCTTTATTGAAGATTTGAATTGGAACAACACAGCAAACCACTCTTCGTGAACTAATGATCCAAACTTTATTTTAGAATTTAAAATAGAATGCACAAACGAGACTTTGCATATTACTGATTTACTGACCTAAGAGCATAAAAGATATTCACAGGAATTACATCCTATGTTTGTGGTTGAACGCACCGCATATTTCACCTTCAAGGTATGCATGACTTTTTTAACTTATACTTTATTGCTATGGATTGGTGTAGCGTGCTGATGCGATGATGAGTGTTACAGCGACGGGGATTGTGATAAGGGAGAAAGTAACAGCGATGTAAAGAGGCTGCAAATCATTGTCCCCATTTTGCACAGTAGGAGTTATGGCTTCAACGTCTGTGCTTCCGATATTCACCATGGCAGCTGGCCCTTAACTTCTTCGTACTATTAGAAGCTGTTGCTGCTGCCACAGTGAGAGAAAAATGTCTTCTTCATTTTTATTATCGTCTGATATAACCTCAGTCTTGTGATCAATCCTCACCAACCTTATTTATTGCATAGCCAGTGACTTTCATCAGCGCATTGGATGGAATTATGCGAGGAATATATTTCACTGCCAAGACTTGTATTCGTCATTGATAGATAGCAGCTCACGATTGTGGTGTGTTGAAACTGATCAGGAGCTTTAGGTCACCTCCTGATCCCTTAGTGACTCTAAGCTGGACAACTCATTAACCTGCGAATAATCGAAGAGTGAAATCTGTTCCGTGTGTATGATTAACCCTTTGCTATCTTCCATTTTTCACCTGTAAAACCATTTTTACTTGCTAATAAAATAAATTTTTTCTTTAGAAAACTGGCCTGCGCATTTTCTGCTGGCATTCACATACTCACCAATAGGCAATAAGATCTTCATGCTTGAATTTTTAAAGCTGAAAAGGCAAATATGGATCAAGAGGTTGAAGGTTTTACCATGCAAGTATAGGAAGTATTGAAGAAACTCTTAGACAAACCCGCGTTTATGTACTTCAAGATGGCGTATGTTTTAATGTGAGCTGTATCTGTTTTGGTAAATATGTCTGAGCTAACTCGAGTATTAATGAGTGAGATAATTGTATCAGTCATGGTATTAGTGGCATTTTATAAGACGTATGTATGTTTGGTAGGGTGTGATTTTATAAGATAGCATGAGGAATTTCCCACTTCACTTCCTCTTGAATTATCATGTTGTTGTCAGATAATCATCTCGAGCAGCTAGTTAATGAACCTACGCGGTGTCATAACGGTAGTGAAAATAGTTTAGATCTGCTGATTACCAACAGGCCAGAATTATTCACCGACATTTCAGCGACCCCTGGAATAAGAGATCACAAAGCGGTAATTGGGACTATCAAACTAATGACCAAGCGAAAAAGGAGAAAATGGCGGATTTTATAAAGATTCAGTAAGGCCTAAAAGGAGTGTTTTAGAACCTACCTGAGGAATAATTACCATAACTTCAAGTCAACAAAGGATACCGTTGAAGAGTTGTGGCATCGATTTATACGAATATTCAGGGAAGTTATAGATATACATATACCGAAACGGATAATAAATGGGGAGCATCCACCGTGGTACACATACGAAGTCAAAAGATTACTCAAAAACCAAAGGAGGATGCACGCACGCTCAAGTAGGAAGGGGTGTCGCAGCGATTTAGAAACCTTAGCTGAGTTAAGAGGACGTATTAAGAATAATGCGCGAGGCCTTCAACGATTTTCATTCCAACTCTCTCTCTCTCTCTAAGAGTCTCACAGAAAACCAAAAGAAATTTTGATCGTATGTACGAAAAGTCAATTGTACCAATAGCAATATTCCAGCACTAATTCGTTAAGGGTCCGAGGTTAATGAAAGCCGCGATAAAGCTAACGTACTAAATACTGTATTCAAAAATTCATTTACTGATGAAAATAAGGATAGTATTCCCGTTTTCCCACGCCGTGTCGACTTGGTGATGGAATCATTACGAATAGATACTGCAGGTATCATTAAGCAATTAGAGCTCCTGAAGTGGGGGAAAGCACCGGGCCCGGATGGAATTTCAGTAAGAGTATTTTCAGAGTATGCGGCGGGAATCGGGCCATTTCTGTCTGATATATTCAGTAAATCATTAGAAGAGCGAAAAGTACCTTCAGACTGGAAAAACGTGCAAATAACTCGATTTTCAAGAAAGGTGATCGAAGTTATCCTGGAAACTATCGTCCCATATCTATAACATCTGTTTGTAGTAGAGTTATGGAGCATATTATATGCTCGAACACTATGAATTTTCTAGATGATAATAATTTGCTTAGAACAAATCAACACGGATTTCGGAAGAAAAGATCATTTGAAACACAGCTGGCCCTATTTACACACGACGTAATGAAAGTTGCTGATGCAGGTTCACAAGTAGATGCAATTTTTCTAGATTTTCAGAAAGCCTTTGACTCTGTGCCACACAACCGCCTTTTAGCGAAACTTCGAGCGTACGGTATATCGGATCAGCTTTGTGAATGGATAAAGGATTTTCTAACTGGTCGGTCGCAGTATGTCGTCGTTGAAGGAGAAAATTCTTCTAATCTAGATGTTACAACGGGTGTACCTTAAGGAAGTGTAATAGGACCACTTCTTTTCTTAATTTTTTATAAACGATCTCGGAGACAAAGTGAAATACCTTTTTAGATTGTTTGCTGATGATGCGGTTATTTATAGGGAAGTAAGGAATTTGGCCGATTGCATAGAAATTCAGTGTGATCTGGATATTATTTGGCTTAGTGCGCTGAGTGGCAACTTGCGCTAAATTGTAAAAAGTGCAAGACAATGAGCATAGCTAACAAAAAGAATCCAATTGTTCAGAAATAAGAGTTAAACAATTCAGTTATTGATATGGTTGATTCTATGAAATATTTGTGAGTAACAGTACAAAGGAACATGATATGCGACTTACACATTAAGTCGTTAGTAGGTAGAGCTAATTCTAGGCTGCGATTCATAGGTCGAATATTGAAAAATTGTAATCAACAAACAAAGGAGATAGCGTACAAATTTCTTGTGCGTCCACATTTGGACTATTATTGTGCTATTTGGGATCCGTTTCGTAAGGGGTTGATCGAAAGTATAGAGAAGAGCCGCTCGATTCATGACCGCTTGCTACAGTCCTTATGAAAGCGTTACAGAACTGATTAGTAGACTAGGCTGTGAGTCTCTGATAGATAGACGACGCACGTTTCGTTTAAACTTATTGGTAAACATGTGTACTCCCACTTTCACTTACGAGTGTAATGAAATACCTATTTGAGCCGGAATGACAAGAAAGACAAGATTAGAGAAATAAAGTGCCGCAATGATTCTTATATGAATTCTTTTTTCCCTCGTACCATTAGGGATTGTAATGCACAACAAAGAGATTAGCTTTGGTGCTGAGCACCATCTGCCACCCACAATTTTGTGAATTGCAGAGTATATATGTAGATTTAGATGTGGATCTTATTCTCTGATTATGAATGGCATATTCCAATCAGGTTTATTTAATTGTTACTCGTCCACTGAGTGCATAAATTACGTATCTTTTCACACATCTCCTAGCTGTTTAAAAACTTGATCATATTGTCACAACAAAATTAGGATTATTCGCGTCATTCTCCAATCCCTCCTCTGGTGAAAGCATAAACCACATCCTGATGTGTGGAAAAACTAGTAACAAAATTTAAGGGCGAAGAAACTGGAGGGTGTGTATAAGGAGCCATTTATAATTGGATGATATTGATGAGACATTTGAGGGTAATGTCATGCGGAAAGGAAGAGACGATCAGGATTACAAATTAAATGTTTGTGGCACTGTACGTTCAGAAATTGAGAAAATTTTCCTGTGTAATTAGGGGCAGTCACAGTCTGGAGAAGTTAATAAGGGAAGTGCTAGATAATATACAGTATTTCAAATGGTTTAGGGATCTAAAATAATAATCTGCATAAGACATACGATTAAGAAAATTGTCTCAAGTTCATAAGTTCGACGCAACTGATAATAATTAGAAGAAGATGAAGTCAGCAGCTTATTTAATAATGGGATGTAGCTTTACGTTGGGAATGCTAATAAGTTAATATGTTTTCTGAATTATCCTTGATAACAACTTAGGCTGATGTAGGCACATTAAAGTTGTTTATGAATTGATCATGGAGGTAAAGTGTCCGCAGTCAGGCGTTGGATACCACAGACCACTAAGAATTATCTCTGCCGACCCCATGCTATGTGTTACTGGACAAGGTGGCATGTAACCTTCTTGCAAGGGAATACTACACAGG
Source organism: Vandiemenella viatica (assembly GCA_031002005.1). NCBI lineage: Eukaryota > Metazoa > Arthropoda > Insecta > Orthoptera > Morabidae > Vandiemenella > Vandiemenella viatica. The sequence continues at coordinate 341,264,406 of CM061920.1, read as the reverse complement.
TAAATGAAAATAAGTAGTACTGGGTTTTATGAATACAACGAACAGAGAATAGGGAAGTTAAAACCTTGAATAATCATATATTAGTACTGATTACGACATTGTAGTTTTTCTTATAATGCCTAATTACTAAAGAGAGAAAAAAATAAGTTTTAAACATTAGAAATATTATTATTAATATTATAATTTATTTCAGTGTGTAAAAGAAACCTTGACAATACCTATCTACAGATGTCTTAAGGAATCTCTAATTTAGTTCAGAAATCTACATTAATTGAAATTACTTTTTTGTGGACAAAATAGATTTATCGAGGAACGACAATAAGTGATGATCATATTTATGGCATTCAATTTGTTATTCGAGATTTTCTTTAGATTAACTTCTTTGTAGTAACTGTCAAAGACTCCCGTAGAGAAAAAGTAACAGTTCGTGAACAGCTGTTTACTAATTTGCAAATCATTAAGGGAAGTAGGTTGGAGGAGTATTTATTAAGGTTACGTGTTTTGCTTTTATTAAATTATTAGGACGACATATTACAGTGAAATTTAATAACGCTTTTATTTAATTGTGGTTTATACGAGAAATTTCTTCCTGCTTGAACAACTTTTGGGACACTCAGTTGTGTTTCTTGTTTCTAAAAGATGAGTTACACGGAAAAACATGAAAATATATCCAAGGATGACTGGATGGAACACCTCGAAAGAGTGCATCTACAACGTTCTGATATGAACAAGCTTATTATGAACTATTTAGTGACTGAAGGATTTAAAGAAGCCACAGAGAAATTTCAGCAAGAATCGGGTGTTAGTCCGTGTATGGACTTGGATTCGCTAGATGATAGAATTCGAATACGTGATGCGATACAGAGTGGGCGTATTCAGGAGGCAACAGCTCTTGTTAATCAGTTGCATCCGGAGTTGCTTGATAATGACAGATACCTCTATTTCCATCTTCAACAGCTGCACTTAACGGAACTTATTAGAAACGGTAAAATAGAGGAAGCATTACATTTCGCCCAGGAGCAGTTGTCAGAAGCAGCCGAATCGGATCCTGCAGTTTTGAATGAACTGGAAAGAACTTTGGCTCTCTTGGCTTTTGAGGATCCTCACCAGTCACCCTTCAGCGATTTGTTGCATCCAACTCACAGACAGAAAGTAGCAAGTGAATTGAATGCTGCAATATTAAAAATGGAAAACCGTGAGTCAACAACACCAAAACTGTCAAACTTGTTGAAACTGATATTGTGGGCACAAGATGAGTTGGACAAAAAAAAGATAAAGTATCCTAAGATGACCTGCCTAACTAATGCTGTTATTGATACACCTAAATGACAACAAATCTCACCTCCTCATGAATCTACAGAGGAAGAGGCCTTATATTAATGCACATGAGCCGAAAATTTCCACCAGGATCTGTTTTGAAAGAAGTGATAATTTTATAAATGTTCCACTGAGTGATAATAACCAGTAGAAGTATAAAATACTGAACAAATTGTGTGATTTGTGAAATGTTAACATTCTAAGGGAAACTTGATAACTGAATTTTCTGTGTAGAAACAGGTGTACAGTAATTCAGATGTTTCCAAAATTTCTTGCACGTGAAAGGTTTGTGTGAATTTTGTTATACTAAGAAAAGTTGCTGTATTTGTTTGTCCCAGTGAAACAATCTTCAACTGAATTCCATTGCAATTACACATCTTCAGTTCATTGCAGGAATTTTATTTCTAAATGTAGCTTTAATTGGCCAATATGTGAAATTAAATTATAAATTGGAAATGCAACATTAATGATCCATATACTTGGTAATAGAAAAAATTAGATAAATATATTTATTTTACTCCATGTTTAATTGCATGCAAGTGTATTTCATGTGACTATCGTCAAAATCATAGTCTAATGATCTTATGGAGATTTACTCTGACCTGGTTATTTTAATAAGTGGTTTGGAATGCTTTAAACTATAAGTAAATTAGAGCAACTGGTGTTGAAAAATTGTACAAAAAATTTAGGATCATCTGGGTGATTTGTTTAACATGATTCTAGTTCTAATGTATTACATTGGATTTATTCTTCCTACTCAAATGTTTTCTGCATCTCCTAGATTCAACATACTGTTGACTGGTAAACATTCTCTACTGCCGGCATTTCTTCTAATGTTATAAATTATCAGTATTACTGTAGTTTCATATATTTTTTAAAAATATTGGTCTGTCACTTAATTTCCTGACCTGTGAAAAGCTAATTATATATTTATGATCTTTATTTGGTGTGACATTCAATTCAATTTCTGACATCACTTTCTACTTGACAGCCATAATAGAATTAAATGAAATAGATTTGTCATTTCTTTACCTGGTATAAATTTGCTATTGGATCTTCTATAAATAGTTCATCAAATTTGTTAAATAAAGCAAATAATTTCTCAGTGGGATTTTTATTTGCTATATGTTTACATCACATTTAATATCATGAAAGTTGTGCTGTTCAAATTGTTTGTATTAAAGAATGTTGAATAAACTTTCAGGCAGAAAGTAATTTTTGTACCAGAATTGTCTATCTCGTGATGTATTTATTTTTTACGGAGCATAATACTTGCGTAGCAATTAATACATACTGTATTCCTCAAATATTCAAGTGCATGCTATATGAACACTAGGTAGATATCGCTGATTGCTTTGAAAATAGTTGCTTATAGCAGATTTGCTGGCAATTATTCACACTTGAGAGAAGGAACTCCTGCGTAGTTCATTAAGTTTACCTCCTAAGAAAAACCATTCATAGTTGAGGTATGGACATTTTATCTGTTGGATTAAGGTGTAGTTATTCAAAATAATTTAACCTATTTCTCAAGTGAAATGGATTTGTTACATTGTGTTACCAAGCATGGAGGGTGAACGGTAAATCACTGGCCTCGCATTCGGAGGACGCGGGTTCAAATCTCCGTCCAGACATCCAAATTTGGGTTTTCCATGGTTTCCCCAAAACACTCATGGTGAATGCCAGAATACTTTCTTCAAAAGACCATGGCCAAATTCCTTCCCATTCCTTGCCCCCAGTCCTTCCCCACCTGTAATGACCTCGACGAGGCATAAAACTAAGTCTCATAGTGTTAACTGTTCAAAGAAAATTGTGATTAGAAACGGATTATTTGCCGTTAAAATTAGGGGTGTGATTTGATTTATTACTTTCATTTCTAATTATGTTATCGATGTGAGAGAAGCAAAAGAACTTGTATTTATGATAGGTGAACCAGTGCCAGAAAGAGAATGTTATAGAGACAAAGAATTTACCTTTTTTTTTATTATTGAATTGTGTATATAACAAGTAGGAGCAGTGATTTTTTCTGGCACTGTTTGGTGGATAGCAATTAGACTGGTTGCTTGTAATATGGTTGATGCTGGGCTATGACCTTTCACTTACTAATTACATAGTTTTTACATATTAAACTAGGACTCTGTGGTTAGGTAATGATGTACCCTGGACCAGAGTGTCATTGCTAACTCTTGCCATATTCTGCAGTAAATCACGACATTGCAATTAAACTAGACAATGTAAAAATTAGTGTTATAGTTGCCTGTGGTTAGGTTGAAAGCAACCTGGTCCAGAATGCCAATTAGTGTACATCCTTTTCTCTTAGATAGGTTTTTAGGTTTGCTTCTGTAGTGTGAATAGCCACATAAAATCACAACCATGCAGTCTCCACATAGCAATTGCCATTGATTGGAGGCAGAAACAAAACCACACGGCCAAAAAAGCATCAATCACATTACAAGCAACCATTGTTAGTGAACACCAATAAATAGTTCACATGTTCCTTGTATAGTCCTTTTTCCAGGTCTACTGGAGATCGCAATACCATTGAGGGTAAGAGAGGAGGTTATTCTAACGCAGTGGTTCCCAATTAGTGGTACATATACCCCCGGGAGTACAGCAGGTTGCTTCAAGGGGTACGCGTGGTAATCGTTTGGGCTAAGGTATCGCTGCAATAATTGGAAAAAAAAACAATCACGCAAAGGTTTCTATTGAAAAAATATATTTTAAGTCAGACTCACAAAAATGTTAGTGTTATCAGTGAAATATTACAGGACGATGTAATGTGCATTGGGTGGGAAACAAGGCTGTGAGGGACAAAATTCGAGTTGTAAATGGTTTGATAATTTTTGTGATATATCATGCATCATATTGATCTGAATTCTATGGACATCTGCAAGCAACATTATGTCTGATAGTCCTCTCAAGGAATTGACAATTTGAATAAGTTAATTTTATCCTAGCAGGTGTTATGACATTAAAATAAATCTTTAACACCAAACAATAGTCAATTTTATTGTTATTAAAAAATTCTGGAAAATTATTCACAATTACAAAAATGAGTGTTAGAAAAATAATTGTCACACATACAGCCTATTGAGTCTGTCTTCTAGCTAATTTAGTGGAGGCATTATGGTAGATTCAGTTGCAGTTTTTATTAATTGTATTTGTATGTTTAATTAGCTTGAGACTGTCACAGTAATGTCAATTTTTGCAATATGGTTTGTTTTGTACAGGTTTTGCTGAGCTGTAATTTTGTAAGCACACATCTGTTTTTTTTTTTTTTTAATTTTGGTAATTATACCATTTATTGTTAGTTAAATATTGAAATTTGTGATTTCATTCATTTGCTATGGAGAATCACTTTCTGGAAGATAGAAGACCATTAAAAAATGGCATCAGCTTTTAGAAGCTGTAATGAAGTTCTGGAAATTGATAGCCCAGTGAAAGTTTTCAGTGTAAAAGAAAAGGGAATATGGTGAAATAAATTCCAATTAGGAACAAGGTGAAGTATAGGACAGAAAAATTATGTCAAAACTAGGGGGGAAAAAGCAGACCTTAATAAAATGTACAGAAGAAATCTATATGTATTAAAACTAATATTCAAGTAAGTCATAGATTACGGTAGGTGATGAATCTTGTAGGGGACAAGGAAAGGAATAAAACAATCGAATAAGTACTTCTAGGTGGACAGGAGGCAAAGAGGAAGGAATCGAGTACTATTTAAATTCTTAAAAGGCAACGCAAGAAAAATCTAATGAATGTACTCTTAAAAACAATGAGTAATTAACTATGTTGCCTGACATTTGTTTTTAATAATAAGTAATCAAAGATTATAAGCAAGGTAAAGTAAATCCAATGAATTTTCCCATGTTCATGAAATAAGCGAATGTTGGCATGTGAACATTTGATTCTATCGCCAAGTCTCATCAACTCAAAGTTAAGGTTTACAACCAAAATATTGCAATATGTGTTCATCCCTACCTATCATCTAAGTATATCTTATCCAACTAGTTTTTGATTTTGGCCTCTTCCTGTTAAACTATTTACTACACATCAAAGTGATCTAAATATTCCTGCTATCATAGTTCTTGAGCATTAATCCAACAGACTACAGATCTCCAAATTTTAACCTATTTTCCTATTGCAACTTTTGTATAATTTCTGTAATATTGCAGTTAAAGCTATAAATATAAATATTCATGCTACTAGTTTTGTATATCCACACTTAAGAAAATTTTCTTTAAAGGTCGTATGTGAAACCACTTCTGTAGAATACTTAACAGTGTTACAGTAAGGGGGGGGGGGGGGGGGGGGGAAGTTTTGCTTGTTAGTATATACTGATCATGGTACACAAAGCTCACAACTTCAAAAAAAAAAAAAAAAAAAAAAATCATATTTTAAATTGCAGACAATACTGTAAAGCCTTTACACTCATATTACATTCTGTAATATGATGCAAATATTAAAGAATGTAGAACACGTGACTAAATGAGTGTATTACAGCTTCAAAGGAGTAATCGTAAAGAATGTTAAACACAAATGCAAAAACATTACAAATATTATCATTAGCAAAAAAAAAGCTTTTTATTTGGTTGAAATTTAAATAGAAAATGTAATATAGACATCAAAGGACGGACATTTAAAAGTTTCTGGCATCTCTCTCCAATCTTCACTGTTCCCATTTTGAACTCAGCTGTTTTGTAACATACTTTAAATGTACCAACTGATAAACAATGATGATTGTTTAAGACAGGATAGGGAAAGTGAACTTACCACAGACAAAGGGAGGAGGCCCATAACAAAAGACTAACAGACTTCACAATATTTCAGTATCTTAATTGTGTTTAGAGGTGAGACTTAAAGAAGGAGAACAGTGGCCCATAATTGAAGCCAGAGAAAGGGTGGAGATGGCAATGATTGGGGAGAAGAACATGATTAATAATTATGGGAAAATCTCTGAAAAAGTTGCACAATATATATACATGAAAGTAAGTGACTCACGAGTGTGGCTGCACCATTAAGGTGCCACCACAATGGATGGCGGAGATACAGGACCAGGTTTGTGTCCTGGTTACCATGTACCATCCTCCTGATGGCAGTTTTTAGGAAATTTCCTGCAATAATCTAGGCACATGCCAGTTTGCACTTAATAAACTACATATTTAACAAACAAAAATACACTCAACATACAGAACATATGTTACATGTTTCGCAGGCAGTTAGCAATGCAAACACCCCTCTCTTAGAGTTAAATGTTCCAAACCTAGTCTGATTCTAGTCAATGTTCCAATCCTAACTTGTTCTAGTTATGGTGGGGCTTACAACTCTTACCCCCCCCCCCCTCCTCCCAATCTTCATGATTCACACTAATCTGCCCGAGTAATAAGCTAGCCACTGTTCACATGGTCCTTAGTGACCCTAACAAGGAAAAAAATTAATGATAGTGACCTTAGTATCCATCCATATTTAAAAAATAAATAAATGATTAGTTTATTGGTGAGATCTTACCAGAGTATAAGGGGACGGGGATGCATGTTTGTAGGCTAGTTCCCACCTACGGAGCTCAGAAGGGATAGTAGTATCAGGAAACAATCTAACAGCGTAAGTTGGGGAATTGGGTTACAAAACTTTGATCAGACCATTGGTTGAATATTGTCATGTAGTTTGGGACCCAAATTTTGGGTATCAAATACTGGAGTTGAAGCGCAGCTAGATTTGTTTATAGAAATTATCTTAGGAACCAGTCAGTGATTGATATGATAAAGGAGCTGGAAGACAGAAGGAGGGTGAAAAGAGTTCTGGGACTATACAAGGCATATGTCTGTGATGGGACTTGGAAGGATATTGGTCGAAGAATTAGAAATAGTGCATGGAAGGGAACTGATGACCATGATCAGAAGCTGACTCTCAATTTCATTCGTAATGTGGGAAAATTTTCTTTTGTGGGAGAGGGACTGGAACAAACTACCAAGTGAGGTGATGAATAATTTACAAAAAATGCTAAAGAAACTAAAAATTAAAATTTGTGAATCTCAAACGTAGATGGGGGAAGAATTTAACTCTCATATTATGTAATTAAAAAATAAAATAAGAAAGGGGGCAATTAGATGAATAGGGTTATTGCCACAGAAGTTTGTGCTCCATTGCAATTAAATTAAACATCAAAGATCTCTCTCTGAGTTAGATTGTTAGAATTGTGAGAAATGGGGCAGACTCATTGAATGGTTTAGATTGCCAGTGTAAACTGTTGGAATATGATCATTCACCCTGATGTGGAGTTATATATCGAAAGTTCACTTTAATCTTGATTTTAATTTAATTGCAATGGAGCACATGTTCCAGCAACACTTTCATAAACTACTTTATATGCATTTAATGTGGAATCAGAATCACAGAATATCCTGGCATTGCTCATACGGTAAAGTAGAACTCTTATAAACTCCTGGCCTAACCAGCATTTGAACCAGAGTCTGAAATTTGAGAGCAACCACAGAGTTACCATAAGTTGTTAGAGGTGAGGCCTCCGTAAGAAGCTGAGCAGGTAAGTTGCTGAATGAAATGTGATGCTGTGCAAGTGCATGTACACACTTTGACAGTAAATTTGGCCGCCACTGAAAAATTCTATCACTCTTATTTTGCACAATCTCACATCGATATCATCCCAGGACACATTAATGCAATACTGACAAGCCAGTATTGTGTTACTGTTTCTTAGGATGACATTGATGTCAGATAGTGTAAAATAAGAGTAAGAGTGATAGAATTTTTCAGCGGCGGCCAAATTTATTGTCAAAGTGTGTACAATAATACGAGAAGATTTCCCTGTGAAAAACAGTAGTAGGTAGTGGTAGAAGGTTGCATGCTGCAAGTTTTGCAGCAATGTATATTTTTTTTAGTGCAAATTTTTGTTTTACTTTGTACAGCCTTCAAGAAATAGCACTTTCCCATAATTATCGATTATCTACTTTTCTCAACATTGCCATCCCCACCTTGTTCATCTCCGGGTTCAGCCATTTGGTGAGTGTTAGTGTGTACACATGATCCCCTTGGCATATGTCTCACCTTTTAAACATGATTTAACATTTATACCAAAATATTTTAAAGTGCGTTTGCTTTTATTTGCTCATCACGGCCTTCATGTATGGTGAGTGATTGGTTAACTTCCACAATCTTTCCTGATTTTCATTGCCAAACAGCATTTTGTCACTATTATCATAATAATTATAGGTTCTCTCATGACCCATCTTAATTCAAGTAATTTCAGTACCCATCATCGTGTTTGCAGGTTACTGAAGTCGTGACACCTGATATCAGGATTTTGTTAAAGATACAAAAGGACAAACATACTCACTCAAAATATTAACAATGATTCAGGCAAAAGGGAATTCAAACAAGGCGAACAATAGTTTTACAATAAACACACACAAGAGAAGAGCATGGACAACATAAATTTTAAGATTGAAAACATAGTCATATACATAATATTGTTAGAGAACAAAGGTTTAGCACAAAAATTCATGCACAACTCCTGTGTGGTCAGTCAGACTATCCAATAACTTGGATTAACTTTCTTCCTATTTGAAACCTTATTCACAGTAGAAGTTCATACATGGCTCTGCAGGCATAACACCTGTATCATAATACAAAGCAATGTTTCCAGGATTTTAAATTTTCTGTTATTGTAATTACCTGAAAATATCAACACATGGCTATCTATTGTGTAATTAAAGGAGGCAAGTTATCAAGGACCATAGCAACAGACTGGGTAACACTGACTACATGGATATAGATAGCTATCTTAACTTTGTTATGTGGTAACTGACGATTCTGTTTGTGTCCAGACTTTATACTTAGTGGTTCGTTGGTGAATGTATCTGCCCGCGAAGCAGTTCAGGTGAAGTGAGAACCAAATGGCCACACATTGGCACTGACAAATTTTGTAACAGTTAAATGAATAAAGTGAAAAAAAGCCAGATGTAAGGCACGCATGCCACAGGTTCAGTAGCTATTATCAGTTTTATTTCTCTTTAATTACGAAATTAAGTAAATATTCACATGTGTGTTCCCTTGGTGTATCTTATTTAGATAAATACGGTAAACCCATATGGCCCTTGTGTTTCAAATTGCCGGACGTTCTGTCACAGCTGCACCTGCAGTTTGGTTTGGAATCCAACCAGGTTAAAAGCCCACAAAATTAGTTATTTGAACTGAATTTAAACCGATGACACAGAGTTCTAATGATGGGCACAAACCATATTGACAGGTGCCAAAAAAAAAGTTTAAAGTTTCTACTGATATGTTTTGTGGTAAATAAAACAGGTCTTCTTATGCAATTTCATCACAAACAATGCAAAAGGCAAGACTGATGGTACAGGATGTGAAACTAAATAGTTTTCAACACATCTCATACAAAACAAATTTAACTGAAAGTACTACCTCCAGTTTTTCTGCTTTTTTAATCATAAATTTCAAAAATATTATAGGACATATGTTTTTATGACTTTAGGATGTCAAGTCTTGCAAAATACACAGCTAAATAAAAAGTAAAAAACAGAAATTACATTTTTGAATACCTATCCAACAACGCTTGATGGGTTGTGTTGAAAAATTAAAAAACAGTAATAATTCTCTTTTGAGTATTCCATCTGTGGACCTACCTTGCAGTTACTAAAAATACATCTTCCTGAGAAATTTGATCTCTATCAGCACAAAAGTAGTGGAATGACAAGGCCGGATACGCAGCACTGCCATGGGTATCCGCATCTTATGCCAATCTCTTCCTGGGCCGTCTGGAGGAAGGTTTTCTGAAAAACTGTTCCCTTAGCCCGCTTCTGTAGTTCAGATTCATAGATGATATTTTTTTATTATCTGGACCCTCAGGGAAGACTCTTCCTAGATTTCCTCAACTCACTCACTCCATCAATTTCACTTGGTCATATTCCCACACTTGAGTCACCTTCCTTGATATGGATATCACCCTATGACAAGGTGTCCTCCACAACTCTCCACATATCAACCCAACTAACTTACAACAGTACCTCCAGTTTGACAGTTGCCATTCCTTCAACACCAAACATTCCCTTTTGTACAGCCTTGCAATCCATGGCGGACACATCTGTTTTGATCATGAATCACTTTCCAGATAGTCCCAAAAACTATCCCAAGTTCTCGTTTCTCACTGCTACCCCTGTGATCTTGTGGAAAAGCAAATCTCTGCTATCACCCACAACTCCCCTATGCACCTTCTATATCTGACCAAGGACAACATTATCACCCACTTCTTTCCTTGCCATGAATCGATTAATCAGATCCTTCACCGCAAGCATGATTTTCTATGTCCCTTCCCTGAAATGCATGTCCTTGTTCCCAAAATCATACCCACCATCCCCCACGCTTGCTTTAGCAGACCTTCTAATCTGAACAAGAACTTGGTACACAAGCACTTGCTCTCTGACTCTCCTAGACCTCCACAGGGATCTTTCCCCTGAAACAGATCCCACTACAAAAACATGCAGCTTGCATCCAGCCACCACTACCTACTCTAATCTCATCACAGAAGAATCCTTTGATATTATTGCACATGTCACCAGTGCTACCACTCACCTTACCTGTCTTCATTGCACTGCTTCCTACAACTGTCTCACCACTCAACAACTATCTTACAGGATGAATGGCCACAGGCAAAAGTTAATACTGCCATCCAGTGGTAATCCATGGCAGCTCACCTGTTTCACAGTTAGAGCTGTCAGAGTTTTTTCAGACGCCACCACCTTTTTGGAACTCTGTAAATGGAAACTTGCCTACCAATACATCCTGGACACCAGACATACCCTGGCCTCAACCTATGCTAAGTCTGTCACTTACTACACTGAAGAGCCAAAGAAATTGGTACACCTGCCTAATATCGTGTAGGGCCCCCGCGAGCACACAGAAGTATTGCAACATGATGTGGCATGGACTCGACTAATGTCTGCAGTCGTGCTGGAGAGAATTGACACCATGCATCCTGCAGGGCTGTCCATAAATCCATAAGAGTACGAAGGGGTGGAGATCTCTGAATGGCACATTGCAAGGCATCCCGGATATGCTCAATAGAGTTCATGTGTGGCGAGTTTGGTGGCCAGCAGAGGTGTTTAAACTCAGAAGAGTGTTCCTGGAGCCGCTCGGTAGCAATTCTGGATGTGTGGGGTGTCGCATTGTCCTGCTGGAATTGTCCAAGTCCGTCGGAATGAACAATGGTCATGAATGGATGCAGGTGATCAGTCAGGATGTGTATGTATGTGTCGCCTGTCAGAGTCGTATCTAGACGTATCAGGGGCCCCATGTCACTCCAACCACATATGCCCAACACCATTACAGAGCCTCCACCAGTTTGAACGGTCCCCTGCTGACATGCAGGGTCCATGAATTCACAAAGTTGTCTCCATACCCGTACACGTCCATCCATTCGATACAGTTGGAAATGAGACTTGTCAGACCAGGCAACATGTTTCCAATCATCAACAGTCCAATGTCGGTGTTGACGGGCCCAGGCGAGGCGTAAAGCTTTGTGTCGTGCATTCAGCAAGGGTACATGAGTGGGCCTTTGGCTCTGAAAGCCCATAAAGACGATATTTCGTTGAATTTTTCGCATGCTGACACTTGTTGATGGCCCAGCATTGAAATCTGCTGCAATTTGCAGAAGGGTTGCACTTATGTCACATTGAAAAATTCTCTTCAGTTGTCATTGGCCCCGTTCTTGCAGGATCTTTTTCTGGCCGCGGCGATGTCGGACATTTGATGTTATACCGGATTACCGATATTCACGATGCACTCGAGAAATGGTCGTATGGGAAAATCCCCACCTCATAGCTACCTCAGAGGTGCTGTGTCCCATCTCTCGTGTGCTGACTATAACACCAAGTTCAAACTCACTTAAATCGTGATAACCTGCCTTTGCAGCAGCAGTAACCGATCTAACACCTGTGCCAGACACCTGTTATGCTATACAGGTATTGCCGACCACAGTGCCGTACTCTGAGTTTGCGTACATATGCCTATACCAGTCTCTTTGGCTCTTAAATGTGTTATGCTATTTTACAGTCAGTTTTCATATATATTTTTCAACATGTTATGTTTTGTATTTTTTTATATCTTCCTAGTTTTATTTATCTACTCTTATAAAAGTTCTAATTTATACCTTTTAAACAAATTTCGTTTTACCTTCACTGATCATCATAGAGATTATTTTGTTTTGTAATTATCCTTGGTCAACTTTCTCTCTCCCCCTTCCCCATTTCTAACCCCACCCTCCCACATGTTTCATCTTTGTTTTATTCAGGTGGCGGGTCTCGATGTGAATCATCTTTCTCCCTGCCATATGCCTTCCTCCTACATGATTAAGGTAATTAATCGAAATATCATGAACTATATGTGTATTTTTTACATGTTTATCTGGCCCTCCTACCTTCATTTGTGACAGGTCTTATTTTCAATGGTTGATGGCAGTTTCTTCATCTCCATTATACCCAAGGCTGACGTGTAGACAGAAATGTCTTCAGTTGTCATTGGCCCCGTTCTTGCAGGATCTTTTTCTGGCCGCGGCGATGTTGGACATTTGTGTTATACCGGATTCCCGATATTCACGATGCACTCGAGAAATGGTCGTATGGGAAAATCCCCACCTCATAGCTACCTCAGAGATGCTGTGTCCCATCTCTCGTGTGCTGACTATAACACCACGTTCAAACTCACTTAAATCGTGATAACCTGCCTTTGTAGCAGCAGTAACCGTATAATGGTTACGTTTATGCAATTTGACTCCCAAACTCCGAAAAGATCTCCCAAATACTATTTTAAAATACATAAAACCGGAGCTTTGTGGCGAGAATAGGCCAGCTCACACATAAGCACTCTTTGTGATCATCAGATGCAATCTTCTCAACAAAAAAAAAGTGCGCTTTCCTCATAAAATAGTGGGTGGGTTCACCTCTTTAGATTTAGGAAAACTCAGTATTGAATTCATTGCAGTGAACTTACTCATCCAGTCTAGGATGTTTCTGCACAAAAAGGGTCTAGGTGAGCTCTACACACAGAAAACTGATAGATAATGAAATCTAATAGTCCTTGTACTCATAGATAAAAATGTTAGTCTTTAGAGACACAGAATAGGACATAATACGTAGTAAAACAAAAATTAAATAAAAACCAGAAATGGTATTAAAATATGGTAAGTTTCTTTAATAAAAGATTTGCCTGGCAACTGGAGGTCACCTTAATAGCTCGGCAACCACCGAGAGTTGATGATGTTCACACTGGCTGCCTCCACCACATCTCTGCTTGGCTATCCACTGACCCAGCTTATAACCAAGTGATAATTACATTGGCTGCCACCACAGCACTATTTGGCAAATGTTAATAGTAAGTCGGGTATCTTTTTATCTAGGTATACATAAATTTCAAATAACTGATTTAAAATGCAGTTATTCTTAAAAGGAAGTGTAACTGAAAATTCAGCTAAAAGGCAATTATCCATTGTGGAAGCAACTGCATAAGTAGAAAAAAATTAGAATGCAATGTTTGTTTAAGTTTATATTTTGATTTTTGTTTATTTATGATGATCAGGTGGAGAAATTCATGTAAGGAGAAGTACATCTGACTTTTATGCCCTTTTCTCTACAGCAGTTAGGTTATAATATAATGTAAGATTATTTTTACTGAAGATAATGAACAGGGGAGTTTAAAAAACTGTAAGAAAGATAACACAAACAAAACTGCAAAATATATTAATAGACATCATTAAACATACCAATACAAATATGTGATAAAATTTTTATTTTTGTTTTTGGTAGTTTGAACCAAATGCACACAAAAAAAGGTTATTCATTTTTTAAATTATGCTTTCCTTTGAAACTTTATCAAAACAATTCAGCTATTTGAATTAGTATTCCAATACAGATGACTAGAATTAGGACTGCCACTAATATAATTTCACTTTTAGCTTTTGGAATATTTTAATGAAATCATTAGTTTTACATTATAGCATCAATATACATAGTACAACAATGGTGATATAGTTTGACCACTCTTAACTCTTACATAACATTTATCACAAAGTCTAAACCATTCAGCGTCATGCAAAATTCATAGGTAAACACTTTTGAAAATTTTATCCAAAATGATTCATTATTTACCGCAAACACTTGCTATTCCAACAGAATGTTCCAATCATCCAAACAGCCTTAATGATTTGATGAAAATGAACTTGTTGATGGCATGCTATTTTAGATGTCAACAAACAAATATTTTAGACAAGGGCTAATGACTTTCATATGATGTCCCAACAGGAATAACAACCATTTAAAAATAAAACGAGCACCAGAACTAACTCAACAGCAAATTCCAATGCAGCAGAAAAAACAGATCAAGATGTCTTGTAAGCGTCCATTTCACACTGAAAAAGAAAAAAAAGGTATTTCAATAGTAAATTTATGAAACCAAACAAAATGTGCACTTGTTTAATTTTCATATCAACATCCTTGTTTCTAAAATATGAGGTCTGTTCAAAAATTAAGTGACCAGTATTTTTACAACAGAAACAAATGAAGCATGGGAGTTGTCATAAAGTTGGTACTATCATACACATTGCATGAAGCCTTATTTACCTGCAGAGAGTGTGTATCATTAGCCTTTGAGCAAGGAAGTGCACTCGATGTCCATAAGATTTTTTTCTTGCTCTAAATGATAGAATAACTTAAGCATCAAAATTTTCCAGATGCTTGGCAATATCTAGGTGGAAGATGTAGATCACTTTTGGGACTGCAGTACAAGAATGGGCTGAAATAAATCACCTCTCTCTAATCCATGATTCAAAACTACCTGCATCATTCAACAGTGGTCGGTGGAGGCGTGGTTTCAACCCTGACCTCATATTCAGTAGTAGCAGTATTAGCCACCAGTGCATCAAATCTGTCTGTTCCCCAATACCCAACTCACAGCATAGACCAATAATGTGTCAAATATATGCCGCAGTTAGACCACAGGAAGTACCTTTCCGTAGAAGATACAACTTCAAAAAGGCATATTGGTCTGAATTCTCAGAACTATTGGATTCCAAAGTTCTTTCAATAGAACCAACACCAGAATGCTATGACATCTTCACCACGGCTGTAAAGAGATGTTCCAGAATGTCTATCCCTCGTGGTTGTCGGACATCTTACATCCCCGGTCTCACATCAGATCAAGCTGCTCTACTTAAAGAATACAGCAATTTATTTACAGAAGATCCTTTTGGTGAAGCAACAGTGGAAGCAGGAAACAAACTCATTTCCATTATTAAAGAGACAAAGCGGAATCAGTGGATTAAAACTGTTGAGGACTTAGATTTCGCAAGAGACAGCCATAAAGCATGGAGACTACTGAAGCATCTAAACAATGATCCAACTAAGACCAAAACTCATTATAATGTTACCGCCAACCAAATAGCACACCAACTGCTATTAAATGGCAAAGCTAATTACAAGTCCAAAATGCCCAAACTGCGGAAAGAAGGCCAAGAGGAGAATAATGACCTCACAATACCATTCAGCATGGAAGAATTGGATAAGGCTATAAGAAATTGCAAAAATGGAAAATCAGCAGGCCTGGATGACATTAGGACAGAACAAATTAAGCACTTTGGTCTAACAACAAAGAAGTGGATGCTTCAGCTCTTTAACAACTGTATGAGTAAATGTCAAATTCCAAAGATATGGCGGAAGTGCCGAGTGATCGCCTTGCTTAAACCTGGCAAAGAAGGAAACAGTCCAAAGAATTTTAGACCTGTTGCACTTTTATGTCACCTACAAACTGCTTGAAAGAATGATCTTAAACCGGCTGTTGCCTGTAGTTGATCCTTTGCTTATTCCTGAACAAGCTGGATTCCGCCCGGGTAAAAATTGCACAGGACAACTACTACACTTCACGCAGTTTATAGAAGATGGATTTGAAGCTCGTAAGGTAACAGGGGTGGTATTTGTTGATTTGTCAGCAGCGTATGACACTGTCAACCATCAGCTACTACTAGTCAAGTTCTACAATCTGACCAGGAATTTCATTCTTAGTAAGTTCATTGCTACTCTTCTGCAGAACCGCAGATTCTTTGTTGACTTCCAGGGTCAGCGTAGTCGTTGGAGGCCACAGAAGAATGGTCTACCCCAAGGAATAGAGATGGGTCGTTCGTGAGTGAATCAGCTCTTTAGAACAGTTCTTTTGAAAGAGCGAGTGAGCGGTAGTTCTTCTTGGAAGCCGTAATGACGGTGGTGTGTCGGCGTCGATTGAACTTCAGTGGAGTGGGCGCAGACAATGGCGGTTTCGGCTTTGCCATTCTCGCCCGACCCTTGTTTGTTCTCTGTTCCACGCCGTTCATTGTTTATCCACTCCGCTATGAAGAATAAGAAACGCCGAAGATCGAGAAGAGCTAGTTCGTTCGCAACGTTCGATTCAATCGCTCAGCACAGCTCGGAGCAGTGAGCAGTGCCACTGGAGAGCTAGTTCGTTCGCGACGTTCGATTCAATCGCTCAGCACAGCTCGGAGCAGTGAGCAGTGCAACTGGAGAGCTAGTTCGTTCGATTCAATCGCTCAGCACAGCTCGGAGCAGTGCCACTGGAGAGCTAGTTCGTTCGATTCAATCGCTCAGCACAGGTCGGAGCAGTTCCACTGGAGAGCTAGTTCTTTACCGCTCCGATTCTCTTTCTCTCTCTCCCTGGTAAGCGTTATACTATATGTTATTTTAAGTTTGTAATCTAAACTACGATCCAAGTGTATTTAAATGACCACTATAAACGTTTAAACATAATCGTAACACCAAATATTTATCGATACGTTTTTCATAGATTTGCGTGTTTATTTCAAGTTTTCCGTTGTCTGTAACAGGTCAAGAAAATGAGCAGACTTACCAGTGATGTTTGGTATCATTTCGAAAAGAACGAGAAGGACAAGAAAGGGAAATGCAACTATTGCAAGGCGGTTTTATCTATATCGTCAGGATCGACGACCAATTTGAAGAGACACCTTAAGACAAAGCACCCGTCGATACCATTAAAACGTGAGGGAAATGCGCAGCGATCACGTTCGCCTTCAGTGGATGACTCCGGGGTTAGAACTTCTCATCGAAGTGACTCTAATCCACTCCCAAAAGCAAGTAGTTATAATGCCAGTGCCTCCACGTTTTCTCTGGAATTGTGCAACTTGGACGACACCATGGCTCCGAGACAGTCACCGTTATCGACGCCGCGGTTTGCTCAGACATCGATGAATACATTCGTTGATGTAAATCAACCAATCTCAATTACTAGGAAACGGGCTTTAGATATTCAGTTACTAAAAGTGATGTGTAAAGAATATCACCCCTTCTCTCTTGTCGAGGATGAGGAATTTCAGAAATTCGTAAGAATGTTAAATCCAGGTTACAATCTCCCAAGTAGGAAACACCTGTCAAACAGTTTGCTTCCTTCAGTGTATAATGATATCTTACATAAAGTCAAAGTGGCTGTGAATGCTACTTCAGCTCTTTGTGTCACTTGCGATGGCTGGACGAACTATAAATAACATAAGTTTTTATGGTCTTACCGCGCATTATATAGACAGCCAGACTCGTATGATATCATGTTTACTTGAATGTTCCGAGTTTTCTGAACGGCATACCAGTGCCAATATTGCTACGTGGATAGACGAAGTACTAGATAAATTTTCTGTTCGAAACAAGGTGTGCGCTGTAGTTACTGACAATGCTGCCAATATTAAGGCCGCAGTCACACAGTTAAATCTTAAACAGATTTCTTGTTTCGCTCACTCTTTAAATTTAATCGTTCAAGACGCTATTTTTGGATCAATTAACAATGTTGTGAGTTCAGTGAAAGACATCGTGCGGTTCGTTAAGAAAAGTAGTTCCGCTTCAGCCAAGTTAAAAGAGATGCAAATTTCCTTAAATAAAGAGCAGCTGAAGCTGAAGCAAAATGTTCCAACACGGTGGAATTCTACCTATGATATGTTAGACAGGGCAATAAAAAACAAGGAACCAATTGTGTCTATGCTTGCACTGTTAGGAAATACTCGAAATGCTGATTTACCAAGGAGTCTGACTCAGCAAGAGTGGGATGTTATGACTCACGCCGTTAAACTGCTTGAGATTTTTAATGAAGTTACGAAGGAAATATCAGCTGAAAGCAATGTTTCATTGTCAAAGACTACTGTGCTTTCTAGAATTATGACGAGAAAGGTTAACGTGTACATCCACAGCAACCTGGATATTCCTGAAAGCATTATTATATTAAGCAAGCTTCTTTTAGAGGGTTTAACTAGGCGGTTTAGCCAGAGAGAATGTGTTAATTTCACAAGCAGTTATTTTAGATCCAAGGTTTAAAAGTCAGGGATTTGGAGACGAACAAAAGTACCTTACTGCCTATAAGTCGCTTATCGCGAGTGTGAAGGAGGCAGCTGAAAACAGTGGCGCAACAGTGAGCCGTCAGCCAGCATCACAAGCCACTATTTCATCTTCGTCTTCGATTTGGGAAGAATTTGATACAACTGTTAGCTATTTGCAAGCAAGGCAAGACCCCACAGCAGAAGCTACCGCAGAAGTAGATAAATACTTAAATGAACCGTATTTGCCGTGCACAAGTGACCCCTTACAATGGTGGGAGACGAGGAAATTTACATACCCGAATGTGTATACAGTAGCAATGAAACGTTTGTGTATTCCGGCTACAAGCGTGCCTTGCGAAAGATTATTTTCAAAAGCTGGACAAATTTGCACTGATAAAAGAAATAGACTGCTGAATAGCAAAGTATGTAAAATTTTGTTTGTGAACAATTACTTTAATTTCATTTAAAGCAAAAATTTCTTTAAAATTATTTGTACTTTGTGTCTGTAAATAAATTAATGTAAAACTAACTATGCTCAAACTATCTCTCAAATATTCCCAGCAATCCGAACAATATTTCATTGTCGCTTTGAAATGGCCTTTGCTGCGAGAAAATAATCCGGTAGTATTTAAGAAACAAAAATGTTTCCGAATAAACACAAAAATAAATGAAAATAACCGATGAGATATTAACCTAAGAAATTAGTCTAAATGTAAATAAAACGAACAGATACTACACTCAAAATGGATATAACCGCTCTTTTTGTTTAAACTGAGCTAGTGAACTGGTAAACCGTTGAAAAGAACTAGTTCACCAGTCACTGGAGAGCTAAAAAAAGGGGGGGGGTGGGGGTTTTCATCGGAAAGTGGGGGTATAACCGGATTGTGAGGGGTGAGACCTAAAAAAAAAAGGTCTCAAATAAAACTGAGCAACTGAGCAAGTGAATCATTCAAAAGAACTAGTTCTTTTCATTGAGTGATCAAATGAACAACCGCTCTTTTTAGTGAATCACTTTGCCCATCTCTACCAAGGAAGTGTGCTAGCCCCATTATTGTTTAACATATATACCAATGATCAGCCTATACCACGCAAATGCAGGAGTTTCGTGTATGCTGATGATCTTGCTCTGGTCTCACAGAGCAAAGACTTTGAATCAGTGGAGAGCACCCTTACCAACGCTCTGGAAGATTTGTCAAGGTATTATAGCATGAACCAGCTTAAACCAAATCCTACGAACACACAAGTATGTGCTTTTCATCTAAGGAATAAAGAAGCAAATCGTAGGTTAAAGGTAACATGGTCGGGGGTCAAACTAGAACACTGTGATACTCCAAAATATCTAGGAGTGACCCTTGACAGATCACTTACATTCAGGAAACATTGCATGAACTCCAAGCTGAAAGTTTCCAGTAGGAACAATCTCATAAGAAAACTGGCTGGATCGCAGTGGGGCAGCCAACCTGAAACAATTAGAACTTCTGCCTTAGCACTATGTTATTCGGCTGCAGAGTACGCCTGTCCCGTATGGCACAGTTCAACCCATGCCAAACAAGTAGACATTGCACTTAATGACATGTGCAGAATCATAACAGGCTGCTTAAAATCAACTCCAGTCGAATGGCTCCACCGTCTCGCAGGAATAACACCACCTTCTGTTCGAAGGGAAATAGCAGTGAACAAGGAAAGGATGAAAGTGAACCATGAAAAATCTCATCCACTATATGGGTATATCCCTCATAGGCAAAGACTGAAGTCCAGGAAAAGTTTCCTAAGAATATCTCAGGAACTTACAACAACAACTGAAGAAGCCAGGTTACAACTATGGGAAGCTAAGACTCCCCTTCCGCATGGCTGGGGAAGAGTGTCTGAATCTTTGCCACCTGGTTATTACAAGGGATGGTTGATGTGGAAATCTTTGAATAGGCTGAGATCAGGAGTGGGCAGATGCAAAGTGAATTTAGCAAGATGGGGCTATACTGAGATCAGTGATATCAAGTGCGACTGCGGTGAGGACCAAACTGTCCAGCACATGCTCCAGTGTCAACTGTGTCCAGCATCCTGTTCGGCAGCTGAACTGTATGAGGCCTCAGAAAATGCACTGGAAGTGGCCAAGTTCTGGTCGATTATAATTTGATGATTGTGATTGTGTAACTGTATGTTTCTGATACGAAATAATAATAACTTTTGGCAACAATTCCTCTGGTATCATATAAATTAAGAAGTGGTACAACTGCTTTAAAAAGATGATGACATATGGGTAGAATTACTTGTGATCTGGAAGGTCCTGCTAGAATGACAAGGACATTGACTGACTACATGCAGACTTTGGTCATAAAAGACAATTGTTTCACCATTCGAAAACTAGAGGTAAACACTGGTTCAGTAAATACCATTTGGTATGAGGACTGGATCTACATCTACATATATACTCTGCAATTCACAAAATTGTGGGTGGCAGAGGGTGCTCAGCACCAAAGCTAATCTCTTTGTTGTGCATTCCAATCCCTAATGGTACGAGGGAAAAAAGAATTCATATAAGAATCATTGCAGCACCTTATTTCTCTAATCTTATCTTTCCTGTCATTCCGGCTCAAATAGGTTGGTGGACGAAGTATTTCACTACACTCGTGAGTGAAAGTGGGAGTACACATGTTTACCAATAAGTTTAAACGACATGTGCGTCGTCTATCTACCAGAGACTCCCAGCCTAGTCAACTAATCAGTTCTGTGATTTGTACATTATCTCCTTTGTTTGTTCATTACAATTTTTCAATATTCGACCTATGAATCGCAGCCTAGAATTAGCTCTACCTACTAACGAATTAATGTGTAAGTCCCATTTCATATTCCTTTGTACTGTTACTCCGAAATATTTCACAGAATCGACCATTTCAATAACTGAATTGTTTAACTCGTATTTCTGAACAATTGGATTCTTTTTGATCTTGTGGAGAGTGTCTGAGATATCTGTGCCAAAACTGTAAATAAAACTGCATCTGGAAGTCTCACAAGACATGATGATTCTGTAAATGGTGAACCTGACTTCTTGCACTTTGTAAACTCAAGGTTTTATAGGTATATGCTGAAAACCAAGGCAGTCGTCACAGTGGAGGTATTCAATATATTTGAGGCTACACAAACTAAGAGATATTCATAGCAGTGGCGCATCAAAAGTATCCACCACAAGGTCAAAACATTACCTAAGAAAACTGTCTATAGGTCATTCATGATACACTGCAAGTATCCAGACTTGTAAGCATCACGACAACACACTATCTCATTCCTCCCATTTTGCTCAATTCTTTGGACCAAACCATCACTTCAGTGGTTCATCAGACTCTTTGCTCTCCAGACTTGGCTCATTAAGATTTTGGGTTAATATCCAAAGCTGAAAACATCACTGAAAAGGATTCAAGTCACATGAAAACATTAGGTCAAACATGGTGGTCTGGTTACATTCCATTTTTAAAGAGACATTCCAGAAATTCTTTCAGATAATAGAGAACATCGGAAGAATGATGTGCAGCCCCAAAGAGACTACTTCAATGGGGTTTATCGTTCCACTTCTCTAGATGGCCAATTATTATTATTATTTTACTTGTAAAGGTCAATGAATGTCTAAACAGTTTTCATACAAATACATCCAAAGTTTTTTTTAAGCTACATGTACCTGGAACACTTCCAAAACATGGTCACAGACTTTCTCAAGATCTTCAATGCCTTTTTTTAAAATCAACAGCACGGGGTCCCGATGTCTGTATTCTGAAGTGCATTTTAGTTTCTGCAGGGTGTGGTATCGTATAGCCGCAGAAAATTACTTCTGGACTGAAAAAAATACAAGAAAAACTATAAAAACACATTTTAATACCCATTAAGTATCTAACTAGGCTGTAAATGACAGTTCATTTTGAATACGGTTAAATGAAAAATAATTACTGTGTATCATAGAAGTCAAAACAGCAAAATAAAAGAAATGGAGGTGTATAGTTATCTCCGACAAACATTACAGTCAATAGTTCTATATTTCTGTGTATATCTGTTTTTTGATCTACGAGAGTGGAATAAATTGTCAGTTACTATAGAAGATGGCAGGACAGAGTTAACAGACAAGAATATCTTGTAATTATCAGGTCTTTATTCTTCCTCAGCAGAACATGGCACACACAAAGTAATTTGCCCCCGCCTTGTACACACCATGTTCATATTTTTTCCTGTTTTGACATCCTGCCATCATCAATGACGGGTGGTGGTCTATTACCCTATCCTAATTCTTATTTTACAACCAATCATCTTTTATTTCCTTGCATCTATAGTAAGTAAGATATATAAGAGAGAGAAATCACAAACAAAGGTGGTGGTATAGTGGCACAAAATCAGAAAAAGTAATGAAATTTTCAGTATAAATCTCTCTTCAGTAGTAGAACATGGAAAGCACAGGGCGTGAGTTAAAGACCAATTAAATGACAATTACCTGGGTAAAATAAGGAGCAATGAGAATCGATATGAGACAATTTAAAAGAAAGTAAGGAGCAATCCCACAAAAACAGTTCTGGTAAATATTCTATCTCAAAAACTTATGAAATCTTGTTCTGAGTGAAGTCTACACTTTACGTCAGGTATTCACTTCACTGATCGGTTTCCGTCAATGTTATATATCATTGATAAAAATATATATATAAACCTGGCGACTTGGCCATTATGCTTGTCATTTGAGTGTACAGCAGTGCACCCATCAACTCAAGTCAACAACGGCACTAGCCACACTTTTCTTTAAGCGACTTGGGCCATTTTTGTACCAATTTTTTCGGTTGTATTTAAGCTACATGTTTCAATTTTTTACTGTACAAAGATTCCAGCAACGTTAGCAAACATACTAAATTCTATTTCATTACTGTTTTTCGTTCAGATGTTATTTATGTGTGAACTGCACCGATTTTGAGACTCACTCATTGACTGACTGATGATCATCAAAACTCTAAGGTACTTCCCGTAATCGTAAAAATATGAAATTTGGTACAAGAATAAAATTTTACCCCCATATTATAAAAAAGTTGAACTCGTAAATTTCCATATATCCACCCCTGATGTGAAATCACTTTCTACCCTAGTAATTCTATATACCTCAGATTTTCATTATTGATTATAGACGGAGCTTACTAAGTTTAACTAATGTGTTAAATTTACTTCCTTCTCTTAGTGCAATTCGATTCTTCTCTCTCTCTGACCACACCACCTCAACATCAAAATTCCACTGCACTTCCAGTAGTCCTAGAAACAAGTAATTTGGTACACATATATGGTTTAATCCCTAAATCATAAGAAAAGTCTAATATTGAAAGATGGTGCAGAGTGTCATGGGAGTGTACAAGGCATATATTGGTGATGAAGCATGGAAAGATATTGGTGGAAGAATTAAGAGGGATGTATGGAGGGAAAAGATATCCATGACCACAAGCTTACATTCGATTTCAGGCATAAAAATGCGGGAAATTTTATTTCATAGATAAGGGGGTCAGGTATTGAATAAATCACCAAGAGAAATGTTTAAAGTTGAAATTCACAGAGGGCACGTATAGTCAGGTAGATGAAAGGGGAAAATGGGTGAATAGAGAAATTGCCAGAGGAGCATGCACTCCATCACAATTGAATTGTTTCTAGAATCAAATAAAGGGTATTTGAATTATTGTGTCGGGGTGTCATAGTCGATAAAATAATTTTGACTGGAAGGAAATAAAATTTAACACATCTATTAAACATGGTAAGTTCTATCTATAATGAAAACCTGATGCATATAAAGTTATTGGGATTGAAAGTGATTTCACATTTGGGGTAGAAATATGTAAATTTATGAGTCTTAGGTTTTTCTTATAATCTGAGGGCAAAACTTTATCTGTGAACCAAATTTGAGCACTCTGACTACAGGAAGTACCTTAGCGTTCTGATGATCATCAGTCAGTTGAGCGAAAAAAATCAGTGAAATTTAAATTTGCATCTGAATATCATCCAAATTAAACAGGAATGAAACAAAACTTAGTGTGTTTACTAAGATTGCTTATATCTGTGTATAATTTTTTTTAAACTGAGGCTTGTAGCTTAGACCAAAGAAATTGATGTACAAAAATGACCCGAATCTCTTCAAGAAAAGGGTAGGTAGTGCTGCAGTTGAGTTGACAGATTATTGCAACAAAACCTATTTAGATTTGCTTATATGCACCTAATAACTTTGTATCATTTGATATTTAAAAAGTTTAACTGTGTATCTAATTTTTCTGACAAGAATAATAATCTACATTATGATATTAAATATCAATAATTACTTCATCAAATGGTGTTAGTTTTATTTAATATTGTCATTTCTACAACAGGATTTGGGACACCAAACAAAAATTTAATCAAGAAATATTGTAATATCACTGAAATGAACTGAGCTAGTTTACATTCTAATCACGAAATACCAAAAATGGATCTGCTTTAATGAAAACAAGATATTTTAGTCTACATGCATATTAGCAGTAATAACAGTTTAACAACCACACTTTCATTTAGAGCACATATTATGTACCAACAGTTTTTTTCTGCTTATGGGTTTGTGCCTTGTCAACATAATCAGAGATGGCCTTTTCTGAAGGAACCATCCTGGCATTTTCTTTGAATGATTTTGGGAAACCGTGCAATACTGAAAACTGGATGGCTGGACATTGACTCAAACTCATGTTCTCCCAAATGAGAGTCCAGTACCACATTACTACTCTCAGTACTACAGCTGAAGAAACCAAACACATAAAATAGTGTTATTATATGACATTTTCATCCCTGTGCCTCTATTCATCACGATTTGCTACAAAATGTGATGCTTTACAGAAAAAAATATTTTCAAACTTAACTAATTTTTCTGGTCTTTATGGTTCTAGAGTGCTCCTGTAGTTTTTATTGGTTGCAAATTAATTGTACTAATCACTTAAAAACATACTGTGTATGATTGCCCAAGATTTTATGTTGACTTAATTTAATTCAGTTGAGAAAAAAAATGGGTCTCATTGTCATAAAATGGCAAATGTTAGGCTATGGTTTCATTTTATCCCTTTTTTTGGCTTTACATGGAAAAGGACTTGTAGCAACAAATGGGAACGAAATTGGCCATGGCTTTTAGAAGGAACCATACCAGCATTTTCCTGAAGTGATTTGGGGAAACTGTGGAAAACCCAAATCTGGATTACTGGACCAGGTTTCGAACCTGTGTTATCCCGAATGCGAGAGTGTTTCTGCTCACCATCTTATCAGTTTGTTAACTAAGGAAGTGCAATAAATGCCAGCATTTGTACAAGCATATCATCATAATCTATTATACAGCTCTAGCTGTGTTGGGGTATGTATGAAACTTTCACCTTCCTTTTTAGGTCCACAACTCTTCCTTTTTTTTACTTATGGCTTTACGCCTCGTCGATGTCAAGGTCATTAGAGGTGGGTGGGATTTGGGACATGGAACTGGAAAGAATTCAGCCTTGGCATTTTGAAGGAAGCATCCCGGCATTTGCCTGGAGTGATTTGGGGAAACCATGGAAAACCCAAATCTAGACGCCCGGACGAGGGATTCGATCCTGCGTCCTCCCAAAAGTGAGGCCAGAACGTTAACCATTCGCCTACCACTTGGTAATTCTTTCTCTAAGACTGTGATCCAATATGGGTTCCTTCTATATATTTTTCAATGACATGATGCTTCTTGTTTTGGGTCTGTCTCTTTACTTCAATCCTAGTTTCAATCATCTCTCAGCAATTTCTTCTTTTCCATGTTATTTAAATGTCATGACCAACTTAAAATATCCTCTTCAATTCTAATCTCCTTTTTGAAACCCTCATTTATTACTGTTTATGTATCATCTTTCCTTTCATGCTTTTCAAGAACTTCATCCCACTGGCTTGTCTGCTTAAGTAAGGAAGAGAACATAGAAAATTTTATATACCATTTTGATGCAATTAATTTGAAATTCTGTATTCCATATAAAAAAAAAATACTGTATAAAACCTATTCATCAAACAATTGCATAAATTCTAACCAGGATAAATATCTAGGTCTGCAGAATTTTGAAACAATAAGTGAATCGGTTTAGTGATAAAAAATTAAATATAATATCAAAAACAGTACCAATTTTGGACAGAACTCACAGAACAGCATTTGCAAATGCCAGTTATTATCATGCATTGAGGATTCCATATCCATATCATATATTAATTTTTTTTCACAAACAAAAGTAAAAACTTCCTTCACAAAAGTTTCAATAACTTTTTTTAGACTTTAATATAAGTTTTGAAAAATTGTCTTTTGAATGGTATCTGTAAATCTAACACACATACAACAAAAAATACTTAAAAAAATTAATTGTATTTCTTCAAAAATGTCAATTATTTCTTTTTAAAAAAAGAATTTTAATCACGTGCTTATTACCTGATTTCTAAAATTGAACACCATATTAAATAATGATTTTTTGTCCAAAAAAATATCTGATCAAGTGTCAAATTTGTTAAAGTCACTCACTCAGTTATTCTGCGAAAAGATCACTGTAAAATTAGTTTATATATCAGAAGAATTCTAAGATAACCATTGTGCCACAATTTGATGATAGTTTTTTTTTATGGAATTCAACAAATCGAAAGAGTGAAGTAATTTTTTTTTATATCACACCTAGCTCTCAAGATATTGTATCTCAAAAGTGAGGTGGTTAGGTTGAAAGGTGACCTGAACCAGAAGAAAAATTTTGACTGAGCAAATTTTAAGATAAATTCTTATGTAATTCAACAAGACAAAGCAAAAGTGAAGAATAAAATTTTCGATATCTCACTTAGTTCTCAGTATATACAAGGGTTGCTATTTATATTTCTGGCCTTGGCAACAATAAGTGTTGCCAGGCGCCACCTGACATTTTCATTTGAAACATTGACATTGTTTAACATAGCCTTATTCATCGCAATGTGCCATTTGAGTGCAATTTGTTGTTTACAGTAACTTTAAAAATTCATCTCAGGCAAAAAATGGATTTAACACATGAACATTTTCGTGCAATTATTTTTCATAACTTTCAACATGGATTATCAAGACAAGAGTGCATCGATGAACTTAATTCTTTATACAGCCATAAAGCATTATCATATAGCACTGTAAAAAACTGATATAACGAATTTAATCATGGCCGAAGTTCACTTAAGGATGAATTCCATCAGGGTCGTCCCAAATCGGTTTTTGTGCCAGAAAACATTGATGCGTGAACTGATAAAGCAAGATCGTCATGTGACATACCGTGAGATTGAGCCATCTTTGGGCATTAGTATGACAATCAGCTCAGGGGGCCCCAGCCACAAGACTTGGCAGAGCTAAAAAAATAGTCGCCCATCTGGCCTGAGGGACCCAAAATATTTTTTGCACCGGGGCCCTTGTTTACCTAGCTATGCCACTGGACAAGCATCAATAAAATAATGCATTATCATTTGGCCATAAAAAAGATTTGTTCGCGTTGGATCCCGCATAATCTGACAAACGCTCAAAATGAAGTGTTATCTTGGTTGTCCGGGTTGAACCGCGTCAATTTATGAAAACCTAATGTTTCGGCCATCATTATGCGGCCGTATGGCCAAAATGTTAGGTTTTCATAAATTGACACGGTTCAAACCGGACAACCAAGATAACACCAAACAATGATCCCAGTCTTGACAGTCCTCTGAAGAAGGCCGCAAAATAATGGCCGAAACGTTAGGTTTTCATAAATTGATGCGGTTCAACCCGGACAACCAAGATAACATTGACAATGACTGCAGAAGTCTGTGCAACCGCTCAAAAGGAAGCTCGTGTCGATTGGTGCAAGGAAATATTTAAAAAAATACATCCGAGGTGCATCAAAGGCTGTGTATAACATCTACACAGATGACGAATCATGGATCTATGCATATGAGACCGAAACAAAACAGCAATCAACTGTATGGGTCTTCCAAGACGAGCCAAATCCTACAAATTTTGTTCGCGGAAGAAGCACATCAAAGCAAATGGTTGCCTGTTTCTGCGGCATTATCGGTCATGTGGCAACAGTGGCGTTAGAGCAACGTAGGACGGTCAACTCTGAATGGTACACGACCATTTGTTTACCAGAAGTCTTTGGATAAATTCGGAAAAAAGTCGAAGAAGAGGCGAATAATTCTTCATCACGACAATGTGAGCTGTCACACATCGGCTCAAACAAAGGAATTTTTGACCAGTTCAAACATTGAATTGATGGGTCATCCGCCATACAGCCCTGATTTGGCAACCAAATGACTTCTTTTTATTCCCGCACATCAAAAACAAATTACGTGGTCAACGATTTTCATCACCCGAAAAAGTGGTTGATGCATTCAAGACGCATGTTTGGAGTTACCTTCATCGGAGTGGAAAAAGTGCTTTGAAAATTGGTTCAAACACATGCAAAAGAGTATTGATCTTCACGGAGAATATTCTGAGAAACAATAAAACCAATTTCGATCATAAATATTTGTTTTTTTCATTATTAGGCCAGAAATATAAATAGCAATCCTCGTATTAACTCAAAAGTGAGGTAGTTAGGTTGAAATGTGGTCTGTATAATTTATTTGTTTGTTGCCACAGCCACAAGAATTACATGCTGGACAAAGGGCATTTTTTTTCTTCCTTGATATTGTGGTTTGTATGAAATGAGGCCTGGACCAGAAAGAAACTGTTCACAAAGGCACAAAGAACTACTGAAAGTGGATATCTGGAGAATTAGATTTTTAAACAGTTTTCAGATCTTTAGTTTCTGAACTAAAGGGAGGGATTGGCATTTTTTACTAACAGTTTTTTGGCAAATTGTGGAATAAAGATGAAGCTTAAAAATTTTGGGAGTCAGCAGTTTGCAGCTCTCATTTGATACCTTAACGGTCACCTAAACTAAGTAAACTCCCAACATGATTTTTTACAAATAATTTATCGCAGTTTAAGATGAATAAGAACCAAACTAATCTAAGTTAAACGTGTTGGATGTAGCATAGCCAAAATTTCGTAATTTTTATCACTTGGTCCAGGCCGTATTTCCACCTAACCACCACGATTTCTATGACAAAATTAAACTGTTTAGGATGAAATGATCCCTGTACCGATTATTTTTATGTTATTTTAGCAGTGCTGAAAGCATTTAGCAGTTGCTCAGCCTTTCATATTTCGGAATTTTTAATTAAATTTCTAGCGACTTTTTTGCAATGTATGATCGCAAATCGTGAAGAGGACATGTTGACGAAGCGACTGATGTAAATTTTAACACGTTAGTACAAGTTTCTGGCAGGTACCGAAAGTGGTGCAGTTCGCATTTGTTTAGTTTAAAAAATAAAAAGGATGGGAATATCCCCTTTAAAGGTATATGAAACCTAACATCAAAAATGGAAAGGAATGCAGTGACAAAGTACGGGGAAAGTAAAATCAAAGTTGAAAGCAGAAGGGCTGTAATGACATAAAAAAACAAGACATACCTCACAACCAAACAATAATCATGTGACAGGCACACTTGCCTAGAAACTACCCTTTTGAATTATTTATAGTAGACCAGAGGGTAAAATATGAGGATAGTATTGGCAGAACATTAACTGAGATAAGAAACACTATGGAAATTTGATATATATATACCTATATAGGCATAATTGGAATTAGGCCACTATTAATCAATAGCAATTAAAAAGTCAAAATAGCAATAACAACAGCCCAAATTGAAATTGTGTCGCATGTGTCATAAAATTATTGGGAAAGATTTTCTTGAGGTAAGACTGGAATAGGTTATTGGGGTAGGACACATGTTATACTGTTTCAGTCTTCCTCCTTTCCAATCCGACATATGAGTATTATGTATACTTGACATCAAAATATACTGACCAATGTTGAAAATAACACAACTCATAGTACATACTATCTCACAATAATACTCCTCAAAGCGTTTCCAAATGTATGTCCCTCATCTTGGAAAACGAAAGTTCGATTTTTTTCTTCCAATTCATCTTCACCGGCGAGCTACAACAAAGAAATAACAACAAATGAAGTATTAGAAATTCTATTTAAATAACGTTCCTAATACGACGCAGAAGCCGTAGTGCTGTACCTCTGCAATTCTATTCATTTTATGCAAGCTTTTTCCTTCCAGTACTAAATCTATAAATCACATGCTTCAAAGCGAGCACATGCAAGCAATGTTTACAAATATCACCAAAGATTATGAGTATATTTCTATTTATTTATTTTTATTGGCATTTGGTGTGTACCATACAGGCAGCGGATTATATCTAATTATATCTAATCAAATACTACATATTGTCCATTATTTAAGTGCAGGGTCAGATTTACAATTTATAAGTGCTTATACATTAATGGATATATGGCATACAATATATGAACAAAAATATGAGACATACAAATTTATAAAATACAATATTTAACATGCAAGATATTAAAATGTTTCACTAAGATTATTCTGTTGGTCAGTGTTGTTATAGGATTTGTTTTTTGTTGAGTGTATATGATTTTGTTTAAGGTCCGCCCGTGTGACTTCTTTATTCGACTCGTTCAGGTGTCATATTTCGATGTTGTTCCTCGCTGCAAACTTGAAGAGGGTCATGAAGATTTCCGCTATATTCTTTTGAAGGAGGGTCTGCACCTTGGTAGGTAGTTCTGCCCCGAGACTGTGCAACTCTGATATTAATATTGATAATTCATCCCACTGTCCTCTGCAGGCAAAAACTATGTGGTCAATATTCCCAAAGCTTCTGCCATCACACTCACACATGGGGGAGTTGACCATGTTGATCCTGTAGAGGTGGCTCGGATAGCGGCCGTGGTTGAATTTCAGTCTGGAGACAAATGATGCGACTTTCCTTGTAGTTTGCGTGTTGTCGTACCAGTGGATCCATGGGATTGTTGGGTGGATCTGTCTATAATGACTACCTTTGTGCAGGTCTTTTGATCTTCACTCTCTGTTCCATTCCGTTCTAGTTTTATTACCGGAATAGGGGGATCAAGTCAGAGGCCGGAATATGTTTTATTTTTATGCCGTGATGTGGTACTGCCTTAGCCAGCCGATCAGCTAATTCATTGCATGGAGGAAGGAATTATATGGAGAAGAAGTGAGCTTAAATCGGTGAAGCAAGCACTAAACTCTCCCGCATGGTGGCAGCACCGGCAGCGACCATATGGCGCTTCCCAACAATTAAGGTGTTCACATTGTGGTAGAGGCAGTGATTATTTCATTTAGTATTGTGTATAAGTGTTTAAAAATGCCAGCTTGTGTTGCGTACGGTTGCACAAATAGGCCAGACAGGAATGAACCTGGAATATCATTTCATAAGTAAGTTGAATTGTAATTATCGTTGTTGAAGTGAGCGGTAGACACAGCAAACTTTGCAGCACGTCTATAAATATTTAGTCATAGCTCTCAATGGGATGACTTTGTTCGCAAATTAAGGTGACTGAATAAATTTTCACAGATTATCAATTGAACAACTTGTGTTTCAGTTTGCAAAATGTTTAACTTCTTTTTAAAAAATAAACCAAAATTTGAATGCACATTTCTGCTAAATACTTTTTAAAACGTTTCACAAATGTTACTTATATCAAGTGAACGATGAATAAGACCATCTCTACTTTTGTACGTTTTGAGAGATCCCCAAAATAATAGAAATGGAGATCACAATATACTAACACACTCTTCACTTTTTAATATTTTTAGATGTTTGTGTACCACAAATCCTGAAATGTAGTGTACAATATGATCTATTAAAACAGTTAGTGCACCTGCATCAAACATACATTCGTGGTCGGACTTGGGAGGAAACTGTAATTCTTTTTCCTCTTCAATAATTCGATGATGTCTTGATGTAAAATTTATAATATGTTCTGGAGCATGATTAACAATTTTTCCAGGAGTATACAATTACCAGTGTTTGCATATTTCACTTCACATTTCAAGAGTAGGTTTTTTTTTTTATAAGCTGCTTTAAATTGTATGGGCAGTGGGATTGTTTGAATTCCTCCCCCCCCCCCTCCACCCCCCAAAGATCTGATACATTGTAAAAATATTTCAAAGTGATCCTGACTAAATTTATATGCTAATATATATTTTAAGATTTTTTGATCAATAACTAAGGAATTAAAGAAATACTTCAAACATGAATCAGAAAACCTAAGAATCCAGTGCTCCTACTGCTGTCAAGTATTATCTTGCCATATGGTGACACTTTCAAATTACATATATAACTTTCTGTTTCAATCAATCTTGTATCACTGTTTCCTAATTACACTTAGATATTATGGAGCGTGTGCTCCATTGAAATTAATAAAATAATAATACCCTTAGTCTTTTTTTGTGGCTGTAGATGTTTTGGCAAATAAAATTCTATTAAAATAATTTTTAACAGACTTTTTTTCCTTAATTTCTAATGTTTATAGATAGCATCAATTGAGATACATACATAAGAGAGCGTGCATAAACCACATAGCTCCAATTTGGCCTCCTGTGAACCACTATCCCTCCCCATGTAGACCAACTTGGCTTTTGCCTCCACCCCCCTTCCCCCCCCCCTCACCTAGCAAGTAGGTTTTTTTCCCCCTTTTGATTCCAGAAGACATTTTGCACTGTTTTCTCTTGTCAGACTATTATAAATTACATAAGGAGATAATTAGCTGAGGGAAATAAATAGGTTTAATTCTAGATCATGATACTGCTACAACTACTTTAGGCCTACTACCAGTACAGGGATCTAGCTTTTTTTTAAATTATTCCTAGCAGTTGAGGTTAGGTTGAAATACAGCCTGGACCAGAAGAAAAATGTCATAAAAGTGGTACGGATAATTCTTTGATAGCTGCGTGTGGCAGAAAGGTGCTATAGCGGTATCGCCATCTAGAATTAAACCAATAAATATTCACATGCTGTTGTGAATTCCATTCCTCATTTTAACTGTGACAAATTTTATGAAAGGATAGCTACGTGGCCTGGCTTGGAATCCCCCCCCCTCTCCCTACATAGCTCAACGTAGCCTTCCAGCACCCCCCCCCCCCCCCGGACCAGGCCGTGTAGTTTGTGCACGGTCCCTACCTTTAACCACATGTTAATTCATTATAATAATGTGAAGTAAAGGAAAATAATGAATCAAATTCCTGTGTCATAAAGT
This sequence comes from Vandiemenella viatica, assembly GCA_031002005.1. NCBI lineage: Eukaryota > Metazoa > Arthropoda > Insecta > Orthoptera > Morabidae > Vandiemenella > Vandiemenella viatica. The sequence continues at coordinate 341,230,528 of CM061920.1, read as the reverse complement.
TACTTGTACATTCCTGTAATAGCAACAATTGTGAAACGGCTCTTTTATTTTAAAGGTAATAATAAAGCCTCTGCCCTTTTAAACAGAAGTTGAAGTAGAGTTCTTCTAGCGTGATAAGTTATTTTGTTGAAAAAAGTATAGGCTTGTTCAGACAGTGACTCATCATCGCATTTATGATTGGAGCACACTTGCTTGAAGTTACTTAAAAGAACACCGCATGATGCCAACCATACATTATAGTAAAGTATCACTCTTTACTTTTTGTTGATACACTTATATTAACTATAAATATGCGGAAACATTTTATTTCTGGTACCAGCCTACAAAATGTCTGGGTTGCTCATCCCTAGAGTGGGTCCTCTTACTTTTTTCTGGTCTAGGACACATTTCAGATTAACCACAAGTGGGTAGTAATAAAACTGAAATATCCATTCTGCATGTCAACCATGTAATCATTGTGGCTTTGACAGAATTAATTTTTGGTCCAGCCTGCATCCAAACCTAAACCCCTCAATTTGGTTGTTGTATATCCCCCAAACTAAGCAAGAATATCGAAAACATTTATTCCTTATTATCGAGTTTTTTCGTCGTGTTACATAAGAATCCATCATTAAATTTGACTTTTGCGAAATTTTTCTTCTGCATTTCAACTCAAGACACCTCACTTTTGAGACAGTATATCTCGAGAACTAGGTGAAATATCGAAAAATTTTACTCTTTATTTTTTATTTGTCTCGTCTTTTTAAATAAAATTCATCATAAAATTTGACTTTGAATAATTTTTTCTTCTGAATTTCAACCAAAACCATTTCACATTTGAGACAGAATATCTCGAAAACTAAGCAGGATATCAAAAAATTTTATTCTTCATTTTTATTTGTCTCATCGAGTTACATAATAATCCATCACCAGATTGCGGCGTCACGTTTATTCCTAGAGTCCCTTGAGGTGTTTAACCATACTCCCCGTGTTTGTTGGGAAGCGGTCAAGTCCCCACCACTCCGGCCATGCCCCCCCACTCCTCCGCCGGCCTGCTTCACTTCCATGCGTGGCAAAGGTCTCTTGCGTCGTCTCCATATATTCCTTCCTCCATGATTCATTGCCTTCTATTCCAGCGTGACCTTAGTCCAGTTAAATGTTACCTCCGAGCCATTTTCTCTAAGCCTTGCTACCAACTGTTGGACCTCGTATATTAACCAGCTTCTTCCGTTTTCCACTGCAAGGTTGAATAATCTCCGTAGGACGGATCGAGAATCTGATAAAATAACCAGCCGGTCTGTCCACAACTGTAGGCCGTATTCTAAAGCTTTCACAATGACTTGTAATTCATCAGTGTAGACCGATGTTTCTTCTGGTAAGTGATATAGGCCCAACTTTTCATTCGCAGGATCCACAAAGGCGCAACCCACCAAATTTTCGGATTTAGAGCCATCCGTGTATAAGCATGTGGAATTGCCTGACAGATTCACAATGTGGTTCTTCAAAATAGCTTCGTTATTACCACCTTCCGTCATAAATTTTATCTCCAGGATAATATCTAGTCTCATCATGGCGCTCATAGTTTTATGCAAATGTACTGGAAGGAGGCATGACATATAGATTATGTTACTGTATTGTTTTACCTCAGAGTAGGCAGATGTGTGGGGAGGGCCTCCTTCTTTTGTCAGTACCTCCGATTCGTGAGCTGAACTGTAAGAGCAGATATTTTTGCAATCAGTTGGTTATCCTTTATTTCAAGTAGTCTTAGGATGAACTTGCGCCTAAGGAATGCCCAAACGGATGTGTAGGGGCGGTTATAAACATTCCACCAACAGTGCGTTTGTAGGTGTGGATGGCATGGCCCCGGTGCACAGTCTAAGCGATCGATAATGGCATTTATCAATTTTATTTAGTAGTACTTCAGAGGCAGATCCAAGAAACATATTGCCATAGTCGAGATGAGGACGGACGATTGCTCGATACAGTATTAGTGTAGTTTTAATGTCTACAACCCAAGCTTTACCTGTCACTGCTCGAATGATGTTGATCGCCGCTTCGCTCTTTTTGAGTATATGTTGGATATGACCTCATCATCTCAGGTTGGAGTCTAGATTTAGACCAAGGTATGATACGGTTTTCCGCACTGGGAAGTTAAAAGGTCCCAGGGACATATTTGTCTATGTCGTGTAAATATGATGACGGACGACTTTTCAGGGGAGAGGTCGAAGCCGTTCTTCAATATCCATGTCGCCAATCTGTTAGTGGTAGCACCTAATGCTCTTTTGCAGGCCTGCAATGACAGGAAACTTGTATAAATTCATACCTCGTCCACATACTGAAGGATCTTAACATTCAGTAATGCAATTTCGTGTAGGTCACTGGACTAAATGTTAAAGAGTAGTGGTGACAGGATTGAGCCTTGTGGTAATCCTTTGGACGACATATGTTTTGTTCCCCTCTCGTATGATCAATATTCTATTCTCGAGTAATGCAATCATGTTGTCTACGAAACTGCCCGGGAGCTACAATCTCCTTAATTACTAGCCAGGATAGAGAGAATAACGTTGTCGTACGCCTTAGAGAGGTCAGTGAATAGTGCAGCTAGATATTGGTTATTACCACGACACAGCCGGATATCGGTGACTAGGTGCGCTAAGATTTCGTTTGTCCGCTTGCCTCTACGGAATCCATTCTGCGAGTCTGGCAATAGGCGCTTATGTTCATTCTACCACTCCAATCTCCCCTTTATCATTCGTTCCAACGTTTTCAGGGAACAGGACAGTAGAGAAATTGGGCGAACGACGAGCTGTCTGAAGGGTCCCTGTTTGGTTTAAGTATTGGTACTACTCTTATTGTTGTGAGGGATGGCACATGAGTTCTAGATTTCCATATACTATTCATAATCTGCAAGTAGAGAACTTTTCCGGTTTTTTGGCAGGTTGATCAACATGTCGTAGTGGATATGTGATCTGGGCCCGGGCTGGAATTGTTTGTTTTAGTAAGCGAGTTTTCTAGCTCCTCGAGAGAAAATGGTTTTAGAAGGGGGTGATCCATATTGCTGTCCCGGGTGGGTGCAGATTCTTCTCTACACCAGTCTGGGGTTAGAGACATAAGAAGGTTCTTGGCAGCGACTTGTGGGATTTTTGTATGGTGGCTTCTTGTCTTGTTCTGGAACGATCTAATCTTCCTCCATATCACTGTTGGCAAGGTTTTACAGTTTAATGAATTACAGAAATTTTCCCAGTTTTCTCTCCTCTTCCTCTTCAGTATCATTTCGTAATTGCTTGTGTCTTGTTGAGGAGGATGTAGTTGGTATTGGAAGGTTCTTTTTTGTAACGCGACAATGCTGATCTCCTATCTCTAAAGGCTTGATTGCACTCTTCGTCCCACCACCTGGAGCAGATTCCCCGACGCGGACGCCTTGGCTTGAATTCCGGGATGGATGCTGAGGCCGTTTGACCAATATTGTAATGAATTTCGTATAATCTCTTTTGTTTTCCCCTGTTAGAGGGAAATTTTTGAACTTTTCTGTAGCTACCTGTTTATTTTGGCGCCAGTTCGCTTTGTTTATATTCCATCTATATGTAGGAGTTAACGCCGGGTTGTCTCCTATCTGAACTGGCGAAGACATCAAAATAGGATAGTGGCCGGAGCCCGAGGGGTCTAGTAATGTCTTCCATTCGAAATAGAATGCGCGTTCTGGAGAGATAAGAGTTATATCCACAACTGATTTTCTTCCTTTTGGTCGTTGTATTCTAGCCTCCGAACCGTCATTTAACAAGACCAAGTTCAATTCGTCTATCAGTTCTGTAAGAACGCTTCCCTGGCGGCAGTTGTATTTGCACCCCTAGTTCTGGTGGTGGGCGTTTAAATCTGCCATTATTAATGTAGGGGGAGGAAGTTGGAACAAGATCCGTCGGATTTCTCGTTTTGGGAGTTGGACATGTGGGGGTCTATAGCATACTAATAAGGTCATTTTTCCAAACTCAAAATTAATACTTCCCGCGCAGGCCTGGATCTCTGGATCGTGTACATTTAATTTTATTTCCTTAAACTGAAGGTTTTCTTTTATCATGAAGGCTACGCCACCATACCCGTCTTCCCGGTCTGCCCGGATTATGTTATAACCTGGTTTCGAAAAGTTAGAGGATGGTTTTAACCATGTCTCTACTAGCCCTGCGATTGAAATGTTATGCTCATATGGTGCAGATTTTCTCTGTTTGAGTAGAGAGATCGAATATTCCACTAAAGCATGTTATTGGGCTTCGCCATAAGGACGGTTATCTATCAAGTTACTGTTCAATTTGGTAATGTTTTCTCTTAGCGCATCTATTGGTATTAAACTTCCTCCGGGCTGTATTTTCTGTATCAGGATAGTGATAAAGTTGAGAATTGTGTCTATTAGATAGTCTCTGCCCAGCGGGGCTGTAGGATCGTCTAATTCATTTACAATATTAGTTCTGTTAAGTGGTAACGGTTCCATTGTTCTTTGATTAGGTATTAGGAGTTGTTGGTAGCCCTTCCATGTGTCACTATGCCTCGATGTAGGTATCTGTTGGGGTCAGTCAGCTTTCTTGTGGTTTGCAGGAGGGATTATGAAGTCTCGTCTGAGTTGTCCAAGGTTTGTACTTTGGTATGGCTTGGAGTGTTTCATTTGCTTAGATTTGCCCTGTGAAAAAGGGAGCGTACTCTGTTTGATATGTAACGTCGGGAACTGGACATCTCTGGTGTCAGTTGGTGGGGCTGTCGCAGCACTTGCTTATAGCCTGTTATCGAATGAGGCTAATGCTTCCCGGTAACTAATTTTTTGATAGGGCATTCTACATTTTATTTCTTTCTCTTTTATAAACTCCGGGCATGATTTATCAGTAGCCGCGTGGGGGTTTGCGCAATACAGACATACAGGTTGGGAGGAGATGGAGCAAGTATTACTATCGTGATTCCCGTCGCAAAATTTGAAGCGAGCTTGGCTGCGGCATTGCTTGCTATTGTGACCATAGCGGAAACATTTGAAGCACTGGAGAACAGATGGTACATACGGTTCTACAGGGCATCGAACTCCATTGATTTTTACTTTCTTAGACCTTTTTTGAGCCTTAAATGTGATCGCACATACCGGCAGGGCTTTCTTTATGGTTGCGCTATTTTCCACAGTATTTCTGTAGAATCTTCTTTCGGGAGGACGGCGGTTCGAATCCCCGTCCGGGCATCCAGATTTGGATTTTCCATGGTTTCCCCAAATCACTCCAGGTGAATTCCTTCAAAAGGCCATGGCCGAATTCCTTCCCATTCCTTGCCCCCATCCTTTCCCGTCTCTAAAGACCACGTTGTTAAAAAGGGACGTTAAACTGTTACAAAAAAAAATAGAATCTTCTTACTGCAATGACCTGAACTGGACTGCAAATAACTGCTAATATCTGTTCCTTTGTTAACGTAGTCTCTATATTCCTAATTATCCCTTGCTTAGTGACCAGGTAGCTTGGGATATACTGTATGCTCCTAGTTTGTATCTGGGGAAAACACTACTTTTTACCAGTGCATTGGCTGCCGCCGCTGTGGATAGCTCTATTTTAACCCTGATTTGACCTGAGGGGTAGATGTTAATGATATTATTAAAATAATTCCCACTTTCCGACCTCAGAATTTTCCCTAGTGCCATTGGATGTAGTCTACCCACATTTTTGTCAATACTTTCCACTATGATCACAAACGGACCGCTGTCATACATCTCGTAACTATTGCTAATAAGTCTGGTGGGGTATGGCGTGGGTAACCCTTTCCTCACTCCATTCCGCGGTGATACGTGTTTGGATGACGTGATTGTAGCTATCTCCTCCGCTCTGGCTGCAATGGTTGACTGCAACTTGGAAACGCGTGGAATTTTTTCCCTTTTCCCGGCTTGCTGCTGGTCGTCTTGCTCCCGGAAAGGGCGTTTCTAGGTTCTTCTACGCACATATGAATCTCATAGTCTGCTACAGTACATTCACTGTCACAGTTTGTATTGCATTCCTTATCACTGAAGGTATCTCGCTGTATCCATCTGGCTGTAAAAGTGGGGTCGTTAGGCTGTTTGGCCGCATTCCACCTTCACCATAGTCCCCACCGTACATGGTGGTAACCGGCGAAACCGCCGCGAAGCCTGTTGGATATTAACTTATGTAATCGGTGCTGTACTAATGTAGCTATTCAGGTTGTCTAAAGGAAAGCTTCTCGTACCGATGCTCGAACGAGCTGTACACGTCTAAATTACCTTACTTTTATTATTTTAATCACGAGTTCGTTAAACAATGATTGCAATCCTAAACAACCAAAGATGTGTTTTTTAGATTATAAGTAATTTTTGCACACGCAGGCAATTTTTACAAATATCACGAGATATTATGAGTTATCTTCATTATTTTAAAAAAATATGACAAAAATACAAATAAAAATTTTAATAAAAGTTTATTGTTGTTGAAAAGGAAAAAACAGTAACACTTAAAATATTAAATTTAAAAAATAGGTCAAACATTAAATTAAAAACTTTAATAGCCTTAAACCGTTTCCCACGACTACATTAAAATTCATTACTCTACCACCTGCTTCAAGCCATTTGTTAAAATGTTTGAAACGCGATTTAATTTAAACATTTAAGAGTCTATGTACCATTTTATCAGGCTCTTGACGCCATATAAAAATTAAACTTTTTACTTTTTTTTATTTTACAATTTCATTCCTCCCAGCTGAAGGCTGGGAGGCGGGCTGCTGGAGGGTCTCGAAGACCCTTTTCAGCCGAGCTAAACTACGGGGAGAGAAGGGGGAAGGAAGAAGGCCGTGGCCTTTTAAAGGAACCATCCCAGCATTCGCCTAGAGGGACTGTGGGAAACCATGGTATACCACAGTCAGGATGGCCGAACGGGGTTTAAAACCCATTCTCCAGAATGTCAGGTAAGGGGGGCAAGACACCCGATCTCCCGACTAGATCTTTCTACAAATTCACTCTCGGGATCTGCCACTGATCACTAAGTTGCCCTTTATGAATTTTAATTTTATCATTGTTTATGGTAAGCTATTCAGCGTTTCCCTTGGTAACTTATTCCAATTTCTGACTCCCCTAACTAAACAAGAAAATTTTCCGAATTCTTTACTCCGAAGCCGAGCGCCAGCTTGTTATAATCAACTCTTTCCATCCCTGCAATACTCTAAATTCTTCTACGAATATCCTTCAACGCCTCATCACCAATATACGCCATGTTTTCAATCAATGGTCTGATCAAATTTTGTAATTCATTTCCTTCACTTCTCTGGTATGTACCTGCATTATCCTCTCTAATAAATGAAGGATTTTGAAACCTTTTTTCAATCAACTTCCAAATGTGTCCTGCACAACATATTCACCTTCAGGCCTTTAACAAACAATTTTTAACCAGCCTGATGGGTAAGCGGTTATGCCAGGGTCGTAGCTACTATGGGGCTAGGCGGTGCAGTGCACCGGAGCCCCTACGCTCAGGGGGCTCCCAAGCGCAGTTCAGAGAGGGCCCACGGGCCTTCACGGCAAATTGCCGACCTTTCGTCTAAGGGGGGCCCCTGAGACACAGGGAGCCCCTCACACTAAGGGCCCTCACTGCTCAGTGAGGCCACAACCACTGCTCAGGGTCCCCCAGCCTCAGCTCAGGAGGCCCCTACCAGCAACACAAATAAAAAAAAAAGGTCGCCCACCGGGCCTGAGGGCCCAAAATAAATTTTTTGTACCTGGGCCCTTGATGACCTAGCTACGGCACTGAATAACTCCCTAGCCTCGCGTTCGAGAGGACGCGTGTCAAATCACTCCAGGCGAACTCAGGGATTGTTCTTTCTAAAGTTCATGGCCGAATTCCTTCCGGTTCCTTGTCTCCTGCTATTTTTCTCCTATAATAAACTCGAAGTCAATGAGGCGAGCAAAAAAGGAAAAAATAAAGCGATTTCTAACCTACCCTATAATTATAAACAACGTTTATTTGTTTTTTTTTCCGCATAATCTAATTCTTCTTGATATTTATTTTGAATCAATGTTGAACTACCAAGTTGGATATCTTGCAATGATTACTCAGCAGCAGTGACGTAGCTATGTTAACAAGGGCCCCGGTGCAAAAATATATTTTGGGCCCTCAGGCCAGATGGACCATTTTATCTTTTTTCTAAGCTCGACTGAGCTTTAAGGGTCTCCCATGAGCTGAGCTTGTGGCCACCTGAGCTGCACCCCTGCTATAGTTTGTTCAGTCTGCTTCCATGTTGATCCTACTGTATACCGCAGTGTCATCTACAGATAACCAACTCCTGACTGAAAAAAACTTTAATACGTCATTATTTAGAAGACTGAGTAGTAATGGTCCCAATACGATACCGTATAGCATTTACATTTTCACTTCCCTCTTTTTTGATATGGCATTTCTACCCTAATGTCTATCTTTCTACCTTTTAAAAGTTCCTCTATCCAGCATTCAACGACTCCAGTAATTCTCATCTTGTTTAACACAATTGTATGGTTCACTATGTTAAATACCGTGGAATGATTTAATGCTACATTGTGAACTTAGCCTCACTTAGCCTTTTCATCCAAACTGTTTTTAAGTTAACCACAAACTGAGATTCAGGTGAATGTCCTTGCTATATCTATGTTACAGATTTACAAACTAGTTTCTTATTTACTATGTTTTTAAGCTTTATTCAATCCCTCAAATCACCTACAAACTAGATCAAACTAATCAGTCTCTAATTTTTAACCCTGTTTGTCACTCCTTCCTTTTTTGGATCGGTACTACTATCGCTGTTTTCCAGTCCTCAGTAAGATGCAAGTGTCCAGTCTCAATTTAAATAATATTTTCAGGTAAGCTAGCCGATTGTACTTAAAATTTGTTGTAATATTATTTACGGTTGCCCTTTTAAGCTTTTTTAGCTTTCTTAGTTAGTTCATTATTTTCTTATAATCTATTTCAAATTTTATACTCAATAAATTGTATTTACAAAGAGGAGCTGTAACAGCCCTCATACCTGAACTTTAAATAGAATTGTATTTAATGAAGTATTTGTAGTGAGCTAATGTTTGTTTGAATATGATCTGGTATGTTTGTTTTGCAATTTCTTGTAAATCAGTTTATATAGACTTTATTTTATGAAAAGAAATTATTTAAAGGCCATTTAATATGTTTAAGAACTGAATTGTGCCAGAGAATTGCTTAAATGTTTGTAATTCCAAGTATTAATGCAATTTACGATGTCTACAGGACAATTTTCTACAGTTTAAAATGATTTCTGTAAATAATTTTGTGTTTAAGTATCTTTAATTTCCATTTCTGACCGTTTTGAAATGATTAAGTACTATTTCTGATTGTTTTTAATATGTTTAATTTTTTGAGTAATTGTTAATGTTCGAGAAATATCTGGCGGAAGCTTTTCATGAGTTGTAGAAATTTCGATAGAGCCTATATAAAGAAATCAGCAGAGGGACAGTTAAGTTTACACAGATTCACTTTGCAACTGCCAAGGACTGCGTTAGTAGTATCTCCTCTCATTTACATATTCCCCTGCTAGATTACAGTCCATAGTGGTGTGATTAAATCTCTACGTTTTTGAAATTCTCATATTTCTTTCCATCTTTACCGCCAATTTTCTGAACACCTTACCTTCCCATCAGTTTTTTTTTTAACATTCCCATAGCATTTAGTAATCCTATCATTCATTGACCCTCCTACACCCATACTATTCTTGATATACCCATATTTGGCTTCCCTCTTTGTTGTTCTTTTGTTCATTTGTTTTTTTTGTTTTTTTTTGTTTCAGGTGTTTCGTGCGGCCTTATGTCTCTTAACGCTACTGTTTTCATTTCTCACCAAACTCTTTAGCCTCCTCACTACTATGGAATGTGGGTTCCATACTTTCATTTATTTTCTGGTTTGGAATAAACATTTCGTTTTTTCCCCTCATTATCTCCTTGAACTACTACCACTTCGACGCTAATATACATTTGCCTTTCTTTCAAAATTTGAAATTTCCTCTGAAATATCTCTTTATTTTTGAAATAGGTACCTTATTATAACTGTACCTGTTACTGACTTCAATCTTGGTCGGCAGTTTACTTACGTAACCCTCTGATATCCATCAGATCACTCATTCTCTCAGTTACTTCAGACCCCACAAACCTATCATTAAGCTTTATTAGGAATGTATGTATCCAGTATTTTTGGCCCCTTCCTGCTCTGCTCTACCATTTGTGTAAAGCCTCCTTCCTTCCCTTTTTAAAGTTTTTGCAAATCTCAGTTCCCAATAATTTCTAATAATAATTCTCCTGCATCCACTTCCACTGTCACAGGACAATGGTCGGAGGACAGTCGGTTAATGGTTCTCCCAGTGACGATGCCTGTCATTCCCCTAGTGACCACTATGTCCAGGACGTCTGGTTGGCCTCTAGCCGTTCGGTAGTGAGTCGGCTCGTCGGGGCCCCACATATACATGTTGTGAGCGTTGGCAAGCCTCCTTAGCTTAGCACCTACTATGTTTCGGACCCTGCTGTTCCAATCGGGATGCTTCGCGTTGAAGTCACCTCCGAACAGAACTTTACCGCTAAGTGCAGCAAGTGCAGTGAGGTTTGTGATGGGAGGTCGGTAAATTGCCACCACTGTGAGTTTTCCTCCAGCTGTAGAGACCTCCACACCGACAGCCTCGATGGACTGCATGTCAGGTAAACTTACTTGGCTGTGGGGGATTCCTCTCTTGATGTATATTACTACGCCTCCCCCTGCGGTTGGGCGGTCAATACGGTAGCAACAGTAATTCGCCACTGATACTCAGAGTCCCAGCTTGAGGTGTGTCTCACTGACCAGACACACATCGATTTCCTGCTCTTGCAGGAAATGCCTAAACTCCATCATCTGCCTAGTAATGCCGTTGGCAATCCATACACAGAATTTCAGGCTTCTTATGTTGGGCCGTCTATCCATGATGGTTCTGACAAGAGCATGCGCTGGTGGTGGCCGGGGCTGTCTTTGCTGAGGCATGAACGCTGCTTACAAGCAGATCAACCTTCAGTATCAGGGTGTTAACCGTCATCATCATGGTTCCTATCATGTCACAGAGATTGTCCATGCGGTCGACCGGTGCTGGTGTGGTGTTTGTCCTGGTTGCGTCGCTTCGCGCATGGTCGGGTGTCTTTTCTGGAGTCTGCTGTGTCTCCTCTGTAGAAACAGTGATGGCAGCAGCAACCGATTTGCCCGTTGCAGCTTGAGCAAATGTTTGATGTTCAATGCGGCGACTAGCCGTACTGGGTACCTCCTGCTTGCCTTGCTGCGTGGGCTGTTTCTTTTTTTTTGGGGGGGGGGTTACTCTGCTTGGGGGGATTCCTCTGCTTTGGGGGCTTCTTTCGTTGGGTGTGCTTCTTCGGTTGATGGGGCAGGGGCTTCTGCTGTGGAGGCTTTTCCTGCCGTGGCAGGGGCTTCCTCTGCTGAGAGTTCGTCTCCTGATCAGCAGGAGGTCATTGGGTGTCTGCTCCGGTTTGTGGCTGGGTTTTCCGCTGGCGCCATTAGTCCCGATTTTCATCTCGGGACTGGACGCCACGTATTCGATCACGAGCCCTCTTGTAGGATGGACAGCCCTTGTAGCAAGCTACGTGGTTGCCCCCACAGTTTCCGCATTTCACAGTGGCTCTGTCTTTCTGGGCAGAGCAGCTGTTTGAGTTGTGTGCACCTGCACACTTTACACAAACAGGGCTTACCTTGCAGTGACGCGCAACGTGCCCATAGGCTTGGCAGTTCAAACACTGCTGCGGCCCCTGGGATAAGCGGAGTCTCTGCTTTTACCTGGAGGTGGCAAATATTTTCCACCCGGAATAGCTCTCTGTTCTGTGGTGTGTCTGGTACAACCACTAGAAACAGAGGCATCTCGGTGTTGGTGCCGGGACGCTTTAGCTGGGCTACAGTACTGATATCGTAACCTGTTGCTACAACTTCTTCTTTAAGGTCAGTCACAGGGAAGGACCTTGGTAGACACGGATCACCACTTTCAGGGTTTTCGCCGCACCGGTGGGAAACGTGTAGTAGGGGGTATTATTTTCATCCAGAGTTTTCGTAACTCTGGTGAAGTCCTCCACCGTCGTAAAGGTGAATTTTATTTTATCGCCCCCGGCCGTCTTGGCCTAGAACGGATCCTTTACGACGGCTTTGACCCAGTCGTGAAGCTTTTTGTAGATTTCGCTGAACTTCACGACGATGGGCGGGAGGTCCACTCTCCTAGTCTTTGGAGCAGACGCCTCAGACGCAATTGTCCATTTGCCTGGTCGACGTTCATTTGCTCCGGTGCCAGGGAGGGAGGGGCGGAGGGAGTGGCGGAGGGAGGGGCGTAGGGAAGGGGGTTTTTACTCCTTGCTTTGGAAGCTCCCGCATCAGTCCCATTAGAAGCCGTGATCCGATATGTCAGGTGCTCCATGGGCATCAACCCCTCTGCCTGGTCTGCGGAGAGTTGGCTGCCGGTCCCGATTTCTCGGGGGCCGAATTGCTCCTCTCTGGTAGCTCGGGTGCCAAGAAGGGGTGGGTTCGCACGTGCGTGGTGATCTGGTTTTGGCAGCAGCCGCCTCAGCCACATCAAGAGCTTGCGACCGGTTGCACGGATGCACTTCGGCCTGAACCTCTACTGCTTTCGCAACTCTACATGCTCGGGAGCCAGGGAGGGAGGGTTTTGCACGTGCGTCGTGTAGGCACGAAACCCTTGGCATCGGGGCAAAACTCATAGGATCGGAGGGACTTCTTAGGGACGGTCTTCTTGCCCTTGGAAGAAAGGCGTGCCAGTGGGATGCTGATTTTGTGGCTGCCGCGAGGGTCCGCTCTAGGCTACTTTACTTTGCCAACCTGGAGAGGAGAGGTGCGTCTCTTCGTGCACCCACGGTTTTCCGGTTTCTCCTTACTCGCGGGTTGAATGGCTGGAGGGGCCTCTGGTTTGATCTTATCCACCTGAGTCACTAGTTTAGCCATGTCCATAGCATCGAGTTCGGGTATGCCTTTCGCTACTAGGGTGGGGAAATCTTCAAGGGAGTCGATTTCAATTCGTGGGGTTTTTGTCGTCTCGGTCATGTCAGTCGTTGGTCAATCCTCAGGGTGACGCATTGGATGATCGTTATCACCACAAGGTTGCCATACCAAAAAACGGCCATAAATCTCACGTACGCGGGTTACTGCACGGTGTACAGGCCCTGGCACGGTGTTTCCCTACTCCTCTGAGGACAGGGGAGGATGCCCCTCTAGACACAAGACGACTTTGCTTTTATTTGAGATCCGTGCGGCACAGTGAACGAGAAAACGTCACGTCAGTGTCTGTCCGCGACCCTTCCGCTGCGGCTCCCCGAGCCCGACTGTGGAAAAACTGCTCTGCCGGCTCAAGGTCCGCGCTCACTAGGGCGGGCTGCATCGCGTCGCGTTGCATCGCAGAAATGCGTCTGCAATCGCTTACATCGATTCTAATGGGGTAACGCACACCAGAGGCGGGTCGAGTCGGGGCGGGGCTGACCGCGTCGCGTCGCACTGCCGGATCGCTAAGCCAGGCGTATTTGAAACCTTCTACCTATAAAACCAAAGCAGTTATCGATCACCCTCCATAGTTTATTGAGCCTGCAATTGAAAGTTCGTTTCTCTTCATTTCATTTTATCTGATATTCTGAAATAGGCCTCATCTCGAAAGGGGAAAAGCTTCATTTACTACTATTACGTACTGCATTTTATCTCACTTGTCAACGTGAAAATTCAGTTTTCCTGCAGCCATTACCTCACCTAAATTGTTGTAGCTAAATGTTTTGCCATCTTAATTTTTTTTTTTCCAATCCTCCTGCGACCAAAATACAACTGTAACTGAAGGGCTATTAAAACCATGAAAAACATTCATTTTTTCTGCATTAAAAATAAAGAGAACCGCCATTCTGTAGAACTGTTGTAACATGTTTGCCACCTAATGTGCCCAAGAAATGCGGAAAATTCCTTTTTAAATTAAACCCATTCTATTTTCTGCTTAATTTTCTTCAATGGAATATATAAAAATAAGAGCCCTTTGTCTGATTTGTCCATTTGCAGTGCAGAAGCGGCTGAGTAATCGTCGAGAACCGAAGGCGGTGACAAAAGAAATGCGACTCGCTGCGTCCAAATGTGAGTTGCAGCATTTTCGCTCAATGCGATGCGACCCGATGCGATGCGATGAGGCCCGCCCTAGTGAGCGCGTACCTTCAGATGGCGCGGCCGGAACTGCGGTTGCTCTGCGCTGATTGGCTGTGCGGTCGGAGTCCTCTGGTAGGTGGTGCGTCTCCACTGGCTGCTGGCAGCCGACTCTGTCCTCAGCCCACACACAGCAGCCAATATCAGCTCCAGCCCTATTGGAGTTGAGTTTGTTGGAGTTTGTTTGCCTTTCGGCATTTACTCCTCGACAATAGTAGACGGGTTGTACCTCGCTGTCGAATGTCGTCTCTGTTGGCAGAAGATTAAATCCTCTTATGGCGATGACCGGTGGTCTTCGCGCGGTGGAAAGGTCTTAGGGAGAGCAGCTGTTGCTCTCGGGCGCGCTATTGGCGTGACTTCCCTTAGCGGAAGTCGCGTTAGCAGTTCCGTGAGGAGCTGGATGAGAGGCTGCAGTCTATCATCCTGGTGCTCGGTGTCTTGGCGAGCGCAGGTGTGACGACAGCAAGCCTCTCTTCCGTGGGCGTGTTGTCATCTTCTTCTTCCCGTGTAACTGCGTGGCAGTTTCTTGTCAGGGCTCGGGACGTGACGAGTAGAGGGAGCAGGCTTCGTGGTCGTCCCGCTTTCTTTTCTCGCTGCAGTCGCTTCCTTTCAGGGCAGGAGCGGTGGCAGGCGGCATGATTTCCCCCACAGTTGCAGCATGGTGGGGTTCTCCTTTGGTCTGGGGCAGGCCGCCGGCTGATGCCCCTCCCTACAGCGCACGCACCTAAGCGTGTTGGTGCAGTGCTTGGCGTAGTGTTCAAATCTCTGGCATTTGAAACACTGCGCGATGTCTGGTTTGTGGGCCCTTCTGCTGCACTGGGTACTGGCGTTCCTTGTAGTTGGAGGCGGCGGCGCTGTGTCCTCAGTAGTTGGAGGCGGTGTGTCCTCGGTGGGTTCCGTCGTCCTGAGCTGCCCCTCTGGCGGGGGGTCCTTCAGCTTCAGGGTGACTAGGATGGCATGGTCAGCCGGGCAGCAGGCCATGATTTTCATCCCGTTCTTCACCGGCCACACAAACAGTGGCTTAGTCGTGAGCCGCTGCAGCCAGCTGAGGATTGCGTCGAGGCTGCGGCGGAGTCAG
This sequence comes from Vandiemenella viatica, assembly GCA_031002005.1. Classification (NCBI taxonomy): domain Eukaryota; kingdom Metazoa; phylum Arthropoda; class Insecta; order Orthoptera; family Morabidae; genus Vandiemenella; species Vandiemenella viatica. The sequence continues at coordinate 341,215,267 of CM061920.1, read as the reverse complement.
TACTTGGACCCTCTTCAGTAGCGTCTTCTTCGGTCTCCATGTCCTCCAGCCCCTCCTCGTCAGCGGCGACGCTGTCCGGGGGAGGGGGGGCGGGTCAGGCGCTGGTAGTTCGCCGTGGACGGCACATGCCGGCTGTGACGCTAGTTTCAAATGAACGTCTGCAGTCCATTTGCGAAGAAACTCCATACTTGCCTGGGTTTCTTCGCTCCAGAACTTCGGTGGTGATGGCGGGATTTCTTCCGCCTGGCTCACTGCTCGCTTCTTGTTCCTACGTCCCATCTCGACGTTTACGGCGACGGCTCTATATGAGGCCCGGCTGTCGACGTAAAGGTGGCGAGCGTTCGATCCGTCTTCGCTGGCTGCTGGCAGCCGTCTCTGTCCTCAGCCCCTGCAGTCCGGTTTTGTGTCGTTTTCCCCTCCTTGACACTCGTAGGAGGGAGTGCCCTCCAGCCAATCAGAATCTCTCATATCCTACCAGCTCTCTCCATACGACATCGTGCTAACTTCTAATTTCGCTGACCATCTGTTTTACTTTGGAGGCATTGCTACCCTCCTTTCTTACATCCACAGCCTCTGACTTGTTTAATTCTGTGTTGTAAAGCGCCCTGGTTTCAACTCTGCTACTTGTAATCACTTTCACCTGCCAGTATTAACTTTTCATAGAATTATATCCTAAAATTCCCTGTTCGGCCACAACACGACCATTCCTTCCGTAAGCTACAGTCCCACTCTGGTGCATCTCTGACACTACTCTGCTTCTCTCCCTCTCCCCTTTTCATATAGTTTCGTCATAACCGCATACTTCTTTTATCCTTTTCTTTCATTACAGTTTATTGAAGCTACATGTCTTTGTATATAATAATTGTGTTGTGTATATGTTGTTTTAATTGTCATCTTCTGTCTGATTCTTGCGTTGCTCCTTCCGCTGGCCGCAAACACGCCCCCTAGCGCGTTGTTCTGCTCCGCTGCAGTCGTCCCTTAACTGTTTCGCTACCGCTTGCCTCATCGCTAGTCTACAGCTGATCTTCCGTGACGTCACCGCATCGGCTGTCTCTGACGTCAACACCACGCGCCACGCCCACTTGCGTTACGCTCCCGCCGGCTGACTGCGAGTAGTGGGTAAACATATGTGCGGCGCCATCTTGGATTTTCCCCCCCTCCCCTCCCCCCGCCGCGCACGT
>CM061920.1:341147039-341213086 GCA_031002005.1 Vandiemenella viatica | reverse complement strand
GTTCCTCCGTGCGCTGCTCTTGCTTCGTCTGCTGAATGCGTGTTAATACTGACTCACTCCTCGCACCGCGTAATAATGTTCTTGACCTTGCTGCGTCACTACTTATGCTTTTACAATTCGCTTTTCCTAGTTTATAGTTTAACAAATGAGGTGAATTCTTCGAACTCGTATAATGCGGATTTATGCATGCACTTATTGCAATTTTTAACACTGCTTCCTAATACATCTGCGTTCCTTGACGTCTCTGGTGCCGCCTACTGCGTTTCTTTTTCCTGCGGATTTTCCGATTTCGTCTTTCACTGCGTCTCCGTATCTTCTTACTGCTTTCGCAAAATAATCTTCTTCTTTTCGTTCGTGTGGCTCTATCCGGCCTTTTTCTATTAACTAGTAGTTGCTTGACGTTAATTCATGGCGCCAAAATCGTTTCACTTCTTCGTTTATCGTCGGCCCTTTACACTCGACGCTATATCTTTTGGTACCGATTTTTCCTGCTACTTTGTTCAATTCCTGTAATGCTTTTGGCGATTCCCATTCGCCCGCCTTACTTCGTATGTCCCCCCGTTCGGGCGGTTCTTCTTATTTCACTGCTGGCGAACATCCTTGGTTCCCGTTACTTGGCACATTTTCACTTGCATGCGCACTGGCGAGCTCGGCTTGGTTCCTGGTAACTTTTCCATTAATTTCTTTTGGTTTGGCCCTCTTGGCTCACGATGCTTCTGCTTCGTTATTTGCTACGATGTATCCTCCGTCTCGCTACTTCCTTCCTTTATTTCTGGCGGTGATAACTCCTCCACGTTCACGCGCACATTAATTAGTATGGACCATGGAGGAAGGAATAATATGGAGACGACGCAAGAGACCTTTACCACGCATGGGAGTGAAGCAGGCCGGCGGAGGAGTGGGGGGGGCATGGCCGGAGTGGTGGGGGCTTGACCGCTTCCAACAAACACGGGGAATATGTACAAACACCTCAAGGGGACTCTAGGATAAACGTGACGCCGCAATCTGGTGATGGATTATTATGTAACTCGATGAGACAAATAAAAATTAAGAATAAAACTTTTTTGATATCCTGCTTAGTTTTCGAGATATTCTGTCTCAAATGTGAAATGAGTTTGGTTGAAATTCAGAAGAAAAAATTATTCAAAGTCAAATTTTATGATGAATTTTTATTTAAAAAAGACGAGACAAATAAAAAATAAAGAGTAAAATTTTTCGATATTTCACTAGTTCTCGAGATATACTGTCTCAAAAGTGAGGTGTCTTGAGTTGAAATGCAGAAGAAAAATTTCGCAAAAGTCAAATTTAATGATGGATTCTTATGTACACGACGAAAAAAACTCGATAATAAGGAATAAATGTTTTCGATATCTTGCTTAGTTTGGGGGATATACAAACATCCAAATTGAGGGGTTTAGGTTGGATGCAGGCTGGACTAAAAATTAATTCTGTCAAAGCCACAATGATTACATGGTTGACATGCAGAATGGATATTTCAGTTTTATTACTACCACTTGTGGTTAGTCTGAAATGTGTCCTAGACCAGAAAAAAAGTAAGAGGACCCACTCTAGGGATGAGCAACCCAGACATTTTGTAGGCTGGTACCAGAAATAAAATGTTTATTCAGTCACCTTAATGAACATTCTCTTGATCAAGATGTGTTGTCTAATTTCACAGCCCTACTTATTAGGACAAAAAAAATTATCTCTCAGTTAGATTTAGATACGGGGGGGGGGGGAGAATGTTGTACAAAAAAAAAGAGACTAAATTAGAAACACATTCCCCAAATTGATTTTGTTCAAAGGCCAATAACTTCTTTATTTATGAAGCCCATTTTTATTTCTGCATGAACCTGTTTCGACATAAATAGATGAGAAAGATTTCAAAATCGGTAAAAATAGGTATAGACGTATTTACAAACAGAAACAAGTCTTATATGAAGCTTTAAAAATAACCTAAGTCAATGGCCTGAAATAGCTATTTAAAAAATTAATAAAACTCACAGCTTCTCACATAACAGTTAATTTCATCATCCATTGTCAGTATAATCAGCAACGTGACGAAAGAAATCGTAATAGTAAATTCACTGAATCGCGAAGTAAAACACGCCCCTTTAAATCTCATTTTAAACACTCGTTAAAAAATAATGCTAGTCTATTATGTGCAAAATAGCAAGTTTGCTGATTTTCTACACTACACCAAGAAAAATTTGAGAACAAAGTCATCCCATTGAGAGCTATGACTAAATATTTATAGACGTGCTGCAAAGTTTGCGGTGTCTACCGCTCACTTCAACAACGATAATTACAATTCAACTTACTTATGAAATGATATTCCAGGTTCTTTCCTGTCTGGCCTATTTGTGCAACCGTACGCAACACAAGCTGGCATTTTTAAACACTTATACACAATACTAAATGAAATAATCACTGCATCTACCACAATGTGAACACCTTAATTGTTGGGAAGCGCCATATGGTCGCTGCCGGTGCTGCCACCATGCGGGAGAGTTTAGTGCTTGCTTCACCGATTTAACGTCACTTCTCCTCCATATAATTCCTTCCTCCATGGTATGGACGGCGTCTCTTGCGTACCGTCAAGTGTACAGTTTACTACTAAGGATTGCAATCCCGCAGCGTTTTCAATCCCGCGGGATCCGTGCGGGATTGGTACAAACAATTATTGAATATTTAAAACATAATTACTTAAAACATTAATAAATTAAATAATAATAAATTAATAAATATTTTTAATGTTAAATGATAAAAATTAACAGTTAACAATATTTTGATTGGCAAAATGACATTAAAACTTTTTAGCGTGTCTTAAGTGTATTACGAGATATACATTTTGTTTTTTTAATCTAAACCAATTTTTAAGTAAATAATAAAAATGGAAAAATCGAGTCTTAGGTCATATTATGTCTTACAATACATCACGTAAGTTTAAAAATATGGTTTGCTTAGTGGTCAAGTTAACAGAGTTTTTTTTTTTTTAAATTCTAAATAAACGTTCCATAACACCGAGAAAAGCATTTCATTTCACAAAGTGAAGTGAATATTCTCTGTAAAGTGTAGACTTGGCTCAGAACAAGATCTCATAACTTTTTGTCACTGCACAAGCACGAGACTTGGGTTTTTTTTTTAACAAAAATTGTTTTTGTGGGATTTATTATCATATTTCCTGATTCCTTGATTGATCTTACAGTTGATTCAATGTTATTAAAAGAAACTACTCACCAACACGTAAACTGTCAAGTATTTCAGATTTACTTATGTGGCGTAACGACGTTTTTAGAGTGGAAATTATTATTTTTTAGTAAGAAGGGAGACTTTCTCGGCGAATGACTGCAGTGAAGTCCTCATAGGTTGTATCTCCGGATTTCATTGCAAACACACGAAATTACACACGTGAGGAAGACGGCGGAGGCCGCCGTTGAAGTATGGTGTTCCTACAACACAATTCGTCGATACACCAGCGAAAATTTCATTATAACTTTTTTTACCTTTAGTCGAAATAATAACAAGGAGAAGAGGGATTAATTAAAAGCCTGAGCGGCACATGTAAGCAGGTGATTTTCGTCAAAGAAAAGCATTGATGCAGCGGCCAAAACAACAATAAGTCAAAGGATATACAATTTCCCTTTGATAGCTGTTAAATAAATAGGTACGCGATCGTTAAAATTACGATAACATTAGTTACATATCAACGAATAATCAAATTTTCAGCCGCAAATTAGGAAATTGTCACAATTACTTTATCTGCAAATACAGAAAATGGGAATAATGAAACCATGAATAAAAAGCTGTAACCGTGTAGTTCAGGTAACCTGTGGGACGCTTAAAAAATAATTATATAGGCCCTAGTTAGAAAATTGTACTAAATACGCACCATAACCCAAATTACAGAAGTGTGTACTGGAAACAAACGTAGTTTTGATGAATGCGTAAAGTGTATTTATTTACTTATGAATGACGAAGGTTGACAAAAACAACAATACTACTTTGCTGCTGTATCGTTGCACCAACCCATTGTTAGACATCACTGTAAAAACAATCGGCACTGTATATGTGAATTCTTTGATGTGTATAAATCAGTACCGGATTAACCACATTAGCAGGAGGTAGCAAATGCTATAGGCCTCTCGCTTTCTAGGGGGCCTCGCGCCTCCTATGGGGGCCGCTGGGCTCTACAATTTTCCCCCAGACGGCAAAAATCAAGGGCCCCTTTTTCACATTTGCTACGGGCCCCGCGCTGTCTTAATCCGGCCCTGGTATAAATCCCGCTTCTTACAGTTACTTCAGTTCTATCATAGCTCTGCTCTGAAGTGGTCCGAAAACTGTGTTAGTAGTTAGTCTCGATATTTTCTATTACAATTAGCAGGCTATTTTATTCCTTGAACAGAGTGTACCATCTATGAGTGCAACTGGTGAAAGCATTGATAGTGACAATTACTTATACTATGGTTTTTTTGTGGTGAAAAAATGTGCTCAATTCCTGAGAGTATCGTTTATGGTGAAAAACTCTGTAACGCTGCTATGGTTTCCAGAAAATTGAAACAACATTTGTCAACAAAATATTTTTCTCTGTCAAGCAAAGACGTCATTTATTTTCATTGGTTTTTGAAAAATAAGAAAAAACAAAGAACGTTCATGACCGTTACAGTATGTATTTCGGAAAAAGTACAGGAAGCTAGATATAAGGTAGCACTTATCATATAGGCCAAGAAACCACATATTATTGTATGTGAAATGCTGTTAAAGCCTGTTTGCAAAGATACTGTCAGAATAATTCTGAGTTCAGAATCTGTTAGTAAAATTTCAAAAATTCTGTGAATTTGGCTTCTCGATATTGAATGAGATTAAAACATACAAGAAGGAAAGACTCAAATTCTACGATAAAGAAATGAGGATTGCATTGTCATGGATCAGCCACATGTGAGCAGTTAAGCAGGTACAAGTGTCGCATTGAAGATACGTGTACAATTATTTACTTTAATAGTAATACAAAACTGCTTGATTATTAATTTTTTACATTTTAGGGGGCTGTACACCCCGGGACCGACCGGTAAGGTGTGCCACAAGATTTATGGATAACCTTGTGGTGTGACGCGAGCAGGAAAAGGTTTGCGGACCACTGCTGTAACTATTGTGCTTTTACTTGGATCCACAACCTTCTGACCCCACAATTCATCATTCATATAAGTCAGACTTTGCAGCACTCTTGAATACTGCCTGAACAGATGACACAAACTTTTGATTAAACCAGTCTGAAGGAGTGCCAGACAACTAGTCACTGTCCAAATGCCATCTATCTGTTCCATCACTTTGAACAAAATAGTTTAAGTGAGAGCAGCTGATCAAGAACTTGCCCTGCTAACCCTCTCTTTTCCTTATTCCATGAACTGAATGTTCCAGAAAGGAGGAATGCCTTACCTGTTGCATTCTCAATGTGCACACCGAAGTCTTGGACTTTTTTAAACTAGGCATTACAAGCAGCTAGTCTTCGACAGTCAGAAAATTGTAATTAATACACCCCTGTATCAATCACTAAAATTTCTCACATTAAACTTGCAATATTCAGATAAAATTGTGGTGTAACAACGATGTAAAGTTGTAACTAGTCATTTAACTAGTTACAACTTTTCTCCAAAAGTTATCTGTCAATACTTATTTGCCTAATTTTTGTTTTAACATTCTGTACCCTTTTAAAAATTGCTAATTCTATCACCATCTGCGATATACATATTTATATATAACATCTCAGTCTCCCCCCCCCCCCCCATATTGATAATGCTCTCAGTCATGTAGGAAACTTTGGTGTGTGTGCACACCTCCCGAACCACATGACTCATTTTCTTTAGCATGGATAAGGTGTAAAACCAAAATATTGTGTGTTCTTGTGTTCATCATATATGTTCTTCACCCATTGCTGCCTTCAACTTCGGTGAGTGATGAGTCATTTTCCCTCTTTGTAATTTATATTTCTTAAAGCTGTTTCCTTTTTCCTTAGTTTAATTACATTTGAGCACTGACTAATTTACAATTTCTGTTTTTTCTTATATCATCATCAGGGCGAACTTCACAAAAGTTAATAACATGGTGAGAACTATTGAAAGTTAGTCAGTAAAATTCACTTCCTCACTTAGGCTTACAATACCTATAATGACAGCTACTGATAAATTTTAGTCTTAAACACCAAAATATTGCACTGTAATGTTTGTAATTGTATTTTATATATTTTAGTAAGCACCAAATCATTTTTGATAGTTCACTTTCTTCGCTTGAATAGTAATTCACAACTTGAAGTTAAAATAAAAGGGAAAAAAGGCATGAAAAATTGCTTTAGAAGATGCCAAAGAAAAAGTTTGGATCTATGAAGTGCCAGGAACTTTTGAAAGGAGTAATGAATGAGTGATGTATGAGTCAGAAATCAGAATAACTTGCTGGTTACTGGTGAGGGAGATACATTCAACTGTGTTGAAATGACTTTTATCAGCATTTCAAAACCAAAATCATAGCACAACATATTCAACTCTTTCCACAGATCAGTTAAAACATAAAAGCCTAAGGATTTTTTTTTTTTTTTTAACTAAAATGTGCGTACTTGCAAAGTTGTATAAATTAACACCTCACCAATGTTTATAAGCTGCATCTACTCGCTTCTGAAAGCTCTTAGACATGTTACGCAAATGCTGCAATTATAAAAATGGCACATCTTTGTTCATTTGAAGTGGAAATAAATTAATATGTTTATTATTTACTAAAGTGTCTTTTGGATGGGGTTTTCATTAAATGATGTGAGGAGGCTAACACCTATATTAATAAATATCACTATAAATTATATTACAACTTTATTTTCACTCAACATATTTACATTGATTGCAATGTTAAACAAATATGTTTTAGCAATTCGAACTTTCATTAAAATTTGCATTCAGCTATTCTCACAAATGTGTGTCCGACACAACAAGTAAACCATATTTTTAGTGGGGACAAACTAACACATAAAACATATGCTACATTCATTTAATATGACACAATATTGCTTCAGGTTTAAGTTTAGACTCCTATATTTTAAAATTAATTAAAAATTGTTCTCTAAACAAAAGATATAAGAAAGGCAAAATATGAATAAAGTTATCTCAAAACAGTGGAAACAATTACACAAATGGGAAATGTGATTAAAGTAAATCTACAGGTTCTTCAAAGGCTTTAGCTGTTCAATATATAACTTCATGTGTTATATTTCAATCTACATACATAGATAAAAAAAAAAAAAAAAATTTAATGCTATTACACATGTTTACATCACTCACCAAGATCAACACAACAAAAAAATAAACAATGAGCTTGTTAAATATAATTAATATCCTTTACGAAAATAGCACCAAAATTGAATGTTAACTACAGTTCAAGCCTATAAACAAAAGTCTCCTTGAAATAAGTTCCCTAAAAGCATCAAATTTGCAACATACCTGTATTTGAAGTTTTGTTTTTAAAACACATAATAAAATTAATTAAACTGTAACTGACATTAAAAAAAACATCATTAGATCTATCATTTGGTCTCAGGAAAATATCAGTGTATCTTACAAAATAGAATAAAAAAATCTGACAAATAAATAATTACAGAAGATAGCATGTGTCCATTTTCACACCACATTACAAACACTGATGTGACAGAAACCATTTCATACGACGGTTAGCTCTTATTTTAAAAGGTGTTTGAAATCTTCTTTGAATTCTGAATACAATGAACTTTACATGTCTCATATTATACAATGGCATTCTTAATTTTTAAATCACTTCTATTATTTGGGTTGTGACATAATGTGGTAAAATTGTTAATTTAGAATGTTTATCACTTTTAAGTTAAATACGATGAATCAGGAAGATTGTGATAAGACACCTGTCTTCGAAATAAAAGGTGCTTGGTTTCAATCCTGGTATTTCACTAAACAATTATTTTATTTTAATTAATAGAATGTGAAAAAAGAAATTCCAGTTACGAAAATGAAAAAAAAAAATGTAACCTTTTACAGTAGACAGAATTCTGTGTGTGCAAAAATTGTGCAACAGCTATTATTGAGCCAACTAAGGGTACTATACATGTATACCAGGCATAAAGCGAAAGTGTTCTACAAGTCTACACTGAAAACAATTGATCACACGACTTTGTTAAGACTAAGCTATTAATGAATCACAAAAGAAAAGAGTAGATCTGTTCAAGGATAGAAAAGCAAACTCATGACGTGCCACAGTTGAAGGATACACACCCAAGAATAAAAAATCTACACACACAAATCACACAAATATGTGACTCATATAGCTAAGCTTTACATTGGACCATACATTCACCCAGCCATCTGCTTCACGATATACATGATTAAAGGGTTATCAGAAATTTCATCTTTTGTGTTTTATTCTGAAGAAGCAGCCACATGCCTTCAACTTCAGTAAGCAATGGATTTAGTTTCTCATTAATATCACTTTATGACACTTCTACAATATTCATTAATCATTATTGGAGCACGAAATATAGCAAGAGGATCAGATGCATACACACTGGAAAAAAATAATAAAAAAAATAACAAAGCCAAGGATCGGAGAAGTGCACCTCGCAAAAATCTTTAATAGGCAGATAGTTTATACTGGCAACCTAGACCATCCAGTGATAGCCCATGCCAGTTTCCACATTTCTAATGCTTCACTCACCTGTTTTACAGTGAAAGCTGTCAGAAATTTTTTGATACAACTAACCCCTCAGAACTCTATAGATAGGAACTAACATACCAAATACCCATGACACCAGGCATTCCTCTGGTTTCAAGATACATCAGTATACCTAATACTTATTTTTATTATGAAATATACTCTTCATGGGTTCACTGCAAGACGATATTGGTGAGTGATGGGTTTACTTTTCCTATCCTTTCGTATTTTCACTGAAAAATTATAAAATAATATAAACCAAATGGCCCACAATATACAATTTATGTAATAGGGTTTACAGTAGACATCTGATGACCCAGCCATGTTTTTGTATGTGACGGAACAGCCCAATATATTATGGTTTTTTTGAGTCTCTTTAGCTTTTTGTGCTCACACCACCACACCCTTCAACTTTGTTAAGTGCTGAGGTATTTTCCATCTTAATAATACCTCATACCATTTCTTCCTGATCATACTGGTGTATTTCATTTGTTTTTCTCCTTTGGAAGTAGGTACCCTTAGGCAGCAACGCTTCTGGAAGATTTCTTTTAGATTAGTTTTAAGTAACATCATCCCTTTAACGTGATGGTCTTTTCTTAATTTTGTACATTAGAAATAAGACAGAGTATGGAACTTCTTGGATAAGTATAATGCCTGTTTTTGCCAGAAAGCACTGGGTAAAATATCAGTTTCACTAACAATGAAAGTGTAATGAATATGTACTACATGATGTACAGCAGGGGATGATGCAAATAGTGAGCACATTAAACCTCGGATGTTATTTAAAGGTTTTTTTCTGCACAGGATTTCTATTTAATTTCTGAGGGGGTAAGATGCAATTCTTTCTGGAAAAATCTCATACATGCAATAAAAAACCAGTTAAGATGTACCCTTTCAATATGATAAAGAAAGGAGCCCATTCGTACCAAATCAATTAAATTAAAAAAGGCTCTCAACTGCTCAGTCTCTAAGTAATTTAGGAAATGTGATGTCGAAAGTGTGAAAAGTGTATTCTTTGTTGTTACATGCACCTTAGTTAAAATGTACTTCAAGTTGGCCTATATGCAACAATTATAATCAGCCTTGTGCCATGTAGCACTTCTAATTCTCCTGTTAAAAAATGTTAGTCTCTATGAAAATGTATTAATAATCCATTCTTTGTATGTCAACTGCCTATGTGGGACATATGATGGCAGAGTTTTCCATTAGCATTCATACCCTCGGAAGCAAATTGAAGGTGGAATGTTAGCCCTATGTTGCAGCAGATATATACCAAAGAAATCACAGAACTCCTATAACAGTAGGATGAATCTCAAAATGTTCTGCATATCTGGTGTCAGGGAAAATTCTTCAACTTTAATCTGGTTTTAAACCAGGGACATTCAATTCATAGTATCTTCATCATGGCTGGTACTGAAAAATGCTCATAGCCAATACTTTGTGTGGTGCTAAGGCATCAATGTGCCCTAAATACACCTTTTAGCTCTCAAGAAAGTTTGGTGTACTATATTACTTGCCAGATCAAGCAATAGTAGCAGCATTTATATTACAAATTTCTTCTGCTATAAATTAATGATAAATGTTAACAATTTCATATCTTCTGAACTGTCAGACTAATGCACTTCTTAAAGATTTGAATTTTTTGTTGTTGAAATATCTCACTTTAAAAGGGTAAGTCAGAAAAATTTCACTGGACAATGTCCCTTCTCTTCAGCACTTCATTTACTGCCACTTTTTGTTTATGAGTAATATGCAAAATAAATTCTTCGTTTCACAGTTGATTCATCATAGTCAGTAAAATTAAATTATCATTCACAGACGATGACACGAAGAACATCTGCTTTATTCAAGGAATTCTGCTACTTCCTGCAACTCACGTTCCTTGGCTTGCTGGTGAGCCCAGCGATCTTCTGCCAACTTTTCACTTAACTGCCATTTCTCATGGTAAATTCTCTGTTTACATTCTGGACATTTCTTACCACCTGTTAAAAAGAAAATATTACTGTAAGACATTAAGAACTAAATAGGCCGCAGATTTTTTTATTTCAAATTTGAATATAGATTATAGTAAACCATTATCATAATGTAACACATTGTAAAATGAATAATGAGCAAATCTTCTTTCCACTTCAGTATTGTATAAACCATATGTATTAGCAGACATGGAAATAACAACACAATGGTGTGATTCCCAAAGCTTTGCTGAAACAGAATATCTCATTTTTTTTAGTTCATGCTATATGGAGGATGCTTTATTTGGATTTTTCAAAATAAAGAGTCAATCAGTTTTGAGGTAATGGTAATATATTTACTGTACAGCATGGAAATGATTCAGTCTCTTCTACTTGCATGAGTCAGTATTTTTAAAGCATAATTATCATTCAGGCGATAAGCTTGCTAGGCCTATCATAGTCTTATGGGAAAGCAGAAATGTTGGCATCCATCTGCAAAATGTGTGTGTGCTGAGGGTATTTTTTGTTTGCATAACGTGTAGTTTATGAAGTGAAGATTGGGAACTGTCCCAACATTCAGTCTGACTGCAGACTTTTTTTTTCCCCTTATGGCTTTATACCTTGTCGAGGTCATTAGAGGCGGGATGGGACTGGGGACAAGGAACAGGAAGGAATTCGGCTATGGTCTTTTGAAGGACGCATCCTGATTTGGGGAAACCATGGAAAACCCAAATCTGGATGCCCGGACGGGGAATCGAACCGCTGTCCTCCAGAATGCGAGGATGACTGCAGAAAACAACCTGAAAACATGGTAGCCAGGATTTGAACTTGAACTTTTTGTATCTGATATGTGCTCTGGGTAACTTCATATTGACATCACATACACCCTAAGCTTAGCTGTTAGTTGTTTTACTACAATCACTATCCACACTAGTAAACACAATTAATTAATGTATCAAATAGCTTTTGCTTATGACTTCATATACAGCAATCAGAGAAGCTCCCCCTGGCCTAGTAATGTGATGGTTCAAAATTGGGAATAAATCAATTTAAAAAAATAAAGGGTTTGAGAATAAACTATAAGTAATCTTTTATTTATTAATGTTGAAATTAAGCAGGTCTCAACCAGCACTGCTCACATGATGCATTCTATTGTGATAAACATTTTGATTCTATATATCATCAGGCAATATTAAATGGACAGGTTCTATAATGGGGCAACTAAGTTTGTGGACATACTTTTTTTTCTTAGTTTGCCAATGTCACATCAAAATATAGCATAAGTTACCATTACTGCAACAAAGCCGTCACTTTATACAAGCTCAGGTTGATACTGGATAGTAAATTTCCTTAGTCTTTACTCCCAATAATAAACTGTAGTCTCTTCTGGAAAAAACTTAGTATCAATGATCAACTTGGAATCAGCCTTCTTGAGGCAGGGTGAATGAGATGTGTGCCACTCTGCATTTTTGTCTCCAAGCCATACTTGATATCCATGTTTTATCTCTGGTAACTACACAATTCTGGAGCTCTGGATCATCTGTTGAATATTCAAACAATTTACAGAAACTGACACACAGTGTCCCATTCACAGTGGAAGAGAACCTTCGGTACTAGTTTCATCAACACTTTTCACATGACCAGTCCCCTTCCATGAAAATCTCGTTTTTAGATTAACCAAGTCATATTTAATCACATATAATGTCAACCATTAGCTACTCTTCAACCTAGGGCTGGCGTCAGGGAGGGGCCCTTACCGATGATTTTGGCAAGGGCCCCCAACTGGTAACGTCACTGCTAATAACGCTTACCCCGGGCCCCAAACTCCTAGCGCCGGCCCTGCTTCAACCAAAGAGTAACATTTACTTCAGATCTGTTCTATTTATAAAAGCGCCATGCCAGCTAAATGCTCACTGTGAAGCTTTAACACTTCACCATCTTCACAATGGATTTTCTGAAATTAATGCAGAACTTGAAAGTGTAACATTGCTGCAAAGTTCTCTGCAAATTTTCTGTGATGTGCCTCCTGCATAGAGGTTAGTTTCGTAGGCTGTATGTTCAGAGTACCCTAAAATTTGTGTTCCTGTAAAGCTAACCCCCACTATCTTTCCCCATGAAGCTCACCTGCATCCAGTCCTAGACACAATCTTGTATTTTAAAAATAACTGGACTGCAACAGAATAAAAATATGGACCTTGAGACAGGTAGCTGACAGAAGTGATAAGACATGAAAATTTGGAAAAAGTCTTATGAGAAAATGTGATTTATTTTCCTAAAATACTTTTTGCCATCTGAACAAATATGGCAGTTTTTAAGCATGTTTTGGAGCATTGACATGTCTCGCTATATAAATGGAGTTAAGATAGAAGTTGATAGAGCTAAGATGATTGGTAACCTGGAAATGGAAATATCCACAAGCAGACATCTCTAAATTTGAAGTCCATTTTGATGATGTTTTTCGTGGACTCGCACAACTGATCTTTAATAAAGGTGCTGGACCTGACCTGATACCCAACATTCTGCTGAGAAATTGTGTTATTGGACTTTGTGAGCCTATCACTCACATCTTCAATAAGTCTCTTGAAACAGGAAATTTTCCCTCAGCATGGAAACAATCATATATTAGACCCATACATAAATCAGGTGATAAATCTGACGTCAGAAAATATAGGCCAATATGCATTCAATCATCACTTGGGAGTGATGATTGACGACAAGCTTACTTTCTCTGATCATATTAACTACATAACTCTGCAAGCATTTCATGTTATTGGATTCATATGTAGATCTGGGAAAGAATTCAAAAACATTAATACACTGTTTCGACTTTTCTCTGCCTTTCTCAAACCATTACTGGAATAGGGTAATATTGTCTCATCACCATTTACAGATCAACAAATTAGCTGTGTCGAAAAAGTTCAGTGTAAGTTCCCGGTCCACTATCCTCATGGTGAAAACTTTACAGATGTGTGTGATGTGTATCACTATTATAACATTAACAGCTTACAAAGTCGGAGGCAATTGACAGACTATGCTTTTTCAACAAAGTTGTCAATGATCTTATTGATTCACCACAAATACTCAAGAAATTCCAATTTAACTGCTCGATGGTAGCTCTTCGAACAAGAAGACTGCTGGATACTGTAAAACCAAACAAAAACTATGTTGCTTTTGGACCATACCACAGAATAGTAAGTCTGGTTAACTTTCATTCTACCAACATCAACTTCTTTGGAGGATCTCATGCTGGACTAATCTCCAACATTAAAAGACTTTTATGAATTATCCTATACGTTGATGTTAAGAATTATTTCTGCATGTACAAAGCCCACTGGTGTATAAATAAATAAATAGCACATCAACTACTTTGTGCTTGGAGACCATGGTGTGCGTAGAAATACTTTAAAATTTTTATTCTAGTACAAAATATTTCCATGGAGAGGTAAAAAATGTAAATTTAGGCTGGGGGAAGACCTTATTTTTCATTAATATCACCCTCACCCTATACACCCATCACTGCACTGGCCAGCACAATAGATTCATATATTTTTCAAAACTTTTCAATTATATTTTTATTTATTTACTAGCTGCCCCAACTGACTTCTTTCTGTCAAAAGTTATTGTTGTATTGTAGTCCAATAGAAAAATAAATAAATCGCATTACAGAGTGATCACTTTACTTATTGACTTAATGTCTCAATAATAAACAACGATTACTTACAAAAATAAGTTTTCTATTTCTTACACTGCAAGACGTTAGTAATAATGTGATGATATTTTTATTGTAATGCTTTATGGTAGACGATATTTTTTGTTTGGTTACCTGGAGCGTAAACGAATAAAGCTGACGGTTTTTCCAACACGGGAGCAAGCAACATACAGCTGTCCATGAGAGAAACATGGGTTTTCATGATTAGCGTTACAAACACTCAACGACTGACCCTGGTATTTATTTATGGTCATAGCGAAAGCAAGCCGCACTGGAAATTGCAGTCGTTTAAATTCAAATGGTACATCAGTTGGTACCATTGGGATACAAGGTATCAACACATCTTCTCTCTTATATTTTGCCTTTGGAATGGTTGCTTCGATCACATTGTTCAGTAATTTTTTCACTGCTAACCTTGTGCCATTACAAAGACGCGGTTGCAACATTATGACCACTTTTAATTGAAGATTATGTGGCAGCAATCCTGGAAAATGCAGTGAGTTCAAAAATTCTGGTGGATAGTTGACGACATCATCTTGGTTAGTTGCTCAATCAACTGATTTGTATGTCCTTAATTCACCGACAATTTCATTTTGAATTTTGAAATTTATTTAATTTACATCCGTGTTTTTGTCTCTGTAATATAGCTCGTTCGTTCAACCAAAAGATTGACAGGGATGTTATGCAGCCAGTCAAAACGTCTACGGGGATTTTGTCATTACCCATGCTAGGTGTTCAGATCGATCATTTTGCAATTCCAAAGATAAACAGAAAGCACCTTGGTTGTGTTTTGATTGACTGGCAGTAATATTATTTTCGTTGATGAAACGGAAACCCTTTTTTTCCTTCGAACTTTATTTTGGGCAGGCATAGACTAATATCCATAGAGTCAATCAACTTGCAGGCATACCAGAGATAATCCTAATGCGCCTTTGTTTTGTTTCGATTGACTGGTTTGTATGGGAAAAGTGTTGATTTTACTATTTTCCTTGCAATTTTTACGTTTTTTCTCTCCATAAGAACCTTCCTTGTGGATTAATGAAAATAGGGGGGGAAAAAATTAGCTGAATTGGTTGAGCCATTCTCGAGTTTTGGGCTTAGAAACACATTTGGTGATTCATTTTCATTTATATAGACTTTAAAAGTAAGAAAGTATTATTACTCGCAGCCAATTCAATCATCGTGAATTCTACCTGAACATAGTTTAAAACGAATGGGACCCATCACCACAAGGCTTACCAGAACTTTGCATTCTTAAAATAATAGGATAAGTGTGGCTCAATCGTCAGACGCTACTGCATACCTCTTCTCAACTAAAATACCAGTAATTGATTTTGCTTTTCAGGTATTCTTAGTATTGCATGTTTCTAAACTGATGCATTCTATTTTCATAGTCGAAACTTTCGTTATAGGCGGCATGGATCTAAATGTAAACACACTGAACAAATAAACACACAATTGGTTTACGAGAGAAGCGAAAATTTAAAAGCAACCAAGAAAATGCCACGCACGGAGGAAGTAATGATAACAGTACTTCAGTGATATTATTTTCGCTGACCACACACAGGCATAGATTAATATCCATAGAACCTAATCAACTTGAAGGGATACCACAGATAATCCTAACACGCCTTTGTTTTGTTTTGAATGAGGGAAACGAATAGTGTTGTTTTTACTATTTTCCTTCCAATTTTTACATTTTTTCTCTCCATAAGAACCTTCCCTGTGCCTTAACGAAAATATAAAAAACAAGAATTAGCCGAATTGGTTGAACCGTTCTCGAGTTTTGGCGATTCATTTTTACTATATAGATTTATATTTTTTTAATACTATTATTTTTTTCAACCATTTTAATCTTTATTATGATGCGGTTATATTATCGTTGCTCCCACCACCACCTCAGATGGTCTATTGCATTCTATGAGTGGCTGCGTCGAATGTAAGTCTTGCGCAAGCCCAGCCATTTACATCTGTTAACTTGAAAAAGGGTTTTACCTGAAATATTGCATTTTCTTTGTTTTTTGTTGCTGTTGCCCTCCTCCCTTCAACTATGGTGAGTGTTGGGTGTATTTCATCTATTCTTTCCATATAAATTTTCTGCAATTTTATTTTATAGTACATAGATACACCTTCATAATAACTCAGGAGTTGTGCAATAGTTACTAACAATGATTTTAAGCTGCAACTAGACAACTATAGACCCAATAATGACTAAACATGGTCAGAGAGAGAAAAACCTGGGACAAAACTGCAGAAGTAGAGAAGTATACCAAGAGATGTTGGTAGGTCTTATTGGCTGACCTGCTTAGTAGATGAAATAGTGTAGGGTATAGATAGTCATATGGCTAAACACCTTACCTTTAAATGGAGGGGTCTTCATGTAGGAAACCAGGCATTGCAAGTGGAATAAATGCCCACAGTAAACTCGTTCAACATGTCGATCTGCTGCTTCATTAGTCTCAACATTCTGAAATACAGAATAAATTTACAGTAAATCAATGCTGCATTATGGTTTATACATTTATATTTGCTAGATCTTGGCATCATGTAAGTCATTATTGTAAATGCTATGCTGAGAGAGGAGAGCAGGTATCTCTATGTCATGTGCAAGTGCTTACAGCTTTGTACTATAATCGAAATCATGAAATTAGTCCTGCCAAGGTCACACAGTCTCTGCTTCCTCCTCTGCCTGCACCATCCCCTTGTCCCTAGGTTCAGGCTGTAATGTTGCCATATTCGTTTTTGCCGGTCATCCACAGTGACCCAATGGCACTCACTACAGGTCACAGTGGGAGCCCGCCCTTGTGTAAGTTTGGCTGCCCATATAGTCTGGGAGGTACTGGTCCCTGGGGCTGAAGTTGTTTGATGGTGTCCTGTGGAATCTTTGATAACCACAATAGTCTTCCTGATTATTGATGCTGTTGGACCACAGTTCAGCCTTGTGTAAGCTTAATTTTCAAGAATGATGATTTTTCATCAATAATCCTCTGTCATAAAGAGAATAGTACAATTCCCCTTGCCTGTAGGAAGAATGATGACACCCATATTCCCTCTTAGTTCCTATTGTGTTCTCCACTTCAGCGTGGACATGTTCTTCTTGTCAGGCTTGGCCTTGCAGAGGGTGCAAGCTTTATAATCCACTAGGGGTGGATCCAGGGGGGGGGGGAGGTAGGGGCCGAAGCCCCCCAAAAGTATCTAAGTCCACCCCCGACATTGTAATTTTTTTAGCTCTACGGATTTGAGGCCCAAGGACTACCCCATGGCCGACTCAAGGCCCCCAAAACCAAAATCCGCTGAAGGCAAGCCCTCTGAACCAAAATTCACTCAACCCAAGCCCCCCCCCCAACCAAAATCCTGGATCCACCCCTAGAATCCATGTCTTGCCTTCCATGGCTGACAGTTGACTGAGGTTCCCTAGTTATCTTGTAGTGTATTTCTGTTTTGACAGTGCACAGTCTGCCAACATGCATCAATCCACCCGTTCCAAATCATCCAGAGAGAGGTTGCTAGCCAACATTAAATGACAGGATGGAAGTGTTTTAGCATTATGGTCCAACTCCTTCTACATGAAATGAATGCTCTTAGACACTAAGACTTGACTGGCTCGACAAAGAATCCTGGTCTCTGATTTGATGTCTTGTTTAAGTTTGTGAACCAAGGTACAACTTCCTCATCCCAACCAACACCTTTGAAGGAAGGCAAGTGAACTCAGAAGAATGGCCTTCTTCATTCACAATGATCCAAACTGTTTAACACTGCGGTACATCTCCTCCAATGCTCGAAAGTTATGTCTAAAGTTATTTAAAAGACAAAACAGTTGACATATGGTCTTATGTTATTAGATGACTATTAAAATCATATTTATTTTCAGTATCAAAATCATTCAAGTTCATGGCTTAAAACTGAAAAGCAAAAATTTAACTGCAATGTGATTCAGGTTTCAATATATGCAGTAGTGTGTACTGACAAGTTCAGTTCCAAAGGCAGTTAGAAATATTATGGACACTTTTCCTACAAAAATGACCTTAGGTATTCTGTTGATATTTCACAAATTATTGAAATAAACTGCCCAAGTGCAAATTGAGCTTCCCACAATTCAAAATCTGTACACTCATTACCTAAACATTTATCTCACAGGTGGTAGGTCTTGACTCCCCAAAGCTGTGGCAAGTAGCCATTCAGACTATTAATGCTATTATTCAATTAAAATTAAATTTACTATAGGTACATTTGGATGCAATGTAATTTGATTCCATAATATATAACTGTAATGGGTAGTCTGTGAATTAGGGTTTAAAATGGTTTTTTTTTGTATTTTATTCAGTGAATATTGTAAGTTGCTTGAAGGAAGCAAGCAGACAGTGCCTATGTGTGAGATTCTCAAGATTACTGCAGTGGAAAGCACTCACGCTTCTAGCACGTGATCGCTCACGATAAGTAAACCAGCGTAGTGTAGTCTCCGTCTAGTTTGTCAGTAGCCATGTAGAAGGTATGATGTGTGGATTGTCTGGGCCTTTAACACTGGCAAAGTTATGCTTCACCTCTTGCATTCTCTCATGTTATTTATTGTTTGGTTAGATAAAGCCGTTAGATAATTCATTTAGTTTGAGTAACATGAAAGATGTTTGCCGTTCTTTGAAATAATGTTGTAATGACTCATGTGAATCTATTTGGTAATGACTGGTTATATTCGGGATCTTTATTTAGTCATTCATATATTAATTCAGTAAAGCCATGTTGAAGTTATAGTTGTTTAGTAAGACTGAGTTGGTATGCTTGTAGCCATGCGTGCATAACATTTTCTTCCAGCATAAGGTAGGTGGATTTGCGGATACTTGTACGGTTGTTTTTACAATTAAAGTATGTGTCTTAAATTATCTAATGTATCATCTAAGTCATTTACAGTTGTTAGGATAAACCCCAAATTATTTGAGATAATTGTGTGGAAGAGTTTGTGATATATTGGTGAGGTAATAAATATTATAAATATGACTATTAAAGCAGTACAGGATCCCTGCTATAATAAAGATCGTCCTGGTGTCAAATATCCTTACCCTGACAATTGATATCTAGGAGCCAACAGGCAGCATAAAACGTTAAGATCACTTCTAAGAACTCCTCCAAATCAATAATATTACCCATGAGTGGACTGCATAGGATGTAGATATTCCCTATGCTTTGCTCACAACTAACAGAGTATATTAGATGTAGGGCTACGAATTTTTTAAGTGTTGTGTTTCATCATGTGAGACACACCAGGATGTTCCGTTGTTCAGATTCCGCACTAAACTGTAGGCGCAGCCATGATGAGGTGGAATGTATGCCAAATCGAAACTCAGTCAAGCAGGAGGCCAAACAATCTCCAGTCCAATAATGTCAATCAATACAGTATATGATCAATAATGGAGGCAAATCTTTAATTTCTAAATAATACCATTTTTAAGAAAGACCTGGTAAAAAATGATCTTTGGCAGCTTTGGTAGCTGCTCAATTATTTATTTTCTATGGAAGACAAACTGAAAAAATATATTATTTATCTACCTAAGCAGCTCTAAACATCTATACATCACACACAAATAATTTTTTCTAACGCCTTCTTTTTTTAACAATTCCTCCTAGAATATTTTTCAAAATTTTATATAGTTTCAGCTTTTGGTCAATGAAACATTTAACGTGCAAATTTGAAGCCTGAAATGTATTTTGTTTACTAGCAAAGGCATATGACCGAGGATGGATAGACATCAGGGTGAAAGCAACAGAACTATATTTTTTGAAGGGTAAGAAACACTAACAAAAATGAACCATATTACATTTTAAAACCTTCAAAAACTCAAATTTTCTTGCTAATATTAAACAATGTTCAACAAATGATTAAAGCCTGTAAGGTAACTAATAAGCACAAGCTAATTGAGTTATGCAAAATTTAACACAGTACCAAATTAAGAAGTAATGAATTTTAAGCCAAAAGAAACTATGTTAAAGCAGGAGTGGGAACACAGATGTCGAGTGAAAGAGAAGGAAGACATTTGCTGGGAACAGTGTGAAGTTTTTAATATAGATTTTTTTATGCAGTGATTTGACAATATGAGCTTAAGAGAACTCTTTTATCTGAAATAACCATGATGACCTAAACAACAAAATTAGAAGTGTCACAGAAACTACAATGGTAAGCAACTGGATGGTGAAGGTTCTGAGTCAATACGACCTGCCCGTGATCATTTATTCTAATACATATTTGGTTTATAGTACGACAAATATAGCAATAAAGTGTGGGTGAATCTTTCTAAAGGTGAAGAAAGTTGTTTTGTAGATGACCAATGACAATGAATTGAAAGCTTTCTCTCCAGCGGTCAGGAAATTTGTCTTTTCCATGTGAAAGATTTTAATACAGGGTGCGGCAAAAAGATCTGACGGTTTTAAAATAAAAACAACATGAAAAATAAAAGTGATAAAAAATATTTTATTGCTTATTACAGAAGGGTGTTCATGTTAATTAATGAAAATAACATCAGAACAACCATTTCATCCGTTTAAGATGTGAAGATAACGTACTTTAAATCAGTGGTCCGCAACCTTTTCCCACTCGCAGAACACCACAAGGGTATCCATAAATCTCACGGCAGCACCTTACCGGTCGGAGCGGCAGTTTTATGTTTTATATTAAAGTAAATATTGCACACATACCTTCAATTGATACTTGTGCCTGCTTAACTGCACACAGGTGGCTGATCAATTGAGAAATTTCTTCATCGATGGATTTGAGGCTTTCCCTCTTGGATGTTTTAATCTCAGTCAACGTCGAGAAGCCAAATTCACATAAATATGTAGTTAGAAACGGCAATAACACATTTACTGCCATGTCTGACGTAGCCGGATATTCATTCCTTATTATTTGCCAAAATGTATCTAAAGGAATTTCAAAGTTCTGCCAGCATTTAAATCTGCGAGTTCCTCTTGAATATTAATTGCAAGTCGTTCCGAATTTGCAACGAATGGATCACGAACCCAGTTGAAATCTTCAACACATTCTCCAAAAAACTTTTTGAAACTCTACCGCAAGGCTTCTAAAAGTTCTATAAACTAAGTCCATCACCATTTTATTACCGTCATCAAGTGACCATACAGTCTGGATCATCTCACACGACCCATTTTCAATCCTCTGTAACCACAAATCCAGCTTATTCTCAAATCCTTTAATCTTATCCATACTAATGAGAATATTTTCGTTCCCACCTTGCATTTTGATGTTCAGCTCATTCAAGTGTACGAAAATGTAGGAAAGATATGCCAACTCACATACCCACTCACCATTTGCTTAATCAATCCGCGTACTTATATCTTTCAACAGTCAAAAATGCCTGGACCTCTTTGCGTTAACACCTTTCCTCGTGACAGCCAGCGTACTTCTATATGTAGCAGGAATGTAGAGTGTTCCGAGCCCATTTCCTGACATAAAACGGAAAAAAGTAGCGAATTTAGTGGCTGCGATTTTATGAAGTTCAGGACTTTTACTATTTCGTCCCAGCACATCTTTCAGAGAAGGTGGCAGAGACTTAGCAACAATGGCTTCGCGGTGAATGAGACAATGATCGCATCGTACGTTGTGATTTACTTCGAGTACTTCAGCTGCAAATCCTTTCACTGGGCCTGTCATACCAGCCGCTCCGTCTGTACAAACACTAACGCAATCCTTCCATGTTAATTCATTAAGGAGAAAATATTCATCAGTCAAATGAAATATTTCTTCACCAGTAGTTTGCTCTGGAAGTTCTTTGCAAAAGAAGTTACTTACAATTGTATCTCCATCGAAGCCTGCAGAAGTTGTGCGTGGCGAATAATATCTGTGGACTTGTCGATCTGAAGTGAGAACTTCTGACTTGTTGTTTTTCTCCTTTGTATTGTCTTTAATATCACGAGACATATCGATAACTCGATGATTGATTGTGTCAGCAGAAAGAGGAATTTTTTAAATTTCACTAGCATATTCTAAACCTAGAACTATTCTCAGCATTTTACAAACAGGTTTTTTAACAGCGTTTCGATTATTGTATGTGGTTTCTTGGTCTCTACGGTTCGGCTGCCTTATAACTAGCTTCCTGTACTTCTTCCGAAACACGTACTGTAGCGGTCATGAACGTTCTTTGTTTTTTATTTATTTTCCAACAACCGACGAAAATAGTTGACATCTTTACTTGACAGAGAAGTATGTAACATTGACAAATGTCGTTTCAGTTTACTGGGAACCATAGCAGCGGTACTGAGTTTTTCACGACAAACGATACACTCGGTAATTGAAGACGTTACCCCCCCCCCCCCCCCCCCCACATACACACACATATACAAACATAGGATAAGTAATTATCACTATCTTTCCGCTGCATCAACTTTTATTTCTTTCTTTCTGGCACAAGGCTTTCACTAGTTGCACTCATAGACGGAACACTCCGTTCATAGTAATTTGTCCATCTTGAAGAAATAAAATAGTCTGCTAATTCTAATAGAAAATATCAAGACCAATTACTAACACAGTTTTCGGACCACTTCAGAGCTTAGCTATGATGTAACTAGAGTAATTGTAAGAAGCGGAATTTACACACTTCAAAGAAGTCACACATACCGTGTTGATTGTTTTTACAGTGATGTCTAACAATGCGTCGGAGGAACGGTACAGAAACAAAGTATTGTTGGAGAAGTACCGACAACGTAATAAAATAATATAATGCATGGAAAGTCCTGCTAATCCAAGCAGTTTAGACTGAGGGAAAAGCAAATACACAGTATATGCGGTAAATGTAATAGAACCTCAAAGTGCAGTTGTAGAATCGAGGAATAAAAAAAAAAATAATTAATAAACAAAACTAACAGCAACTGTGAGTAAATAAATAACATTTAATTTCTTAGAATACGATAAAACGTAACAATTCGCTCCACATCAATCTAAAATATAAATAATAAAAAATTTGATAATTAATTCCTTATAATGGGTAAAATTTCGCGGCACACCTCTCACCTTCTCGCAGCACACCAGTGTGCCGCGGCACACCGGTTGCGGACCACTGCTTTAAATGACGTCCGTCTTTGACCAAGCATTCTTCCAGCCATGCCCTGAAGCTGTTGAACACCTGCTCTAACATTGCACGAGGCAGGTTGGCGATTTCTTGGCGTATGGCTTCTTTCAATTCGTCCAGTGTGCGGGGTTTGTTTGTGTAAACTCTTGCTTTAAGGAGCCCCCACAAGAAAAAATCACAAACGCTAAGGTCTGGAGAATGAGCTGGCCTCAAATCGCTGTCCTCATAACGCGAGATCACTCGACCACGAAACTTGCATCTCAAAACGTCCATAACCTCATTGGCTGTATGGGCTGCTGGAACCATATCCTCCTGCGCACTAAACGATTTGTCTTAAGTTCAGGGATCAGGAAGTTTTTCAACATCAACAAATAACGTTGCGAATTGGACGTAACGGTTCGTCCACCCTCTTCAAAGACGTATAGCCCAATGACACACCTCTTCGTTACACCACACCACACGGTAACCTTAGGACTATGTAGAGGACGTTCATGCAGTTGTTCCGGATTTGTAGCCGACCAGTAAAGAAAGTTCCGTTTGTTTACATAACCATCCAGATGGAAATGTGCCTCGTCGCTCATCATTACTGAGGACTGGCTTCCACAGCTTCTCTTACTTGATCGATATTCTCTGGCGTCCTGGACGACCTGTCGATTTCTTTTTCAACGCTGAACAGATAGCTCTGAAGGAGCTGACCCATAACATAATTGTGTTACGAATTGGGACTCTTCCTCTTGGACCCAAATTAAAACGGCTACGGAACTGCCACTGAACAGCAGCGCAGGTATCGCCACTTTTAAAAAACGCATCCACAACAAACGCACGGTGCTCACCCGACCACTGCTCCATGGCTACTACAAATGTCCACGTGTGGGCTCTGGGATGATCCTATCCCCACCACCCCTCACCATCTACTCGCTGGTCAATATGGCGGCGAAAACCGTCAGATCATTTTGCCGCACCCTGTAGTTTATTAGTATATCTGCTGAATTAATGAATCTTTCTGCTTTCGCAGGTGATAGGATTACTTTCCATATTCTTGTTTGATCCACACTGTCATGCACAAATTTCCTGTTCTATTAATATCACCACAAGACAATTAGTTTGTCACAGCTATATTAAAGCTCTGACTGAAGAGAAGTTAAATTTAAGTGTTTTTAAAGGTGACTATACAAGGATTCTACAATTTTGTTGTAATCACACTATTAACAAAAATTAATTAATACTCTGATTTGCAATACCTACATTCCTGATATTAAAAACATGCTTCTGCTATTTACTATGCATATAAAACACAATGAACTCGACTACATACCCTGGGATCCTGAGGCAAACATTCTTCATTGCACAATTGACATTTAAACACAGGTAATTGATGGACTGTGGAGGCGAGGAAGCTGACAACTTTCTGAAGAGAAGGTGATGGATTAAAATGAGAAGAGTTTGGCAGCTTTCGCAGTGGTGGTTCCACACACTGGCGAGCAAGTTCCTTAGACTGTCCTTCCAAATATCGGAAGAGGACGGGTGGGAAGTTGCTTTGAGCTTCATCTAATCTGAACAAAAAGAAAAAAAAAAAATCAAGTAAAAATCTGAAATTAAGTTGATTATGTCTCAAAATTGTTGATACAAGCTGTTTACAGTAAAAACTCTAAATAAAACAATAATGTTGTTAGCACAATAAAATAACATTTACTATGATAGTATCATAGTCACAGAAAAACCAATATCAAAGAATTTTGTTTAATTTTTTAACTACAGAACTGGAGACATACGGTAATCTAGAACAGTGGTTCCTGAAAGGTGGTCCGTGGAACCCTAGGGTTCCATGGAAATGGGTTACGTGTTTCGCCCAAGACTTAATTTTTTATGAAAGCTGAAATACTTTAGAATTATAACAGAAAAACAACTGCAATTTTGTGAGTTATTCCAAAAACATTATTTTGATAACACAAGACCTTGCAACATCTCTTGGTCTGTGTCCCAAGTAGTAAGAGGCAAAGTAGTGATAATCAGTTTTGTGATGGTGGTGTCCTCAGAATACTGCTATTGCAGTTAGTACCTGGCAAAGTTGCAATAAGCAGTTTGTGATAGTGGTGTCCCCTGAATGTTGCTATTGCAGTTAGTAACTGGCAAAGAAGCAATAAGCAATGACACTGCACTAGCTGACAGGTGATGAACAATTACAGCGCTATGATAGTTCGAGGATTTGCAAGTTATTTTAAAAACTTGCCAGTTTTCGTTTTGATGGCAACCTGCTAATCAGTTAAAAAAAATATTATTTGTAGCTCTACACCATGTCATTCGATTCAGTTACCATGACAAGACTGTATGTGTTTATGAAATTGGTGTAAGGAGAAGAGATTGCAGTGATACAGGTATTCCTATTGCTTTAATATGGAATTATTGGTGACCACAGGAATGTTTTTGATTTTTCATAGATATTTCTGTTCACACTATTCAAAATCAAATACAAACAATTTAATTAAATATTCTTACTTATATCTAATTTTCATCAATTAACAATACATTAATTGTATTTTTAATAAGTACCTACCTACAAATGTTAAGTTTGTTATCGTTTCATTCGTCTTGAATAGATTTTTGATTACAGCCTGAAGATACAGGAACCAGTTCAGATTAACTATCATTTGCATCATGGTATTTTAGCTTTAATACACTTGCGAGTTTTGTCTACTTTTTATTTCAGTTCAAAATAATGGACAACTGGCTCAAAACGGGGCACCTCGCAAGTAGCAAAAGTGTGGTGTCATGTTCACCAACAGAGTTTACTGAAACTATTTCAGGAGAAGTGGTTGCTGATTTTTCTGTAAAAAAGTTATAATTACCTAGCATCATTTAGGACCAATTTTTTAATATTCAATGTCAATCTGTTGATACAGTCTGGCCAATAACTGATTGCCATATTCACCTTACCCAGTTTTGTTTCTTTTTTTTTATTAATGTTTATCTAATGTTGTGGTTGGTTATTATTGTTGCCTTTGGTTATTATTAATGTTTGTTAATTTATTCCAGGGTACGGTAAAGACTTTTCCTGGGCAAGACCGACAAAGTACACCCCAACCAACAAACGGGCTGAACCTCAGGAGAGAAATACAACAAAAAAGAGGAAATATGACGAATCCTGCTTGTCCTTCGGATTTACTACTTAAGGAATTACTGAAATCGGGATGTACAACATGTTATTTGCAACAAAATTCTGTTTAATACCTCTCTGGTACCTTCAAAGCTTAAACACCACCTTGAAACAAATCCCCAGCAACTGAATGATAAAAGGTTAAGTTTTTTGAAAGACACAGAGAAGAATATAGAACAGGTGTGGTTGCTTTAAGCAGATATGTAAACACACATAATGAAAATGCAACAGAAACATCATTTCTGCTAAGTTTTAGAATTGCTTGTATTAGTAACGACACACGATTGCAGAGAATTTAATAAAACCATGTATGACAGAAATTGTCAGCTGCTCGGAGAAGACGCAACAAAAAAAAGTTACAGCAATTCAGTGTTCCAGCAACATTATATCTGAGTCCAGAAGACCACATTGAAGATGAATTAATTTGTAGATTGAAAGACAGTGAAATGTTTGCAATACAACATGACAAAAGTACAGTTGTCGCCGGGCTAATAACAATGCTCGTTTTCATGAGATCTACATAAATACTTAGCAATTCAAAAGTACTGTGGGTGGCAGAGGGTGCTAAGCACCAATCCTAATTCTGTGAATTCCAATCCCGAATGAAATGAGGAAAGAAAGAATACATAAACGCATCAGTACGGCATCTTATTTATCTAATCTTATCCCTCCTGTCATTGCGACCTAACTAGGTTGGTAGAAGAAGTATTTCATTGCACTCGTAAATTAAGGAATTTCGTGTATTCTCCAGTAAATTCAAATGAAAATGATGTCACCTGTCTGCCAAAGAATCCCAGTCCAATTTATGTATTAATTCTGTGACACTTTCGTAAGGACTGTAACTAGCAGTCACAAATCGAGCGGCTCACCTCTGTACTTTCTCTATCGTATCAATCAATCCAATTCAATATGGAACCCAAACACCACAACAGTAATCCAAATGAGGACGCACTAGTGTTTAGTATGCTATTTCTTTTGTATAAGCATTACAATTTCTCAAGATACGACCTATGAATTGTAATCTAGAATTAGCTTCGCCTATCACGGAAGTTATGTACAAGTCCCAATTCATGTTACTTTGTACTATTACGTCCAGATACTTCAAGGAATCAACCGTGTCAACAACTGAATTGTTAACTTTGTACTCGTGAATAAACGGATACTCTTTTGGAAGATCAATTGAAGAAGATTTGTTTCTCTGTGCACCTTTGGAGACAAACACAAATGGAGAAGAAATTTTTAAAGTAATTGATAGGTACATGAGTAAACACCATATTGCAATGAACTCTTCACAGGTTTGCTGCCAGATAGCGTTTGTGAACGCTATCCGGCAGCAAACCTGTGAAGAGTTCATTGCATTGACACGCCGGGAAAGTCTTCGTTCGCACATCAAACACCATATTGATTGGAACAGATGTATTGATGTGTGTAGCGGTTGAGCTGCAGCTATGACTAGTAAAATAAAAGGAACTGCAACAAGAATAAAGAATGTTGCACCTAAATGTAGTAGCAGTCACTGCATTTTACATTGCCATGCACTTGTCGCGAATGAAATGTCATCCAACTTCTCACCCAAATTGTAGATTACATTAAATCATGTCCACTCCAGTCAAGGCTTTTTTAAAAAGTGTGCAAAGATTTAGGAAGTCAGCATCAATTACTTCTTCTACACACAGAAGTAAGATGGCTTTTGAGCGAAAAGTTTTATCAAGGATAATATTTGAATTGCGCAACGAACTTAAGAGATTATTGCCAGAACAACCCATTTCTGCATCCGCTAGTACGATTGTTGAACTAATGCACAATGGGCAATGGCTTTTGAAATTGGCTTATTTGGCTGATATATTTGATAAACTCAACATAATCTGCAAGTACTTACAGGGAAGAATCACAGTCACGTTTACAGTAAGAGACAAAATATCTTCACTTAAAAGCAAACTTGGCTTCTGGATCGAATGTGTTGAACAAAAAAGTTACAATTGTTTTACTCTTTTAAATGGCTTTCTGGAAGAAAATAAGTTGCAAGTAACCACAGAAGTGGAAAAAAATTACATTAAAATTTGATTAACCTTTAAAAATTCCCAGAGAAGTTACAGAGCATCGACTGGGTACAGAATCCATTTGCAAATCATACCAAACCATCGATGCTAACAGTATGAGAATTTGATCAACATTAAGTTTTCATCCCCTTTCTAAAACAAAAATTCCAATCAAAAGATTCTAATTTGAATGTCTTTTGGCTTGCACTTAAAGATGAATACCTTACAGCCATTGAGAACACCATCATGTTTCTTCTTCCATTTGTGATGACTTACCAATGCGAGACTGGTTTTTCAGCTTATGATTACACCAAAAACAAGTACAGAAACAGACCGGATGCAACTAAAAAACTTTGTGTTGAACTGCCAGACATTAAGCCTAGTTCTAGTGCTGTTATAAGTAAATATGTGAAAAAATTTCATTCTTTACACTAAATAGTTACACTGTATTATCTTGTACAATAAATGTTTTATAATACTACTAATTATTTTCCATTTATGATTTATTCTTTATTTTCAAGTAAAAAATGAAAACATTCAAACTACAAGTTACAATTACTTTTGTTATTATAAAAATGGGAATCCGCCAAAGAAAGTATGACCAAATAGGGTTCTACGGCCAAAAAAAAAAAAATTGGGAACCGCTGATCTAGAATATATAAGGTGTGATCAAAAAGTGACAAGAATATTTAATATTTTCGGTAAGTATTTATTTTATCCTATCCCCTTCAACACAGTAGTAATTTAGTATTATACACTCATGCCAATATAGTTTCCAGTTTGAGAAACACTGTTGGAACACCTCTTAAAGTATGGTCTTGAGCTCGGTCTGTGATTTTGCCTTTATCTCATCTATTGTTGAAAAACTTTTGCTTTGAGTGTCCTTTTGGGTCTGGGAAATATGAGAAAGTCACAATGAGACATATATGGAGAATAGGATGGTTCTGGAGTCACAGCGATGTTCTGTTTCACTGTTGTCTAAAAAAGCAATATGCGGTGGTACATTCTCATGGTGAAAATTCAACAAGTTATCTCTCTAAAGTTTGAGTCATCCCCCCCCCCCCCCCCCCCGACTGCTTCAAGCAAATTGCTCAAAACTTGTAGGTAGTACTACTTACAATCACTCTAATGGTAATTCTTATGTTAGGAAGTAGAATCTGTTCAATTTTAATGAATGTGTATGGACACACAGACTTCGCGTCATCTTCCATGTACTCTCTACCTTACTGAAGGTGTTTGTACAATTCATAAAATTGTGACAATAGTATTGTCGCCATTGGATTTCTTTAACATTCTGAATGCTTTGCTGCACTTAATTCCATTTTTTTTTTTAAATTTCTCTCCAACTCTCTGATTTGACATTTTGTTGCATAAAAAAACACCACTAAACACTAAAATATGTCTTGCTTATTAACACACCAAACACAAACTAAGTATAGCAGTTACCTAACGATTAAAATGCACACGTTACTGCCAGTCTACCAACATTTTAAAACAGAATCAAACCATTTCAAAATTGTCATGGCTTTTTTATTATATCTCGGATACTCAGGGTCACTAAATGAATAGCTCTTCCCGCCTTGTTACTAATAATCAATCCACTAAGATATAGATCCGATATACCACAACAGTAGATGAGGATGTACAAGAGTTCTATGTACTGTATACATTATAGTTCTTCAAAATTTAGCCTATGACTCACAATCCTGAATTTGTTTTAACAAGTCTGTGTTTTGATCCTAATTAATTTTTTTTAATGTTATGAACACATACTTAAGGGAAACAACCAAACAAACAATTGATCAGATTTGTTTTTACTCAAGGACAAGGAGATTTCTTTCATTCAATATGTGTGTTACCTTTCTTCAGTTTCAGGCGTAATTTATTGTTATATGTAGAACTCATATTGAATTTTTAAGTTATCAGCAAGATTTCCATATAGATAACTGCACTGCTATCAGAAAATCATAAAATGAAATTAACTCTCCAAGATCATTTATAAAAATCGCTGTACAAATTGGTTTTATTTCATTTCCTGTTGAACACACCATGTAATAATTAGTTAATAGAGGCTTTAGCATCTAAGATGACATAGTTTCTAATCAGTTAGGAAATCTGTGTATCTGTTTATAAATCTGCTGCAATATTCTGTACACTTGTGTAATATGGTTTTAAAAGCTTCTGAAAACCTCCCCAAAAAATGAATACCTTGTGACTCAGTATCAACAATGTCCATTACTTTATAAGGAAGAGGGTTTCCAAAATCACAATGTCGATCTCCTGTTGAAAGGGGGTGGGGTGATCTCACCACAAGTGGGGGGGGGGGGGGGGGGAAATCCAGACGTATGAAAAAAACACTTCATGTAAGTAATAGATGCCTCCTTATAAGTATATATATATATTAAGAATTCCATAAGGTTTGTCAAACAATATGCAGTAGAATTATACTCTCACATTCGAGGGCAAATCGTAAAGTAAGGTACCCTTAGTTCTTAAAAATAGACAGCAACAATTATTTTCAAAAACAAATATATCAATTGAAAGTTTAAACATCATTCTATTTTCCAATGTAATTGCCATTTCGATCCAAGCATTTGTATGCGCTCCTCCTGCTTTTGTATGCCTGTATTTTAAAATTATGCCACCAACCTGTTGAGATGGTAATTCACCTCTTCTTTAACTGAATGTCAGTTTTGAAGCATTGTCCTCCCAAGTGTTCCTCCAATTTTGGAAACAAGTGGTAACCGCTAGGTGCTAGATCCAGAATGCAGTAGGTATGGACTTTACAGTAGATCCTGGGATTAATGAGAGACATGGGATCGAGTGTTATTGTGAAGCAGTACGACATCTTTGCTCAGTAGATATCTTCTGAATTGTGGTACGACAAACCTCAGGAACCTAATGATAAATTTCAAGGACAGTAATTCTGTAGTCTTCCAACAATATTCGCTAAACCTTTTTGATTCTTTCATCTGGAATTGAAGTTCTTCCGCACAGTTCTTCACCAAGAATGCCTGTACAACTACCTATAAAGCCCCCACACCATTTGTGGACATGTTGAATATCCATCATACACTTTCGTCAATTGTCGATGAATATCTATAGGTGGAACCCCTTTCGCATTTAAAAAGTCGAATTACTGCATGAATCTCGCACTTGACAATAGCGGTGATCAGCACCTCCATCACGAACTGTTTCTGAACCAACATTACGTGGCATAGCGATGCCAGGCAGGTTGGGATAGTGTGCAGAGGAACTAAAGCACATGTAGTGTTCCTGGATTCTGCGTAAAATGTCTCTCTGCTGCCCCAGCATTTTTGGAATCTTAATTTACCATCTGCCCTTGTATGTTAGAAAGATAAATTTTTATATTATAGTGTCTCTTTGGTATCCTTTCTTCAGAACTGAAATTTCCTATAAAATTTCCAAATTAAAAGATAGTTTTTTCTTCTTAAATGATTTACGGAATAAGACAGTCATGAAAGGTTCTGTTTCAGAGATACCCTCTGGAAATATTTTTACTGTTATTGGAACCCGGTGCTATTCCCCATTCCAGAAGCAACAGTTATTTTACTTGTAGCAAATCATTCTGAAACTCCACATGATGTGTAGAAATTGGCATGATATCTGTATTTTCTTTAGTAAATTCATTTTTAAATTTGGTGGTAAGTATGTCCACCTAGTTGTTGCTTTCATTTATCTCATGTGCAGTGGTATACTAATGGCAGCCGACTTTTCTAACTTACTATCAAATATTTTTTTTAGGCCTCTAGAAAGAAAATTACAATCATTAAATTCCTCATGCACCAAATTTTTCACTCATACTCTTAACACAATTAATCTTTAAATATCACTGCTGTCACATTATAAGCTGACAACATTATTAACGTTTGTAATAGTAATTATACTTTCTAGCTCTAGCTATTTGAAATAGTGTAGGAAAATCTAAAAATGCTGAGATCCTTTTAAACTATGATTTGTGCATGGTGACAGTATTCGTCCTGAGTCATAGTCCCCCCCCCCCCCCCAAAAAAAAAAAAACCCAACTGCATCGTTTATGGATTTCACTACCTATGTAGGTGAATTATTTCCTCTTCCTCCTACTATCTGAATGCCTGCATAAAAAATAACCAGCACTTAATTCTTGATACTGAATACCTTAAAGTTCTAAGGTAAATTCTGGTAGACTTCCTGTTTTCATCACAAGTTTCTTTTATGTAGCAATACTATAAAAGTTGAGCATTAAAACTTTCACACAGTCCATGCTGTATTATACCATAATAGTGCAGAACAACAATTCTTCACTGAACACAATGCCAATACCATTCATTGTACATATTCAGCGATAATGCATTATCTCAAATGACCATCATCGGCAATTATGGCAGCAACCTCCTTGTGTGGGTAGCTATCAGATATGACTTCACGTTATGGGTGGCAGTGATTGAGATAACTCCAGCAGCATAACAGTACATCATGAATATCTTGTGTCCTGATGTGTTACCTCTCATGCGAGAATCATAGGGTATTTTTCAACAGGACAATGCTTGTCCACACCAGTACATGTGTCTATAAACCAGCAGCATAATTTTCTGGAACTTCCATGGCCATCAAGATCCCCAGAACACATATGGGACCAGCTCGGACGTCAACTCTGTCCCAGCACCAGGATACCAAGGACCAGTTGTGGGCCAGCGTTTCTAAGGAGAGGATACAACAGCTTTATGATACACTTCCCAACCAAATCAGTGCATGTATCAAGGCCAGAGAGGGTCAACATCTTGCTGATAACTGGGCTTGTTCTGCCAAGTTCTTTGTAAATTTGACCTTTTGTTTATCATTGGAGTAACATCACATACCATGAAGTTTCATTTCATTTTATTTTCTCCTCCCAATCTGAGTGCTTTTTTGTCAGGAAGTGTACATTAAACCAATAGTATATTTATTTATACCATTCATCCGCTAATGAGCAATCCTGTGTGGGAGTGTATGAATCAGCATTTATTAATCTAATTTAAAAATTCAAGCTGAAGCTAACATAAAAGTTAAACTTTCACATTTCTATATGTTACAAGAGTATTTATATATTTCATAAAAACAATCTTTTTTAACAGATTATGTATAAATATTTTCAAGAAAAATAAAGTATATTAAATAAGCTCATGAAAACTGAGGAATAATGTGATCCCGCCCCCCCAAGTGGGATCTTATCTGACTTGATTACAGTTGCTGGAAATTTATGGGTGGAAAGACTACAGTTCTTGGAGTAATTTGTTTTAGCTGACAAAGAACAATTTTCCCCCTAGATAAATAGCATTATCTTAAGATATGTTGCAGGCTATGAACGTGGGCAATTTTTGGCCCATTTCCAGTTTTCCTAAGCTTGCAAAATAGTAGGAATCGGTCATCTCTGTATGATACTATGAAGCAACTTATTAAAAAATGCAACAGTTACTAAATTTATTTAACTTACTTCATCTACGGGATAAAAATGTACTTGGGCTAATATGTTAAAAAATGAAATTGCAGGTGCTACATGTCGTTTGTTTCCTACGAAGTATTTCTAGCCCTGTCCTCAGTAAAACTTAGAATTTAGTCAGAAGTGTAGGACTTTATTTGAGCATTATTATGTATAATCTGGTTTGCCAAATAATTTGTCTTTTAACATTACATTTACTCTGAGTATTTTGAAGTCCATATCAAAGTTTGCCCCTGTTATTTTAATAAGAATATTTGGGTGTATATTTAGACATAAGAATTTGTTAATTATGATTTAGATTTTTTTGTTACCTTACTGCAACTTCAGGATAATTTTCTGGCACTAGTAACTTTGTCTTGAAAAAATATTGCCCTTCAGACAATTTTAAATAGATTGACGAGGTCTTTTGTTTCAATTTCAATTCGTCTAATGGTAACAACTCTCTCTTTATGGAAGAAATCTCATCATAACAGCAGCACAGGGGGTTCTCATCAATGAAATTCTTGACAAACTTAAGAACTGTTAACACCTAAAATGAAAATAAAAAGATTTAATAAACAAATGTGCATGTAATTACTAAAAAATCATCATGCTTACTTTTGAAACAACAAAACTCGTCCAGGGGGAAAAAACCCTCTCAAGTCAGAGCAGAATCGAAATAGACAAGATGGAAATAGAGGCCTTCCAGTTAACAAAAAAACTTATCATAACATCATTAAATTCAGATTCTTACAGAAACAATTCTCTTGTCCTATGTTTTAAATTTTACTGTAATTATGTTTGTCGCATCTTTGCTACATAATAAAATTGTAGAAAAGTTATCTCTATATAACATTTACACTACTTATGACAGGGATGTCGAAACTATAAAATTTGGAAGTTTTATCCGTCTGTCTGAACGTTTGTGATCACACAAAACTGATGGATGGGTTCTAACAAAACTGCATATCGTGATAGAATATTTCCTGGGATATAGAATACTTACTACTAGTTACAAAGTTACTTATACCAACACTGTAAATTCTGACATTTTTGTTTGTCTGTCAGTCCATCATGCAAAAACTAATGAATGGATTTTAATAAAATTGCACTTTGTAAGAGATCATGTCAACTGGTAACATACAGGACACATTTTCTCCAGATTATTACAGCAGTTTCTGATTACAAAGGAAGCCAAAACCATAAAAATTCGAATTTTTGTTGTGTGCAAGTCTCACAAAAGCTGATGATCACGTTTCAGCGTTACGTCACCGAGTGGTAGTTTCTGTCATCAGCTAACATATAGGATATTGAAATATAATCTTCACGGGTGTTCAGCCGGATGGTGTCAAAGTAACACGACGTTTCGACAGCAAGCTCGGCTGTCTTCATCAGGTATCGGTGTCTGCTGGCTGTCGTAAGCTGACTGTCACCGCGTCGACTGACTTAGCTCCTCAACGCACCTCCTTATCTACCTGCCCGCGTAGGGCGTCCAACCAATCAGAGCGCATCCGCCCCACCAGGGAGTGCCAGCGGTCCCGGCCGGTCAAAGCGGCTAATGACACCAGTCGGGTGCTGCGGGTATCCGCAGACTAGCCATCAACCAATAGGGGGGGGGGGGTCTCCCATCGGTCGGGACCGCTGGCACTCCCTGGTGGGGCGGGTGCGCTCTAATTGGTGGGACGCCCCACGCGGGCAGGTAGATAAGGAGGTGAGTCGAGGAGCTAAGTTAGTCGACACGGTGACAGCCAGCTTACGACAGCCAGCAGACACCGATACCTGATGAAGACAGCCGAGCTTGCTGTCGAAACATCGTGTTACTTTGGCACCATCCGGCTAAACACCCGTGAAGATTATATTTCATCACTACGCCGGGAAAGTCTCCACTCACACATACAGGATATTTTTTATTTAGGTCAGTAACACAATTCTCAATGACAGACAGACCATAACGATGATTTGGAATCGTCTGTATGTGTGCACCTTTCACAATTATTGAATGAATTTCAGCAAAACAGCACATAATTTTGGTTTATGTCATCAGTTAACTTTTTCTCTCAATTAGTACCATCTTTTGTTCATGACATACAGATCAAAGCAGCAAATTTTAGAATTTTTTTAACCATTTAATATTGTCTGGCATTAGTCTTTTCACATTTGAAATGTTTACCAAGATTAACACGATATAAAGGGGAGATTGCGTGTTTGCAAATTAATCAGGGATTTTATATTATATATATATATATAAAAGGCATTGTTCGAAAGTCTGTCCGCTATACACTAAAAAGCTGGACAGATTTAAGATTGGTTTTCCACAAAATACTCTGCTTTGTCGGGAGGAGGTTTAAAACTATGGAAAACCTTGATCTGACCAGTGGAAAGAAACAATCACTCATTCACAGAAATTGGTGGCCATGTTGTTAGATTTAGAATTATCTGACTGATCTATGCAGGTGTATGTGAGTAAGTTGTAGGCAGTCAGTATGGCATGAGTCGCAGCCACTGTAATCATTTAATGCTAATCAAACATTATTGAGTTAAACGTGAATAGTTGTCGATTATCCAGGTAAGATGAGAGAGTGTGGCATGTGAAGTGGGTAAGGAAGTCACTGAACCTTTTGAAACTTCAATTTGAATTCTCCATAGGACTGAAGTCCATTATTTGATGACAATGATGTGATGCAGCTTGGTACCGGATAATGCGTATGAAGTTTCAATAAACTGTGTTTCCTGTGCTTTCAATACTTTGCCATAATTATGAAATGATGTTCTGTTTGAACTACTGCTATAAAAAATAGCTTCAAGATGGCTGGAGAATTTTTTCAAAGAGGATATAGAAGGGTAAAGTGGTAACTGTTTGAATTTTAGGTCTAGTGACAAGATCATTAAATTATGTTCTCCCCCCCCCCCCCCATTTTTAACAGAAAAGTAGAGTGATGCATTGCAATACAGACTTTGCATGAAGGAAAGCATACTTTATGAGCAGACAGAGCCTCATCTACTGTATGAGCTAATAGGACAGAACCAAATCAGAGACATTAGATAAAATCAATAAAAACATGAAACTAAAAATAGTGAGTACTGTCTGGGAGCCATTACGTATAAAGATTCCTCTACCACATCTGTGAAGAAAATCAGTACTGCTTTGGGAGTGAAAAACAGTAATGGAGAACATCATGAACCCTCTCCATACTGATATCCAAGCACTGCCTCATGCATGCTTAAAATCAAGGAGACCAGGCTATACACAAGCAGATAAGCTGGGAGTAACAACTTTGACCTGCCAGTGGAAAGG
The DNA here is from genome assembly GCA_031002005.1 of Vandiemenella viatica. Taxonomy (NCBI): domain Eukaryota; kingdom Metazoa; phylum Arthropoda; class Insecta; order Orthoptera; family Morabidae; genus Vandiemenella; species Vandiemenella viatica. The sequence continues at coordinate 341,175,696 of CM061920.1, read as the reverse complement.
AGTGGGAAGCTAACAGCCTATACAATTGTAAGCTTATAAAAGACCCAACAATCTATGTTCTTGGGTAGATGACTTAATGGGTATTCCACAGGACACAGAGTCTGCAACACAACATGAGACACTGTGTGCAGTACAAATATTCAGATCACTGACCATACTGTAATAGCTTGCCCAAACAGAAGTCAGAGGTCTTATCACCTTGCATCGTGCTAGAATTGCTGCCAGAAGATTACTTGAATCACTCAACATTATCATATTAATATTGTTGTATTTTCTGTGTGTTTCATGTTATCTGCTTTAAAATGCCATCTGATAATAATGATCAACTTGATTCAATGACACACAAGCTACCCACCATTATCCACCAAAAAATAACTCTCTTATCTGTAATAAATGAAATCAAATGAAATTGACATACAATTGCTCTAATGTTATGAATGGAAATCAATTAAACCATTGGTAACTAAAGCAAACATTGATTTATAAGTTTACCTGGGGCTTTCCCAAATACTTTTTTGCTTCTTGTTCACAAATAGACGTCAAACGATCCAGGAATTTCTCCGATAAATTCTTGCTTTTCAATTCTATGAGCAAAGGTAAAACCGGATATTCTCCAGGAAACTGTATACACACTATAATCTGCTTGTAATTGGTCCACCTTAAAATTAAATGTTCAACATTGAAGAAAAGATTTCAAATGTTTCTCCATATTGAAACATAAAATTCTGTTTTTATTTTTACAAAAATCTTTCTTTTTTAAAGAACTTATCATACTAATAACCAAAAACATTAAACAATTAATATCCCTACCCACAGTTGAAAATTAAAAAGATATATGTATGAAAAGTAATATGCAGTTTGGCACAGACAGCTGATAAATGGTGATAGGGAAAGAGTCTGGAGATCTGATAGGGGAGAGGAGTAAAACAAGGAAAAAGGAAATTATAAAAAGAACCGGAAACAGATCTCCATACATAAACAATTATTTGATAATTAACTAACAATTAAATTCAAAGATAAAACTATAGGTACTCTGTAACCTGAAGACTTGCCAGGTGACATGGAGTGGCATGGTAGTTATAGATTGTGCAACTGCTTGAAACTTAAAAGATTACTGTGCACAGTACAGTGAATAGAAACAACTGTTATTTTTGGTTGAAATTATGGATAACTTCTTGCTTGACATTAACTCTTCCTGAAAGCTGTAAAATAGATAAAGCTGTAATGCGCGCCAAAACATAAGGTTATGCAAATTACTAAGCAGCAATAGACGTCTTGAGCTGCCTCTGACATCATTATAGTGAGAATTAAGCATGACAGCCACCTTTTTCACTCAAAATCCACTACACACCATGGAATATTATTCATCATTTTAGTCCAGGCTGCAATTCAACCTAGCCACACATCCCATAAATACAACTCCTTGAAAGTCAACATGTATACTGCATGTGGACATAGCACATTCACAATAATGATGGATGCTACAGATTGGTTAATATCAAATGCAACATTACGATTTGCACTGTATTACTTCTGTCTTTTATAAGCTTTGCGTACACTTTTTCGTTGAGTAGTAATGCCTAACGTATGTATTAATCATATTTCCATACTGATAGAACAATTTTTTCTACTGACCGTACTTTGCACAGCAGTCGAACATTCATACACCTCAAAATTCATGGTATCCTGGCCCACAATGCCATACTACTGCATGTTACCTATACTATTATATTAATCTGTAACAGGATTATGTCTTTTTGTTCTGGAATCAAACAAAAATAAGATTTTGATTGGATTTTCAGTTTGAAATCTCAGGGCGCGACTTCAGATCTGAGATATGTCTTATGACACTATGATACATGGCACCTGAAAAGGAAATAAAAGCCTGTTCTAAAAACTAAACTTTATTTTGTATGTTGTGGAATAAATTGAAAACAACTCAATCAACTTTTAGTAGGTTTTCATTGTTTCATACTTAAAATGAGAACTATGTAAAATCATGTTAAACTTCCTGGCACCCGAGTACAATATATCTTAATAACATCAAACACTTTTACATATAGTCTGTCTTAACTTAAAAACTACTGAACAGATTTTGCCTGGTCTAAAATTTGAGATATACATCTTCATATTACCTAACTGGGGGTGGAGAAGAAATTTAATATCTGACCAAAACAGTGTCAAAGAAATGTGATGCTAGCCATAAATCATTCCATTCTTTCTATAAAAATAATGATTGACAGGGAAAGTGAACCATCGCTCACCTCAGATGAAGTTAGGAGGACCCCAATGAACAGACACACTTTTTACAATTAATAAAGTCCTCTCAGGTGACTAGCCGAGTGAGTAGGGTGTTTCACATGATATTTCGGCGATTGGAATCTCTGTCGCCATCTCCTGGGTAAGTGCCGGTTGCAGTGGAAGGCTGGGATCTTTATAGCCTCAGAGGTGGCTGAATGCGCGCAAGTAGCTGATTGGCTGACTCGGTCGATGCCTGGACAGTGGATTGGGGGTAGTGCCGGCAGGTGTCAGGTGCGGGCTCAGTTGGTTTGCACACGCTATGCCACACATGCCTTGCCATGTTGGCGACGTACTGCATCAATGACTGGCATCCAAGCTTCGCTTACTTAGTACCCAGAGTCCCGGTGGACAAGATTCGGCATGATGCAGATTTCAAATGGTTAAGTTAGAATACTATCCCAGAAGAGTCTGGTATGTGCCAATATTCTGGTGTTTTCAAAGCCGAAGCCGCGGCCTTGTTCAAGGCTGTGTTCTGCCACTGCAGATTTCCCGTTCTGCCCCAGATGCACAGTTTATGCACTATATTGTCTGCCCTATTGATCCTTTTCTGCATTAATAAGGAAACTCCCAGCGGTCGGAGAGAAAGATCATTGTTGGGGGAGTGCTAGATGTTCATCAGTTTCGGTGGCAGCAGGAAGATGGTCTTAATCCCATTTTTAGCCAGAACTCTACCAATCCTCGACATTATAGTACCAGAGTATGGCAAGAAGGTTATGCGATACTGTGGTTCATACTTGGTGTTATTAAGACTGCGTCTTGGTTCCTGGGATGCCAATCTTATCTGAAGGTCTGACTACAAACTGCCTGCTCGATGCTAGTAAGAATTTCTATATATGGTATGGACTTTGGTACTGGGAGACAATTTAGCCCTTTGGATAGCACCGATAAGGTGTCAGCATCAATTTCCTCACTGCTCAGATTAATGACTGCTCTATTGTCTGGTTCCGATGAGGCGTTCGAGCATGTGGGCATGCCATGAGAACTTTTCGCATTGTCGTGCCATTGCGCAGTATTCAACTCTGAGGTTTACAGCAACCGTACTAGCCATCTATCCAATCCCAGGCATCATGGTGTAGGTGGTTTGACAGATGGACAGCAAGCGGTGCATGAGACATGTAGTCTAACGCCCATCTGTCGTACCAAATCCTCTCCCTCACAGGAGACAAACTAACCCGCCACAGAATCTTCTTCACCACCGAAGAGTTAATCGGATGCGAATCTCGCAAACCAAGGTATGATATCCTGGTCCCAGCATCGCTGAGGAAAAGCCAATGCCCAATCTTTTCATCTGGGACTCTGGGTATTAACTAAGCAAAGCTTGAACACCAGTCATTGATGCAGTACATCATCAGTGTGGCAAGATATGCACGGCACGGTGGGTGAAAATAATCTGAGCCTGCACCTGGCACCTACCGGCATTACCCCCACTCTACTGCCCAGGTATCGGCCGAATCAGTCAATCAGCTATGCGCACGTCTACCTCACGCACATTCAGCCACCTCTGATGTTATAAACGTTACTGTCTTCTGCCGCATCCGGCACTTCAACAGAAGATGGCAACGGAGATTCTGATCACTGAAATATCATGTGAAAACAGCCTGCTCATTTGACTAATCACATGAGAGGACTTTATTAATTCTGAATGCTGAGAGAAACTTCAATCCTATGTACTCTTTACAATATTTTAGTATAAATTTTAATAATCTTTAGTGGTGAGACATGACAAGGGGATCAGACGTGTATACATGAGGCTCACCAATGTTCCAACCAGGAGAGCACAGCTGTCCCTTGCTCCAGTGGGGCTTGAGGCATGAGTTGTTCTCTTTGCACCAAGGCATGCCATGCATAATGAAGCTTTATGCTGCTCTCCTTATTGATGATACTATGATGTTCAGCACTTTCTAGTGTCTCTTATATCCACCTCAGCCATCACTGATCTGCCTTCAAAAGAAGTAAAGTATTTCCAAAGCTGATAGCAAAATCAAGCATAGATGTATGCTGCACAATGGCCCATTTGTTCGTATCATTTGATTTGTAATGGCAGAAATATTTTCATAGCCTATTGTCTACTAAGCAGCCATTCTCTCCAATATAGACTAACCCACACCTGGCAAGACTAACAAACCTGCCTTTTTCCCCTTAAGAAGGTGCAGTTCTTTCTAAGTACCTTGAAGTCTGGTTTGGTGATAGTTTTATTCAACCACTTCTAAATGTTATCAATGACATCTGATGTAGTGTAAGAAGTCATACTTCATAGTGAGTTTTTGGTTGTGATGCAGGCGTCGCATTTGTATTGATGACTCTCCCAGACTTGGTTGTCCAAAGGCTGACAGATTTTGAAATCTGTTGTATCTGTTAGCCCTGAAGTATATCTGTGGATAAACTTGGAGGTCTCACGCTCTCACAACTCTAGTGCATAATGTTGTAAACACACCTCTCTGTCACCAACTGGAGCTGTGATGCAGTATGCATATTATCTGTCTGTGTGCATTGTATTATGTTATAGTTAATTCCCCAAGCTCCCAATGTTCTACTTTCTTCCCAAATCTTGTTCCTAATTTTGCACTGTAACTTTGATCTTCAGATGAGCATCATCTAACCAACTCTTCTAAGATATCCCAGCTGTGGGGCTAAACTAAAGATGTGTCATCTACATATCAGAGCCACAAGTTAGGTCTGAGCTGAGCATTGTTTAAATACCTCTAATTTTTTATGTATCTTTGAACATATTAGCAGTTATGGTCGGTGGTGAGCCCTGGAGTGCTGTGCCTCCTTCACTATTTCCCTCAAGGTTACAATCTACATTTATATCAACACTATTCCCTGATCCCACTATCACTGTACAAACTACAAACTGATTAAAACCTGTTATATCTGACCTAATGTTGCACTAGGTTTGAAAAGACCTGGCTGCCTGTGCCTAACTGATCCTGCAGAAGTGGATCTACACATCTTCCGTAGTTGCTACCTAACAGCGGGACTTTTTCCTTCACATTTTTACCTCCACACCTATATTCCTCAAATACCATCTGCTCTTGCTCCTACATGAGGATCTTCCTCCCGACTCTGGCAACAAGTCAAATCTATTTCTCCTAAGGGTTCCTGAAGTGTTTGATATTCTCATTTAGTTTTTCCCATTAGACTTATAGAAAGATTTCAGCGAATTTGAAATTTAAATGATTTATGTCCCATAACTGACATGATTTGGTCTTGTGTAATTGTATTTTTTTAGCTTATGGCTCTCATCGATGTCAGAGGCAGGAAAGGATGGGGGCAAGAAACAGGAAGGAATTTGGTCATCAACTTTTGAAGGAAGCATCCCAGCATTTGCCCGGAGTGATTTGGGGAAACCGTTGGGAAAACCCCAACCTGGATACTTGGTCAGGGATTCAAACCCATATCCTCACGAATGCAAGGCCAGAGTGTTATCTGCTCACCCACCATGCTCGGTAGTCATTTCTCACATTAACTGTAAATAAGAACTCTATACTTTTATGGCTGGTTACTCCCTCATGGTTTCAACGTTATTCAGCAACAAATTATGTTCCATATTTAACTTCATTTATGGGTAATATGTAACCAGAATTCTTTCTTATTCTGCTCAGTAATTCGTATTTCATGCACTGATACCAGAAATTTCACTCTGTTGGTTATACATATGAAATCTGTACAGGTTCTATACAAAAAATGTAATGCATGATTATGACAAAGTGTATATAAAAATAACTATACAATAACTGCCGAAAGGTAACTGTCTGAAATCATTTTCAATTCCTTTAAATCCTACACACTGTATAAAAATATAAAGAGTTACCTTATTTCCACACGCACCATGGACCGCACACAAGAAACAAGTCTACTTCCATGAATGACATGCTGACACAGTTTAGACACTTCTTTAAGCTCATCATCAATTAATCCCATGGACATAAAGACCAATACCTAAAAAAGAAATGAATTTAGGGACTCTGACAATTATTAATAACAAATATACAAAGCAGTATCAATCATTTGAAGAAAAGAAAATACAAATCTCTCTGTTGTATGTAACAATATAACTGATAAAATTTGGGATTATGGAAGATACTATTCATCTTCATGATTAGTAGATAAAAAGTGATTAGCTCTGCCTGTGATATATGAAGTTCTACCTCCTTGTTATGTGATACAGGCATCTCATCATGGACAATGGTGTCATAACAAATAACTTGTTTTGTCTTTTGAGAATAAACATACAATCAAAATAAGTTGTATTTTCTCCCGATTCATAACAATCAATCTGCATGCATGAACTACACTTTTCATAATACAGAGAGAAAAAATAAATCATCTTCCGCACAATATTGTTGCCTCAGCTAAACACTTATGAATATTGATACCACCACTGATGTTCACAGTACTTTTCAGTTACCACAAGCTTCCCCAATTTATCCACACTAGGAAATTTAAGAAACTTAGACTATTGATGAAAATAAAAATTCCTGGTTAATTGCAGCACAACAATTAGTGTCATTTTCATTTTGATCCAGGAAGCATTAGCCTACTGCCTTAACCACAACATATACTATTAAAACAAAGCTGCTTCAAATTTTGAATAGGTTACACTTCTAACGTATCAAGAAATGATACTATTGATGGCTGGTCGAGACAGTATTTCACACTTACCATTAGCTTCCCTAATTTATCCACACTTGCAAACCAAATCAGCTTAGATTATTGATGAAAATAATAATTCGGGAATAGTTTACATCACGTGTGGGTGGGAGGGGATATTCTTCACCATCCCAAAACTGGTTCTGACCTCTCAGCCTCCAGAGTCACTAAGATGGCACTCAAGAAATTACTAATAACAATAACTGATAATAACTTAAGTCTTCGATCCTTATCTTATAACAAGTACATTTTGGTACAGGCTGCATTTCAACCTAATCAACTTATACTGCCACTACAAAGTCAACACTCCTAAACTTATGCAATGCATCGCAAACTACATTTCAGGTAATATTTTTGTATACATCAGGATTCCTATTTCATGTAGAATAAATTATTACAATTCATCATATGCTTTGAACTGGAATAACACAGGCATAATAATAGACCTACATTTACTGTATCACAATGTAAACTTGAACCTATAATTCTTGGTGCCTTGCCATACAACAAAAAAGAGTGTCATTTTCATTTTGGTCCAGGCACCATAACTACCTTAACCACAAATCTCACTATGATAATCAGGCTGCTTCGAATTCTGTGTAGGTTACATTACTACTGTATCAAGGATAGTCACTACTGTTTTCTGGTACAGGAAGTATTTCGCCTTTACCACAAGCTTCACTAATTTATCCACACTAGAAAATCGAAGCAGCTTCGGTTATTGACGAAAGTAAAATTCCTCATAATTTATCGTATTACAAGTAATGTCATTTTTGGTCCTGCCAGCACTTCAATATAACTACAACAACTTTACATTAATAATGTATCAAGTAGGCCTAGTGTTCTAATTGACTGGTCCAGCCAATTTGAATTTAATAGCATGCGATATAATAACAACACAACCATTATTATAACTTCCAAAAATTTATTCATTTACTATAAAATTCAATTATATGCAAGTATCATCATATTAGCACATGTAAATAAAAGTAATTACGGTGAAAACATTATAAAAAAACAAGAATTAGAAGACGCAATCAATAACATCCTACATTTAGTTACGTCATATATCGGCACATACGCTTCACATAAAATTATATTGGCTGTAAGGTGTGCTGCCCAAATATTTTCCTACAACAATTAGTAATATCTCAGAAGTAATTACGTAGTATATCGTCAACTCCAGACAAAATCACATAGTCTGTATAGAAAAACTCCAAAACCAGTATTATCTTAGAACAAACGACGTAGCTGATTAAATGATTACCGGATTTCTAACGACACTACATGATTATAGACACAAAAATTCACACCAAACATCCAGAACTCAAGTTCAGATAATAATAACTTTCTATATTACGCAACCTCTTTCATGTAAAACAAATTATTAAATCTCGCCAAAAAAGGTTAGTTATTATATAAATACCTAATTACACAACATTACATCACAACTACACATCATCTCACGCGATAATATAATGACTGTATCGCGATGTAAATTTGACCCGTATGGCGGTATCTAGTATGTGCTTTAAAATATTTCAGCAGCCTTCATGCTCCTCCAGACTGCATTTTAAACTAAACACATAAGGCAATGGCGTGCTGCTGTGATGAATGGCAGTAGATTCAAGAAGTTTTAAGGTATTTGGAAATACATTACCAAAAATGCCTTGTATTAACAACCTTTCACTGATGAACCTTGGCTGCCATGCGGAATGTGCAAGCATATTACCAGGGCTGCCAGATTGTATTTTTTTTTTTTTACTGCTTAACACCGAAGTCTTTAGAGACGGGAAGGATGAGGGGGGGGGGGGACAAGGAATTTGGCCATGGTCTTTTGAAGGAAGCATACCGGCATTTGCCTGGAGGGATTTGGAAAACCATGGAAAACCCAAATCTGGATGCCCGGACTGAGATTCGAACCGGCGTCCTCCCGATTGGGAGGCCAGAACGCTAACCGTTAAACCACCATGCTCGGCCAGATTATATAATTGGATACAGAATTTGTATGATTTGGTTATCTTCTGTATCCTATTTGTATAACAGATTGGCGTGTATAACTGGATACAGAAATAAGAATTTAAAAGTATATTCCAGCACCTTCTAAAAACATTTGTCCATTTGTTTCATTGATTTGACAACATTTGATGCGCCAGGAGTTTACCGGCGTAAAACAATAAAACAGGACATGCACGTTACGACCGTCACAAGGACTTCGGTGGCATGTTAGAAATCCGATCGTGAATGGATTAGTCGTAAAGCAGACTGTATGATCAAGGTTATGTCACAGGTCAGTTGAAACCTTCTGACATGACACGCTCCGGTCGTATAGGATCGCGCCGGTCGTGACCATGGAGGAATTTCCTTCCTCCATGGTCGTGACGTGTGTTGATGTTTGCGACGGTCCGCGCGACCAAGCTTAGGGAGCGTCCATAAACTACATGGATCCGTCTTGCTCTAGGGGGGGGAGGGGTTTGCTGATAGGCTACGCTGGGCTACATGGGAAGGGGGGGGGGACGGGAGGTTCCGAGCCAGACCACGTAGCTTTCAATTCATATCATTTGTCACGATTATAATGAGGTACAGAAAACACAACAGCATGCATGGGCGCCGACTTCATAAGAGATGGTGGGTCCCGGGCCCCACCAATAATGAGAGTGGTGGGGCTGTGTCCCACCAATATTTTTCTTACTGAAAATATTAAAATTTTAATTGTATAACTCTACACATTCCCAGAGTAGGCAGCAATATGGCTAATAAATAGGTGGCCAGTTACCCTTGCTGTTTGTTTACGCGGGTAATCTTGGCGCGGTGGCGACGCTGTGTAGGACATTGGACATTAGTTGCGGCTGCTCAGTGCATTGCCCCGTCTCAAGGACAACGTTCTGCCACCCCTCGGCGACATCGCCCGCGCCAACCCCCTCCCACGCTCATAGTCACGCACACGCAGTGCTGTAGGCTTGTAGCGGCAGTATATTGTTGTGGGTGTCAGCTTCTGACAGTGTTCAGTTTCAGTGAAGTGATTTTACTTCAACAATAGGTTTTGTGGCCCATTTGTTCAAACGAGTGTTGGAAAGAACTTATTATTGCCAATGGAGAGGCTTTTACTAAAAAAAAAAAAAAACGCGCTTGGAAGTTGACCAATCCAATAAGGGAAGTGAAGAAGCAGACCCTTCATCAACTTCCTTGCCGTCGACGTCTGCATCCACTTCTCGATCTTATTCATCACCGGTGGTTTCATCAGTTGGAAACAAGACAGGTAAAAAAAGAACATTTCAAAAGTCTTGGCTTTTGTCTCATTCTTGGATAGAGTCGAGTTCACAAATCGATAAAGTATTTTGTAAAATTTGCAAAGAAGCTGAAGCTAAATATCTTCTGACATTCAGTTCAAAAAAAGAAGACGCTTTTACAGCAGTAGGGTTTTCCAATTGGAAAAACGCCCGGGAAAGGTTTAAAGCTCACGAAAATTCACACTCTCATAAAGAAAGCGTGATGAAAGTTTCTTCTAAACAAAATGTAGCAGGTTTATTAGATGACCAACTTGATAAAGACATGAAATTTACCCGCTCTGCCATGATGTGTATTTTTACAACTGTAAAATTTCTTTGCCGTCAAGGTATTGCTATTAGATGTCATGATCATATAAATTCCAATTTCTGGCAATTATTAAATTTGCGTAAAGAGGATAGGACAGACCTAGCAGACTGGTTAGGACGGTCAGGTTATAAATGGACGTCTCATGACATACAAAATGAGATCATAGGCATTCTAGGTCAGTCTGTCTTACGCTCTGTGATTCAAGAGATAAAAGGTTGTAACTACTTTGGAATAATGGTCGATGAGACAAGATATATCCGTCTAAGAACAAGTTACTTTTTGCATCCGTACAGTTAATGAAAATTTTGAGATTTGCGAGGACTTTCTAGGTTTTCATGCAGCTCCAAATACTGAGGCAAAAACTCTGTTCGACATAGTGAAAGACATTCTAGCTCGGTTTGGTTTGTCTCTAGAAAATCTTAGAGGTCAATGCTATGACGGTGCAGCCCAGATAAATGGAAGTTTTAAGGGGCTGCAAACTCTTATCAAAGAAATTCAACCTCAAGCACTTTACGTACACTGCACAGCCCACAGTTTGAGTTTGGCTGTGGAAGACAGTTTACGCCAACATTCCTGTATGAGGGACATAATGAATCTGGCAAAAGATCTAATAAACACTATTAGAGAATCTCCCAAGAGGATGGATATTTTCAAAACTATACTAGGCAATGACAAAACTGGCCTCACTCGCCGTACTGGACTTCGCCCACTTTGCCCCACAAGGTGGACAATGCGGGCATCAAGCCTTAACCAGATTTTACAGAAATATTCAAGCCTTATTGAGTGTTTTGATTTATTGTCACAAAATGATACCTCTGATGCTGCAGCTAAATGCTCAGGATACCTAGAGCAAATGACTCACTTTAAGACATTTTGGTTTTTGTCCCTTTACAGTCTCATTATGAGTCCTGTGGAGGAAATAAACTCAAAAATACAAAGTGAGCACATCGGAGCTGCCGAAGTCAAAGATAAGCTAGGACTTTTAACTAATATTCTTGAAGAAAAGCGTGGTAAGTTCAACCAGTTTTGGAAAACTTGCAATGAGGAGAAACCCAGCTTGGTTGATGAACCTATTTTGCCAAGACATCGTCGTTTGCCAAAGAAATTAGATAACCCTGGATGTTCTGAAGCACACACATTCTCTACTCCTGAAGAGTATTTCAAGCGAGTGTATAATGAAGTGTGTGACACTGTACTCATGTGTGTAAGCAGGGGCGTAGATACTATGGGGCTAGGCGGTGCAGTGCACCGGGGCCCCTACGCTCAGGGGGCCCCCAAGCATACCTCTGGGGGCCCCAAAGCGCACCTCTAGGGACCTCCAAGCGCAGTTCAGAGGACCCACGAGCCTTCACGGTAAACTGGCGACCTTTTTTTTTTTAGCTCTACCGTCGTGTAAGGGGGCCCCTGAAACACAGGAAGCCCCTCACTAAGGGCCCTCACTGTTCAGGGGGCCCCTAAACACAACTCAAGGGCCCCCATCCTCAGCTCAGGGGGCCACTACCAGCAACACAAAGGGAAAAAAAAGGTCGCCCATCTGGCCTCAGGGCCCAAAATAAATTTTTTGCACCGGGGCCCCTGTTGACCTAGCTACGCCACTGTGTGTAAGGGAACGGTTTCAACAATCTGGACTAAATTTAGTTTCCGCAGTTGAAGAAGAATATGTTTCTGCCATAACAACTGGATCAAATAAAACCCAGAAAATTCAAGAATTATTTTGCGGTGACCTCGACCAAGCCCGACTTCTCCTCCACCTCACTATGCGAATGACATTGCAAAACAACGAAATATTTCTCTTTCTTCAATGCGTGATGTGAGGAAGTTTCTTGTAGAAGAAAAAAGTGTGAAAGACCTTCTACCTGAAGTGACCAAATGCATTAAGCTTCTGAGAACTGTCCCAGTAACCACTGCAACGGCAGAGAGGTCTTTTAGCTGTCTTCGACGTCTCAAGAATTACTTGCGGTCAACAATGGGACAGGAGAGACTAAACTATATAGCCATTCTCAACTGCCATCAAGAAGTTCTAGATAGTTTGGACATGAGGCCGCTCGTTAACGAGTTTGTTAATAAAAATAATATTAGAAAAGCAAGTATTGCTTTGTTTTAGCAACAATTTAACTAAGCTTACTGCTTTTGTTATAGTTTCTTCACGTATTTTTTTTTCATATGTCAGAAATATTTAATTTAAATCAGAACGTTACTTAGTGATTTATACATTTCAGTTTATTTCTAAGTTAAATATTTTATTAACTTTGTTAACTAGTGTTTTTTTTTCTTTCCTAAAATATAGTATTGGGCTACATATTTGAATGTTGTTGATGTACCTCTACCTTATTTCACGCTAACTAGGCCTATATTTAGTTATTTTAAAACAAAAAATTAAGTTTTTCCTGTAATTAGCTAAAAAAAATCTGAAGTTTAATCAAAATTGTTTAATCTTTAACTCTCATATGTCATAGCAACAATTTAACTGGACTTACTGCTTTTTTTTAGTTTCTTCTTGTATTTTTTTCATATTTCAGAAATATTTAACTTTAATGTACACCCTAAGAATGTTACTTAAGTGATTCATTCATTTAAATTTATTTCTAAGTTAAATATATTATTAACTTTGTTAACTACGGTTTTTTTTCGTTCATAAAATATAGTGTTAGGCTACTTGAATGTTGTTTACGTACCTTCATCCTAATTAGGCCTACATCTAGATCTTTTTCAACAAAACATTTTTTTTTTTAATAACCTAAAGAATCTTAAGTTTAGTTTAGTCAAAATTGTTTTACTTTTCACTCTTATTTTATCATACATTAAAGTAAAAGTTATATTAATTAAAAATTAATTTTTTTAGACTATAATACTTTGGTGTTCTATTTATTCCATACCCCCCAACCCCCCCCCCCTTGTCGAGCCCCACCAAAGTTTTGGACAAGTCGGTGCCCATGACAGCATGTGAATATTTATTTCCTTCATTTAATTATCTCTGTATGTAATTTACAATAGTCTGACAAGAGAAAACAGTGCAAAAAGTCTTCTGGAATAAAAAGGGAAAAAAGCTACGTGAGGGGGGGGTGGGAGGTAAAGGGAAATGCCACGTTGGGCTACGTGGAGAATTCACAGGATACCAAAATGGAGCAACGTGGGTTATGGACGCTCCCTAATCAGTCTTGTGGTGAAATTTTGTAGAACCGTCTATACGATGAGTCGCAACGTATGTGTGGTAATAACACTGTCGTTGCAATGTTTTTTTTTGTTATATGTTTATTATCCGATCAGCAAATTTAGCTTTACAGGATAATGTTGTATTTTACAAATCGTAGCATTCTTATTGTCATGGTTGGGATCAGCCCACCAGGGCCCCTCAGTAACTACATAACAGTGATACAGTAAATATTTTGCGACAACAATGAAAACAGTGTTTTTTTTAAAAAAAAAAAAAAAAAAAAAAAAAAAAAAAAAAAAAGAAACGCTGAGGATAATCTTGTTTTACAACATATGGTTTACTGGTTCATTATCTTCTTCAGAGTCAATGTTAGATAGATTAAAGTGTTGTGTAAGAGTTTTTTTTAGTCTAGTTTGACCCGTTCTTTTTCCTAGCTTATAAAATTACGCAGCAGGTATTGCATTCAATCGTTTTATAAAATTTTTAGTTCGTTGTCTTATGAATTCATTAATGTAAGAAATATTAAATTTTCGGTGTCGCTGACTGTTGCATACGTACCATGCGTTCACAGCTAAGGGAGAATGCGTAAACCACGTAGCTCCTGTGAACCGCCTCCCCCCTCCCCCCCCCACCACGTAGCACTTAGCTTTTTTCCTTTTTGTACTGTTTTCTCTTGTCACACGATTGTAAATTACGTACGGAGATAATTAACTGAGGGAAATAAATATTCACATGCTGTTGGAGTTCTGTTCTTCATTTTAACTGCGAAAAATGTTTTGAAAGGAAAGCTACGTGGCCTGGCTCGGAACCCCCCCACGAAGCCCGGCGTAGCCTTCCAGCCAACCCCCCCCCCTTGTACCGAGCCACGTAGTTTGTGCACGCTCCCTAATCGGAGAATATTTGTACTCTATGTAACTTGCTACGATTAGCAAATCCTCATATGGGACATGCGTAAGTTATGAACGATCGTAATATCATTTTGCAAAAATTAATAGGCAGCATTATGTTTTTAATGATGATTTTCTATTTAATACTGGGCGTAGTTTGTGCAATCTGCCATATGCTTGGTTTATTTTATTATTAATGCGTGTGTTCCACGTTAACTGTCTGTCACGGTCGATACCGAGGTACATGGTCAGGCAGGCTATTTGACAGTATTAAAAAAAAATATTATAAATTGATCTCATTCTCGTAGATTAATGCTTCAGGAAGATAATTTTTTCAATTTTGAAAAGAAATGTGGATTATTTTTAATAAAAAAAGCGAAATAAAAATTATACTTTTCTTACCTCTGATCACGTGACAGAAGACACTCTAGGATTAGTGGTCGCTTGAGTGACGTCACACGACTGTAAATGCTGCGACTGGGAATGGAGCGTTTCCTATTATCCAAGTTTTCAGCTTTTTTGTTGTTTGCTGCTGGTCATTTCTTGTTATTAATTAAATTTCATTTTGAATACAAAAATGAGAACAATTTGTAAAATCCTACAGGGGAAAAATATCGAAAATAGACGCCTTATTTGTGGGGCTGGCTATAGAAAAAAAAACGTGATTTTTATTCTGCTGAGCTTAAAAATGTAACCGCTTCAATTTGAGACTCATTTATATTTAAATTGAAAGTTAGAGATTGATTGTTTTGCGTTAGCAAACCATACGTCGAAAAATTCTGTACGTGAAATTTGTGCAGTCATGCTGAAAATAAAGAAAAGTTGTATGGGTGTCGCAAATATACGCAAATAAATGAAGGTATTTCTTTTAGCTAATAAGCAGGTCTTTCAAATAAATACAGTAAGAGATCGGTATAATATGGTATAATGAACTAAAACTCAACATGAAATTGGTTCCGTAGTTTTTTTATTATTATTAAAAATAATCTCGCTCTGTTTTAAAGATGCTATTGTATAACTGAAAAATCATGCGTAAACTTACCTTGAGGCTCGCCAAAAGCAACAGCCGCACACAAATCATTACCAACACACAGAAACACAGCGTAATCATCGACCAAGCTCCGTGGAATAGTGCGGCCGACAGGAGCGCTTGATGGGTGGATCACAGGAAGCCTATTGTTAAAACTATTTTTTCTATTGTTTTTGGTGGAAAATAAACCTTTGTTCCGAGTAATATGGTTTATCTACTTTGAATATAAATAACTATTTCGCTTGCGTAGATTATTATCAAAAAAGACTTTTGTCCCTCTAGATTTAGAAAATATCACACTGTGCGGCGTCCTCCGGAAGCGAGGCCAAAGCCTTAACCGCTCACTCACCACGCTGGGAACAATTAGATGTTACGGGCCATTTTTCTGAATTGCAGATTAAAAATTATAGATAAATGATATTTTTTGTCAATAAAACTTGTTTGTTTATTCATTTACCTACCTCGTTTCACTTCATCTCACACGAAGAAACTGTAAAGTGTTTACTATTAACATAAAGAGATGCAGTTAAGAAGTAGTGTCCGGATAGTTGCGTGATTGAAAAGTGGTAATGGAATTCAGAACGCCCTACGTTCGAACCTTGGTTGGGATAATATTTTATTGTGCATTTTTTCTGTTTTTGTTTGCTGTTTTTTGCACTACCATGTTTTTATTCGAAGAATTCATAATAGTTGCTTAGCATCGTGCAAGCGTTTGAAACAAATAGCTACCATACATGAAAACTTTTAATTTTAAACTTACCAGAGATAGAATATCATGCAAAAAACACAAATGCACGGCGATGAATAATGGAATTTGTTTTAGAAGTGACAATACTTGTAGAAATTTCATGCTAATCTTGCAACAGTTCCGTGTCGCTTTGTGTCCTTTTCGTTGGAAATTTAATTGACGATACAACTGTCTGACATAACTGCGTCTATTAGGCGGTATTTACTTTTAATGTGCAAGTAATTTTCATTTAAAAAAAAAAGAAACTTGTTTTTTGGTGTGCAAGTAATGTCCAATTTCCTTTTGAAATCTTCTTTGGTTGTTTCAAATGGTTGTAATTCGCTTGTTATCCAAAAAGCTGTGAAACCTTCAGAAAAAAAGAAAACAATAATTAGATTAATGTTTTGGTGGATTTTCGGGAAAAAATGATTATGCGATACAACCAACAGCAACTAGTACCCAAAGAAAATGACAAAAAAAAAAAAAAAAAAATTGAACATATTCCGAAGTGAGGACCGAACCTTTGGACCCTAACCCTAATAGTTCTCGCCTTAAACAAAGTATTACATTTAACTCTACGAAATTGCGGTGTAAATGAGCTTCACAGAAAATCGTAAGTGAGTTTGTCGCAATATCAAATTGAAATTGTTACATTTTTAAGCTCCACAGAATGAAACTCAGTGGTTGTTTCTATAGCTAGCCCCACAAATAAGGCATCTACTTTCAATATTTTTCCACTGTGGGCTTTTACAATTTTTTTTTCGATTTTATATTCAAAACGAACTTTCGTTAATAACAAGAAATAACGAGCAACAAACAATAAAAATAGTTGAAAACTTGGGTAATAGAAAACGCACCATTCGCAGCGTCAGCGTTTACAGACGTGTGACGTCACGACTGTCGTTGCACGCGCCAGGTAGCAAAGAGGCGTTTTGGCGGGCTTTTAAATTATTCAAATTTTAAATTTGAATTTTACGCAAAATAATGCACTTTCGTCAAAATATCTTTTTACCCGGTGAATAAGGTGTACCAACAAACAATTTAAACCCATTTTCAAGAAGTAGTCAAATACCCGATAGCAGTTACTGTGATTGCCACAAGGTATCATAACCATGGGGTGTAAGGGTTTGGGAGAGACTATACTAGTCTTTTCCAACCAAATGTCAACCTCTCCTTCACGTGGTGCACCCTGTTTGCACGGACGAGACTCTGGCGACTGAAAGATTCCCGGTATAAGGAGTCACCCACTGCTTGCCAACGGCCTCTGAAAAGAGGGCGGAAGAGCGGGGAGCGGTTCAGGGCACCCTCTTGTCCTTGGGGTTGGAAACGGCCCCTAAAGGCGGATGAATCAGAAATGATCAACGGCATGGGGATGCAGAAGGCAACGGGAAACCACTGCATTAAAGACCCAAAGGGTATCCCGAGGACATGTAATCCTCTCAAATTACATATATCATGATGGCTTCTTCCTGGGTAAAATATTCCGGAGGTAAAATAGTCCCCCAATCGGATCTCCGGGTGGGGACTGCTCAGGGAGGAGTCATCAGAATGGATAGAAACATTCTACGAGTCGGAGCGTGGAATGTTAGAAGTCTGAATAGGGCAGGTAGGTTAGAAAACTTAAAAAGGGAGATGGAACTACTTAAGTTAGATGTTGTTGGGATTAGTGAGATTAAATGGAAGGACGCACAGGATTTCTGGTCTGGGGAACACAGGATAATTAGCACACAAGCTGTCAATGGAGTCACTGGTGTAGGATTTGTAATGAACAAGAAAGTAGGGAAACGGGTTAGTTATTATGAACAATTTAGTGACAGGATTATTTTGATGAGGTTAGAAACTAAGCCCGTCCCAACCACATTAGTACAAGTATATATGCTAACGTCACAGGAAGATGACGAAGAAATAGAAAAAATATACGCTGAAATTGAAGAATTAATCCAATATGTGAAAGGGGAGGAAAATCTAATAATCATGGGTGATTGGAATGCAATAGTGGGAGAAGGAAAAGAGGGGACTACTGTAGGAAGTTTTGGTCTAGGAGAAAGAAATGAGCGAGGAAGCAGGTTGCTAGAATTTTGTGAAAGATATAAGCTAGTAGTGGCGAACACACTGTTTAACAACCATGCAAGAAGAATATACACCTGGAAACGTCCTGGGAATACAGGCAGATATCAGCTAGATTATATCATGGTCAAACAGAGATTCAGGAATCAAGTTCTGGACTGTAAAGCATACCCAGGAGCAGACATAGACTCGGACCATAATTTGATAGTAATGAAGTGCAGGCTGAAATTCAAGCGAATAAGGAAGCAGCATAAGCAGAACAGACTGGAAGTGAATAAACTGAAACAATCTAGCACAAGAGAAAAATTTGCAGAAATGGTAGACTTGGGTCTAAGAATTAACTGTGAAAGGAGCTCAACCGAGGACGAAATAATGAAAGCTGGCAAAGAAACATTAGGCTTTAGGGAACAAGCTGCCCGAAAACCTTGGATCACAGAAGAAATTTTGGAGCTGATGGATCAGAGGAGAAGGTACAAAAATGCTCAGGATGAAGCAGGAAGAGAGCAGTACAGGCAATTTAGAAATCAAATAAATAGGAAATGCAAAATAGCAAAAGAAAAATGGTTACAAGAAAAGTATGAAGAAGTAGAAAAGGAGATGGTTACAGGAAAAGTAGATGTTGCATATAGAAAGATCAAACAGAATTTTGGAGAAATGAAGAAAAGAGGTATGAACATTAAAGCTGCCGATGGGAAACCTCTTTTAAGGTCAGAAGATAGAGCTAACAGATGGAAGGAATACATTGAGAAACTGTATGTTGGGGACGACTTGAACAACAGTGTACTGGAAAAGGAAGGCGATGTCGACATGGATGACTTAGGAGATCCTGTTTTGAGGACAGAATTTAATAAAGCTCTGAATGACGTGAAAGCAAATAAGGCAGTTGGAATTGATGAGATCCCTGCAGAACTTCTTAAATCTCTAGGAGAGGAAGGAATCGAAAGATTATTCAAGCTGATATCAAAAAGTTATGAAACAGGAGAAATTCCAACTGATTTTAATAAAAATATCATCTTCACACTTCCAAAGAAAGCACAAGCTGACAAATGTGAGAATTATCGCACAATTAGTCTAACATCACATGCTTCAAAATTACTGACCAGAATAATATACAGAAGGATGGAAACGGTAGTAGAAGAGATAGTAGGTGAAGATCAGTTTGGGTTTAGGAAAAATCGCGGTACAAGGGAAGCAATTCTGTCTTTAAGATTAATACTTGAAGGGCGGATCAAGAAAAACAAAGATACTTTTATGGCATTTGTTGATTTAGAAAAAGCTTTTGATAATGTTAGGTGGGACAAGATGTTCAAAATTTTAAAGAAGTCAGGGCTAAATATCGAGATAGAAGAATCCTCTATAAACTATATAAGAATCAAGTGGCTGTGATAAAAGTAGAGAATCACGAGAGACATGCATCAGTTAAAAAGGGTGTGAGACAAGGTTGTAGTCTATCCCCGTTAATATTCAACTTGTATGTAGAAGAAGCAATGAAGAAAGTCAAAGAAAAATTTCCATGTGGCATAAGTTTTCAGGGAGAAAAAATCAGTATGCTACGATTTGCTGACGACATTGTCTTATTAGCAGAGAGGGCTGAGGATATTGAGAAGTTATTGAATGGCATGAACAAAATACTGAAGGAAGATTTTGGACTGAATATAAATCAAAGTAAAACAAAAGTGATGAAATGTAGCAGAAATGACACCAATACTAGCAGATTAAATATAAAAATAGGATCTGATGCAATAGGAGAAGTGAGTGAGTTCTGTTACTTGGGAAGCAAAATTACAACCGATGGCCGAAGCAGGAATGATGTTAAAAGCAGAATAGCACTAGCAAAAAGAGCCTTCATGAAAAAGAGAAACCTTTTAGTTTCAAATATTGATCTAGGAATTAGAAAGAACTTCTTAAAACTCTATGTGTGGAGCACAGCACTTTACGGTAGCGAAACATGGACTTTAGGAATACCGGAAAGAAAGAAACTTGAAGCATTTGAAATGTGGTGCTACAGAAGAATGCTGAAAATTAGGTGGACAGACAAGTAAGAAATGAACGAGTTTTGGAAATGATGGGTGAGAAAAGAAGTTTATGGAAGAAGCTTACAGGAAGAAGAGACAGGCTGGTAGGTCATATTTTGAGACATGCTGGATTGGTTAATTTGTTAGTGGAGGGAACAGTTGAAGGTAAGAACTGTAGAGGAAGACAGAGATTAGAATATATGAAGCAGATAATTGAGGACGTGGATTGTAAGGGGTATGTAGAAATGAAGAGGTTAGCACAGGATAGGAAGAGATGGAGGATTGCATCAAACCAGTCGAAAGACTGACGACAGCAAAGAAAAAAATAAACAAGTATCCAGTGCCGGTGAGAAACAAGTGTGTACTTTATATCTAATGTTAAATTGACTAATGAAACTATATAATACTGTAATTTTTATCGCGATCAACAGACCAAACTTTGGTTTTAGGTTAGCTCTAGCATCATATGTATCAACATAAACGATAGGCAAGTTTAGCATAGTATGAAAATGCGTGAGAAAGCCATGTGATGATTCTTTGACTTCAGGTTCGCTAACGTCAAAGTGAACCGGCACAGAAAGGAGGAAATAAAATTCTTTTGAGCAATTCAGCTCTCATATTTTTCAATACTATAATTGTATTACAGCATTAATTGTTTGTCTATTTACCTGATAACTCGATGTATTAATGAAAAAAAAACTACATGCAACAATATTTTTAATGTAAATTCACTCAAACGTCCATTAGGCGGGTACAATGAGCACTAACCGTCTCCACTAAAGTGCTTAATTTTTTTTTTACAAACTCTGTTCCTTAAAATGATGATGTTTTGAATAGACACATGCCGTGCATGGTATGTACGTAAACAAGGAAATGGGAACCCATCTATCAAGTCCCTATCATGATAGTAGCATCGCGGGAGATCTAGGCTCACGGTTGCCGATCCTTGTATTTTTTTTCCCTTTATTGCTTTACTACTCGTCAACATCGAGGTTATTAGAGGCGGAACAGGACTGGAGGGCAAGGAAGGGGAAGGAATTGGGAATTCAGCTTTTAAAGAAACCATCACAGTGCATGGACTGATATAGGGTAACCTTAGAAATCTGGAGGGATTCCAACACGCATCCTCCCGAATGTGAAGTCACAGTGTTACCACTCATCTCCATGCTCCGTCAATCAATTCTTGAAGAGGGCTTTCGAAAACTATCTGTGCGCCTCACATCAGTTTAACATATTATTGGTAAGGGATCGTGCGCAAAACTACGTGGCACGGTCCAGGGGGGGGGGAGGGTTTGGCTGGAAGGCTACACTGGGCTACGTGGGGGGAGGGGGGGTTCCGAGCCAGGCCACGTAGCTTTCCTTTCATAACATTTTTCACAGTTAAAATGAGGAACAGAACTCACAACAGCATGTGAATATTTATTTCCGTCATTTAATTATATCCGTATGTAATTTACAATAGTCTGACAAGAGAAAAAAGTACAAAATGTCTTCTGGAATCAAAAGGGAAAAAAGCTTCGTGCTAAATGTGGGGAGGGGGGGGGGTAGAGGCAAAAGCCACGTAGAGTTACGTGGGGGGGGGGGGAAGGGGGGGGTTCACAGGAGGCCAAAATGGAGCTACGTGGTTTGAGCACGTTCCCTAAGGTAGCTAGCTGACAAACCTCTATTATATGTGAAATTATTCAATTACGATAAACGAAGTACAATGTTTTAGGCAATAACTGAATACGTCATCGTTTATTCCTTTAGCAGTTTTTTATACATCGTCTTTGTTTTGTATATTGCATACTCGTGCTACACATTACCTTGCCTACAATTACCCCTTAGTAATATCGTTTATGGGCATATATACGTTTAATGTCGGCTTTTTGTATATAACTGCTATGTATAAGATTAATAATATCTCTAAAACCTGTACTTATATCTCACTAACAGTATGTAAAAGTACTTTCATTTTGCTTGTGCAACAATATAATTCTCCTTAATCTGTTCCGAAGTTTCTGTACCCGAAATAGTATCCATTCATACTAAAGTCACGTCATTATGGCTAGATATATGGGAACAGAAATATTTAAGTTTGCGTCTGCAACATTATTAAAACTTGGCAGATGCAGTACCACATGCATAAGCGACAGCCATTAGAGATACAGAAATATTAATTTTAGCCAATCTTCGCTATCGAATATATGCTTCCGGTTAATATTTATGTTTATAGACAAGGAGGACATGAGTTCACTTTTTTTATAGTTTTATGGTGGTAAAAAATGCTTCCATGATCCATTTGCGAACAGTTTCGAATACTTTGAATACTACGCGAATTACTTAAAAACGGAAATAATGGTATTGAGTGAGCTACGGATGATGATGTGGAAAGGCGAGCTTTCGACTGCGTGATCTGCCTTGCCCACAGGACCCGAAGATACGACAGAGTTTAACATCAGTGGTAATTAAAGTTTAACAACTTGCAGTGTCCGGTATTCGTATCGAGTGTCATTATGCAAGGCGACACCTAACCAGTAAAATCAAGATATCAGTGGCTGTAATTAATTTTACGCTTCTCATGTCAGACATTTTGAATTAATTAAGCATTGTTTCATTTCATGAGCCGTAAATAGAAATATTTGCGTGCCTGAAAGATGGTATGAATCAGGAACTCTTCTAGATCTTGTTTAAATTTACCAGGTTTCTGACCTGCATTTGTTACACGTTTCTGAAACAAATTAAACATGGAAGCTGGAAAGAATTTTATTCGTTTCTCTCTACTTAACGACGGTTTGTTCGGTTTATGCGTTTTAAATTTATCCCCAGTTTATTAACAACGAATATAGCTTTAAAATTAAAGTGTTGAGGCTTAATCGCTTAGAAAAGTCTAGAGATAGAAGCTCGTGTGGTCGTAATGACTTGGTGAGAGTTTCTATTGTTGCGCATTCCGTAGCTGTCTTAGCCACCTTAACCTAACCTGATTATCCTACCGATACAGGGGACCTACAGTTTAAAGTAGAATCCAAACAGAAGCGGTTTTTTGAACTTCACATTACACAACAAGCTCTTTCATGGGTAAGAGTCAGATTAACGGCCGGCAAAATCTCAGCCGAGAAAGGGATTCGAACCGTGACCTGTTGGTCTCCAGTCAGACGCCTTAACCATTGAACCCCAGACCTTTCAGTCTAGACGATTGGGGTGGATGTAATCCGGCTGTTTTACGTTCAACTCATGCTTTCACTTATTTACATTCCTTCACCACTCTCCTATGCACTTGTTTGGCAATCATAATGCTTGTTGTAACTGCTCAATGAATAGTACAGGATAAATAGCATCTCTCTGTACCTACATAACTCCTTTCTATCATAAGTGGAAGGTTATAGTAATGTAAGTTAGAAATAATAATAAATGAACAAATGGTTTCACAGGTTGGAATGCGAACCTCTTATTCTCTGTCAACCAACTGTCAGCCTCTTCTGCTGTGTTTTAAGACTGAATGGCTTCCGTTATGAATCACACAACCTGTCAACAGACTCCTAATTAGAGTGCACGGGAGCTAGTACCAGAGACACTGTTCTCTTTGACACTAGAAGCGGCAGCTAGTGTAGAATCTCTAAGAACCAAAGCACGTCACCGAGAGCAGAAGATTCAGTGAAACACAAAAGTAACCCTTAGCCAATATGATCCCTTAAATTTGCATTATAATGGATTCGCATGCGTAAATTATTACGCGGATTCAACAGTTGCCTATTCATTTTACTGGGTTCGACTGTAAAAGAAGGAAGAGTGGCAAGAATATTGGCGAGGAATTTTAGCAAAAGAATTTTAGATACACGAATTAGTTGAGTAGTGTAGGTAAATCAGAAAAGTCGAATAAATTTTACTTAGATATTGCGTGGATTAGTTGAAGACTGTCGAGATTAGCTCATCAAGAGAGTAATGCTCAAGTAGGTACCGTGTTTACTAGTAAAAGTGACTCACTATAAATAAACTTGTTATAGAATTAAATTGAGAAGAATAGAAATTACGTCTAGACCTACAGCATTAGTTCACTTTCCAAATTCATAAGAAGATTCAGAAAAATAATGAAAATATACGATTACTTACGACTAAAGTTTGTACTATTAAACGCAGCTTCAGTAAATCAGAAAATATCACCTCTTATGGTGAAAAATATTAAATGTGGTTAACAACTTCCCTAAAATTTATGTTACAGCAGTCTCATTAAGCAGGATTCTATTGTTACTACTGAAGGATTTTATGGCGTTTTCGTATTTTTATGCCTGCTCCTGTAAGACTTTTTAACTAACAGTAACCTTAAAAACGTAATTTTTAAAAGCAGAAATTAACGGGTTGCAAACAAACGTACTATTAAATTATTAATGCTATGATATATTTCTTCGAAAAGCGTCGTGCTAATTTCACTTTTAAAAATTTTCTAATCAGTGTATCCTTACTACCCTTCAGTTAACCTCTCTGTGACTAAGCGATAGCTTCCATAATTCCTTTAAATGTGGTAAAAGCCAAATTTATTGGCGATACAATGTGACACAACGAGGCGTCGTGCTTTCTAAAATCTGCAGAGAGAAAGTTTATGCGTGCGAGGAATTGTAATAAGCCGGTTTTGAGTGAGCTCAAAGCAAGCATCAGCTAGGATCTTATCTACTTCAAAATTGAATTTACAAGAACAAAACACTGTCTGAACCAACGCTCTATATTATATGTTTTCAATAGCAAAAGTAATTCCGGGATTGCCAATATATTCTGTAATTGTAGCTTGAAAGATGTCTGATGAGACACCGAGGTTGTGTTATGTTTAAAGCTCTCAGAGGTGAAATCCACAACTCAATGTAATAAGTTCTCAAATCTTTAAACCATGGTCTCCCAAATCACTCCAGGCAAATGCCGGGATGCTTCCTTCGAAAGGCTATAGCCGAATTCCTTCCCATTCCTTGCCCCCCCCTCCATCCTTTCCCGTCTATAAAGACCTCGCTGTTAGGAGACGTTAAGCAGTTAAAAAAAAAATCTTTAAAAGTGCTCGATCTCTGATGCGTCAACAATTAACTATTTTAGGAACAGAGAACGGAAATGATTTTCTGTTTTTAAATAAAATGAGTTTGGAGGATTCCTCTATCAGAAATAAAAATTCTCTAACTACGTATACTCCAGTTTTTAGTACATTAGCCCCTTATACAATACAGACACCAGAAAGAAACAATCAGGTACCAGTTACGCTCACATGGCTAACAATACAAGTATCATATTGACTGAAAATTGTTTCAGCCGTGTTTCCTGTAGCGACTGACAAACACTTCTTCTTTTTTAATTTATAATTTCTTATATGGTGCCAGTTTCATTTATCCATTTATAAAACGTGTGCAGCTTAAGTGTTGCTCTATTTACAAATAATTGTTGAACAAAACAAAACCATAACCCCACCAGAACAATCCATAAAATATTCCATTTTGTTGTAAAATACATTTTTCGACTAATTCCAGCATTACAGAAACATTTCATCTTTCCACGTTACGTAATTTCAACTATTTCCAAATATTTCCAACACAGAAAGCAAAGTGACTGACGATCACAGTTCACGTAAACGCGAAAGTTGACGTCTTCCGGGTTTTGAGAGAGCCTTCCAAAAAGATTATCACATTTTTTTAATATATTATATTTTTTTAAAACTCGAGTTCTTTAGACTTAAAACTGCTTCTCATATTAAAAGAAAAAATGCAACATCGACATATTTTTTTAGAATTTGAAATGTTTGTGGCTACTTGAATTACTCAGGAATGGATAATCGGATAAATTGGAACTTTTTTTAACTGTGTTCGTTACCACGAAGTGTTGGGCTTACAGTGTGATCGGTTTGACCAATGAGCGCTGAGCTTGTTTCTAAAATTTTATTTATTTTAATCGCGTAAAAACAAGTATGATGACATGGCGACCAGATAAGCTAGATTTTTTCCCAAGCAATCAACCTATACTCCAATGAGGTAAAGTTGTTCTTAACTTTTCACTCTTTTGAAAGTTAATTATTTTTTTCTTCTTCCTGCACACCAGAATCAATAGTATCTCTTGATTCTTTACTCATTGAAGTTTCTGTTACGTTAGACCATGAGCTTCTCCAACTAATAGGGTATTTCGGGGCGTAATGTTAAATGGGTACGTTTATACGAATACGAGGGCCATTACGAAAGTTTTGAGATACGGAAAGGCAATTGCTACGGATATAACGCCCTCTAATTCAACTTGATCGAATGAAATAGTGGTGTGATGGTCTTTAATCACTCAAAATTTGATTGTGAAGAAACAAAAGCAGAGCCAAATCATCTTCTTTGTAACGCAGAAAAACAAGAAAAAAATACTGAGAGTAATTAAAATCAACCAGCAACAATATTCTATAGTTTTGAATATTCTAGGACTTCAGCAAATCTATACTATAGTAAATCTGTAAATAGGCTGCACTGTCTGCCCTTTTGTTCAGGCATAACGCGAAAACTACAGAGCCAGTTTGAATGGGGGTTTCACAGTCTATAGTTTAAAATCTGCGCTATATCTTATCACTCTACGTTACTTGGAGACGGAGCAAGAAATGATAATTCGCTCGCCCCGAGAACAGATAAATGCGGCAGATCACATTGCATCTCGAATGAATACTTCGTTACTAGATAACAATCAAAGATCACACTACAACGCAGACCCACCTCAATTGCCCTCTACGCAGACATAGCGTAAAGATATAACAAAAAAAAAGTAAAATAAAATCACAGATTAACACTGCAAAGTAACTTTGGTTATTTATTTCATAAGTTTTCTGAAATATAGTACGTTAAAAAACGTAAATCAAACCGCGATATCGATTAAGCGATACGAAATTGTTGAATTTGATTTACGGTAAAGATTACAAACATACTGCACGACAAACGTTAATGCTTCGTTGCTAGAAGAAAACAAAACACGTCAGTATACACACCAAGATCCGCGTTGATGAAGCAGCGGGAAAATACTTGTATGAAATAAATCTGTGAGCACAAAGACTGATAAGTGATAACGTTATGCAACTGTAGCAATACAATAACTTGACTGAAAGGGAATGGCCCAAAGGACACATTCCTTACTTTGTTTTCTTCGTTGGTTTACAACGAAACGATACGAAATCACAAAAATTAAACTGGGAGACTCAAAATAAGTAATAAATGAGGATTTAGAACTTCAAATAAAACAAATGCAGTCTTCTAAAATTCGGTATAGTTTCAGTTCTAATAATGTGCGTTATCTATCGTTTGATATAGTTGTTGTCCACAATAATTTTCGATATCGGTGGCGTAACAACTATTTTCCGAAGTATAGACAGCATTTTTAGCTAAATAATCGCCTCAAGCAAAACTAAAAAAAAAAAAAAACTGAGAACGTAAAAATTTGACAATTCTCTTGGGTCTACCATTCTAACCATTGCATCAAAAAATCAGGCAGAGCAAAATACATTTCTTTATTTAATATGCGCAGATGCAATAAATGGTATTCAGACCATGAATCATTCAGTCAGTTTTCAATCTTTTTCAGTTCAGAAAATTTTCATGTGATCTATGATTAAATTGCAATGCGCAATCATATATCAAGCCCACCATAAGTCAGAGCATCTACATACTAACAGTAATGCCTGAGCAAGTTACACCGGATTGTATCGCTTCCTTGTTTCGTGGACCCGATTGTCAAGATACCGGTTTATGATACTAGTACGACGTTGACCGAGTACCGCCCAGATATAAATCTAGGAAGGCCTAATTTCTCCCGGCTTTCCAAGTACTCGCCGTGTCGTGTGATACCGTCCCGGCATGCAACGCTGCATCACACAGGGCTCTTTCTGCTTTCCACACACCTACGCCAACAGTCTTTCCGTACCAGGAAGCGTCGCTGCTGGATTTCTCTCATCAGAGTGGTAGTCACGTGACGCAAGAGGCCCTTTTCTCATTTTTCATCGGCGTTTTAACTTTATGTGACAGCCGGAAGTCAAATGAAGCAGAGAACAAACTCTTCTTTTTTACTAAGTGCGACATTTCGTTGCTTTGATGGCAGAGTAATTGTATAACACCAATGGATACTTGGCAAGTCCAACAAATTCCATGTATATGGCACAACTGAGCCTGGGTTGATAAGTTATTACCTTCAGAGTGAAAAATAGTGATTTGCCTCTTTGTCGAAGTGTTAGTTATTATCAGTATTTAGGGACGAGCTCTGTTG
>CM061920.1:341080854-341146039 GCA_031002005.1 Vandiemenella viatica | reverse complement strand
GCATATTTAATTATAGCTTCTAGAAAAGACAGAGAATCAAGCTCACTATTGCGATGTGTCAATATACTACCATCTGGTACTTAAGTTATTTATACTTGGTAAATATATTATACTAGACAAAGCTAATTATCGAGCAAAGCTTAATTTCAATACCCAAGCATAGGATTATCCAACACCTAAAGTTGTCAAAATTATCTAGCATGAAATACCCTGGCCATGGCTGCAAAAATCCAACAGCCTACTAGTAACTCTCATTTAATATATATAAAACTGAAAATCTCTCACAAATATCCACTGAAAAAATTCATTTCAACTATCTAAATGAATGGGTAGAATCCTATGTATAGTTACAACTTTGTTCAGCATTCTTCTGATGAATTATATCAAGTTATTTCAGGATTAACCTAAAGCTGTAGTCATCAGCTTAGTGATTCAATTCAATTTTAGTTTTTGAAAAAATTTCCAGATACAAAAATAGTTGTGAAGAAAAATCAAGTGTGATTAACAATTGTAAATGCAGAAACGAAGAATAAAATATGGAAATACATACAGAAAAAAAAAAACAACCATTAACTTCTTCTACAATCTGCAAGCCAAAGAAAACTTTGGGAGACAGAAGAAGCTGTGCACCCAAACTGAGCTCTATTTCATGTGTTCCAATCTGGATATCATGAAGAAAGAAAGATTTCATGGAGTCATCAGCAAACCTTATTTTCCTGACCTTGACTGTTCTGTAATTGTACCCCAAATAATCTGATGGGAGAAGTGTTTCACTGAATTCATAAATTATGCTAGTTTTAGCATGTTACACAATAAATTTATGCATAAACTACACTGTCTGTGTACCATACACAGAGTCCAATATCTGTATAAATTCTGTGACACTAAGGATTGTTGGAAGCAGTCACAAATCTCACATATTTTTCATTCTCGATGCTGTCAATTGGTCCCTTGTGAACAGATCCCATAAAGCAACAAATATATGCCATTCTCTTCACAAATAGGTTACAATTCTTCACAATTTGATGTATTAATTGGCATCTAGACTTGGATTTCCTCATGATCGATATGTGCTGATCCTATCTCATGTTGCTTTATATTGCAACAGTAAAGTGCTTAAAACAATCACCCTTTCCAAGAATCGAATGGCTTGCCCATGAACAAGGGCCTGATCTGGGTTTTCCCGGATCACTCCAGGTGAATGCTGGGATGGTTCCTCACAATAGCCCATGGGCGCCTCCTGCCATATCCCTTCCAAACTATCACCCTTTTGGATAGGTGCAATGCACCCTCCACCACACTTTTAGTGAATCGCGGAGTACCACACTGAAATAAGGTTGGTATTGCTTTCAACAGCCAGCAGAGAAAGTACTGCGACGCATTATTGCTCCCCGAGACTGCTACAGCAGCTATGGTGGACTCCATAGGAACCTCAGTAGGATGGGGGGAAGAAAACAATGATAGAAGCATTACTTCCAAGATTACATTTCCCAATGAGATGCCGAGACTAACTTCTCCCCCTACAATGACATTGCATCTACCAATTAAGAAATCGCATACCCACTCACAAATCTGTTGCAAAATTTCAAAAGCTCGGATTTTGTTAAGACTGTTGCATGATATAGTGTTGAAAGATTTCAGTAAATAATTTTAAAAAATCCACTTGCAATTCCATAAGAATAAATTTCATTAAGTTTCTTAAAAACCATTATCAGAGAAGACCACGAACTTTCACTGAATGGAAGTCTGAGCAACTTATCAGTCCTGACTTGGCTAATATATTTGTCACTGCTGGTGAAGATTTCAAAACCAAATGCTGTTCTATGATCACAAATTTGCATTTACAACATCCTGCTAATGATGTATAGTTTGCTTCCTAAGATGTGTAAATACATGTTTAAATTAAAATACATTCCACCTTTTACTGTTCATCTGCATAATCTGAAATATTCTTATGACAGGAGTACATAGGATAAAATCAATTTAGAGGTATTTGCCCACCAATTAAGATTCTTTCAAGAAAAATAAAACATTTAATCTTTTGTGTGTATCATTGTGTAACAGTTTTTATTAAGATATTTCTAATTTCAAGATAACATTTTCAGCAGGCATTTTGAAAGTAGGGAAAGTGATCTTTTTTCATCTCTCTTCATAATTCTCACATTTTCTCAATCGACCACCTCACATTTGAAACTACCAAATTATCACTCAACTTCTTTATTGTGGGCATGCTGGAGCTAGCATATCTCAAATAAGAATTGTGATGTTTAAATTTTGTTATAGCTATGACCATTAAATCAAGATTTAGATGATGGAGAGAGGAAAAACTTGAGAATATTTAATACCCTGATGGAATTGTCAAACAAAAAAATACATGAAAAATTCCCATTAGAAAATTAAAGCAAAACATGGACTAAAAACAAAAGTGTTGCATATGTAAAGTAAATGGAAGATTAGTTATAA
Source organism: Vandiemenella viatica (assembly GCA_031002005.1). Taxonomy (NCBI): domain Eukaryota; kingdom Metazoa; phylum Arthropoda; class Insecta; order Orthoptera; family Morabidae; genus Vandiemenella; species Vandiemenella viatica. Next base: position 341,143,576 of record CM061920.1, on the reverse strand, counting down.
GATGCTTTATTCAACCACAAAATTAAAAAAAATCAACCAAAGAATATGTTATAGTTTCTAGGTCACAATGGAAAAACAATTACCTACTTTAAAGCAAACAGTTTTCTGAGTCAATTTCTAAATAAAAATAAATCCACAGAAGGTGACACCACTGACATTCACTACAGGTCATCAATTGTCGGGGGATGGAAGATTTTTTTTGTGGGGGGGAGAGGGGGCAATGATCCTGTTGATATAAATGTTACTGCAACAGTGTATGCAACCTACTTACTGATGAAAGAGTGACAAAATTTTAGTTTCATTTCCTCCACATTTAATCACCACTGTGCCATGATAAGTGAGCAGTTTATCCTGAAAATGATGATGTTACTACTAAGTCTTTACTGCCACGTAGCCATAAGTGGACAAAGAGTAAAAAAAACAAAACAAACATTGAGACCAACAGGGTTCATAAAAGTCAGCTCCAAACTTACCTATATTTTTTACCATAATGTCTTTCAGGTCATTTAAATCACCACGGACCCTGGATATGTTGTCTATTTCCTTCGATTCTGAGTAATGTTTCTGAAAAAAGTATTTTTCTGGTAAAATTAAAATGTATTTGTTATAACTACATACAGTAAGAAACATTTATCTAATTAATATACAGAGAGAGAGAAAAAAAACTCTTCAAACATGAAATCTTAATGGTTTAGAATACCAAGCTCTATTGGCTGGCTAAATGCTAAGCAATGCAACTGACATTTACATTTACAGATACAAAGGATATACTAGAGTATCATCATCATCATTGGCCAATACTTGTTTCTGAGTTTGTGTTTCTCACTTGCATACAGTTATTTATGTGTACAATGGTGGCTTATCAGGTCAATTCTGGCATAAAATAATCATCTGCACACATTGCACCTAATTGTGGGTGGCAGACGCGGTAGGGTTAGTCATGTTTTCTGTCCATTACGAGCTGCTCCTCAAAAAGTGACAGCCGCGAAGGTGGTTTTGCACCAGGAAGCACGTCTTCTATGAGGCAGTCTCAGGTGTTCAGGTATATGTTCATTCACTTCATGATCTTTTTAACTTTATCTTTACAATGCTTCAGAGGGGCACCACAAAGTCTTTTGCCAGTTCTGAGCTCAACAAATAAAAATTGGTGAAAGAATTTATTGTTACCCATTTGCTGAACATGTCCAATCCATCTGAAATGGTGACTCAGAAAAACTTCAATGCTGTTCATTTGTGACCTTTCTAATATTGTAACATTAGATACACAATCATCCTATTTAATGTTAATTATGGAACGAAGTTTCAGCTGGTGAAATCAATTTTCTTCATGTTATGGCAATAAAGTGTTCACGTCTCACATCCATAGAGTAACATGGAGACAACAGCTTGGTGCTTAGCTTAAGATCTTTGTTCACAAACACAAGTCAGGAGACACATCCATACGCTAAATGTGCTGCACAAATTCTGTTTTCTACATTCTTTTTCTAGGTACACCGTGTTGGAGAATGCTCTGCTTGTTCGAGGAATGTGCTGTAGATGGTAACAAGAAAGTATGGGAGGGTAGCTCCAGTGTCAGGTTGTGCTACCACTTTAGTTTTTCAAGTGTTTAGGTCAGACCAAATTGATCACATGTGATCTTGAAGTGGTTAATGGCTTGTTGAATCTTCAGGAGTATGTGCAGGAGAGGCATTGTCATCTGCAAACTGCATCTGTTATCTGAGGGCAGTTTTCTTCAGCAAAGTCTGGCTGCATTAAATAGACCTCCATCAAACATATCTGATCTCCACATCTATATTGGGAGTAGATGATGTTTCATAGAGCATAGCTGCCAAATACAGGGCAAAAAGTATGGGAGCAAGTATGGTACCCTGTTTTAAACCATTTGTGGTAGGAAATTTTTCAGAGACATCACTCTGTTAAAGAATATGACCAACCATGGCATCATGGAGTGCTCTAATCAATCCCAAAAAAAGTTCAGGCCAGCCAAATCGTCTTAATACCATCCATATTGCACATCCAGGCACAGTATCGAAGGCTTTATGTCAAAGAAAACGAAAAATAGGCTTTTTTTATTCTCTGCACTTCTGTTGAAGTTGTATGGCATAGAAGAGCATGCCTATGGAGCCCCTTGAAGTACGCAATCCACATTAAGTTTCTGGGAGTATTCCCTCTAAAAGATCAGAGGTGGTTCAGCAGAATCCTAGCAAAAGTCTTTCCTGCTACAGAGAAATACCACAGATACTTTGATCCCATTTTTTGAAGATGGTAACTATGTTCGCATTTATTATGTCCTGGGGGGCACCTCCCGAGTTTCCCATTTGAGAAGAATCAGATGGAAAATCCTGGTTTTCGGGGATAACCCTCCACTTTGAATAAGTTCTTACAAAATGTTGTGTGATCCAGGAGTGTAATAAAATTACAATAGTATTTAATTCAAATGGGTCTGTAGCACATTGCTAACAAGTGACTGAAAATCAAGATGTCTCTTGTATTAATCCATGTCAATACTTGAATTATGGAAAGGTCTTTAAACTTATTTTTTTAACTTTCATCAGCTAACTTAAATATAATGTATGATACAAATGGCAACAAAGCTGGAACTCCGCATCTGTAAAACATCCAGATATTAACTTCCAGGATTCCATCTAAATAGAGACCAGTGGGTCAATCTAAATCGCCTAAGAACAGGCTATGTGAAATCCAACGCCATTGTTATTCTCTGCACTTCTGTTGAAGTTGTCTGGCACAGAAGAGCATGCCTATGCAGCCCCTTGAAGTACGCAATCCACATTAAGTTTCTGGGAGTATTCCCTCTAAAAGATCAGAGACGGTTCAGCAGAATCCTAGCAAAAGTCTTTCCTGCTATAAAGAAATACCACAGATACTTTGATCCCATTTTTTGAAGATGGTGACTATGTTTGGTGGGGTATTCAGGATTCTCCTGCATGTGACTGCCATGCTCCTTCCCAGAGTGTGGAGTACATTATTATAGCTGTGGACAGAAGAATTGGCGGGTCAGTGTTAACGCGCTGTTGCCGTACTTGGGGACAAACTCGCGATGCGCTCTCTTTCTATCACCTGAAAATTGCAACGCTGTGCGGCCTGTGTTGCCTAGTCCAAGCGGCAGCCCACCCCAAACCTTCCACCTCCCTTTCAACACACAAAAAATGTGTGAACCTGTGAATCGGAGTTAGAAAGTGTGTCAGTGTGAGGGTGAGCTTGCTCGAGAGAGAATATTTTGATTTTAGCGTTTTGCGATTTAAATAATTCGTTTTAGTTATTTATTAATTACAGTAATTTAGTGTCCTAATTTTACCGAACAAAAAGTGCAGTAAATTGTAATAACGGTAATTTAGCAAGAGAATCGTGCTACTAAAAATGGATACTCAGGAAGAGAATTATTCTCCTACTCCAGGTGTTTCCGGACTAACGACTCCAACAAGACGCACGTCATCGACAGCAGAACCACCGCGGCTGAAGAAGACAACAGAGTTTCGCCGGCAGAGTAAATCTATCATTCACAGTGTATATAAATATTTCAAACTCCTTGTGGACAATGATGGTGAAATTTTGTCTTCTACATGCACGCTGGTAAGAAAAGACTTGAAAAATATGGACGTACTTGATGTTAATGAAATAAAAAACTGTAGTGATTTGTTACCGCAAAAAACAACCATATTGCGAAGAAATTTAGGGAATGTACAGGCTATTTGCGCTGAAGCTTGTGGTGTCAGTTTGAGAACTGTCCAGCGAGTGTGTCGTGAGGGAAAATCGCCTACGTTTGTTTCTCCAAAGAAAAATGTGAAACAATACAGCACTATAACAAAGCTTAACGACTTTGACAGGGACATTGTCAGGAGAACAGTACACGAATTTTACGACCGTGGTGAGTACCCTACCTCAGAAAAATTAAGAAAAATATTAAAAGAGAAGATAAATTTTACAGGATCTGCACGATCTGTAAGACGCATATTGAACAATATAGGGTTTAAATACAGGCGTCAGAATGATGGTAGGTGATTTTTGCTTGAGCGAAACGACTTAGTGTCCTCAAGAGTCAAATTTTTGAGGAAAATGAGCTCCCTTCGTAGCTCAGGTGACACGCGACCCATTTTTTACTTAGATGAAACTTGGGTAACTCAGAACCATTCTTTAAAAAATATCTGGCAGAATTCAAATCAAAGTGGGGGCTTAAAGGTACCTGTCGGAAAAGGGGCAAGGCTAATTGTTTTGCATGCGGGTTCAGCAAAGACAGGCTTTCTCCAGGAAAGTAAGTTGGTTTACAGATGCAGCAAAACCAACAAATCTGAAGATTATCACTCAGAAATGAATACAACGACGTTTAAAGATTGGTTTCTCAACAGATTTTTGAATTTTTTGGAGGAAGGTTCTATCATCGTCATGGACAACGCCAAATATCATTCGGCAGTGATAAACCGAGCTCCAACAACCAAATCGCCGAAAGCTGATATAGCTGCTTGGCTAACAGAAAAGAAAATTTCGTTTTTGCCTACGGAGACTAGAGCTGAGATGCTGGAGAAGGTTCGCATGAATAAAGAAGAACCGGTGTATGAGTTGGATGTACTTGCAAACGAAAGAGGACATGAAGTAGTCCGATTACCCCCTTATCATTGCCAGTACAATCCGATAGAGCTCATTTGGGCCCAAGTCAAAAGAGAAGTGGCGGAGAAAAACAACACTTTCAAAATCGCCGATGTCGAACGTTTGTTGCATAAAGCCTTGGAAAACGTCACCGTCGAACAGTGGCAGAAATGTGTTTACCATACCGAAAAACTGCAAACAGAAGATTTCGAAAAGGAAGTGGTCCGAGATAATGTAATCGAGCCTCTTATAATCAACCTCAACGAAGATTCAACGACAGAGAACGAGAGCAGCGAAGAAGTGGAAGATGATGATGATGAAGAAGAAGGCGTTGATGGAGATGAATAATGACAATTAAGGTATTAAAGAACATTTAACATATTACGCAATAAACTTATCAATTACTGAGCAACTTTAATAGCTTGTACTTAACAGTTTAAGATACTATAAACATTTGCTGTGTTAATGTTATTTAAAACCCCAAACTCATATTTAACTTGTTTTATTGTTGGTAGTAAGTTACGATATTACTGTTGGATATTATTAATTTTGCTTAAAAACATTTGGCTTTCTAATAATATTCATGATGACAATATAACATTTTTGCTTACTTTTATTATGGTTAATTTTTATAAAAAGAACTGCAGTGGCCATACTTCTTTTCTACATATAAATTTTTGGTATACAGCAATTTTAATTCTATAGTCTATATATATATATATATATATATAATTTTGTCGTCAATTTTGCAAGTTTTTCAGTGCAGAGGATAACAAAGTATAATTTTGATTTTAGTTGTAAATAAAATTTAATACGTGCTTAGCCACAAATAAAATAAAGAAGAGTAATTCAATACGTTTTCTTAATTTCTCGAGAAAGTATTCTTCAGTTATATCAAATGCATTTACACGAACATAACTTTCTTAACGAAATGACATAAATCAATATTTTATCACAAAATTTCGATTATAAATTATTTAAAATACAGTATAAACTATCACTTCAAGTAAAAAGGTGAATACAACTGTTACGCGCGTGGTTTGGCAACGGCGCATTCTAGGAGACCCGCCAATTGTTCTGGCCAGCACTATAGGGAATGCCCTCTACAGAAGTATGATGGACCATTTGAAGATGTTTTTGGAGCTAAAAGTTCCTTCATAGAATGGCTGGAAGAACTGGATATCAACTTGTGAACACTGCCAACGTTCTCGTCATTGTATGTATTTATATGTATTGTATTAGTTGCTTAGCCATATGACAAAAATGCTTCATAGTTTGGATTCCACTTTAAGACTGTATCTTTGAGGAAAGGAAATAGCCACCCTGTCTATGCAAATCAATGGCTTAGTATGCCAACTATTTTATGACAACTGTTGGTTTGTGGAATAAATCTGAAGCCCTTGTTTTACTAATAAAAGTTATGACCAGTCAATGTTCAAATTTAAAGTATGGACAATAAGTTAATCTCTCTTGAAAATGGGATCCTCTTACAAATTTTTGGTTCTGTAGAGGGATATTAATCAAGAATTAAAAATAGAGAGCTACTGGATAAAGGAAACAAAGAAACTGCCGCGAGGCACTGAAAATAAGATAGGATAGGGAAAATAAACAGTTACCCGTCACTTACCACAGATGAAGGCAGGAAAACACAGAAACACACGAATTGCACAATATTTTGACCTTAGTCTTACTCATGTCGGAGGCGAGACATATGGCAGGGGGAAAGATGTGGTCACATCCCAACCCGCCACATGAATGAAGCACAGGCAGAAAACGCGTAAGGTACTTTTACAAGTCTCCTGATATAGTGACACCTTTAACCCTTTCCTACCGGCTATTGGAAAAAAAGGGAAATTTATAATTTCAATTATATATTTGTATAAAGGTACTTGAAATTAAGCACACATTTTTTCAAATTTTTTTGGAACTCTAAGTGCTAATTACGAAGCCAGTACTTACTTATAAATACAGTCAGGGACTTTGTGTATCACATGATGTACAGAAATAGCAATTGAAATCAATTATGTTCATATTGGTATGAAATGTTTGCCTCATGATATTCAAAAAAAAAAAAAAAAAACAATTCTTTTTGCTCATTCAGACACAAAAGACATTGTAGTGCAACATTTGGAATGATGTTTGGACTGTATTTTCTTCATTCTACATACTTCACATCTTCATCTGATTTTTACAATTTAGGGACAGTGTATACCTCTGTTTCCCAATCTTACATCTCTCATTGTGGAATAGTATGACTTGTGTTGTTTGAATGGATGAGGGCTTGGTGAAATATATATAGATGACCTTTTCTTCTTACCGATAACCTTCATAGTCATACCTTGTGCAAAGGATCTTCTAAAAAATTTTACGGACTTTTTTTTTTCAAATATCGGACCATTTATGTTATAGGCATTGACAAATAAAACATCCAGAATTCACAAAAACAATCTTTGATATGAAAAAGTAGAAGATTCTCTTATATCAATAACAAAGCTTTAAACAAAAGAAAAAACTTATGAAGAGAAAATTTTTCTATTAAAATTAACATTATTTCCTTTCAGTTTCCAATAATTTGACCTTTCGATGCCCTTTCTTAATGACTGCATCAGTCTGATCAATCTGAATTGTTCAAGAAATCTAGCTTCAGACATGTCAATTCAATTAACACTTCAACTCCACACCAGTACTCTCTTTTTTAAATAATACAACATTTCAATACTTCTTGACCATTAATTTGATTCTTTATAATGTTCTTGTGATGAAAAGCCTTTTAAATTAAATTTTATTTTAGCTTTGTATTGGCAAGGACCGACTTCTATACGTAAAAAGTAATGTTACTGCTTTGAAGCAGTTTATAAATGTTTTCATTATTGTACCCCAATTCAGTTTATTACTTAAATATGTATTTTTCACATATAGTTATAACAAAAAGCTGAAAATAGTCTAAATTAATATATAAAAAAGTATTGGATTAATACCATTGTCGCGAATGTGTCACGAATATCGTGAAATAAGCTCACAATAGTTAGGAATATTCAGTTGCGTGAGAAGCCGCAAGTATAGGAAACGGCCATTAGTGAGGCAACGACTAGAAGGTCTCCAGAACACAGATCAACAACATCATTAAGTATGGAAGCTACCAACAGAGGTATCCTGGAAGAAGCCACTAGGGGCCCGAAATAGGTGGACAGGCATGTGTATTGCAACGTGACCCGGGAGAGTACGTGACAGAAGCTTCTAGAAGGCACATTAAGGACGCAATCAAGCGATATATAAGGGGGTCGTTTGGCTACTGAAGCCAGAGTAGGGCCAGCAAGCAACAGAGCTAGTTAGGGACCAGCCGCCAGTGAGTGGGGTTGGAAGCTGACCGGAGCGGGGCACGGCAGCTAGACTAGCAGGACTTCGACTCTCACCTTCAGGCTTCATGAGGAAGCAGGACTTAGGTTCTGGCATAGGCTCTAATGCCAGTATAGGACTTAGTCGATGGAAAGACATGGTCGAATAGTACTTTGAAGCCACGCACCTCCCTGGGACTTAGGTTAAACAAATGTAGGAGTTGAACTTAGAATTCAGAACTCGCGCCTACCTTACCCTTAGACTTGAACTCCTTTAGACTTTGATTTTCTTAGCAAGCCTTACCGACGGAACTTAGGTTCACAGATGTAAGTCGGTCTTCGTGAGCTGCAAACTTATCTCTGATAATTCTTGTGTATGTTTATTTCTACCAGTTATTCGACTCCGAGTTCCCTAGTCTGAAGAGAATACCCATGTTGCAATTGATTCTAATATCAATCTCTCATCTTCCGAACCTCTCGCGGAAGTAAAAGCCAACCAGGACGCAACACCATTTTATTTCATTCTGATTTGTTTTGTATTCTAATGCACCCATTATTATGGTAATGCCTAATTATTTTATGCAATGAAAAATGTCAAAGCATAGGGACAGTAAACCCATCACTTATCAGAGGGAAGGGCAAGATTGCAGCGACTAACACAAGAAAGACAAGATTTTACAGTGTCCGTGTGTAAATTTGAACCAACCCCGAGATTTTAAATCATAGTAGGTATACAGTCTGAATTGACATTTATGTTAACTATTATCAAATACCATAAAACTAAGTAGTATGAGTATTTGGATGGCTTGCTCTCACATTCAATTAAACTGTTAAACAGCTTGAAACTATATTTTAAAATTTAAAAACCATTTATGTCTTACCATTTCATTCGCTAAAACTTGAGAGAATTCATTATTCATTGCATATGCCAAAGCATTTTCTGCCCTTGAACCATAGGTTGCTTGAAAACGTTGCTTTATTTCATTTAAGAACTGAAATGCTCTGATCCTTTCAAATTCCTGTCAGAAAAGAAAAACAGGTTTAAATGCTCCAGTGAGAATTAAAAAGTACAGCAAATATTTATCTAAAGAAGTTAGCAGTTATCAATATGCCATTTTCAGGAAGTCTCAAAAATTTCATATAAAGCAGTAGGATAATTTTAAAGATATATTAAACAATAAAAAATAATGAGGAAAGTGGGCAATTTATAATGGAGGAAACACAAAATTGCTTTGATAACGCTATAGAGGCTCTGCAGAGTATCCAGTTTACAGAGAGAATATTATCTCAATCCATTAAAGAGTAAACCATTTTCTTATTTTCATAAAAATAATTACTGAGCTCTTTGGTTGGGTAAGGCACTATTTAGAATTTTAGAGTCTACAGAAACTACCTATCAACTAATGTATATCATATATGCATCAAAATTTAGAGTTACTTCTTGCAGTTACAAACCAGAGAAAAGCTTCAATGTTAAAATGTCTCTAAGACAGGATGCCATGTTATTTTAACAGCTGTGGTGGCAAATTGTACATTCCTACAGGGTGATTAAAAACTTCTATACTATAGGCTATATTTCCATCAGCAAACCACAAAATATAAAATTTCATTAAGATTTGGTGATCACCAGTCTCCACAATCAATTCAGTTTCTCACAGTAGTCTGAAAATTTAAGTATCATTACAACATGGAATAATGTCAGTAGCAACCAGTGATAGAGGCTCATAACTTGTGGAACCATCTTTGCAATGTGTGCCAAGAGTTAAATATACACTGGAGTATCTTGTAGTAGATATCAACAAAAATATGCTATTTCAATCCTGACAAGCATTTGATCACTGACGAGTCTTGTGGAAATAAAAGCTACAAATATAATTTCAATTTGAAAAAGAGAACAGAGTACAAAGGTCCAAGTTGGTGTCAGCTACAATGGCAAAAATGAAGGATATGAAAATGCCAGTTAACACTATGGAGACCGAACCTGAGCATAGATCGGACAACAAGACCATTTTGAAAAGACAGTGCCCAAGCGTAGGTCGTGCAACTGTTTCTCGGAACTCACATGCCGGTTTCCTACCCGGAAGCGGCCGGCTACTGTAGTAGAGTTGCGTGTAACATCTGTCTATATTGTCCTTGACTGGTGCTGCCCTCTGATGTGCTTGTGGTATTACTTTGAAAGAAACAGTAAACGGAGCTGGACAGCTTCAGCTGCGGGATTGTGCATTTACATAGTCACGAGTTTTGCAAGTTCTCAACAATCCACACTCCAACAGTTGAGCAATACTTGCAGTCTATCTTAATATTGACTGTATGTGTGTGTACAGCAACGCTAAACTGACAGTTCAGTGTCTTCGGATAAACTAAGTGTGTGGGGCACTTTATGTATATGCCCAACACTTATCTTCAACATTGCTCCATTGGATCAAATTGGATTGCAAAATTTCTCTCAAAAACCATTTACCCTTTCTTCTTCTTTTGCCCATCAAGAATGTGTATTTTATGGAAAGTACTGACTTTTATATTGCAAGTTTCTCACACACAAATCTTTCACAGCCAAGGAAAAAAAAAATAGAGCCTTCTGTTTATTACATTCAACTCTTTGAATAGTCCTGAATATGGTAATAAAATAAGCAAGAAATACAATTTTACTTACATCATCAGTTATACACATATATATGATCCTATCTTCACATATATAATGAAACAGGTAGGCATCATGCGAGTATGTCAATTTATGATTTTCTGGTGAAATTTTAGACATAATTTGTTCAGTAACTTCTGCAAAGTTGCCAGCACAAGCTGCATACTTAGCTAGTACTGTTGTTCCTCTGGAAACAACACTGTACAGTATAGACATTCTGCTCCAAGCTGGGGGAAAAAAACCAAAGTAATTAAAAATGCAGAAGTACATTCAAAGGGCTTAAAGCTGAAATTATACTTAAGTATATTTACAGTAGAGAATACATTTAATATAAAAAAGGCAGTAGAACACATGTAACCTCAAGCAGCTATCCCTTCTCAGTATGGAAGTTAAAGGAACAAGATGCCAACTCTACAGAAATTGCATCTCCAATTGCTGACAGAAAATACAATTTTGGGGTGGGGGGTTATTATAAAATAGTTACAATAAAAAACTTTTCAATATCTAACAAAGATATTCAGACTACTGTATACCGACACTCATGTCGAATATAACTGGTTACAAAACCTGGGATTTATTACATGGGACTGATCTTTTATTGCGCATTTATTTTGTTTCTCAAATTGCATTTATAATATAAGTTCTTTTAAACTATCAGTTCATAATGTAAAAGTGGTGCCTTGAACATGAATAAATAAATTTTAATATAAATAAAGGTTGTATAGGCTCATTGTTTTAAACTCAAAACATTAACCATAAAGTAAATGAATTTCCAACTAGGGAACAGTTTCTTTTTAATTTAATTTCAATGGGTGCAAGCTCCAGTGGCAATTTCCCTACGCCAACTCTCCCCCCCCCCCTTTCCATTTCATGTGCCCACCTACACTCTACAAATTTCAACTTTAAATTCTTTCAATGTTTTTGGTATTCATCATAGTTGATTATAGCAACCAAAATGAAACTTTAAACCAATCAACCAGTTTATATTGAAATGCAAGAATTTCTTGCGCCAGTTTCCTCATAACAATTATGTTTAACATGCTGGAATATTCATAACATATTACACCAAGAATACTTTAAGGATGAACTATAATAAATTCAATTTAGTTGTTAAACAGAGCCCTTTGGGTGATTTCATAATAGTATGTGGAAGAGAAAGCCATAATTTGATTTGGACATAATTCAACTTATAGTAAATATTAAAAAAAAGCCATCTTCATGAAACTTAGCAAAAAATAAAATTGGAATAAAATTGTGTGTTCTTCTGTTTGGGACAACTTCTGAATGCACTGCACAGCTGGAGCATTGGTAACAGCTTGGCAAGGGAGACCCTTTACACTCACTATACTATATGTATTTCCCCCATAGTTGAACTACCAACCGGCCAAGCACTCCAAGCAGTCAGTTTTGAAAAATAAGTGTCAAATGAACCGTACAAAAGCTCTCTTTAAATGAACTGGAAAAGAAACTGAAGAAATCATCATGGTAAGGTCAAAGAAGTGTGAAATGGGTTTGTTTTCCAATGAGTGCTGCTTTCATGTTCTTCCCCTGGAGAAATGTTTTGGTCCATTAAATTTGGGCCACAGCAGGTGATCTCCAAGGTGGATAAATGGGAATGATCTGAGGGTGTTTTACATCTGGATATGCCAAATGGTTGATAACAATTAACATTGGCAATTATATCACAACACTTGGTGACATTTCCTCAGTCAAGAAACAATTTGATTTTTCAACAAGAACTTATCGGTTCCATGATCATGGTCATCTTTCTTAGCTGCCTAGCAGCCTGGACCTCAATCCTATCGACAGCCTCTAATCACAAAGCACAGGTCAAAATTCCAGGCTTAACTAAAATTCATTAGAAAGATTTTCTAGAGCATAGCCATGAAATCAATGAATCTTCAAGGAGACCTAAAGAGGATAAAAAGTCAACTTGTTGGTTAACTCTTCCGGTATAAATTTTCAAAATAAAAAGACACAAATTATATTTCTTAACTTTAAGTAACACATAATACCACAAGTGAATGGGAAGGAAGAGGGATTAAAAATACACAGAAGCAGAAATTTAAAAGAATCCAAATATAACAATAGGAGGATGAGAAGGTTGAAGAGACTATAAATAAAATAACAGAAAGGATGCCACAAGGAAACTAGAAAATTCATATAAAAGGAAATATAAGACTAGGATCTTTTCTACATAATTAGTAATATGAAGATAAGTATCTCATAAACTTATATTAAAGATAGGTTGGTTAGATAGACAACAAAAGAGTAAAAGAGACTGGAAGAGATAGTACCATAAAGGCATAGAAAATATGTAGAGATACATAGAAACCATTTCAATGTATGGTACAGCATCTAGAGATTTCCTGCACAAGAAAGGTTTGAAAATGTATTGTATTATTAAGTTTCATAAAGGAAAGAAGATAAATAGGATAGGAAACTACAGACAGATTAATTTAACCACACTGGCATATCCAAATAGGCAACACAGGAGTTGGAGAGGTTAGGAGAATCTCAGTTACTGCACTGTGTAAAAGATATTTCAAATGAATTAGACAAAAGGTGAAGTTGCTGGAAGTTACTGGATTTCTCCCAAGTACAACACTATAAGCAAAAAGAATGGTGGGTAACTGTTCGGTAGCAGTCATAGGAGAGGTGCAGGGACACTTTTGCAAAATCAGTTACACACAGACTACTAGGACAAGTTTTTTCAAACCTGATGCAATATGAGGAAAGGCAATAGAGGATCACTTTGTAGGCGTTTCAGTGTTACGGATAGAGTAGTGAACGGTACTGGAAAAAAGGGGGGGGGGCAGTATTGATAGAAAAGCAAATTACAGTATAGAAACGGTAAACAGAGCACAACATCCTTGGGTTTAGCTAAAATAATTAACCATAGTTGAACCATGATGTAAGGCAGTTTAACATGGAGAAAGATATTGCTTTGGAAATGTTTAAATCTGTCTAGGAAGGAGGGAAGGGGATTGTATCTGCGTATTGCACATATACACAAGGAGTCCCACATCCAGTTATGGTGGGGTCAACACTGTACCCTTTTTTATGTTAAAGGTTGATGGTGAGGGGATAAAAATAGTTGAACAAAGGTATACTGAATGCACATACATGATATTAAAAATAAATTCTAAAGAAATATTTGAATCAGATAAATCAAAGGTGGGTTCACAACTAGGAAGGTGAAGATTAATGCTGAAAATATAGCAGATCCATTTTTGAGACAAAGTGTTGAATTATTGGAGTATAATGAGCAAATGGGTAATATCAAGATGGGGATACTGCTGCGGCCTCGTGTAGTAAACACACAGATCACGTGGAATATATGACATTGTGACATATGGTCCAGGCTGCATTACAACAAAACTCAAATGATGATTGACGAAATCATATTTTATAAATACGTGTTTCGGTCGTAATGCAGCCTGGACCAAACGTAACCATAACGCAAGATATTGCAGATATCCAATTTTCAGATCATATCTACAGCTGTTACTGTGTTGGAACATGCAGACTGAATACATCACAATGTCGTCATATAGACCACGTGATCTGTGTGTTTACTAAGCGAGGCAGCGGCGGTATCCCCATCTTGATATTACCCGAGCAAATTATCAGAGTTAACTTAATACATTCAAGTTCACAAAAAGAGAGGAATAATTGGTGAAGAGGAATTCATATCAGTTATTAAGTTTCGTACAGTTCACCAATTTCAAAGATTATAGTCATTAGTAACTTGGTCTAGATTTATGGGGGAGGGACTCAAAGGGGGATGAAAAATATGAAGTCTTGGTGCTTACCACAGTGGAAGAATTTACATGAATTTATTTTCCTCCAAGAGTCTCACATTCATCATTAAGAGGTGAGCAAAGAACAGACATTACTGATGGGGACTTAAATTTACAAGGTGGTCGAGTGGAAAGGAAAAAAAGATTAACACAAGGGGACAGATCAGCACCTTTGTAAATGAAGGAGGCTTTATGCAAGAGATACAGCAGAGTACTAGATGACAAAACATCTTGGATGTCGTTCTAATAAAACCTGATGTTAACCTTGTAGGTCTCAAACAACTGAAGGAATAAGTGATCAAGATGCAGGTTTGATGGACATTGGAGTGTTTAGTAAACCAGAGACCAAACTGAAGGTGGCTATAGGTTCACTTATACACAGGCACACACTTCAGAACAGAAAAAATATTTCAGGGAAAGGTTCAATATATAGAAGAAAAAATAAGTATGGTGGATTATAAATGAGAAAAGTTAAAGGAGATAGCAAAATTCATCATCAGTGTTCTGCCCTAAGACAGGTTTTCACATGGCTGCTCTCCACACTGTCTTCTGCCCTTATCTTTATGTGCATGTAGTTGTCATTTTCTCTGATATCAGTAATCTTGCACCTCTTGCTTCCTCTCACTCCCCTACCACAAACTAGTCCTTCCAAGGTATCTTTTAGCAAGCACTTCCAACTCGGCAAGTGTTCCATCTAGTTATTTCTTTATTTTATGATTTGGAGTGGTTTCCTCCTTCACCAAACCTATCCAGCACTTCAACATCACTAACTTTATCCATCCAGCTTATCCTCTCCATTTTCCACCATATCCACATCTCTAACCGTTTTTCATCTTCTAGCCTCAGTGTCCATGTCTCTGTCCATAAAGAGCCACAATCCATACAAAACATTTGCCTGAGCACTTTGTCTACATTTCTAGTTAGTAAATTCATCCTATTAAATGCTTACTTCGCTATAGCAATGTGTTTTTACTTCATGATGGCATCTCAAGTCTGCAGCGAGTGTACTTCCAAGATATTTGGCTGATATCAGCTAGTCCTATCTTAATATTTATTACTTTTCTTCCCTTGTGAGAACGAAGGCTTTCACGGCATATCGATGATACGTAATCTTCATGGGTTCTCTGCCATATAATGTTGAAGAAAGACAACGAGCTTTCGGCGGCGCATATCAGACCTGAAGATGGCAGCACAGCCACCCACCGAAAGCTCATTGTCTTTCTTCAACACTATACGGTTGAGAACCCATGAAGACTACATATTTTCTTACTTTGCCAGTCGCCACACTCTTAGTTTTTGCTGTATTGATTTTCATTCCAAACTTCACAAGCTTCATCTAGATTTTTCAGTATTTTGTTTAGAGTTTGTTCGCTTTCTACCATTAAGACCATATCATAGAAGTTGGGGAAAGAAATGTTTACTGCGAAACAAAAAATACAAAAAAGTACGAATCTTTCTATTATAATAGGGAGGTGAGAAGGCTAAAGAGATTTGTAATAAAAAACACTAAACAGAGTTGAGAGACAATGGTGCAGTAGAGAATACTTAAAACAAATGAATGAATTAATAGGAACACAGAGGGAAGCAAAAAATCTGTTCATAAAG
Source organism: Vandiemenella viatica (assembly GCA_031002005.1). Classification (NCBI taxonomy): domain Eukaryota; kingdom Metazoa; phylum Arthropoda; class Insecta; order Orthoptera; family Morabidae; genus Vandiemenella; species Vandiemenella viatica. The sequence goes on along the minus strand of CM061920.1, from coordinate 341,127,590 downwards.
ATTATGAGGGTAGGGAAGACAACTAAAATGAACAATTCATCTAGAAATTTCTGAATATGCTGGAAAACTTAGAGAAGGGATAAGTATTCAGACACTTGTAGGTAAGAATGGAGAAGTTACTGTGAACTTTAACAGCTCACAAAGAAGGAGCAACAAAAATGGTTGAAAGCTGCATGCTAAATAGTTTGGCATCAGTGGCAAGTTTTTTTTTGTTTTTTTTTTTTACTTATTGCTTTACACCTTACTGATGTCGAGGTCATTAGAGGTGGGATGGAACCAGTGACATGGAATGGGAAGGAATTTGGCCATGGCCTTTTGAAGAAAACATCCTGGCATTTGCCTGGAGTGATTTTGGAAAACCCAAATCTGGATGCCCGTACAGGGATTCGAACCGGCATCCTCACGAACACGAGTCCAGAACATTAACCATTCAGCCACCACGCTCGGTCAGTGGTAAGTAAATTGATGGAGGGATTGATGTACAACCACTTCAAAAATGTCCGTGAGGAAAGAAACTGGTTTGCAAATTGGCAGCAGGTTAAGGCATAGATATACATGTGAATATCAGTTAATGAGTGCAAGATATGAAATGGACATTGGACGCCAAGCTGAGAGTGTAGCACTAGATCCTTTCATCCAATTTTGACACAGTGAGCCATAATGTGGTGGTAAATAAGATTAAAAGATTTGAGTGGATGGTAAAATGACTTGCTGGGTAGAGGAATTCTTAAAAGTTAAAAACAAAAGAGAATGTAAAGAATGCACTATCAAAAGAGCTGGAACTGGAAATAGGATTGCCACAGGATAGGTTATAGGTTTTAATGAGCATGTTAGCGGTTTTCAGTCAGATGTGAAGTTGTATAAAATCTTCTCGATCTCTCACTGAGTAAGCAAGTTTTCAAAGTTGCTCCTAAACTTCATGTTCCGGTGAAAGATTAAGTCACTTTCCAACTTCAAAACATCAAATCAAATTGATAAGCTACCCTGATGTGATGCTAGAGAGTTTTTTATATAAATGATAGACTGGGAAAGCCTCCATTCTTTCAGAAAGGAAGTGGTTTGCACGTGACAATGATATATAATAGAATAAAATGGGATTACTGATGATCTAATAATGGTGACAGACTACAACAGTATTATGATGTCATTAGTGAATCTTGCAGCAGAATCATGATCCCCAGTAGACCCTAAAACAGGATGGTAGATGAACAGCTGCAAGGAGACCTGGACTAGCTGTCTAATTGGGTAGATCAACATGGATTGAAGATGGATGCCAAAAAGAGTCAGCTTACATGGCACAAATATAAAATCTAAAAGCTTTTTTTATGATTTTAGAATGGGGATGACAGAGTCTAAAAATTCTGGCCAATTATTTCAACATCAGTCGTGGGAAAATTAATGGAGAGACTGATATGCAACCACATCAGAAGCGTCTGTGAGCAATGTAGGCCCTAAGCGGTTATCAAGTCTGCAACATGGTTTTAGGCAAGGATATTCTTGTATCAGTTAGTAGGCTATATGCAAGATTTTTTGGATTAAATGGACAAGGGAGGACAAACTGGTAGTGAAGCTCTAGAGCTTTCAAAAGCTATTGACACAGTGAGCCATAAAATGGTGCTAAATAAGTTAAAAACTACTGGAGTGGATGAAAGTGATTATCCAGGTAGAAGAATTCTTAAAAGGTGGAAAGCAAAAATTTGAGAGTAGGTGGTGCAGTATCAACCAGTGACAATTAAAATGGATGTGCTACAGGTAGTGTATTTGGACCTTTGCTAGTCATTATTCTAATGAATGAATACGTTGGTGGTTAGCTATTGGAAGTTAGGCTGAAGACAGAACAACAGCAGGGTGATATCAACAGGATATAAATGCAAAGAGACAGCTTAGTAGGTCCACCAATAAAAAAACTAAAGTTTGATTATGATTTTAAGGTGAGGAAAGAATTGTTTGTTGAAGTGTAAATACCTTGGCATAACATTTGATAAACAAAACTGGGCAGGAAACATTTGACACGTAGTAGGAAGATATTTCAAAACCCCTCACTTGTTGGAGAGGATTGATTTGGTGATGTGGTCTATGATTTGGGGATGTGGTCTACCAAGGTAAGGGAATTGGGTTACAAAACTTTGGTCAGATCATTGCTTGACTATGATGGTGTAGTATGGGACCCACATTTTGCACATCAAATGTAGGTGTTGGATGGACTGCAAAAAAAGACTGCTAGATTTGTCTCTGGAAATTACTGCAAAACCTCATCAGTAGGCCTAACTGATATAAATCAACTGAATTGGGGTTCACTGGAAGACAGGAGGAAAGTGAAGTCATGGGAGTGTAAAAGGCGTATATTGGTGGAACAATCAGGATATGTGCATTGAAGGGAAAAAATGACCATGACCATAAACTGGCATTCGATTTCAGGCATAAGGGTGTGGGAAAATTTTCTTATGGAAGTAATAGGGTAAATTACCAAGAGAAATTATGAATAATTTACCAAATATGCTGAAAGAATTTAAAGTTGAAATTAGTAGATGGGAAAAAGGAAAAATCGATGTGTAGTGAAACTGACACCGGAGCAAGCCCTCCGTCACAATTAATTTAAATGACATTACTATAGTAGCAAAAAGTTCACCTCAATCAGTAACGGCAAAAAAGAGAGAATGATTGATGTATCAAAACTACAAAGTGAGTATAACAGGCACTTTACGGGCATAATATTCTTAAGAAACTCACCTCAACTCACAAATCTACGCAAAAAATGAGCTAGTTCTAGAAAATGATGACCATGAAATTAAGCCATGTTTTTACTTAATACTTATGTAGCGTGAAAACGTTCATATACGAGAACGAACGAAAACTGACAAGACTACTATCAACCACGAGACGTCAAAACACAAAGATACCCTAAACGCAGATAACAACCCACAAACAATACAAATCTCAGTCACGCAACAACCATGCGATAAGTATAATAAATTCCAAAGACAACGCTTGTATTGTGGACTCATGGAGGTAGTTTTCGCTCCATGTGTGCACTGGACTGTTCTGTCAGATGAAATGAAATAACCCGTTCTGCCGTTCGTGAGCCAGGAAGTTCCTATGTCATTTATCTACATTGTTGATGTCATAAATTATTATGCTATCTAAAAATAAACTTTCTTAACTAAAACTAATGGTGGGAAAGTAATAATGAAAGTTTTGCAAGGGACCTTTTTATATATTGTGGGGATCTAAGGCTGACAATATTTTAGAAGGAATAAATGATAAATTAATTCCAGTGGGAATTTTTTGTGACTTATCTAAGGCAATTGACTGTGTAGAAAATAAAATTTTGATGCATAAAGTAAAGTATTAAGGTATACATGGTATTGTTAATAAATGGCTTGGTTCTTACCTTCTGAATAGAAAGCAGAAAGTGTCAATGGAGAATTTTAAGGATGCCTTAAGTGGTCCACTGTTTTCTGAGTGGGAAGTAATCAGATGCGGAGTGCCTCAGGGATCTATATTGGGCAACTATTGTTTTTAATATATATAAATGATCTACCCTGTGCTGCATCTAAAAACTCAAAATTTGTCCAATTTGCAGATGATAAATGGTTTATAGCTAATGGTTGTCTTTAAACTTTCATAAAACTCAGTATATGCAATTCAGTACATCGCACAAATTAACACCAGATACAGACATAAAATTTGCAGGCCAGTGCATTCAAGAGATAGAGTGCGTGAAATTCCTAGATTTGCATATGATCATAATTTAAATTGGAAGGTACATGTATCTGATTTACTAAAGCGATTGGGTGCAGCCACATTTGCAATTCGTACAATTTCAGCTATAGGTGATCTCCGTATGAGGCAGCTAGTTTATTTTACTTATTTTCATTCCTTAATGTCATATGGAATAATATTCTGGGGCAGTTATACCCATAGAGACAAAGTGTTCAGAGCCCTAAAGCGAGCAATAAGAATTATGTGTGGGGTTAGCAGTAAAACTTCATGTAGAGAGCTGTTCAAGAAGTTAGGGATTTTAACATTGGTGGGTGAATATATATACACATTAAAGATCTTTTTAGTCACAAATTATACTTTGTTTGAAACAAATAGTAAAATACACAACTGTGGCACTAAAAGTAAAAATAATCTTCACAAAGATTACAAGTCGTTGTTGTTTGTTCAAACGGGGGTCCGATATTCAGGGAAACATATCATCAATAAATTTCCAAGAAACATCAAATGTCTAGCAGATGATAAGAATAAATTCAGGAAAATTTTAAAGAATTTTTAATTGACAACTCCTTCTACTTGGTCGAAGAATTTATTTCTAAGGTATCTACAAAATAAACTGTTAATAGTTTGTGTAAACGTAGTTGACAACTAATGTAGCATGTATGATATGACTATACATCATCTGGTGTATGTATTATTTTGTTATACAATTGTTTTTCTGTAAATTGACAACTTTCCACATCCCACAGAGCCAGTCTCTTATATTGGGATCAATGTAAAATTAATGTATTGTATTGAGGGAACTTATTTTGGTTTTACATAACCTACTTATCTTAATGGGGAGAAGATTACTTTGTCTAGGCGGCCTACAGTGTAATTGATCTAGGACTTAACTTATTCTAGTTGTGGATAGGGGGATTAGGAGGGTAGTGGGTGGTTATGCACTAATATGTCTAGTAAGCGTTAATTCTGGGCGCTTTTCTGGACGTTTCTTCATCGATGTGTTTGTGCAATGAAAGGGTACACTTGTCGTGGGTAGTATGTTGAAGCACAGGTTTATTAGTTTTAAGAAAGGTAGTTTGGTTCCAAGCCAGCACAACGACGTAAGACAACAACGTTTTACCCGCCGCCAGCGCCCAAGGTCGCTGACATAACAGTCCTCACTTTGAGAAAGCCAACCTTCATGCCTTGTTCGCGAGGGAGACAACTACTTAAAACATGATGTACACTACCAAACGGCATGATATTCAGCCGGCGGGAGAAGCGGATTCCCCACTTTCAGAGCCGGGGACACTTCTTGGCGGCAGAGTCACCACCCCAGTATGCGATTTGAAATTACGTAGGCCAGACTTGCTATAGACCAAAATTGCCATTTTTAGGCAAATTCTATCATCTACTACTCCGCTGGCTCAGGAAGCAACTGCTACCACCTTGGATCCTATGATCCACTATTTCAGTATCGGAAAACTTTCGATTTCTGTACCCATCGTTGTAAAAATGCCATGCAACAGTTTTCTGTAATATATCCAGTTAACCATAACTCTCGAGATCATTTAAGGAGCACCTACGTCCTCATTCTAAGTAAAGCTAAGTCTCTGTTTGTGTTTTTACCCTAGCCAGGTACTTATAGATGCCGACTGGAACCTAAAACCTCAGTCGACAGTAAGTAAATGTTAGGACGGACCTACAATTTGGTGTAACTGTCGCAACTCGCTCGGTCAACACGCGACACACTGACTCTGAACGTTTCCTGTAGAACGTTTTTAATTTGGCTTTCAAAGTTTCTGGTATTGTTGGAAAATGTAAACTAAGACGTTCCTCCCTGTTGGGATGGTACCTAGGTACGACCAGGATAATGCGCAGTGTGTGGATCTTTTTGACATGACAGTCGGCTACATATTTCAGATCTGGATGGGAACGTGGGGTGAATAATCTCATGGTAGATTACAGGAGCTACTTAGTATCCGTGGATAAGCCATCGCCTTTATGTATAGGTAGAGGCGAACTAATTTTGCTTTTTAATTTGATTTGGTGTCATCTATGTGTTTACCTCATGCCAATCTTTTATCTAGCCGCAGACCCAAATACTTGACATCATCCACCCAGACAATGTCTACGTCAGCTAAACTTAATTTTTTGCCGGGTATTTTCAGTCGTGTGGAGAACAAAATTTCCTGACGCTGTGCTTTGTTGATTTTGATTCCCTACACGTTGCACCATATTGTAGGTGATTCCAGGTGGCGTTACACCTTTTTAATAGCAAAGAGTAGGCTTCTGTTGCTGGCGAACACCGCTGTATCGTCAGTATAGAGCGAGAAGTAGCTGTTTATTGTTTATGGAATATAGTTGACGCAGAAATTACACAGGATAGGGCCGAGAAAGCTTCTCTGTGGGACGCCAGCTTTAATCTTTTTGAGCTCGATGGTTGCTTCATTGTATTTCACAAGGTATTGTCTTCCAGTCAGGTAGGAATGAGCAGATGTATCATATCGTCTGGGATGTTGTACCGATATAACTTGTATAACAGATCTTCATAGTAAACCTTGTCAAAGTCTTTACTAGTATCTAAAAATACAGCAGTAGTACAATTTCCAGTCTGCTTTTCTTTGCAGATATGCTCCAAAAGCCTGGTACATTGATGCACTGTGCTATGAAATTTTTTAAATCAAAATTGTTCTGCGATAATTATGTTGCTCGCTTGCAAAAAACGTTTGAGTCTCTTGAGAATCAAATGTTCAAGGAGCTTTGCAAGGATCGGAAGAAGAGAAATTAGACTATTATTCTGAGGTAAAGTCCTGTCCTTGCCAGTTTTAGGTACGGCAGCAATCTTAGCTATTTTCCAATCCCGAGAAAGTAACACTGACTCAGACAGGTGCTGTAAATGGAATTAAGAAATCTAATTGCTTGTAGATGCAAGTTCTTGACTTGGAGTATGGATACATTATCATACCAACAAGCCTTCCTAACTTGAGGCGTCGAATAATAGACACCACCTCCTCGCCACTTGTTTGTTGCACTGCAATCTGCGAACGGAATTGATGAGGTGATTAATATACTCAGAACGTGATCTATCTTTGTGCGTTTCGCTTTCATCGACAGCTATTTCATTGGGGAGAATTGAGGTTCCAGCGTGTCAGCAAGGAACTGATCTTTCCTAACTGGGTCATACACCAGCCCTTGCGGTCAACATGGGACTGACTTCGCAAGTGCACACAGTTTCCTGTTGTCATTTTGTACTGCTGGCAGCTTTCTTTCCCAGGCTATGAATTTTCAAATTGTCTCTGATCTCATCAGCTAAGTGGTCATCTTTTGTCAGCCTATCTCACCAGCTATGCCATCGTTTTCGAATTATATTCTTCAGCTAAGTTTCTAATATGTTCTAGTGTTTGTATATGTGAATATATTTTCTCGATTTTGAATTAAGACTGCTTGGAGCACTCCTGAAGAACTACCCCAAACAAGGCATCAGCTTAATCGATTTTTACTTTTGAATCTAAGGCTGGAATATTCGAAAGGTAAAGTGTGAAGTCGTCTTCGTAATTTTGCCAGTCAGTGTGATAGTTAGTCCAAGTCTTCGGTCTTTTTGGTTCTTGAAGCGTCACTGATAATGGAATCAGATTGAGATCTGAGCTGAGATTATAGTGAGTTCAAATCTCCCTCTGCCACCACAAGCCATTCACAACCAAAAGGTCCAGGATACTCACTAGAGGCCCAGGAAGTATGTGGGTGAGTCAGGGGCCAACACTTCAACATTTTTGGTGCCGTGTAGCACATTATTGGTAGTCTTCCTACGCCAGATCTAACTCTTGGCATTCAAGTCACCACCTAATAATGCTTGCACATGCTCTTCTTTTAACAGTTTTTTTGTTTGGTCGCATACTGCAATTAGGTGTAAAGGTTCTCTGTTCACCATGAGTTCGACGGCCGTTTGCTCCAGGTCACCGGTTTGTGCTTCAGGAAGGTCTCTGTGGACCAGCGTGTATCTGATAAAAAATAAAATAAAAAAAAGCCTTGTCTCACTGTGTCAGTCGGACAGTACGAGTTACAACATGGTTCCTAAGCCTGAACTCGTTGCCCGTGTTCACGTGGGTTCCCCAGTTAGGTCTATATCAATGTCTTTGTTGTCAAGGTAGTCAAGTAACTATATTCTATTGTTGGAAATGCTATTGGCATTCCATGGAAAAATCGTAATCAACATTGACGTTTGCCTATGTACGTAACGAGGTAACAATTACTATTTTTACTAAATGTTTTAAGCAAAGTTTCTTACAACTGTTACACATGCAATATTTGGAAGTTTATATAAGCATTTTATAAAATATTCTTATGTGCTAAATTCTGATGCATAAAATTTTTCGGTAACAGCAGATGAGAAAAATTAGTCTAAAATATGCAGCAAGCCGTGGTGAATGTATTTCATTTCACTAGCACTATTTGTAATATCTAACTCTGAACATTTGTAGAGTTTCTGCTGTTTTTCTGTTTAGTAGTGTTATGTTCAAAGCTGAATCTAAGTTTGGAACAATTCATTCTGATCTTTTATTGTTTTGAAAAGGTGCCCATTTACTTACAATTCGCCTCCAGACCGCGGACTGAAGGTTGTGTCGTCAGGCGCTGGCCGATGAAGGCCACACATTACTGAAGACGCGATCTTGATGTGAAGTTGCGGCCTGCAGGCCGTGGAATGAGAATCTTGCCGTCAGTCGCCGGCCAATAAAGGCTACACATCATTCAGTCCATGGAGGAAGGAAATATATGGAGACGACGCAAGAGACCTTCACCACGCATTGAAGTGAAGCAGAGCGGAGGAGGAGTGGGGGGGGGGGCATGGCCGGAGTGGAGGGGGCATGGCCGCTTCCATACAGACACGGGGAATATGTACAAAAACCTCAAGGGGACTCTAGGATAAAGGTGACGCCGCAATCTGGTGATGGATTATTATGTAACTCGATATAACAAATAAAAAATGAAGAATAAAATCTTTTGATATCCTGCTTAGTTTTCGAGATATTCTGTCCCAAATGTGAAATGGTTTTGGTTGAAATTCAGAAGAAAACATTGCTCAAAGTCAAATTTGATGATGGATTCTTATTTAAAAAGACGAGACAAATGAAAAATAAAGAATAAAATTTTTCGATATCTCACCTAGTTCTCGAGATATACTGTATCAAAAGTGAGGTGTCTTGAGTTGAAATGGAGAAGAAAAATTTCGCAAAAAGTCAAATTTAATGATCGATTCTTATGTAACACGACGAGACAAATCGAAAATAAAGAATAAAATTTTTCGATATCTTGCTTAGTTTTCGGGATATACTGGGAACATCGCAATTGTTTGGAAGCGCAATATCGCCGCTGCCGCCACTGCGCATGCGCGAGCCTGCTTCACCAATTTAACTTCACTTCTCCTCCATATATTTCCTTCCTCCATGATTCAGTCCGCCTGAAAGATAGAATCTTAGTGTACTGGCCTCACATGTCGCCGCTACAGGCGACCGCAAAGGTACTCACTCATCTACAGGTCGCCTCAGTCACATTTAATCATCAAACGACGAATGTTGCCGCAGTCCAAAATATTAATAAAATGGTAAGTAATAAATAAAACAAAATAGTTAGCAGCTTTAGTTATACTGTTGGTGTTTTTGGAAAACCCAAGAAGTGAGAAAAGGCGTTTCTGGGTAAAAGATTGGCTTTTCGAAAGAGAAAAGTTGTCGCATATGCATCTAAATGCCGCACACGCATACGATTTATCTGTAGGTACTAAACTGTCAGTTTTTCATAGTTGTACACACACATACAATCCATATTAAGTACTTACACTACAGGTATTGCTTAACTGTCAGTGTGTTGATTGTTGAGATCGGGGCCTGAATTGCCAGCAGTTCACAGTTTACGATCTTTGAAGTTTACGATCTCAAGGCCAAAACGAGCACACACATGCATTTCGACTGCAGTCACCGCGCCTATTAGATATGTTTTTCCAGGCCACTATTTTTTGCACTGTGTAGTCTGTTTTGGACTGTCAAGAAAACTGACAACAAACCGCAATTCATTTCCGTGTTTATTGAATTATATCGGCAATTTCTATGTTTGTGAAAGGTGTGAGATGAGTCTATGCAAATAAACGACTTAATGATGAGGCATACGGGAAATTATTAGATTTTTACTGACCCCTACAGCAACGATAGATACAGTCAAGGAAAAAAAATAACGATTTCCGATGAGCGTTTCGTAAAGAACTAAAAAAAGCGAAAGCATCAAAGTCTGCTAACGATGCATACACACAGTCACTTTGGTACTTTGATATGTTACTGTTTTCAACTGATCAAAAAGAAATCAAAATCACTGTTTCAAATGACGAATCCTTCATGTCGCCTTCCGTAAGAAAATGTTACTATTATTGTTTTTAATAATATTATCACTTCTTTTTGAGCAGATTTAACCGCGTTCGAAGCATACCTTAAGCTACACGTGTTCCCTGGATGGTGCTGAATGAGTGACAGCGATTAAATGCTACCGTACTGCACTTCTGGGCCTCACAGCAGTGACATTAATTACAAACATAGCATCCCCTCTGAGGACTCAGAGTTCCATACAAGAACAATAGGCTCCCAGCTAAACATTTACCAACTCAAAATCGAAGGCATGAGTAGAGCCAAGCAGTGGCGTACCTAGGGTGGGGCAGGTAGGGCACGTGCCGTGGGTGCCATTCAAAGGGGGGCGCAAAATTCAGAAAATATTAAAATTAAAAATCAAAACAAACCAACAATATAATTTATGTTCAAATATTCCCGAGCGTGACAGGTGAGCTTTCGTGAACGAGCGATAGGAAATAAGTAAACAGCGACTCGAATAACTTTCTAGTAATCGGAACTCGATCGGTAAGTATACTGTGTGCTCTGTAGCGGCCTCTGCCCCGCGCCCACGCCGGCAGATTTTGTTCTAAGGCCATACTTTCTCCATTGGTGCAATGGTGAATTTTATTTAAATTCCATGTGTCGTGAACGATCGTCAAGCTACTCGATACAGTAAGTCGACGACAGCGCTTTGGACATACATATTTGACATTTTTACGGTAAGTACCAACAAACATTAATTTACTGAAATTCTATTTTCTGCAGTAGGTAACATGAGTGACATAAACATTCGTAAGAGACATGATCTTGAATCGAACTATGGCTGTTTACAGTGGAATTCATTTGACTACCGTAATAATTAAAACGTAAGTGTGTAACACAAGAAAACCTTAACATAATTAGTAGGTACTGTAAAACACATTTTATATGACTTAACGACCGCTGTAGATACCTGGCGTTCAGAGGTTTTGAATGTGGTTGTTTAGTATTTTTAAGACGCTCTTATTATCCTGACTCGTATGTAAATACATAGGTACATACAAGTCAAGCGAGGCAACTAAGAAACTAAGTTTGAGGCAAATCTGGCAACTGAACTTTCACGTACATCAAAAAACTGTATTAGGCTGAGAATTTAGTGTCTTGTAGCAGTCTGGTGACAGTGAAGTAGTATGAAGTTGGATTTGGAAAACCTGATGTGGAATCCTAGCCGTTCGGGTACACTATTGGAGATAGAAAGTGTTTGCCGAAAAAAATATTGTTCAGAATCCTGCGAAATTGCTAAAAAAAAAAAAAAAAAAAAAAAAAACCTAAAAAAAAAAAAAAAAATTACAATGCATACAACCCTAACCGAAGCTTTAAGCAGTTTACTGTCGTGGTGAGTGGGACACAACACAACCCCTTCTTTTTCTTTTAAAAAGCAACCTATAATTATTTGTTTATTTATTTCAGGTTATTTCAAAGCCCTCACACAATTCGCAGTAATATCATCACAATATGAAACAACTGTTTTCCAAGAAACAAGTGAGTGGGAAGATGAGGCACGGAAAAAAACGAAAATTGTAGGAGAAAATAGCACAAAAATCCAGTAATTACTACTGGAAGTTCGACATATCCTAAGAAGTTGCCTGCATCAATATTTACAATAAAATCCAAGGCATTCAATACTGATTTAACACAAGACAAGGAGGATATAACTTCAAGGCTCCTCTACACAATCGCCCATGATGAACGATTAAAAAAGTGGCCATCGTCGCGATCATTGATTGCTGTCTGTGAATTTTCATTTACTAACTGTTGTCTGTTGAAAATTGATGTCAAAGTGATAGCGGCTTATAGATTCGTTGAGGTTTTGTTTTAGTCAGATTTTTGTTTGCTGTGTTGGTTGATGGCTGAGTCGTGATATTGAACTCAATCATCGCAAATTCCAATTACGAACCGTGTAACCTCAGAAGGAAGTCCGATGTAAATATTATGTGTGGAGTTTCGGCTGGTGTTGTCGGAACACTGTAAAATAATTAATTTACTAAATTAAAGTACAAAGAAAGGATTACGAATATTTCATCAATCAGATAATGTCTATAACGTATTTAAAAAATAAGAAAGGCGACCGTGTAACTAAAGAAGAGATGACCATAATCTTCCAGAAATAACTGGAAAACATTAAATAAGTACCAGGCAGAAACGATGCACAAAGAAAAATAACACAGGCTATCCCTTAGTAGATATAACCATTATCGGAATGAGCATCAAAAACAAAAATACATGTAAAATAGATAGAGGATGAGAAGATGGTGGATGCTGACTATTCAACGCAACTGAACTAGGTACAGAGCCTTCTATTATTGTACTAGGTACTAGACAATTCTTGCCTGCGACTTCGTTTTCTCTCCGTCCATACACATAATTCCCTCCCCCCCCCCCCCCGACAATCCAGGAATATACAACTAGCCGAACTTCTAGCAGAACCATCATCAGAATTTGATAACTTCGATCGCATGTCATCAAGCGACTTTGAATATCTATTGCAAAAAATATCTCGATTGGTTGCGAAAAAAGTCATAGTTGATCTCTGTCGTGCGACAGAATGATGGACGATTGTGTGGAAACGCGCACGATCATTGGCACGCATTCCTTTGATGTACCGAAAACCAACCCGTTACTCACGATTATAGGTGATAATGGCCACTCGCAGACGATTATACCCTCTACACAATCGTGCGTGCCTATAGTCGCCCAGCATGGGCGATTGAGTAGAGGAGCCTTAATATCATTCTGAGTGTGACGAGATTAAGAGCAGTGAGTCTACCATCGCTAAGGCTACTGAAGAATTTGAAGAAAACATTAGTAATTTAGCAGGTGAAAACGTTGGTAGGGGTGATACGGTGGATGATGTATAAAACTCAATTAATGTCATACAAGAAACAAGAAAACAGCATGATATCGGACTTCTACACTTTGATAAGATAACGGGGAAATCAGTTCTGCCAGATGGTATGAAAACAGAACTAATTTAAATGGTTTCAAAATATTCAAAATACTGAGGGTCCTTTCCTACTTACAAAAAACCTCTGTATGAACGAAAGATGTTTAAGAAGACTCTTGGAAAAAGCTGTGACGATGTGACTCGCCCATGGCTAGTCTATTATCTGTCTAAAACTATGTTGTTTTTTTTTTTTTTTTTTTTTTTTTTTTTTTTTTTTTTTGCATTTGTTGCCCAATCGTTTCACAATTAGATAATCAATCTTCATTGGAGCACGATGGTAAATTTGCCCACACGAAGGCATTTGAATGGCTCACTGCCCATGAAAATACGAAGAATCATCCTGAGTGCTTGACCCAATGTAAAGGAATGGAAAGAAATTGGAGGGTTTATTGACGCCTAACTTCAGACCTAGATCGAGACAGAAAAACAAATGTGGCGTAATGTATTAAAGACAATCCGTCACTGCATCAAATATAGTTCCACTTAAATTCTTGCATCACGAGGTCACACAGAGTCATTTAGTACAAAATCCCAAAATGTTGATCATTTCCTTGGATTAACAAAGGTTCTGACCATTATTGACCCCGTTACGAATAACCATCTCATTCAAGTTAAAAATCATCATGGAACCGCGTATTACTTTACATCTCGTGTTCAAAATGAATTCGTTCATCTGATGACGTTCACAGTTCGCCAAAATTTATTACGAAACATTCGGAAAAAAAAACTATGGTCTCATTTTTCACTCTACTCCTAACCATACACATCCTGAGCAGATGTCACAAGTATTGAGGTACATAGAAGTTAGTTGATTTTTTGAGAGGAAATCAGTCCTCCTTAGGGGGTGTTTTCTCGGATTCATCCAGATGAGTCAAAAGGACGCTGGAAACTTAGTTGATGAAATCCTTAACCAGCTAGAGAAAAGCGGTACGTATACAGGATTGTCGATATAACAACGCTGCTGTGATGGCTGGGCACCCAACTGATGTTCATGAAAGAATAAGCGAAAATAAAAATCGCGCGATATTTGTGAACAGCGATAATTATTTACTCACTGTAAGCAACTTTGAATTTTGGCAAATTCTAGTTTTGCTTAGGCGGGACTTAGAAATTTCGAGAAGTGTAGTTTTCAACTTTAAGTAATTTCCCTGTAATCTTCCCCACAGTTACAATTCGTCATAAAAATCATTTTAAAGTGTATTTATCATATCGGGAAACGTTTGGTTTAAGAGATATTCCAGTTGTTCAAGTTTTGAAGCACGCGATCGGAAAAGTAGAAATCCTAAGATTTGTAATAACTTTAAATCCAGCAAAGCTACAAGCGATCTTTTATCACCAGCTGTAGTCAGCACTATCCCCGATATTTTGGCAATAAAATTAAGTAATTCGGCCAAGTCTCATTAGTGATTTTAATTAAGAGAAAATAATAAGCTTTTTTATTAATAGAGATATCAATTTAAATTTTACATCAGCAGATAGCCCTAATTAAGACGATTTCATACATATATGGGTTTCATAAAAAGTTTTAGTATTTGTCTGGTAATTAAGTTTTTGTAAAATAGATTGTCGCAGATTGTTGTGCACGCGCGTAAAAAGTTCTAGAACACTTAGGGATTTTACCCAGACTTGAATGTATCACTACGCGGAGTCTTAAACAGCTAAAACTTTAAAATTAATTACTCTAAATTTCTAAAGAGACTGCCGCTGGACTTCTAGTAGATAAGTCCAGATACTGTCAGAGTTTGAACATTTTTAATAATTGGGATCATCAAATAAATTACACATACTTTGAGCTACGCGGAAGCAAAAAGATGTGATACAGTTGCTGACGTCACTGGTTCTAGCCGTTTCTATAAAAAAGACCCCGCCGCCATTATGGTCTGTCTGTTCCTGTCCGCGGTCTGTTCTTGCCTGTGGTCTGTGCCTGTCGGTCGTCTGTTTCGGTCTGTCGTTCGTCTCGGTTGGTCGTAACGCTCCATGCTGGCTAGTTCAACCATGGTGGATCGTGTCATGTTATATCTCAACTTCAATGACTGTTAAGAACTTGTAAATTTGCTAAAGGGGTTTGGTCGGTTCAAGATTTCTCTCCACAATCTGTAACTTTTGGAAAAGAGAGTTCGATATGCCTGCTCAACTGTAAATACGATTTTTGAACTTTTGACATTGAAAATAAAAACTTTGAGTTTTCCACTAGTGAACTTTTTTTTGTTTTCATAATAGAACAGTGAAACCTTTCCTCCGATTTGGAGGTTAAACAAATCTTGTGTCGTCACATTTCGGCGCACACCTAGGTCCTTACATGGGACTGTAAGGCTCGCGTTTGATTAATTTCAAACGGTGGAGGAAAAATTACCGACCTTTGTGCAACGAGAAAATTTTGGAACTTCGGGGAATAACCGACACGAGTCAACTACCTGCCATCATGCACTGTTCGACGACTACGACACCGCCCGCCTGCTCACTGAGGCCTGATGCAGTACCCGATACCAGATGAGCGTCGCTTCGCCATGGTACATCATTACTTCACGCCATGCCGTCCAGCGTCCGGCCTCACAGCTGATCGACGAGATATGCCCGGGGGACTGACCACACCAACAGCTGTTCCCCGCGGCTCAGCCCACGCCGACAGATCAACGTGCGGCAGCTCACCAATGCAGCTTTCTACAAAGCTAAGTAAAAACTTTTTCCAGCATCTTTTCTTCGAGACCTTCTTGTGAATTTTTTTTTACTAGCACTGCCTAACTACATCTTACTGCTATTTACTTTGTGCGCAAAGTGTTTCTTCATTGTAGAGGCACCATATTTTCTTTCTGTTCATGTTAAGTGCAAAGAGTCTTATCAGTGATGATCATATCACTACACTAATGGCAAAGTTAAGTAGTGCCACCTTTGCAATACGAACACTTTCTCTAACAGCAGATCTAGAATTAATGAAACAGGTGTACTACTCATATTTTCATTCAGTAATGTCATATGGCATAATTTTTTGGGGAAACTCTTCACAAAGTAAAAAAGTTTTCATAGCACAGAAAAGAGCTATTAGGTTTCTGTGTAGGGTAAAACCAAGAACTTCTTGCAGACAACTCTTTAAGAAACTCAATATTCTTACAATGTATTCTCAGTATATATATTCTCTCATGAGCTTTGTCATAGAAAATTTTAACCTGTTTACACCTAATTCACAGGTACACAGTTTCAATACAAGAAACAGAAATAACTTGCATAAAACACAAACATCTCTGTCATTAGTACAAAGAGGAGTTAATTATTCTGGGATACATCTGTTTAATAAACTACCTAATCGTATAAAACAGCTTTCAGATAATAAAGATGTATTCAAACAAAAACTTAGAGATTATCTTATTGGCAACTCCTTCTACTCCATTCAAGAATTTGAAGAAAATAATTAATTGTACTCATTATGACGTTTGCAAAACTCAGTTGCAAAAATGTATGTTTATTATTATTTCTTGTATTTGTAAAATATGTATATATATATATATTTACTATGATATGACTCATATTATGTGTATATGTATCAACAATGACATGTTTCACATCCCAGAGGTATTTCCTCAGCAGGGATCCATGGAACAAGATTGATAAATAAATAAATAAATAAATAAATACAATATCGGCAACAATTTCTTCGTGTTTACTGAATGTATTTTTTTTTTCTTTCTGAGTGATAATTATTTTGCATGCCGAGGCTATGTATTTTTCAAACGAGTGACCTTTTTTAAATTTTGTTTTTCAAGATAATTTTAACAATTGATGTTAAGCAAACACAGTACAGTCATACATCAATTATGGAAAACATTAGGAAAATTGCTATAGCATATCACATGGAAGGTATTGGAAACGGAAACAGGCACCTCCTCTGGCAATGGAATACTCCAAAGTCAGAGACCTACAAAAAGAGATACGGGTGTCAGGAAAACTACCCATCTATGAAAACAGATACAAGCTTTCGCTCATAGTAGCTAAAATAAAAGACGATTCATGCCAGTATAAAAATGCCATCGATCACATCGTACAAGTTCAAGAGTTTCTGCAAGAAACGTCGCCAACGAAAGCTATATACACGGACGGAGCGAAGAACGAAATGGGGACAGGCTGCGCTTTCATAGACCCCAAAACAGGAGACTTCGGATACTACAATCTCAACCACCAAGCATCCGTAATGACAGCTGAACTTACAGCAATCCTGGAAGCCTTAAAATATGCGGGAGGAAGTAGGGAAGATAAGATTATTATACAGGGCGTTCGCCGGAAAACGCAACCCTCCCAGTCTGTTGCCGTCGGCAACTTGCTCGGACAGCGGGGCCAGCAGTTTCCGCCACGCGGCACCGTGAATCACCGCACTGTTTAACACCTCCGCTGCCCCAACAGTGCAGTGCAGTGACCCTTACATTGTTAAGAACGGTTTCTTTGCATTGTAGCTAGTTTGTGACTTCAGTCTCTTATTAATCAGTGTTGTGAATAAACGTTTCTTTGCGGTTTGGCTGGTTTGGGGCTTCATACTCTTACTAATCTGTACCGTGTTTGAGTGTGAGTAAAATTATGGTACGTTACAGTTTGCAACAAAGAATATTTCTCTACGATACATATGTGAAGAAGAAGTCGTTTAAAAAGTGTCGCAGTAAATTTCGTCGCGAATATCATGGCGCTTTACTGACAGCTAAATCAACAATTCTGCGTCTGGTTAAAAAAGTAAGAGAAACGGGTTCATTTTTTAACAAAAAGAGACTGTCGGTCAACCGTATTCTCACAGAGGAGAAAATTGACGATATCGCTTTTCGACTAGAACAGTCACCCAAAAAATCATTAAGTCAGTTAGGGCAGCGTGTGTCTCGAAATATGTTCAGAAGATGTGAAATGTGCATTACACAAGAGTGTCAACACTTCCAGCATCTTTTATAAGGTAAGCTAATGAATTACGTCACATTTAAATGCTTAGCACATACAAGTTTATGAAATAGTCCGCGGCCGACGGTCGAAAAATGCCGGGAGCTGACCGCTCGCTCGCCGCGAGCAGTTTCTTCCTTGTAGCGCTAACAGTGGGTTGCGTTTCCCGGCGAACGCCCTGTATTAACCGACTCTCGTTCAGCAGTAATGATACTGAAGAACCACATAGCCCAGCGTCACAACAACCAACTAGTCTATGATATAATGAAGGAAGTAGATAACCTACAAAGCAGGGAGAAAGAAGTAACAATAGCATGGGTTAAAGGCCACTGTGGTATGCGAGGAAACGAAATGGCAGACAACCTAGCCAAGAAAGCTATCACGGACGGAGTAAGACGCCCACACAAGATTCCTGCGTCGGACCACCTGAAGAAATTCAAAGAAGCACTGAGATCTAGATGGGAAGACGAGTGGGCACGTACAGCAGAGTACAAAGGAAGTCATTACAGGGAAATCCACCCGCATATACCTAAATCACATTGGTACAAAAATGGAGGGTAACCAGAAAATTTCATGTAACAATTATGCGTCTGAAAGCCAACCATGGAGCCTTTAAGAAACACTTACACCGCATCGGAGCCCAAGAGACGCCTTACTGTGAGTGTGGAGAGGTGGAGGACACCAACCATCTGTTATTAGGATGCCCGATGAGAAGAGCACCAACAGAGAAGCTCCTCAAGAAACTACGTGACCTGGGTTACGTGGGCCCAACCAGGGTCACCACACTTCTGGCCACTGAGGACGTCAGAACGTATAAAATAATATATGAATTTTTTATAACGATGGAAATTACAATATAGATATGTTTCTGAGATTATGTTGTATATTGTTCTTTCTTGTATTAATTTTAATATGGGACAGGGAAATTGGGAAAGCATGTAATTGTATATGCTATACTGTAAATTAAAGTCTGTTTAGTATTAGTGTAATATACGAAAACATAATTTTTTTACAATGTAATTGTATATGTCATGTTAACTCTGCTTAGTATTAGTATCTGCAAATACATAATGTAAAATTGTATACATAGGATGGCTGTATGGTCAGGAAACCAAAAGCCAATAAATAAATAATAGCTTTTCGGTGTATTTCGATCTTAGGATCTCCGAGCTATTCTCATGTTTTGTTTTGTATTACCGTTGCTAAGCAACGGAACCATTTTGCCGACGACTGAACATTTGACTCTCGACCAGAATTGCCAACTTAATTTGTGAACATCACGTAATGTTATTTTTCTTCCTTTGAGCATAACTCTGTTTTTATACTAAAGTCTGCATATTTTGTACTGTGTTTAATATTATAATTTTAAGTATCCCTTTTCGTCATCATGGTATTTGTAGACATTACTAATATTCCTCTAGATGACCAACTAGTTTTTCACTGGCAACCATTTCAATCAGACGATGTTAAGAAAATAATACAATCTCTTAACGAAAAAGATACTGCACTATTATCAGCGGCTTCTGATCATTATTTTACTTACGCCACAATCCAATACTTCACTGATAGTGTCATTTATCATCGCCAGGCAGCCGAGATTTCTGCAAAACTTTGTGTTGATGGACTGTCCAATCGGCTGTCCTGTGCAGAATTGTCTGCAAATATCGGCTATGACGTTGACTCTAGAGAGATTTCTCCAGCCAATCAATTGGAAGAACTTGTTGTTCCCTTTAAACAGGAGCTTGAAAATTATTCCGTCCGGAAGAAGTGTACCTTGGGTACTCATTTTGATCACCTAATTGATTCCAAACAAAAGTTTGAAACAAATTTTAGTGCCTATTTGGAAAATGTAATCTCTAAGGGGAAGGTTGATGTCCTACAAACCATTAATGAAATGTTACCGTCTATTTATCACGAGGTTAATCAGCTGTATAGTTTAGCTACTTCTTATATCCAAGGTCTTCAGGAATATGAAACTAAGACAATTACAAAAGTACATGAAGATTTTCAAACTTTTTGTGAAAAAGTACTACAAGCTAGGCGTATGTATATAGCAGCTCACTCAAAGCCATCTGAGGAAACAAACCCACATTCATTACCGCCAATTCCCATTCAAAACCAACAGCTGCAAACACATACTAGCAGCATTTTCTCAAATGACCAAGTGATTGTAAATAATGTTGTTGCTACTCCTATTACTGAAACTGTAGATAATAACACTGCAGGTAGTATTTCCACAACTAATCTAAGTACTAAGGAGGAACAAATAGTCCCTGTAGGGACATCCACACCCACTGAGAAAGAATTTTCAGAACCGTTAACGGCTGTTCCTGTAGGAGAACATGCTCCTCATCAACTATTACATGAAGCAGTAGTACATGCTTCACCTATAATGCAACCAACTGTTATGGCTAAGCTTGTTGACATTGTCACAGAGCCTACTGCTACGGAAGCACAACTAGCTCAAAATATTTTTAAGGAGAGGGAATTTTTACCAGCATCTATAGAAACTACTGAACAGCTTGTAGATTGTACAACTGAGTTCGTAACCATCATCACACCCCAGCCCCTAGATGAACAACACATTATTCTACCTACTACAACTCCACTTATTGATTTTGAAATGCAGGCTTCACCTGAAGTGGACACTTGTTTTGATTTGGTAGACACCCCAGCAGAACAGTTGATTTCTGAGATTCTTGGGGATAACAGTCCTATATGTGAAACTTTAGGGAATAGTGGGGACGTAATTGATTTCACAGCTGATAAAGTGACAAACACCTCTCCTCAGCCATCAGTTGTTAAAGAAACTGTACATGCCTTGCCCCCACTACAACTAACTATTCCTGATACCCTAGTTGATAATGAAGCAGTGCCTTTGCCTGTATCAGCCTGTAGTGAGCCACCTGATCCTACAGCTGCTCCAGTTGTAAATAATTTTGGAAACTCTGAAACCCATTCTGCACCCACAGAGGTGACAGAACCTAGCAATAGTTTAATAGCTGATTCATTCGTAACTAGTGAACAATTAAACCCTATTTCAGTAAATACAGCTCATTTTTATAAAACTGAAAATTATGTACAGCCCTCAGCTGATCCCTCACAGGTCATTGACCCACCTATTGTGAATGATAATATTGTATCTGACCTTGTTGATATTGAAACAGATGTTTTGCATGAAACTAAAATTACTGATAGTTCAGGCCCTAGCCCTTCACAGTTAATTAGTGATATTTTTGGTGATAATGAAGATATACCAGTAGTATTATCTGACAGTGAGGATTTAATTGATTTCACTACTGTACAAGTCGATGATCAGAGTACTAATATACAATCAGGTGATCCCACACCTCAGGCTGTTTGCTCATATGAGCCTAATATTACCAAACCCAAACAGCTTGCAAGGCGATATAAACCTACATTTGTGGATAAGCTGAAAAATCAATTATTTCTGAAAATGTTTTCTGAAACCATCCTTACTGATTTGCCACTAATTACTATTCCTAATTGGGAACAATGTGGTCTTAATAAACAATTTTTCAATTTATTCTTTTTCAGAATGTAACAGATTTTTCAGGCAGTGAGTACTTTATTAAATTTTATCCTGATAATTTCAGGAAACCCTTTGCATTCTGTATGGTAAAAGAAAACAGGGTTTCTTTTTCACAAACTCACTTGCCTATGCTGTACCAGCACAAAAAGACTGCTAAAATGAAATTTATTTTGAATTCTAGTTATCATTGCTTTGGGAGGGGGACTAAAATGAAAAGTCTGTTCCACCCCTCACCACTAAATAAAAAGAAGACTATTTTGAGTTATGATTGTTTTGGGAGGGGGATAAAGATGAAAAGTCTGTTGAACCCCTTACCATCAAACAGAAGGCAAAAACTTTTTGCGGAAAGGAGGAATGTAATTAAACTTAAAATTAACATACCTCACAAGGTGCCATCACAATTATCCTACCTTTTGAGGATATATAAGACAATTCCGGTCATTTTTAATATTTTTCTATTTTATTTTGGGATTTTTAGTATTTGTTTATTTGAAGCTGTTGCACAGCAGATTTTGATTTTGGATGATGTAAGGGAGCATAAAGTGTTGCTACTTTGCTTTTCTATTGTGTACTGTATCATAATAATCTACCATCTACCTTGGGAAATCATACAACAATTTGAATCAGATAGGATTTCTAAGGCATCAGGGATGGAACTGATTGAAGTAGAGATGAAATGTCGAAGAGAGGAAGTTATGTGCACAGAAGAGGAAGTAGATGCTCCTATTAAAGTATGTGTGAGGATGTGACTTGTTTTTCTATGTTTATGGGGGAGGCTGGAAGAGAAGATAGTACCATTTTGGGGGAATGCATTATTATTATTTTATTAATAGGGCCAGGAAGCAGAGACTTACCTGTAAATCCCATATTTATTAACAGGACCAGGAAATAGAGACTCGCCTGCGAATCCCATAATTATTATTATTTTAGGGCCAGGAAGCAGAGACTTGCCTGCGAATCCCACATTTATTATTAGGGCCAGGAATCAGAGACTCTCCTGAGAATCCCATAATTATTAGTTGCATTTCCACCCATCATTATTATTATTATTATTATTATGTATCAGTGTAACAAAACAAGGCGACCTCCAATATAAAAACACATTAGGCATCACCTAGGGATGACCTCACATACACAAATAAGGCGTCATTGTTATTTCATATAGTTACACAATTTCATACACAATAAAATATATATAGGAAACATGAGCAGTCAACACACTATAGAGACAAAAGCGGAAATGACCAAGTTTGTTACACATAATGGAGTCTTGGAGATATGATATTAAAACTGATGTCAGTTTACGTTCTTGTTGCTGAAGAATGAATTGAAAGCTATTTTGGAAGTTATGTACTGTCTTAAGTGTTTATCTATGTACCGTAGAATGGTTTTGGGACAGCAATTCCTATTGTCTTATACACTAAGAAAGTTGAATGTTGTTGGTAATATGATGAGGATATACACATGCTTTCAAATATTTTTATAGTGAAAATAAACCACTCTAGGAAAACTTTTTATAATAAACTTTACTAAAGATTTTCATACTTTATGTAACACTTTATTCGCTTTGTCTTATTTACCCAACTTAGGTTGAGGATTTTTTGTGCTTTGTCGCACCTTAGGCACTTCATAGTGGCCTTAAGCAACCAGATTTAGAGAACAATGTTTCCGTATATGTCATAGACTATACCACTTGAATTGACTGTGATAAAATATAACTGACATGAATATATAATTTTTTCTCTTGTAACATTATTATGATATATTTGGTCCAGGGGACAGAGATCCCATTATAAGTACACACTACTATGACCTACCAATTTTTCATATCAAGAAGATAATATACCAATTGTAAACCTTATATAACATTTTTGCACCAGTATACTGGTGAACACAACTGGAGTTGTGATACTAACGAGAGATCTTTTGTAGCATTTTGTCATCAGTGCACTGATGAAGTGAAACAACGTTTCATACATTCACTACTTTTGTACTCTCACTACACACAGCAGTGTACTGCTGAATGGAAACTACGTTTCCTTTATAATTTTTCCCCTTTAAATTTTTAGGATGTTTCTAGTTTTATTTTGGGGACAATATTTTGTAAATAAATACAATGCTTTGTAATTATTATTGTAATAACTCAGTTATACTTAAGTGATCCATTATCTTGGCAAGAACCAAGTGTAATATTGTGTTTCTTCACTTTATTATTTTCTTTACGTATATAAGAATCTTTTCTCATTTTTATAACACGATTCCCAATGCATTGTATCAATGATAATTTTATTTCCTATTTGTAACTACTTTCTTTTGCTAAGGAAAATCATTATTTACTATTTTATTTCCCAACAACTCGTGGGAACATCATTGTATTTACTAACCTACTTGTACATTTACTTTTGTATTTTCATTTAATTTTTCTCTTATGTACATGTTAGTGTTTAAGAACAGTTTGGCCACCACTAATTCCCATTGTTATTTCTGATTTGTATGATTCACAGACCAGCTAGCTGACCGAGTTCCTCAGGCCACTCCTGCTGCGACAGGAACCTGGGAAAATGGACATTTCTCGGCAGATCTAGCCATAAGGCTATTGCTATGTATAATTTGCGAGCCTTACAGTCTGCTCCCGTTACAGGACTTGGGTTTTCACCCATTATTAAGGAGTTCTGTGATCAGTGTTTAAAGGGAAAGTGGTAGTTTAAGGCCATTACAAAATAAAACAATGTTAAAACAGAGACGTTTAGAAAACGAAAGACTTTCCTTACATGGAATTTCATAATATTTGTTCACAATTTGTTTATAAAACACTACAATTTTTTTTTTTTCACTATTTCTAGGTTTGTAAAATAATACACTTCAATGTTTCTTTCTTCTTAAGACAAATTTGATATTTCTTGTGTTAATATTTTTCAATGTATTTTTTGTAATTTGTATTTCTAACCACTTATGTTTCTTATTTTGATAATTTGTCTGATATTTTGACAATTTTGTGATTGCTTATACTAGACATGTTAATAATTTTGTAATAATCTGATATTTCACATTTTTTCTATTTGGTAATAATTTATTTGACATTTAATAATTTTTCATTTAATATTGATTCAGAGAGTGAATGAGTTTTTGAACCTTTTGTAATAATTGAGTGAAAAAGTTAAAGTTTTGATATTGTTATAAAAAATAATAATT
Source organism: Vandiemenella viatica (assembly GCA_031002005.1). Classification (NCBI taxonomy): domain Eukaryota; kingdom Metazoa; phylum Arthropoda; class Insecta; order Orthoptera; family Morabidae; genus Vandiemenella; species Vandiemenella viatica. The sequence goes on along the minus strand of CM061920.1, from coordinate 341,102,881 downwards.
TATTGCTTTTGAGTATGAATGGTGGAGAGAACGAACCGAACCGACATGCGATAGTTAATTTCTTTTGGGGATTTTAAATTTTTCTTTAGTTTTCTTTCTTTCTATTTTCAAGATGTTCAGTTAGTTTTCTTTGGAAAATAACTTCAATCTTCAGGGGGCATGTAAGCAACTTTGAATTTTGGCAAATTCTAGTTTTGCTTAGGCGGGACTTAGAAATTTCGAGAAGTGTAGTTTTCAACTTTAAGTAATTTCTTTCCTGTAATCTTCCCCACAGTTACAATTCGTCATAAAAATCATTTTAAAGTGTATTTATCATATCGGGAAACGTTTGGTTTAAGAGATATTCCAGTTGTTCAAGTTTTGAAGCACGCGATCGGAAAAGTAGAAATCCTAAGATTTGTAATAACTTTAAATCCAGTAAAGCTACAAGCGATCTTTTATCACCAGCTGTAGTCAGCACTATCCCCGATATTTTGGCAATAAAATTAAGTAATTCGGCCAAGTCTCATTAGTGATTTTAATTAAGAGAAAATAATAAGCTTTTTTATTAATAGAGATATCAATTTAAATTTTACATCAGCAGATAGCCCTAATTAAGACGATTTCATACATATATGGGTTTTCCATAAAAAGTTTTAGTATTTGTCTGGTAATTAAGTTTTTGTAAAATAGATTGTCGCAGATTGTTGTGCACGCGCGTAAAAAGTTCTAGAACACTTAGGGATTTTACCCAGATTTGAATGTATCACTACGCGGAGTCTTAAACTGCTAAAACTTTAAAATTAATTACTCTAAATTTCTAAAGAGACTGCCGCTGGACTTCTAGTAGATAAGTCCAGATACTGTCAAAGTTTGAACATTTTTTAATAATTGGGATCATCAAATAAATTACACATACTTTGAGCTACGCGGAAGCAAAAAGATGTGATACAGTTGCTGACGTCACTGGTTCTAGCCGTTTCTATAAAAAAAGACCCCGCCGCCATTATGGTCTGTCTGTTCCTGTCCGCGGTCTGTTCTTGCCTGTGGTCTGTGCCTGTCGGTCGTCTGTTTCGGTCTGTCGTTCGTCTCGGTTGGTCGTAACGCGCCATGCTGGCTAGTTCAACCATGGTGGATCGTGTCATGTTATATCTCAACTTCAATGACTGTTAAGAACTTATAAATTTGCTAAAGGGGTTTCGGTCGGTTAGATTTCTCTCCACAATCTGTAATTTTGGAAAAGAGAGTTCGATATGCCTGCTCAACTGTAAATGCGATTTTGAACTTTTGACATTGAAAATAAAAACTTTGAGTTTTCTAACAGTGAACTTGTGTGTTTCAGTTGTTAGCATAAAACCCTTTTCTCTATTTGTGGGTAACAAATTTTGTGGCGACCTAAAGCATTTAGTTGAGTTATCCTGGCTACATGGTCAAATCAATTCAAAATTATTTAGTAAGTTTTCATCGAGCAGTGGGGTGCTTTTAAAAGTGTAAGTTAAGGCACTTAGGCGATACCTCAACCCCGGTATCGGTCAATGTCCTTACATCACTTTGTTTGATGTACTTGAAGCCAAGCAGAAACTATTTATGTACTCTTTTCTCATTCCATTCTGCAAGAAATTCAAAAATTCCATGTGTGTGTTTGACTAAACTCAGAGTCTCAAACAAGATGAAGTACAAGAGTTTAAGCAGTAAAGCCAGTTAACAAATATTTTGAAGATATGCTAAAAGTTCTCCAGGACATGACAGACGATGATGGCATTCAAACTAGACATGAGGCAAGACTTCTGAATAATCGCATGTTATCCTATGATCTTCTGCTTTTGTTAGGACATTGGAGAAATGAATTCGCTTCTATTGGCCGCACTAAAAAGCGGCTCCAGGCTCCTACCATGAATTTTCAAGATGCTGCTTTGGATATAAAAGCCTTCCAAGACTATTTTTCTAATGAAAGAGAAAGGTTGGTTATTGATGCGCTGGAGAAGGGTTTTATCTTTGCCAGGAATGAGATGTGGTGATTGTAAGATGTCGAAGGCGGGAAAAAAAAAGAAAAAAAACGTATGGTTGGATAGAATGCGAAGGACGCTGGGTTTACTGCTAAGGAAGAATTAGAATCAGTTATGAAAGGATCGCTAGATCGTACTGTATGTCAAATGAGCGAAAAGTTCAGTCGTCTGTGTAAAACCTCAAATTTGGATTTCTCTTAGACATTAAAAGAACTGTGTTATGGCACTGACGATTGCGACAATTTAAAAAAGTAGTCTAAAGAATTTTGAGATTTCTATGACTGTGATGGTAACGTAGAATAGGTATATGAAGAAATATTGAATGTTCGAATGCTAGTATTCACAAGAAAAAACGTAAACATAAAAAGATCTTCTTGAATTCATTGTTCAGTACGGAAATGGGAGCGTCCTTTAGGATCTGGGAATTTCAATTCACATTATGCTAACGATTGCAATATCCATCGCTAGTTGTGATCGATCTTTCAGTAAGCTAAAACTAATACTTTCGTATCTGATGGGCTTCAAGAAAGGTTTGCGACCTAACTTTGCTCAGTGTTGAGCGAGAAAACACCGATGAAACAGATTTCGAAATTGTTATTAATCTATTTGCGCCCCAGAAGGCAAGGAAGGTACAATTTAAGATTATTAAACAATTTTGTTACTTTTGTTATAAAACTGAAAGTAAAAGTGTTTGTAAGATTTATGATTGTTTTATTTGGTGTATATGTTTTATGAAAATAATTTCCGAAAGGGTGCAATTACAATGCTTGCCCTAGGCGCCGTTTCCGATTGGTACGCCCCTGGAGCCAAGAGCCGGTACTTATCAGTAGTTACAGTTGTCATACTGCAAGAAACTCAAACAAAGAATGACAAGCGGCTGCTGACTCGAGGGAATTACCTGCATATAAAATGGTAACAGTACAACATGATGCAAAATATGGCACTGCAACCTACATTACACTTCAAGGTCATTCCAGCAGGGTATCATCCAACTTACTTTTCCTCCACATTATAGACGCAGAATGTTATGGTTACAAACATCTACTCGCCACCCATTGCACCTTGACCAGAAACTATTGACTTGGTTCCCACTAAGAATAGCATTATCCTTGGAGACTTTAACACCCGTATAACCAGATTGACGAGAACTGGATTAAATTAATAGAATGGGCTGATGTCAACAACTTGAAGTTGATACATGAGCCTAAAGAAAAATGTACATTTAATTCCGGTCGCTGGAAGCAAGACTAATCACTCGTCTCTTCTGGTTTAACAGCTCCTTTCTATCGCGTAAGGAGACAAGTTCTTGGTAACTTGCCTCACAGTCAGCATAGCACCATAATCTATAAAATAAGAATCCAGATACCTGTTATTCCATTCACTCGTAAATCTCGGTGGAACTTCCAGAAATTATATTCGGAAGCCTATGCGAAGTATACTGACGCTAATATTCGATGTATCAAAACAGTCCCAGTGAATTATGCAAGGTTTTTAGGACTAATAAAAGCTGCAGCAAATAGAGCCATCCCGCGAGGCTTCCGTAAAGACTATATTCCAGAATGTAGTGAGGAGTCAAGCAGACTTAGAGAAGAATTTGAGGAAAATCCCTCACAGGAGAATACAACAGAAGTGCTGTAATGTTTTGACCATGCTACAAGAGATAAATGGATAAAAACACTTAAAAATCTGAATTTTACCCATTCTAGCAGAAAAGCCTTGTCTCTTAATCGTAAATTAGATCCTACATCAATACCCTCAACGACACACTCATTCATTAATGTGGAATCAACAGAAAATCACATTTTATAAACTTCTAGAACAAAAAAGGACAAGAAGCTCACTAGACGGGTCAAATCTGAGCTTAAACGTCAAAAGCGCGAAATCCAACCTCACTCCATATAATCCTGTCCATTCACATTACAAGAGGTTAAGGAAAGTTTAAAGACCTTCGAAATTGAAAATCTGCAATATTAGATGCGATTTGTCTAGAACTATTGAAAAACTGTGCACCAGCTTGCCTCGTTCTTCTGCTCTATATTGCATTCTGGAAGGCTTCCTCAGATCTGCAAGAGAACAAAAATCATTGATATACTTAAACCAGGAAAAGATCCAACTTTCTCACAAATTTACCGTCCGATAGCCTTACTCAGTGTCACTTACAAATTACTGGAAAGGACTATTTTGAACAGAATAGCTACGCAAACGAAGCCCTGATCCCTGTTGAGCAAGCTAGACTCCGTCCCAGTCGGGACTGTAGTAATCAGGTCCCGTCTCTTTCCACTTACTTGGTAGTAGGTTATCAGAAGAAAATGAAGAACGTATCTGCATTCCTAGGTCTTTCGGCAATATACGATGCAGTTTGGAGAGAGGGTCTCCTCAAACTGATCAAGGAAGTTCCTTGCAAAAAGATGTTAAGCAACCAACTGTTCCAGGTGCACACCGAGTTCAACAGGAGTAAATTTCACAAGCTAAATAATGGTCTACAAAAAAGCTCAGATCTCTCCCCTATACTCTTTAACTTATATATTCATGACCTGCCAGACACAGTCTGTTGCAAACTACCAGCCAAATATATTGTACGGAGACCAGAGGCTGAAGTATAACAGTACCCAAAAATACCTGGGTGTCACATTAGACAGGTCCCTAACTTTTAAAAGACACCTTCATAATACAGCTGCCAAGCTGAAAAGTCGGAACAATTTACTTCAGCGGCTGGCAGGAACTTTATGGGGAGCTGATGCGAATACAGTAAGAACAACAGCCCTGGCCTTGGCTTACTCCATAGTTAAATACTGCTCCAGTGTGTGGCTTAATAGCTCTCACAGCCATTTATTGGTTTCGCCAAACAATGCGCATCATAACTGGCACGCTTATATCTACACCTATCGAAGGGCTGGCGGTACTCAGCAACATCCCACCAACTCACATCAGAAGGCAAAAGATCCCACTCAAACTATGGTCGAGAATTCTGAACAACGTGGCTTTTCCCATCCATGAAGATATTAGGTAACACGGCTGAAGTCACGTCGTTCTGCATGGAAGACTTTTGTCAGTCTAACCTCTAACTCCTTCAGCCCTACAGACAGCTGGACAGCGGAATGAACATTGTCGACAGTCCAGGTGCGGATCCAGGATTTTGCTTTGGGAGGGGCTTGAGTGGACTTTGGTTTGGGGAGGGAGGGCTTGGTTAGGAGGCTTGGCTAGAGTGGATTTTGGTTAGGGGGCTTGCCTTCAGTGGATTTTGGCTTTGGGGGGGGGGCCTAGAGTAGTATTTATAGGGCCCTCTGGCCTCGAATCTGTAGAGCTAAAAAAAAAGGTCTCCAAAATTGTTGGAGGTGGATCTAGATACTTTTGGGGGGGGCTTGAACCCCCTAGCCCTCCCCCTGGTTCCGCCCCTGCTCGATACCCTAGGGCATAGTTCAAATAAGCAATCCCTGCTCAAAAATACCAGGATTCAACTTACTGCGGTCAACTTGGTGTAAATTAAATCGTATTAGATATGGTACAGGAAGAAATGCTTCGACTCTCCACACCTGGGGCTCGGCAGTTCTTCGAACTGAGACTGCGGTGAGGTTTCACAAACCGTGTGGCACATTGTGCAGGATGCCCACTGCGTGCCTTTCCTGGTAGTCAGGAAGACTTAAATTTGGCTACGCCGGAAGTGGTAGCCTGGTTGGAGTACCTCGATGTCATATTGAAGTGGTTGTGACTGGCGATCCTGTCGTAGTGGCCGACTGCGGGAATTGTCTGATGAACTATGCGTATATATGTGTGTTTATTTTGAAACAAGGTTGTTCAATAATTACAGTATAATTGTTTTTGAATATTGTAAATATCAAGTAGCATCATATGCAAAATAAAATAAATAAATAACTTCTTGAGCATTGTATGAACTTTAAACTGGAAATATAAATATCACTTGTTACTTAGCCACATTGTTTGTTTCACACATACTGAATACCTGCTAAATTCAAATATTACACTCATTACATGTTTGAACTAAGTCAACGAAATTATCTTGCCAAGAAACAGCACGATCATTAACAAAGTAATTTTTATACTGCTCACTATTGCGTTTTGCAACAACACATACATTTCTAAAAAAAATCCACGTTATGAACCTGACAAACGATCAACTCCTCTATCACCTCACACTACTTGACCAGTCTGTAAATCATCAACGTCCAACGAAGCTACAGTTATATAGTTGCTTTTTTCTTTCTTTTTCAATAAATTATGAAGGACGCAAACAGCTAATACTTATATAATTGTGGAATACTCTGAAATGACACAATAGTGCCCAAAAGCATTCTCAATAACTCTACGAGCTCTGCTTAAGCTGCAGTTGAATTTTAGGATATGGTTTCAATATATTTTTTATGCAATGCGAAAGAATCGTCAGCGACAAATAAAAAATATAGGTTTTTCGTATTCATATCAATAATTGGCAAATTAAGCTCCTTATTAATCAGTTTTTTTGTAGAAAGTTGTGCACTCTACAACGTCCCCATCTGATACGCGGCCATTACACCCAATATTGATATAAACAAACACATAGTCAGCATTAACAATGGACTTCAAAACTATGCTACAATATCCTTTGTAGTTATAAAAGTATGAACCACTGTTCGGCGGTTTCTTCATTCTGACGCGTATCCGTCAATTGTGCAATTGCAATAAGGAAAATTCCATCTGTTTTCGAAGTCCCTTGCTACTTCTTGTCATTCCTCAACAGAATCTGGTAACTGAAGACAAAATCATCAATTGGTTAGTAGTCCTGCAAATATACCTTATTACAATACATATTGAAAATTTCTATGTACACTGTATCTTAAATCTTACCTACAGTACTGTTTATTAGTTAATTATAAAGTACTTACTTAAATACATACATACATTACATTAATAATGATTGAATTAATTATTTACAAAATTCTTTCTAGGATGACCCCATCCCAATCATTCATATCATTACCAGCAGAGTCAATGTTTTCAGCCAGATCATTAGAAGGAGGGTTACCAATATCTTCAAATGTTCCAAAGGAAAAAAATCCTCACGGGAAGGCGTCAAGGAGAGGGAAGCCCTTAAAGCACTAAAAGAAGATGATGTGTTTGACGGCATTGGATTAAATGTTTCATGTAAATTTCTACAAATGGCTAGAAACAAAAAGCCGTGCTGCCATACGTGATAGGTGTTTCCAAAAAAATTGGAAAAATTTAAATGAAATTTAATATTCTACCCATATTTAGAAGTGGGAACAAAGTGAAAGAAAAACTACGAACGGTCAAAGATCGAAGGTCTCCTTTACAAAGCAGTGGAATTTACGAATTCCCTGTAATTGCGGAAAGGTATATATAGGTGAAACCGAACGAGCCGTAGCCGTAAGGATATGTGAACATAAAGAGTCACACCCGTCTGAGGCATCCCATAAAATCAGCTTTTGCCGAACACCAAATGGAAGAAGAACATGAAATACTGTGGGAAAATACAAGAGTGCCAGCTAGAATCGAAGGTAATCTACCAAGAAAAGTAAGAAAGGTTATTGAAATCTTCAAACACCCAAACAACCTCAACATGGATGGTGTTTACGGCCTTAGTCAGGCTTGGAAATGTGTGTTAGATAAATAATTAACTCTGGACTCACAGATATTAAATCGTAAAAAGCATATCGCTGAATAGCCGATATTGTTAAACAATCGACAGTATAAATACATAAACAAGGTGCAACGCCAGTCTCCAGCAGATCACAATCTATAGCAGATTCGGTAGGTGGCCCATGAAGAAGACCTAAGCCCTGGTCGAAACGTCGGGAATAATAAGAAGCAGGAGTGTTTCAACGCAGCATTAATCCCGTAAGCAAATTATATTATATTAATGTAAAAGATACTTTTATGTTTTGGGCGTTGGTCATTGTACTGGAACACTAAGTTAGTAAACATTCCGCTAGAGTGCACTAGAACACAGTGATATAAGTTTCACCATCTAGCAAGGATTTGTCGAACGATTAGATGAAATAAGCACGCGAAACATATCATTATCTAAGTTCCTATAGGAGTTTAGGTACACGAGAAAGTGTGTTATTAGCTAGGCATACACACACACATTTGTGCGCCAGCAATAGGGTATTAGACAACTTCTTGAAAATGTTTTTAAATTATTTATTGGTATACCTTATTCATCGAGTAAAGAGATTTTTTTGACGAAAGTGCCTTATTTTGCGTAAAATTCAAAGTTAAAATTTAAAGAATTTAAAAGACCACAAAAACGCTCTTTTGCTTCCTGGCGCGTGCAGCGACAGTCGTGACGTCACACATCTGTAAACGCTGCCGCTGCGAATGGAGCGCTTCCTATTACCCAAGTTTTCAACTATTTTTATTGTTTGTTGCTCGTTATTTCTTGTTATTAATGAAAGTTCGTTTTGAATATAAAATCGAAAATTATTTGTTAAAGCCTACAGCAGAAAAATATTGAAAGTAGATGCGTTATTTGTAGGGCTAGCTGTAGAAACAACCACTGAGTTTTATTCTGTGGAGCTTAAAAATGTAACAACTTCAATTTGATATTGCGACAAAATCACTTTTCTGTGAAGCTCATTTACACCGCAATTTCGTAGAGTTAAGTGTAATACGTTGTTTAAGGCGAGAACTATTAGGGTTTGTACGACCAGCCCGCGGGAGGTGTGACCCGTACCGCGTCTGCAAACTCAAAACGGCGACTGTTCAGCTTCCAAGGGAGGCAGCCGTGCTCGGTTCACCTTCTAGCCGACGTCCTAATGCCCCCAGCCTGCAGGAGCCGAAGTGATAGACGTGTCGGAACGGAGGAGAGACGCCGGACGGTCGCGGACGTTGGCAACGGAAGTGTACAGGCTGCTGGCTAAAGGTTCACGGGACGACTACACGTCGCCGTTAATTATTTGAAACTGCAGTATCGAGTGCGGCCGTTCTTTACAGCGACCCATAATTCCCGGAGTGTCGTGGCCGTTAATTCTGCTTCCCTTTAGCAAACAGACTAACCACAACCGAGCGAACCCTCGCCAACCCCGACGCCGCGCCTGAGTCTTCTACGTCCACCCCTACAAGCATCACCAGACGACAGCTCAGCAGTGACGGACGAGTGCCGCTGCAGCAGTGCGAAAAGGCGTTCAGAGGCAGCTCGAGTCTGATGGAAGACAAATGCACCAAGAGCACGTAGCTCCGCCTCCCTCATGCTGAAGAGTCACCTGGAGAGTGGAGACTGGCAGGGGAGACACCGTGGCCGCTCACTCGGTCGTCCGTGGCTGGAGTACTAAACCATCGCTTTTTTTTTGTTTGTTCTTATATGCTAAAGCACAACTTCCTTTAGATAAACCATCGCTCTCGCGCGTCCACTTTTATAGCCTGCCGACAATGCCGGGGGCCATCTCCTTGGAAACGCACATTGTCGTCATGGGAACTAATTGGTTACCCTAGATACGCTGCCACATTATGCTTCGAAATTTGGTATATTGTCTTAAATTTATACGCAGTGCGTGGTCATTACGAGAACTAGAAACGGTTTAGATCAAAGATATTACTAGAAATATTTACAGATAAATCAGTTTTAATCAAACAGTCCAGTATGTGACCCTTGATTTCACTGTTGTTAACAGAAAAACAACAGCGTGTCTAAACTGAAGAGAGGGTTTTCAATGGCGTCGCTAAATCTCCAAAGGCTGGCTTTTTCAAGAGACACGAGACTTCCAACACCTAGACATATTTACGTCTCAACGCAGACTGCAGTTGTCGATGAAGAGTGGTGAATTCAGCAGCCTCAGAACTGAATTTCCAATAACGTTGCAGTCTCTTCAACACGTAAGTGAGACTTCTTAAATTACCTCACACTTTTCAAAAATAAGCCAGTGTCCATCATATCTTTTTGAAGTAGGTGGGCAAAGAACGGTTGGGCAATCGGTTTTGGTATTTTCAAGGAAACATCCCAGAATTCGCTTGGGTTGACGTAGGGAAGCCATAGATGGCTGGAAGGGGGATTTGAACCTGGATTCTCCAAAGATCCAGACCAGAGCGTTACAGCTCACTAATCGGACTCGTTTCAGCTTAGAGATAAATCGTGTGTTCAATAAAATCCTCCGCATTTTTTTTCCGAGTAATATGAATCCCAGGCAGGTTTGGATGAATAACTAGCAAATTGTAAAATGATTCTTTGATATTAGAGTGCCAATTTTAATTTCACATTACTGCTGATACGATTTTTTCGTAGTTAATTATGGTCAACATGTCTAAGGAAATCGAGTAAATGTTCATTGCAGTTCTGATGTGGAAATTCAAAGAAAACTGGTAACTTTCCAGTTTACTCACCACACACTTTTTTATCGTGGGCGAGTGTACTTCCAGGGATGTAACTTACAAGCAACCAAACATGGAGGAAGGAATAATATGGAGACGACGCAAGAGACCTTTACCACGCATGGGAGTGAAGCAGGCCGGCGGAGGAGTGGGGGGGCATGGCCGGAGTGGTGGGGGCTTGACCGCTTCCCAACAAACACGGGGAATATGTACAAACACCTCAAGGGGACTCTAGGATAAACGTGACGCCGCAATCTGGTGATGGATTATTATGTAACTCGATGAGACAAATAAAAAATGAAGAATAAAATTTTTTGATATCCTGCTTAGTTTTCGAGATATTCTGTCTCAAATGTGAAATGGTTTTGGTTGAAATTCAGAAGAAAAAATTATTCAAAGTCAAATTTTATGATGAATTTTTATTTAAAAAGACGAGACAAATAAAAAATAAAGAGTAAAATTTTTCGATATTTCACCTAGTTCTCGAGATATACTGTCTCAAAAGTGAGGTGTCTTGAGTTGAAATGCAGAAGAAAAATTTCGCAAAAGTCAAATTTAATGATGGATTCTTATGTAACACGACGAAAAAACTCGATAATAAGGAATAAATGTTTTCGATATCTTGCTTAGTTTGGGGGATATACAACATCCAAATTGAGGGGTTTAGGTTTGGATGCAGGCTGGACCAAAAATTAATTCTGTCAAAGCCACAATGATTACATGGTTGACATGCAGAATGGATATTTCAGTTTTATTACTACCACTTGTGGTTAGTCTGAAATGTGTCCTAGACCAGAAAAAAAGTAAGAGGACCCACTCTAGGGATGAGCAACCCAGACATTTTGTAGGCTGGTACCAGAAATAAAATGTTTATTCAGTCACCTTAATGAACATTCTCTTGATCAAGATGTGTTGTCTAATTTCACAGCCCTACTTATTAGGACAATTGTAAAAAAATTATCTCTCAGTTAGATTTAGATACGGGGGGGGGGAGAATGTTGTACAAAAAAAAAGATACTAAATTAGAAACACATTCCCCAAATTGATTTTGTTCAAAGGCCAATAACTTCTTTATTTATGAAGCCCATTTTTATTTCTGCATGAACCTGTTTCGACATAAATAGATGAGAAAGATTTCAAAATCGGTAAAAATAGGTATAGACGTATTTACAAACAGAAACAAGTCTTATATGAAGCTTTAAAAATAACCTAAGTCAATGGCCTGAAATAGCTATTTAAAAAATTAATAAAACTCACAGCTTCTCACATAACAGTTAATTTCATCATCCATTGTCAGTATAATCAGCAACGTGACGAAAGAAATCGTAATAGTAAATTCACTGAATCGCGAAGTAAAACACGCCCCTTTAAATCTCATTTTAAACACTCGTTAAAAAATAATGCTAGTCTATTATGTGCAAAATAGCAAGTTTGCTAATTTTCTACACTACACCAAGAAAAATTTGAGAACAAAGTCATCCCATTGAGAGCTATGACTAAATATTTACAGACGTGCTGCAAAGTTTGCGGTGTCTACCGCTCACTTCAACAACGATAATTACAATTCAACTTACTTATGAAATGATATTCCAGGTTCTTTCCTGTCAGGCCTATTTGTGCAACCGTACGCAACACAAGCTGGCATTTTTAAACACTTATACACAATACTAAATGAAATAATCACTGCATCTACCACAATGTGAACACCTTAATTGTTGGGAAGCGCCATATGGTCGCTGCCGGTGCTGCCGGTGCTGCCACCATGCGGGAGAGTTTAGTGCTTGCTTCACCGATTTAACGTCACTTCTCCTCCATATAATTCCTTCCTCCATGCAACCAAAGAGATCTCCAAATAGTGAAAACTTCTATGGATTAATTGTAATTAATATCGCAGTTTCTTTATTTTCAGAAAAAGCAATCGATTAAATAAATCTTTGTTTTTATTATATCGTAAAAATTGGAGATATGTTTGTTATAACGATTATTTAGTAATTTATAAAAGTAAACGTTATAATTTAGATACTATTGTGTAATCACATACGTCACTACCATCAAAATTATTTACATTACTACGCGATAAATATGGCAGGGATCAGGCAGTCTAGACTCCAGTTTTACGAAATTTATAAGTACATAAAAGAATTGATAAGGAACAAAATGAAAAATGGGCGAGATGTATAAGAGAGAAATCATTTGTCGCTGTCAGCTTAAATATAGAGATGACTTATAATCTTTTTTTTTTTTAATTGGCTGCCCAAAATATTTGTTCCTAGAGTCCATTCGCTTATGCCGTCCAGATGTCATGAATAGTGATAAACTAAAACAGCTTCGTGGCATTTGGAATGGTGCGTTGATGAAAGAACAATGGACGAATTGAGAAAACGTACCTATTTTGATATTGTCGAAGAAATTTTGTTCCAATCAGTAAAATAAATAGGTACGTGAGCAACTTATTTCGGAGATAAAACGCTATTTTTAGTGTGAAAATACTCTTTTTAAGAGCCAAAAATTATACACAGAAAACAAATTGTCATAAAATTATTGAGCGCAAACGTGTTTTTGTAGTGAACACTGGGCCACAATAACGACGAATAATTACTGTTTTAAACGCATCCACGTATCATGTGTGTACTGGCTGCATTACGACCTAATCACTAATGACATATTTTCATAAAATATGATTTCGTCAATAACTGTTGGCTTTCAGGTTGTAATGCAGCCTGGACCGCATTAATGGAGACACAAACGATTTGAATATTGGGAATACAGAATATTGTGTACTGTGGTTACGTTTCACTTTGGTCCAGGCTGCATTACGACCTATAAACTAAGGAATTCTTTATAATATATCATTTCGTCAATAACCGTGGTGTGTTTAGGTTGTAATGTCGCCTGGACCACGGTAATGGAGACAGGTATGATTTGAATAATGGGAATCCACAATATTGTGTGCTGTGGTTACGTTTCTCTTTGGTTCAAGCTGCATTACGACGCAAACACTAAATACATATTTATATAACGATTTTTCGTCAATAACCGTGGTGTGTTTAGTTTGTAATGCAGCCTGGACCATAGTAATGGAGACAGGTACGATTAGCATAATGGGAATCCACAATATTGTGTGCTTTGGTTATGTTTCACTTTGGTCCAGGCTGCATTTCGACCTATAAACTGAGAAATTGTTTATAAAATATGTTGTCATCAATAACCGTGGTGTGTTTAGGCTGCACTGCATCCTGGCCCATAGTAATGGAGAGACAAACGATTTGAATATTGGGAATACATAATATTGTGTGCTGCGGTTACGTTTACTTTGGTCCAAGCTGCATTATGACATAAAACACTGGGACATTTTTATAAAACATGATTTTGTCAATAAACGTGGTGTGTTTAGGTTGTAATTCAGCCAGGACCATAGTAATGAAGACAGGTACAATTTGAATAATGGGAATCCACAATATTGTGTGCTGTGGTTATGTTTCGCTTTAGTTCAAGCTGCATTACGACACAAACACTAAATACATATTTATATAACATGATTTTTCGTCAATACCCGTGGTGTGTTTAGGTTTTAATGCAGCCTGGACCATAGTAATGGAGACAGGTATGATTTGCATAATGGGAATCCACAATATTGTGTGCTTTGGTTATGTTTCACTATGGTCCAGACTGCATTTCGACCTATAAACTGAGAAATTGTTTTTAAAATAAGTTGTCATCAATAACCGTGGTGTGTTTAAGCTGCACTGCATCCTGGCCCATAGTAATGGAGAGACAAACGATTTGAATATTACCGAGCGTGGTGGTGTAACGGATAGCGTTCTGGCCTCGCATTCGGGAGGACGGTGGTTCGAATCCCCGTCCGGGCATCCAGATTTGGGTTTTCCATGGTTTCCCCAAATCACTCCAGGTGAATGCCGGGATGCTTCCTTCAAAAGGCCATGGCCGAATTCCTTCCCATTCCTTGCCCCCATCCTTTCCCCCGTCTCTAAAGACCACGTTGTTAAAAAGGGACGTTAAACTGTTAAAAAAAAAAAAAAGTTTTGAATATTGGGAATACATAATATTGTGTGCTGCGGTTATGTTTACTTTGGTCCATGCTGCATTACGACATAAAACACTGGGACATTTTTATAAAACATGATTTCGTCAATAAACGTGGTGTGTTTAGGTTGTAATTCAGCCAGGACCTTAGTAATGAAGACAGGTACAATTTGAATAATGGGAATCCACAATATTGAGAGCTGTGGTTACGTTTCACTTTGGTACAGGCTGCATTACGACCTATAAACTAAGGAATTCTTTATAATATATCATTTCGTCAATAACCGTGGTGTGTGTAGGTTCTAATGTCGCCTGGACCACCGTAATGGAGACAGGTATGATTTGAATAATGGGAATCCACAATATTGTGTGCTGTGGTTACGTTTCGCTTTGGTTCAAGCTGCATTACGACACAAACACTAAATACATATTTATATAACATGATTTTTCGTCAATAACCGTGGTGTGTTTAGGTTGTAATGCAGCCTGGACCATAGTAATGGAGACAGGTGCGATTAGCATAATGGGAATCCACAATAATTGTGTGCTTTGGTTATGTTTCACTTTGGTCCAGGCTGCATTTCGACCTATAAACTAAGAAATTGTTTATAAAATATGTTGTCATCAATAACCGTGGTGTGTTTAGGCTGCACTGCATCCTGGCCCATAGTAATGGAGAGACAAACGATTTGAATATTGGGAATACATATTATTGTGTGCTGCGGTTACGTTTCACTTTGGTCCAAGCTGCATTACGACATAAACACTAGGGACATTTTTATAAAACATGATTTCGTCAATAAACGTGGTGTGTGTTTAGGTTGTAATGCAGCCTGGGCCATAATAATGGAGACATGTATGATTTGAATAATGGGAATCCACAATATTATGTGCTTTAGTTATATTTCACTTTGGTCCAGGTTGCATTTCGACCTATAAACTGAGAAATTGTTTATAAAATATGTTGTCATCAATAACTGTGGTGTGTTTAGGCTGCACTGCATTCTGGCCCATAGTAATGGAGAGACAAACGATTTGAATATTGGGAATACATAATATTGTGTGCTGCGGTTACGTTTCACTTTGGTCCAAGCTGCATTACGACATAAAACACTAGGGACATTTTTATAAAACATGATTTCGTCAATAAACGTGGTGTGTTTAGGTTGTAATGCAGCCTGGGCCATAATAATGGAGACATGTAGGATTTGAATAATGGGAATCCACAATATTATGTGCTTTAGTTACGTTTCACTTTGGTCCAGGCTGCATTTCGACCTATAAACTGAGAAATCGTTTATAATATATCATTTCGTCAATAACCGCATAATCGGTATCCACAATATTGCGTGCTGTGGTTACGTTTCACTTTGGTCCATGCTGCATTACGACCTATAAACCAAGGAATTGTTTATAATATATCATTTCTTCAATAACCGTGGTGAGTTTAGGTTGCAAAGCATCCTGGACCACAGTAATGGAGATAGATACGATTTGAATATTTGGAAATCCACAAAATTGTGTGCTGCGGTTAAGTTTCACTTTGGTCCAGGCTGTATTACAACCGATAAACTGAGAAATTGTTCATAAAATATGTTTCCATCAATAACCGTGGTGTGTTTAGGTTGCAATGTATGCTGCAGTATACTGCATAGAGTTTTTAAGGTACTCTATATCAACTATTGCGATGAGTAAGAACTTATTAACGTTCCAGAAAAACGTGAAGCGTCTGTGGGTACACCCATGCCGTGTGAGAATCCTCCCACTCCCTCGCCACGCGGAAGTGACGTAGCAATGACGATACGTGTAACTCCTTTGGTATTGTCTCTGGTATTGAGTTGCAGCGCCATTACATTATGTGTTTGTTTTCATTGTCTCTGTTTGTTTTTGTCATGGAGGAACCTCCATGCGTCATACTAATTAGCAAACCTCGTAACTCCATTTTTTTCAACATTTCACATTTTAATACCAACTTGTAGAAAAAACAAATCTCTACCTGTTGCAACAATCCTCTTAATTCCATAACATTACAAAATCGAGTAAAGCTCATTTTTGCAAACCTCTTAACTCCGGTATATTAGTTTATGAGTTAGCAGACCTGGTAACTCCAATGTTTATCATTGATGTGGTCCTGTAAAATGTTGCTCTATTTTCAATTTGTCTTTACACTGGGATATTTTTCTGTTTGATTCTTGAAGTGTAAATATTCTTAAAAAGTATGTATTACAATTATTTTTATTCCTACTAATATGTTTTTAGCATACTAGAAAAATGTTCAAAATGTCCAGGAAATATTGGTCTGGATTTAAGAGATTTTCTACTAGGTTGATTTGTTAGCTTGGCAAAGGAGTTGAGAGGTTTTATATGTTATGGTTACAACTTTGTACAGACCTATATCACAGAAGAAATTTTTAAATTTAACCTATTTACAAAAAATATTGCATTTTCATTACTTTTCAGTTAAAGCTCCAAAATACATAAACGGATTGTAACAGTATAATGCTATCTTTATATTGGACATATGGGCCAAAAATTTTAACGTGGTTAACTTCTATTTTTATTTATACTTTACACAATGTTAAGAGGAAAGACGCAAGTAGAAATGACCCTAGAAGAAGATATTTCCACAGAAATTGCACTAGACCAAGATTTTTTCCCGTAAAAACGGCCTCAGACGGTTCAGACCAATATGTATCCATGGGAACTTTTGTACTCAATGCTGATGGAATATTATTGAATGTGAACGAATTAAATGAAAATCTAGTAAAATCAAAGTGAAGATGAAAGAATTTTGATAACCTAGACCTGTACATAAGCGCAAATAACTCAGCTTTACAAAATTAGGAGACAATTGAAAATATTTTTGAGGTGTCGTGGAGCAGGAAAATTAAGAAGCAACACCCTCCAGTGAGGTTAGTGACAATGTAGAGATCTCCAAACGGTGGAACAGCCTAGCAAAAAAACATTCAAAAAGAGGCTTAATGTAAAACCAGCATTATGGAAAAGTAATGAGTTCAAAGCAACTGGAAAATTTGGAAAAGATTATTATGGTAAGTGAAAGTATGATGATGGAAAGTGAGATATGGTATACAAAGGAAAGAGAAGAAAATGTCGCACCGGCTCTCATGTAAAAGGAAAGATAAAAGTGGGTTACTAGGTGCAGCTATAACAGATAGACAGGGAAGACAACTGTATAGAGTTTTGGGGACTTGAGTGGCAAGGTAAAGAAGTTGTTCGTAAAATTTTTGATGAAGAAAACAAATACGAAAAGGACAAGGGATCAAAACGAGAGTAAGTAAGGAAATAATCATGCCAATCTTTTAAAAAGTAACCTGTACAGTTCGTGTTTATCAAACCATCTTTTTAAACACCTTATCCATTGAACTGCACTAAATTGCAAAATGAACCTCAAGATTCAACAGCAGGTGATGCAGACAATGAAGCAGTCGAAGACAGTGCTATTACAGTGCCTGTCACAAAAAAAAACTTAGAAAGTCAAAGGAGGCTGGATCTCTAAATTTGAGTTGCATTATTGTCGGAAATCATCCACCATATTTTATCTTGAGCCAAATTGGAAATCCAAAAGGCAGTTATATTGCTTCTACAAAGAGGATTGGTGCCTAAGGAAAGCTACAACCTCACTCACATTATCTAGATTCTCACAGTTGTTTGAAGATCATAATCTAAGTCTACATCAACCTGAGAAGGATTTTTGAGATAAGTGTGAAACATTTAATACTGGGAATTATAATGAAGCTTAGTATATTATAAGAAAAAATGAAGCACAAATGGGAAAGGAGTCAGAGACAACAAACCTAAAATACCTTAGTTTTACTGTGGATTTGCAAGCTTTACTGCAGTCCTCTAAATTAAGTCTTTGTTACAAAATGAAACTTTCAGTTCATAATTTTACAAGCTAAGTACCTATGCTGGCTATTGATTTCTTTGAAATGAAACACAGGGCAGTTTAACATCACATGATTTTGCGAATGTTTTATCAAGTTTCACAGCTTTCTCTACCAGAAGACGAAGAAAAACTTCAACTGTACAGTGATGGATGTTCTTATCAGAATAGAAATACATGCTTTTCCACCACATATCTATTACAAGATAAATTAATGTGGTTACAGAAGTACGTGGAAGTATGGCACATGCAGATGGAAGCTGATTTTGTACATTCTGCTATTGAGCAGAGGCTAAAAAACAAAAAACATCAATGTACCTGCGGACTGCATCTCAATGTGCGCAGAAGTCTCTCTCTTACTCATTAGAGTATCTAGACATTTCTTTTTCAAATCTTGTGAACTACCAGTATTATAAAAGAAGCCGCTCAGTAAAAAATGTCATAACAATATTCTTTTTCTTTAACATATCTAGTAATTAAGTACATCATTTTTAATCTATCATTATAAGAAAACCCCGTATCTCCAATATATTTTGCTGTAAAAACTCTTAACTCCATAAATAAATTCAATTTATGTAAAATATGGAAAAATACAATTTTCGCATCATCAATGACCATTAAAAATTACTTGTAATTGGAAAAACATATGGTGGGGACACTTATAGAAATAAAAATCAGTTTTTTTCCCGTTTGTGTAAAGTTTGTCATTTTGGAGTTACGAGGTATGCTAATTAGTACGACGCATGGTTTTTGTGTGTGATGAAGTGTGTTTATAAGAATTTAACGCTGAAAGAGTTACTCCTTCAAGACGGAGCACGTAATCTGTCGAAGTGCACGAAACAAGAACTAATGAGCAGGTGAGAATTCACAAGATCAAAGCGAATAATTACTACACACGTTCCAAAATGCATATTATTTCATAAAATCTATATGTGAAGCCGTTAAACATATGTAAAATGTAGAAATTTGTTTGAAATATGGCTTAGCCCTCTTGTCGGTTTTTCTCTACTCGCTTCTTGTACCGCTTGAAATCATTTCTAAAAATCTATAAATGTCTCATTTTAGGCCAAAGTCTTTTATTCCCGTTTTTTTTTATGTTTTGCGTTGCATTTACAGGTTACAGAGGATAGAACAACTCCCAAACCTCAATAAAACATTATTTCAATTTGAGGTAGTGCTTCCGGAGGCAGTGTACTAATTTCCCGAAGATGGGTTTAATGAGATGTGTGCCGAATGAGATTATATTCATTGAAGCTTTGTGTTCGGCTGCAACTTCAAAGAATATGGATTATAGGGTGAAAATGGTGCTCAGTAGAGAATCCAGAGAAATTTATCAGGCTATGTGCCATCCATGTCCAGCTGGATCTGGGTGGTCTGTAACATCTAAACATGTTACTGCAGTAAGCTACAGCTTAGAACATTATCACTTGTGTGGCGAATCCAGGGAGCTTGTTTCCAAGATTAACCAGCCACAGGTAAGAGCTTGTTAAATTGAGCGTGTAGTATTAATTACTGTAATTTGCCTAAATGTGCATTATGTAAGTTTGAGAGTGTGAAATTTCTAGGTTTGTATATTGATCATCATTTAATTTGGAAAGTACATGTTTCTGACTAACTAAAGCGATTGGGAGCAGCCACATTTGCAATTCGTACAATTTCAGCTTTAGGTAATCTCCGTATGAGGCAGCTAGTTTATTTTGCTTATTTTCATTCCCTATTGTCATATGGAATAATATTCTGGAGCAATTCTACCCATAGAGACAAAGTGTTCAGAGCCCAAAAGCGTGTAATAAGAATTATGTGTGGGGTTAGCAATAGAACTTGATGTAGAGAGCTGTTCAAGAAGTTAGGGATTTTAACATTAGCATCTGAGTATATATTCACATTAATGTCCTTTGTAGTCACAAATTATACTTTGTTTGAAACAAATTGTAAAATACACTATTATGTGTATTGTTCAGGATGTTAGGGATTTTAACATTAGCATCTGAGTATATATTCACATTAATGTCCTTTGTAGTCACAAATTATACTTTGTTTGAAACAAATTGTAAAATACACTATTATGGCACGAGAAGTAAAAATGATCTTACAAGACTTAAAAGTCATTGTCATTTGTTCAAAAAGGGGTCCGATATTCAGGGACACATATCTTCAATATGCTCCCAACACATATTAAATGTCTAGTAGATGATAAGAATAAATTCAGGAAAAAATTGAAAGAATTTTTAATTGACAACTCCTTCTACTCTGACGAAGAATTTATTTCTAAGGTATCTAAAAAATAACTGCCAATATCTTGTGTAAATATAGTTCACATAATTAATTTACGGGTCTACTGGAGATCGTGATTCCGCTACAACAACATATAGTAATATCGTTGGAATACTGATGTAGTCAGTCGCAAGACGTATTATTATCAAGCAGTAATTCCGTTGTAATACAGCCTGGACCATTATTTTCAAGCACAAATTATGTTGTAATACAGCCTGGACCAGTATGAAACTGTTAAATGTACTTAGGGAATAATTTATAGTGGAGACTTGCGTTTGACCACTGCAGTATTATGATGACAACTCCTGGCGGAATCGCGATCTCCAGTAGTCCCTAATTTACCATGTATGCTATGACTGTACATCTCGTGGTGTATGTATTTAGTTTGTTATGGAATTTTTTTTAATGTACCATATATGCTATGACTGTTCATCTTCTGGTATATGTATTATTTTGTAATGGAAGTGTTTAATGTACCATGTATACTATGACTGTACATCTAGTGGTGTACTTATTATTTTGTTATGCAACTGTTAATCTGTAAATTGACAACTTTCCACATCCCACAGAGCCAGTCTCTTATATTGGGATCAATGGAAAATGAATGTATTGTATTTACTTTAATTTGCAGCAGTGGCCAATCAAAGTAGTTTGAGAAGAAATTTTCAAAGGTATGCTGCTTGCCATGGAGCCACAAAGCCCATTTACCTGCCCTTTCATGGCACAACTCCTCCTGCAGTGATTCTGGACCATCAAACTGTACACTGGAAAGGGACCAAGCCAACAGTGTTGAATGGAATTCAGCCCAGACAAAAATGATAACAGGATCAATGGTCTATTAAATATTGGGAACTGTGGAAGCAGGTAGTGTACTAAGTATGAACTGACATAATAATAAATATTTTAGCAGATTTCTTACTTACATAATTGTTGATCTAACTTTTATGTACTCATGTTAGAAACATTGTAAACTTGTTGCAACAAGTAATTTCTGTGAAGGTCCAGCCAGGAGACAACTAAACCAAAAAGAGCCTAAAAATGATCCATCTCTAAAACGTGGATTTAAGAAAAAAAAGTTTCCAGATCTTATGAGAACTCATGGGGTTGAAGGTTATGGTGTGATTTTTTTGCCTTTATTTTGATTTTGTTATTACAGTCTCAGCCACTGAGCCAAACTGTTATTTTGTGCTATATTTTTGTGGTGTGAATAGATATAGTCATCTTCTGAATTTTTTTTTTTTTAAAAAATGCTATTTACTTTTCCAACAGGTGTAATCATGTGGACTCTTCCAAAGTAAGGAGTGGGATTACTTTGGTGCTACTTCAGATAGCATTACTGAGGATGGAAAGACCATAGTTGAGCTTAAATGTCCATACAGTGTGTGATTTGACAAACCACCACTATGCCTTTCTGTGCCCCCAAATGGAAAAGTGATGTACAAAAGATATTATGCGTAAATGCAGGCACAGCTGGTAGTGACTGGAATTGAAAAATAGA